>OU342742.1:354595864-355195864 GCA_910589775.1 Avena eriantha
CTAGCATATGGCTGTACACATAAGCTACCAAATCAAGACACTAATCATTTCTCTGAAACCTGGGTGGCCATCCAAAAGTGAGATACTTGGGTAAACCATAGACATGGGCCCGACATTCACGAACCAAGAAATTACCAATTCCACCCAGAGAATTCATTAATTAAGTTGTTTTCAAATTTTCCAAACACATACTTTCAAAACAATCTTTATCATGGTGTATCCCACCCTCGTCTACATAAGCACAACTAAGCACAACTACTTACGGCGGCTCACCTAACAAGGAAGGCTACGACCATAATAGGATATAACATAGGAATAGATATAACTTGTAAAACAAAACAAAGCTACAATGGATATAGAAAGTAAATAGGACTTTTATGAAGCTCCACTTGCCTTGGTAGTTGTCGGAGTCAAACACACAATCCGGGCAATCACACGGGTTACAATCCTCACAATCTACACGAAAGCAATTCAACCAAATAAATAATCCACCCATAAAAATCAATAAATGCAAAACAATGCATGCATGGTACTTTAATAAAGTTTCACTAGTATAATTATGTTCTATGATCAATATTACTACTGAATGATTCATGGAAAAACCTTTAATCCATTGAAAACAATTTATGCAATTTAGAGGACTAGTTAATCGGCTTTTAATCAAAACATTATACCATTTTTGTAAACAGTGTTGTTCAAGTTAGACAAAAATACTACTGGACAGATGTTTCTAATTATTGGCAGGACCAAAAGGAATTATGCCAAAAAGATTTACAGATCTTTTTCTCTATTTTTATAATACTTTAAACCTTTTTATAACCTCAGGAAATTATGTACAGGAAACGTGCATTATTCTTACAAAATAGAATTCTACTTATTTTTGTGAGTTCAACAGTATATTGCTTGTAAATTTTGGCCCAGTAGATCTTTTGCTATGAATTTTAGAAGTTATACTTATTTTCTAGAATTTAACAAAATCGTGTAAAAACGAGGGAATATTCTTGAGGAATATTCCCGCTGACTTGTCTCTGCTGACGTGGCGCTGACCAGACCTTGACCGGTCAGCGTTCCCACTTGGCGGTCATCGGTCGATCTGGGCCGTCCATCTTGGATCGAACGGTCGGGAGCTTGAGCTTGAAGCTCACCTTCTCCCACGGTAGCGGCGACTCAGGCGACCGTGATTGGCGGCTCTCTGATGGTCCCTGGCAGCGGAGAGGTGGTTCACGGGGTGCGGTAGGGGGGACGGTCTCGGGGCGGGGTCGGCTCGGTTGGAAGTTTCTCTGAGCCTCGGCAACTGGCGGCTGGAGCGGCGTGGTCGGCGTCAGTCTCTAGCGATGGATTACAACGTCTCTGGTGGCCTGTACAGAAGGAGAGGAGGTCAGGGTGTCATGGTGGTGGCACGGTAGATGCCATGAATAGGCTAAAGATGGGGCCAATGTATGCTAGGGAAATCTAGAGAGGGATAGCGTGGTGATTCCACGCGTAGATGTTGATGTATTAGCTCTATTAATGGTCGTTACAAATGCACCTCGAGCTGTTCGTGAGAAGGATACTTGGTCTCTTACCCCCCACAACTAAGCTCTAGAATTCTACCTTAGACAGAGAAAACGATGGATCCCATTCTACGGAGGCCCTGGTCCTCCTTATATAGGCGAGCCCAGGGTACAAAATTTAGGGCTTACGTGGAGGAATATTCCCCGAATATGCTCCTTGGTTAAAGCAAGATGCTTCTTTATTGCTTTAAACGGCTTGTCCGTTCTTTGGATGTAGCCCACTGCATGCCCCCCGTCTTTTGGCATCACCAGACACGGCTTACATCAGCCGGCTTCGCCCGTGTCACCTTTGTCAGCCACGCCCCGCTGGTCCTCTCCTCTGCTCACGCTACAGTGGACAAATGTCACCTTTTGACCAGCGGGGGATTCCTTCCTTCTCTTGGAAGCCAAGTGGTAATCCGAGCTAGCGCTACTAACCCGACTACAAGGGTACCTGCACAATTTAGTAAACGGACATAACCCACATAGGTTTTATTCTAGCCAGATTATTGCTAGGCAAATGACCCACGGGCCTGGTTACTTCGTAAGTCGGCCTGCCTTGAGGTGACCCAACCTGCACTTGCTTTGACCATGTCGTACCTCGGCTAACTCAGCCTTTATATCCGGACGTGACCCTAACCGGGGGTATCCCCCCAATATTAGTCCCCGAAGCTGTTGCGGTCTTAGCAACTTTAGCTGCTAAGGCCACAACAGGTTCTCCTATCTGAATCTGCGCTTCTTCGGCCGAGTTACTCTATAACCAGGACTTCTCAGTCTGATGTTGTTCCTTGTTCCTTGTTGGCTGGGTTTTTTCCCACATATCCGGGTCACCTTTCCTTCTCTTATACGGTTCCCCACGTCCTACGTGGAGGGTAATCATCATTTTTCCTCATTTTAAGGGCCGCACCAGTTTACTGCGCCAGTTACTATTGCAATCTCAGGAATAACTGCTCCACACGTCCTGTCGCAGCAGCGCCTGGTTAAATGTAACACCACATCACATCATGGGATCCTCTGTTTCCTGTGCCCCTTGCTGTGGCTTGCACTTGATTGGTCGATTTTATGCCTACACGGCCACAACGTGTGGTTGGGCCGCAAAATCGGATCCCACTACATGCCTGCAACGCATGGTTAAATAGGGGGCAGGGGCAACCCTTAGGGAAGTTCTCCACTTTGCGCGCCCCTGCCTCTCCTCTTCTTGGCAACGACGCCTCCGCCGCCACCGCTTCTGTGCCAGTGCTGCGTCGCCGCAACCGCGCCCAGCCGCTTCTAGCTACTGCGCCACCACCATTGCTTGAGCCGCTCACCACGGGGACCTACGCTTCTAGGTTCCCCGCGGCCGGCTATCTCTTCTCTGATTTTGTTCTTGAGGATCTTTACCTCACCATGACAGAGGAGGAAGCAGCCGTCATCGCCCAGGAAGAGGAGGAAGACAAAGCCCGTGAGCGCGGTGGCTGGGATGGTGCCTTCGTCTGTCAGGACGACATTGAGTGGCTGTATGTGATGCGCCGCATCCCTACAGGTGTCGCCTACCGCCTCGCCGGTCAAGAGATTACTCCCTCTCCAAACCGAGGGGAGTTTGTTTTTTCTCTGTCATTTCCAACGCGGCTTTGGTTTACCCGTTTCTGATTTCTTCTATGACTTCATTTCCACCTATCAACTCCAACTGCATCATCTCCTCGCCAATGCCATAACCTATCTTTCCTCTTTTTCCTCCGGCATAGAGGGGTACGTCGGCCTCTGGCCCTCCAAGGAGATGTGGCTCAAATTCTTTGGTCTGAGGAAGAACGTTGTCCCTCACAAGAATCTTACTCTGGCCGAGAAACACCTGACTCAATGCGGCGGAGCCTCCATTTCTCCCCGCAAGAATTCCGCTTTCCCCCGGGTCACCGGCCTAGAATCCTGTAAAGGCTAGGCCCGAACCTTCTTCTATGTCCGGAATACCACAGACAAAGACTTGATCCGGCTCCTCCCTTTGAAGCTTGGAGTCCCGGACACCTCTTTGTTGGACAACATCCCGAAGCGTCCCATGGCCCTGGCGAATCTGGTCGACCGCCGGATCAAGGAGCTGCTCAAGGAGAGGTTTCGGGGCGAGGATATCATGATCACCTTCATTCGCAGCCGGGTATCCCCCCTTCAGAAGCATGCCCACAAGATCTGCTACCTGAACAGCCCCCTCGACCCCCACCGGACTTCCTCCTTCGAACTTAACAACTCGGCGGTGTTATGCCAGGTCATGGCCCTCTTCAATGTGGAGAAGGAGTTCTCCGAGGCGTCGGAAGGGGGGCTTGCACCCTATACCCGGGCCAACCCGCCTCCTAAGGTAAATATCACTCTTGCCATTTTTTCGGGTTTTCTAGATATGTCGGAATTTTTTTTCTAACTCAATCATTGATACTTTTGCTCTCGGTGATTTTTCTTCAGCAACCACTTGGGGATGGTAAGGAGCTGGCGAGCAAGTGGGTGGAAGATCGTGCCAAGCCGGACGAGATGGAGCCTGACCCGGAGAAGTTCTTGCCTACCCCAGACACCACCAAGCGTACCTCTGGTAAGGCCTCTTCTTTAAGGGATTGGCAAGATGACGATGACTCAGATGTTGAGGTTCTGGAGGTACTTGACTCGGTTCCGATCTCTTACGCATTCATGGTTATGTCCGAATCTTCAGCTAACCCGGCCGGTCAGGTCCTCGAGGTTCCCCCTCTCACCACGGGTGGTCTGGTCCCTACTCCTTCCTAGAAGCGCGCGGCTAATTCGGCCGCAGCTTCGGAGGCGCCACCTCCCAAGAAAAGGCAGAAGAAGTCTAGGGTCAAGGCTTCGGCTAAGCCCGCAGCCAAGAGCACGATCTGGAGGGCACCCAAACCTCGGGCACCGCAAACCTCAGAGAATAAGTCGCTTTCCCTTTTCCGTTTGCTTTTGAGTCCTTCTATTCTTGCCTGTGCCTTTTATCTATTCTTCTCTCTCTTTTTGACTCGCTGTTTTCTCATTTCCCCAGTCCTCCTAAGGTCATTCCCCAGAGCGACTCCGGCATTTCTTCTCCGATCCGGAGTAGTCCTTCTCCCCCCCCTCCCCCCGTGACGATGACGTTTGTTCGCTGAGTCCTATTCAAGAGGACTCCGCGGCTACGCCAGATCAGAGCCCACCTCGACATGAGGAGGGAAACGTCGACGTGGGGGGTAGTAGAGCGGCTGAGGATACGGCAATGCCGGATCTCCCCAGTTCCTCTGCTCCACCGCAACCATCCAGCTCTGAAGTGCCAGCTTCATCGTCACCGCCCCCAATAATTCCTTCTTCAGCTCCAGTTTCGTCTATATTAGCAATACCAGCAATTTCAGCAACACCAGTACCATCACCAGCACCACCAGTACCAGCAGCAGCATCAGCACCAGCAACATCAGCATTAGCACCAAGGTCAGCACCAGCCCCAGCACCAAAACCAGCAGTAGCAACAACAACAGCCGCCACCAAACCCTGAAAAAAAAGGTCTTCGTCTGCTGTGTCCGGATCCACCGTGTCCATGAAGGACATCTTTCAGCCAGCTTCCTGGGCTCAGTATGGCTCTACCACCTCGTCTCTTCTCCAGTGCCCAGCCTTATCTGGCAAGAGCAAGAAGGCTGCCGAGTTGGCTAAGGGTTCCTCTTCCGGGTCTCCTGTCGCCGTACCTGAGGGAAGTAAGTAACTGATTCTCCATGTCAGTCCTGCTGCTGCTAAGTCCGGGAGGCTGGAGGCCCACGCCAAGGGCTTGGGGACAAGCCATTCCCCTAGAGGCGAGAGCTACAACCCGGCGCTTATTGAATATGTGGACAACTGGAACAATGCCGAGTTCATTGACCCGCAAGACAATCTGTCGGACAAGTTTAGCCCGGTGGAGTTTAGCGCTCAAATGAACTCGGCCACCAAGGCTATTTCTCTAGTTGGGCGAACGATGGAGGTAATCCTTTTGTTCTACTATGCTTCTTTACGTACATGAACGCTTACAGATATATCCCCTAGTCTCCAAACCTCCTAGGGAGTGATTTATTACTCGGTCGGATGCTCCTAGAGAATTTAGTATAAGTCCTTAGTATTTTCAAATAGCGAAAAACTTAGGGCCGGGTTAAGTTCCACTTGGCCCGAATCTCGTAGACTTCAATAATCCACACACCTAGAGCCGTGTTAAGTTCCACTTGGCCCGGATCTTGTAGACTTCGAATATCCACACACCTAGAGCCGGGTTAAGTTCCACTTGTCCCAGATCTTGTAGACTTCGAATATCCACACACCTAGAGCCGGGTTAAGTTCCACTTTGCCCGGATTTTGTAGACTTCGAATATCCACACACCTAGAGCCGGGTTAAGTTCCATTTAGCCCGGATCTTGCAAACTTCAAATATCCACACACCTAGAGCTGGGTTAAGTTCCACTTTGCCCGGATCTCGTATACTTCGAATTATTTTCTCTTTACATGTGAACTAACAATGTCTTGTTTTTCAGATCATCACCAACCGCCTGCTGAGTTCTAGCGCTTGCTGGACCCATACAAAGATCTTTGTGCTAGACACAACAAGTTGTTGGTGGATCACCAGAAGAAGGGTGAGTCCTTTCACCTAAGCCCTTTTCATTCCCATTCATTCAAGTGATTCATTATCCATATTAACTTGTTATCCGAATTATGCAGCCAAGGTTGAGGTTGAAAACATTATCATGCACAAAAATTTGGCTGAAATCCAACGTAATTTGTCTTGTTCTCTTGACCATTGTGCGCTCTTTCCTTGACTCGGTAGATATTTATACTTCGGCTCCGCCAGATTAACCCACTATTGCAGTTGCACTTGAAGAAAGCGTGCCCATTCCTGATATGATGACACATTTTCTCGATCAAGCAGGAAAACACCAAGCTGAATTGAAGAAAAAGGATTATGAGATTGCTTAGCTGCCCCTCCAAGACTCGGAGATTACTCGGATGAATGTCGAAATCCAAAGACTCAAGGACCTCCACAAATCCGAGCTGGATAAGGTGGATCAGGAGTTCACCGAGGAAAAGGAGCGCCTGACCATGCAAATTTCCCAGGACAAGGACTTGTTGTAGGAAGCCGACGTAAAACTTACGTCGGTGACCTCTGAATATGAAACACTCTAGGCCAACAACACCAATGTTCATGCCGACCTCCAATGTCTCCTTTTCCAGATTTCTCGTGAGTTCTCTTCCTCTTTTTCAACTCTTATTCCTCCAGATTTAGTGCTCTTGCTCACTGGCCTCCGTGGTTTTGTTCTCAGGCAAGTTCCCAGAGCATGACTCCCTCGCTGCTGTCGCTGTAACCAGGTCTTGCCAGCAACGTGGTATTCCAACAGATCCTGCCGCCGGGTCAATCCCTTACGAGGCGGAGGATCTGCTAGTGAGCCTCGTTGCTCACATGGAACTGGTGAGGAATTATGGGGCAAACATTATGCCAGCAGCGATGCAGATGTGTAACTCTCTCTGGCCTACCGAGCCCACTCCCAAGGGAAACACTACTTTTATAGCAAAATTGATGGAGTGCGAAACTCAGTTGCATCTTTGGCGAGAGTCTGCTACACGAGTCGGGACTGATACATCACTGTAGTTTGTTCTCTCATGGTATTAAGGGATAGACGTGGGGATGCTTGACCGTATGCACATCAGATCAAAATGGTCCAATGATCCAGAGTGCGTCGCTCAACACCAAGCCTGCGCCAACAAGCTCATCCAGTATTCCTTCTGCCACGCCTGGAATGAGTGTCCAAGCTACCTGGATGCATTTGAAGATGTCGACATTTCTGAGGGCGCTGATGACAAGGAAGGTGAGGACGATGCCTCAGAAATTAGCGATGATGTCGAAGATTTGGGAGATGATGAGGCCAATCTTGAAGATGAAGCCGAGGCCAGCGCCCCACCCACAGATGCCGAAGTACCTCCTCTGTCGGCCGATGATTTGGCTTCTGCTCCCGCTCCTTAAGCGTGAGAAACTCTTAACAATATTTGTCATATCCCTGGTATGCCAGGTGAAATTGTACTTAAGCACTTTGGTTTTATTTTGCTACAACTGGTGTTGTTTTCTACTAAGTTCTTAACGTCGGATTATTGTTGGCGAAGTCCCCAAGTTTCCTCTTCTTGTTCCCCAATTTTTGACTCGGCTCACGTCTACCTTGATTCAGTTTTTCGACTTACGAGTTCGAGGTTCAAAAAATTGATTTAACAATACTTGAAACTTTGAGATTAGCACAAATTAACCCGGCAAAAAGTAAATTAAGTAAACAAGGGGTTAGTCCAAATAACAAATGTCGGCTCAATTATTTCCCTTTTCTTAGTCGTTGTTCGTGTGCTTTGCCATTCCAAACTTGTTCTCTTGCTTGCCATGAAGCTAATTCTTGTTGTACAGCAGCAAAGTCGAAGAGTTGGGTTCTTGGTGCTCACACACTACTAATCTAGCTAAGGTATAAGTAATGTAAGACAACCGACGTATAAAAACATACAAATAAGAAAGACAATTATTGTGACAGTCCCCGAGTTTCTGCTAGGGGTGCCAAAATTTCATTGATAAGCTCATTGCCGACATACATACTGACTTATGAGTGACTCGGATACATTCAGCTCTTTGTTAGGTGTAAAAGGGACGAAGTAGCGCTACATTCCATGGTCTCTTAGATTCCTCTCCGGACCTGTCCGCCTTGTTCTTTTCCTGTGGTTGTGCATCAAAAAGATAGTAGGAATCTTTGTGGAAAGCCTTGCTTACAGTGAAAGGTCCTTCCCATGGAGAGGATAATTTATGCATGCCAGTAGTGCGCTGCACCAGCCGGAGTACTAGATCACCTTCCCGGAAGACTCAGGGGTTTACTTTCCTACTATGGTAGCGTCGGAGGTTTTGCTGATATATGGCGGATCTAGACAAGGCAAGTTCTCTCGCTTCTTCCAGCAGATCAACATCATTTTGCCAGGCTTCGCGCACTTCGGCTTCTGTGTATTGGGTGACCCTTGGCGAATCATGCTCTATGTCGGCTGGAAGTACATCTTCTGTCCCATATACCAGAAAGAATGGCGTGTAGCCTGTTGTTTGACTCGGAGTTGTTCTTAAACTCTAGAGTACCGCTGGTAGTTCTTCTATCCAGCACCCCGCTAATCTATGTAGCGGCTCTATGAGGCTGGGTTTTATCCCAGAAAAGTCTAGTCTGTTGGATCTTTCGACTTGTATGTTTGATGCGGGGTGAGCCACAGAGACAACATCTAACCGGATCTTCTTCTCTTCGCAGAACCTCGCAATTGCTCCGTTAGCAAAATTTGTGCCATTATCAGTTATGATATTGTGGGGATAGCCATATCTCAAGATTATATCCTTGAGGAACTTCACTGTTGTTGCCCCATCACATTTCCTGATTGGCCTAACCTCAATCAACTTTATAAATTCGTCCACCATAACTAGGATATGGGTCATTCCTCCCTTGCCGGCTTAAATGGTCCTACCATATCGAGGCACCACACAACAAATGGCCATGTAATGGGAATAGTTTTGAGTTTGAACATTGGCATGTGGGTTTTTGTGGCATATCTCCAGCAGCCATTGCATTTCCTTACTAGGTCCTCTTCTTGTTCCAGGGCACTTGGCCAATAAAATCCATGCCGAAAATCCTTTGCCACCAACGCTTTGGAGGATGCGTGATCACCATGTTCTCCTTGATGAATGTATTGGAGTATGTCAAGCCCTTCTTCCGGGTCAACACATCGCTGCTGCACTGTGGTTACGCTTCTTTTCTATAATTCAGCATTAATGATAGTGTATGCCTTTTCCCTTCTCTAGATTTGTCTTGAGAGTAACTCATTATCTGGCAGAATTTCCTCCTTTAGGAAATCAAATATTGGCTTAGCCGAAGTAGGTATAGCTCTGACCAAAAAGGCTCCTCGTCGATTTCCATTGCTTCCATCGACATAACTCATGCCGGGTTTGGCTGACCAGTCCCCGGGTTTGCTGAGGCAGTCCCCAGGTTTGCCAAAGCAGTCCCCGGGTTTGCTGAAGTGGCTCCCTAGTCTATTTCCATAGGTGTAGCTTCTGACTCGGAGAGGGCCGGGATATAGATTGACTCGGATTCCGGTGAAGGTGTAATAAATGGTTTTCTTAAGTGCTCCAAAGGAACATTAGGTGGGATTGGTTTCCGGGATGAGCCCAACTTGGACAGTACATCGGCTGCCTAATTTTCAGGCCGAGGTACGTGATGAAATTCACATCCCTCGAAGAATTTGCTTATCTTTTGAACTTGGAATCTGTAAAGGGCCATGTTGGCATCCAAGGCATCCCAATTACTAGATACTTGCTACACCACCAAATCCGAGTCTCCAAAGCACTGTATCCGATGTATCTCTACTTCTTTCGCTACCTTGAGGCCATGCACAAGTGCCTCGTACTCTGCAACATTATTTGAGGCGCTGAAGTGGATTTGGGGGACATATTTCAGTTGATCTTCCTTGGGCGAGGTAAGTACTACTCCGACGCCCAGTCCTTCTTCAGCTTTGATCCATCAAAGTGCATTCACCAATAATTGGAGTCCGGCGGAGGTGGTTCATCCCGCATCTCGGCCCAATCCACAAAGATATCCACCACAGCCTTCGATTTGATTGCATCAGTTCTATCGAACTATGTCGCATATGGGGCCAGCTCAATTTCCCATTTCGCTATTCGGCCACTAGCATCTTTGTTGCTCATAATCTCTGATATGGGTGCCTCACATATCACTTTGATGGGTGTTCTTCAACATAGTGTTTGAGTTTCTTGGCCAACATATACATGTCATACGCCATCTTTTGATAGTGAGGGTAGTTCTGTTTTGAGGTCGACAACACCTCGCTTAAGTAATACACCGGCCTTTGCACCGACTTTCCTTCCTCTTCACACTCCATGACAATTACTGCACTTACGACTCGGTTGGCCACGGTGACATAGAGCAACATTGGCTCCTTGGGTAGTGGTGCGGCTAATATTGGTGCCGTGGACAACATCTTTTTCAATTCTCGAAACGCGCTATCTTCTTGAAGTGTCCATGTAAATTTTTCTGCCTTTTTCATTAATTGGTAGAGGGGTAGTGCCTTCTCTCCCAGTCGACATATAAACCGACTTACGATGCCAGGCACCTAGTGAACTTCTGCACATCGTTAAGGGATTTTGGAAGTTCCATTCTCTCTATTGCCCGGATCTTTATCGGGTTAGCTTCGATACCTTGGCTTGATACAAGGAAGCCTAGCAATTTCCCAGCAGGCACGCCAAAGGTGCATTTTTCCGGGTTAAGCTTCATCCGGAACCACCTGAGGTTCGTGAACGTTTGCTGCATGTCATCAAGGAGCGTATTGCTTTCCTTTGTCTTTATCACCATATCATCCACGTACACTTGGATGTTCTAGCCTATTTGGTCATGTAAACATTTTTGCATGCATCGCTGATACGTTGCTCCAACATTATGTAATCTGAATGGCATAATGCGATAGCAATAAGCCCCATACGGGGTAATAAATGCAGTTTTTATATTATCATCTAGGTTCAGGGGTATCTGGTGGAAACCAGAATATGCATCTATGAATGATAATAACTCACACCTCGGAGTTGAATCTATAACCGGATCTATCCTTGGCAGTGGAAATGGGTCTTTTGGACACGCCTTATTCAGGTTCGTGTAATCAATGCACATGTCCCATACCACTGCCACATTTGGATCATCTTTCTTCTTTTCCACAAGCACCAGATTAGATAGCCAATCCAGGTAAAGTACCTCCATGATAAATCCTGCCGCAAGGAGCCTGGCTATCTCATTTCCAATGACTTTTCTTCTGTCCTTGACAAAACTTCGGAGAGGTTGCTTCACCGGCTTAGCACCGGGTCTCACATTCAAAGAGTGCTCAGCCAACTCCCTCGGTACACCTTGCAGATCCTGTGTGGACCAAGCAAAGATATCCCGATTCACACGGAGGAAGTTCACGAGCTCGCTTTCCAATTTGTCACCTAACGCGACACCAATGGTTACGGTGCGCTTTGGGAACTGATCATCAATTGGCACTTTCTTAGTGTGCTTGGTTGCTTGAAATGACACACTTCCATGCGGGTTGGTCAGGGCCAGCATATGTTACTACACGGACAGAGCCAATGCCGCCACTTCCTATATCCTGCTCTTTTCCTAAGCTATCACGAGTAACTCGGCTAAGTTAGATCCAGCAGAAGCGCACTCGATCGAATGCCTGAAGTCCCCAGATACAGTTATCACTCCCCTTGGTCTGGGCAGCTTCATCTTTAAGTAACTTATGTGAGTACTTCCCATGAACTTGTTCAGTGCAGGCATGCCGAGCAATGTGTGATAGGCGCTCTCCAAATTTACCACTTCGAACTCCAAATTTTTAGTCCGGTAGTTATCCCTCGTACCAAACAGCACATCAACCCGGACTTTACCAATTGTCTCACAGGAGATACCAGGCACAATGCCATGAAAAGTGGTCCTTGTAGCTTGGATCATATTCTCTGATATCCCCAATTTGTGCATGGTATCCTTGTACATGATGTTAATGCTACTTCCATTATCTATTAGCACCTTGGAAAACCTCACATTGAGATTCGGCCCATTGAACATCGGATTTAGGACCAGTGCATAGGTTCCTGGACTTGGCATAATTTTCGGGTGATCCTTGATACTCCACATAATTTCTTGATCCGACCAAGTCATGTACCTCACTACCGCCGACATTACTGCATTTACTTCCATATGTCGGCACTACAAGCTCTTTCGGTCAGTTTCTGCCGTGGTAAATATGCAGTAACTTTGGTGATGCTCCCTGTACTCATTTCATCCCTCATTAGCATGAAAACCTTGGTCTCGCTGCTGGTTGTTATTCACCTGATGCACCACATCCCTTCTTTCCTGATTTTCGTACCTCGGTGGAGGTGGAGGCTGTCGTCGGATTGATGACAAGTACGCCATGTGGGGGTCCTCAAGGCGTGCAGAAGAGAGGGGTGTGAGACGTACGGTGTTCCGGGACGGTGAGCACACAAGTTTACCCAGGTTCGAATCCACCAGCTTTGGACAGATCCTACTCCTGCTAGCAATCCAGTAATACGGTAGAGCCGGAGTATGGGTTACAAGGGTTCGCCTGTGCGAGTTGAGATTGTAGACTATTGAGGTGTGCCCTAAAGGCTCTCCCTAGGACGGATTATATAGATATCCGTCCTAGGGTTTACAGGAGAGATCTGTCCAGCTACGACTAAGAGTTGGTTACAGAGTACATATTGAGTTACAAGTAACACTATGGACCTAAGTCGGTAAGTCTTCTGGGCCTTCCCGTAGCCAGACTGGACTCCGTCTCTTCTCCCTGACTGGGCTGCCCGTGAAGCAAAGCTCTAACCTGAAGTGGGCCACCCTGGTCAGTGAGGAACTGTGAGGATACCCGGAAAGTATATCCCCAACAAGAGCCCCCGGAGGCCTCCAAGATCCAAAGTCGGATTCATCATCGTCTAGCTTGATCTTCGGCTTGCAAAATCTTGAAGGGTTGCTGAAACTTCACAACAAAAAATACGATCCGGGTCTTAAAAATAAGTCAGACCTAACACACGTTACTCGGATTTTCCAGCTTGATTTTCAAACTACGCCGGAACTTGGTCTCTAACGTCACCTGACACTGGTCATGGGCAAGTCACGTCATCTGACACACATCCTGTCAGCACGACCGTTGGTGGGTCCGTTGTTCGCGGAATCGAGGTGGCGTTTCAATGCGTACGCAGAGATCGAGGCGACGAAATCATCGCGTGGGTCCTTCCCAGTTCCTTCCACGACGCGTGGCAGTTACGCAGTGCGATTTGCACGAATCTTGGCGCAGGTAGGCGGATATAAGGAGTGAGGATTTCCTTCTCTCCTCTTCACCTGTTCCCTTTGTCATTCCTTCTCCTCCACATCTCCCTAGCACACAGAGCTCTCCCACCTCCCAGATACCTAGCGCCGCCCATCCAAGGTCACCGTCGCACCGGAGAAATGGCTACTTCCTTATCATTTGGCTTAGCAGCAGTGGCAATGGCAGCGGCAGAGAAGGAGAGCAACCGGGGAATCTGGATCCCATGCCTCCTCGATGACGAGAAACTCCGCGCCATGGAGAATAAAGGTCTCCTCCGTGCTGGCGACTGGTGGAGCGGTTCCGGCGAAACCATCCCCAACCCGCACGTCGACGAGCGGGTCCACTTCGGAACCCACCTCGACAGAGGTTTGTCCTTTCCTCCCTCGAAATTCTTTTCTGAGGTGATCGATCACTAGAGTGTACAGCTCCACCATCTTCCCCCGAAATCCATCTTAGAGATGAGTTCTTACGCAGCTCTATGCGAGGGGTTTCTCGGCATTAGGCCGAGTCTCACTCTGTTTCTTTTCTACTTCCATGTTCATAGAAACTCTATCACTGCCGGTAATCCCTACATTACCGGTACTATTAGCGTTTCTCTTAGATGCGAGCATAGCTATCCCCACATTTCTGCCAGTGTGTCGGTCAAAAATGGTCGGCCACTTTTTTCTACCCTCCCGGCAAAGATACTGCTTTGCCGGCTTTCATCAACAAAGCTGCCACGGCCCAACCGTCTTGGGACGAGGCCCCTCCGGCTCTCAGTGACGATCTGATCCTCGCCAAGAGGCAGATCAAATACCTAATGAAGCACAAGGGCCTGAAAGGGTCTGACTTAGTACAGTGTTGGGTGTCATGCCGGATCCAGCCTCTCCAGTACCACGGCGACCGACTGATGCATTCCATCACGGTGTCAAAACAAGACTCCCTCCGGATCAGCCCCAATGCCCTGAAGCCACAGGACTACATAAGCCAGATTAAATGGCTGATTAAGGAGCGGATTGAGAGAAAGATTCCGGATGTGTCTCTGGACAATGACACAAAGGAAGACCCTGTAGTTCCGGTAAGATTTAACAATAAATCCTTTTATGTGTTTCACCTTTCAAGTTATTTTGCAATACTGAAATATTTTCTTCTTTTTAGCTTGAAGACCTCCCTGAGTCAGAGCTATCTCCCCTCCAAGGATATCCTCCGAAATTTTCTCAGGAGGCGGAACTAGTCCCACTGCCGGACATTGTGCCCAAGAAGCGCAAGGCTTTGACAGTGGCAGTCGGCACAAAGGACATGCCAGTTGTGAAGAGGTAACCTTCAGCACAACTTTCGACTTTGTTCCTTATTTGAATTTTGTTTCCAAGATGTAATGCTTTCCATTCTTATTACATTCTCAGAGCTAAGTAGCTCATCAAGGGCAAGGGGAAGGGAACTTCTTCGAAGCCCTTGCGGCAGATGAAACTGAACATAACTTCTCCTGCCGTGGCTCCTCCGACTCCTGCCCCACAACCCTCTGCGACGCCGGCGATCACACCAATGCCGGTTGTCACAGAAGATCTGGTTCCTTCAATGGAGCCAGCGACCCTTGAGTCGCAGACTGACACCACCACGGGTGGCTCAGGTTTAGATAAGGGTAAACCCTTTTCGGGTAATGATCCCTCGGCAGAGACTTTTGCTGAAAACCTCCTGAACAATCCGGGACTTGCCAAATTTGGCTTGTCTCGGAAATCTGTAGAAGAAATCCAGCATCTGGCCCGACAATGCCAGGAGAAGAGAAATCTCTCTGCCGAAGAAGAAGCACAAGAGGCAGAAGACATCAAGTACTCTGACCTTCTTGAACAAGTTCGCCTTTGCGACGAGGGATTTAAAGCTGGTGTACTTCCACCACCTCCGGTTAGTCCACTCACCCTCGCCGAGAAGGTTACCGCCGAGGTGAACATGTGTCTGAGCAAGCTCACACATGAACATCATGTAAGTCGGAATTCCAACTCACGATTTTCTTTATTGCATTTCATATCATATCCTCTAGCCCCCAAGCATGAAGTAGGATATACAATATGGGTTTATGCTTCCTTAGGATGCCAAAGAATTAACTAATGTAGCCCCCAAGGCTCGTGCTGATATTAGTAACAATATTAGCCTGAGTCTTCAGTAGACTTCTGACTCTGGGTATTCTGACTTACAGAAAGTTAATTCATATAACCAGGAATTGTTGAAGAACATCTGCAACAAGCGGAGAGAGATCAAAGCTCTCCGACTTGAAAATGCTGAGCTGAAGGTCTCCAAGGATGAGGCCGAATGTAAGATTTCTGAGACTCAAACCTTGTCTTTGTGTTTTCATAGTCGAATATTTTGTCGTTGAACTGTTGTTCTTTTTTGACTTACTACACTAGTAAAACAGTCTTGCGCTATGATTGAAGAGGCCTAGAACCTCAAAACCTTGGTGGTGGAGAACAGAGAACTTCGCCAAGAGCTAGAAAAACTCAAGGCGGATCATGAGAAGATCATTGCTCAAGTTCTCGAGTCCTCCCCTATGGCTACTGATGAGCGTGATCATAAGATTGCAGCTCAAGATCAAAGAATCTCGGATCTCAATAATGAGCTTTGCAGAGAGAAGGACCTTTCCGAGGTGCTCCGGGCTAAACTCCGAAGTCTTCGAGAAGAGAAGACCAAAGTTGGCGATGTCATCTCCGGTAAGTTTCCATGTTTCTGACTTGCTTTTATTCTTCGACTATTTCAATGTCGGATTTTTCTTAACTATTTTGTGTTATATATACAGGCGCTCTGAACTTGACGGATTCCTCCTCTGCCGAACCCCGCACCCACTGGCTTACCCAAGTCAGTGATTTGCTCCATGACTTCCGCCAATCCATCGAGGACATTGGCAAAGCTCTCAAGGTTCCGGACATGCATAGCTTGTCCGACTTTCAGGTGCGGGACAAGGCCAAGGAGATGCCGCAGCTTGTCTAGGACTGGAACATGTCCTACGTGTGATCTGCTTTCCAGAACGCTCTCACCATGGTCATGAGCCACCATGGAAACATGGAGATATGGCAAGTGACTAGAGGGTACTTCAAGGTGGATGAAGACGACCATGAGCAGGATATCAAGGCCATCATGGACTCCTGCGCCAGATATGGGTGCCATGTAGCTGACTTAACCAGCTATGATACTCCCTTCTTCACCCGTGTAGACACACCGCCTCTGCCTCCAGAAGAAGTTGCTAAAGTTTCCGACGACGAACATACCGTATTGGATCTGAACGTCTCGGATCGTTATCAAACCGAGGCCGATGCATCCAGCGAGCTGGTAGCGCCTACCTCTTCTCCTGCACCATAGATTACCAAAAACAAATGTATTATTCCGATAAACATTATGGGTCTGTAAATATGCAGTACTATAATTTTGCTAGTGCTAAGCTATTGATCTATTCAGCACTTTTGGCTTTAAATTTTTATGTGCCTGAAATGTTTACATAAGCACTTATACTTTTTCGTCTACACTTATCGTTTATCTGGCTTTCCGCCTCGTCCCTTTCGTGAGCCGGCTAAACCTTCTGCACGGAAACTTTGCCGAGCAACGGAGCTCAATTGCTAAACTAGTTTAAACTCGGAAACAAAGCCTGCTTCTAGTACCAACAATTCACTACTCGGAAAATACCCGCATCATGCAATCAGACAAATAACCAAAGTGTAGACTAGAAACTTTAGAGTTATACCCGAAGGTAGCATTTTTAGAATCGGAAATCTAAACCAGAACAAACATGAGCATAAAGTACTTTCAATTATTCTGGGATTTTCGACTATGACATGATCATTCGGAAATAAGATGGTAGAAACTTCTCAGAAAAAACTTGAGGCAACCAAGACTTTTATTTCTCACAGAACATGTACATATGTATGATTACAAAGAAGGATAAACTAAGAATAAAAGGGACGTAGCTGAGAAATATTCCACGGTTTGTCCAACTCATCCGGATTTGTACAGCCTCCAACTTTGTTTCTCTTCTTAGTGGCAGGTCTTTCTTTGACTGGCCTCATGTCAGTTAAGTAGTACGAACCATTGTGCAATACTTGAATAACCAAGAAGGGACCTTCCCATACTTGGGAAAGTTTGTGCTTTCTTTGTTGCACAAGCCGGAGAACCAAATCGCCTTTATTGAAAGATCTGTTTCAGACTCTCTGGCTATGATACTTGCGTAACTTCTGTTGATAGGCTGTTGATCTCATTTCAGCAACGACGTGAACTTCTTCTACTAAGTTGAGATCATTTTGTCGAGAAATCTTGGCATCTTCTTCGATATACATGGCTACTCTAGGAGAAGTGTGAATCAAATCACTAGGAAGAACTGCTTCTGTGCCATAGACCAAGAAGAAAGGTGTGTATCCGGTTGACCTGTTTGGAGTTGTTCGTAAACTCCATATTATAGAGGGTAATTCCTCTTCCCAAGCCCCCGCAGCACGTCGTAATGGTGCTTCGAGTCTCGGTTTTAGGCCTTGTAAGATTAAACCATTTTCTCTTTCAAGTTGTCCGTTAGCCTGTGGATGTGCGACTGACGCAATGTCAAGCCAGATATTTTGCTCGTTTCAGAATTCAGCTAATTCTCCCATAGAAAAATTACTCCCATTGTCCGTCATAATACTATGCAGATAAGCATACCGGATTATAACATCATCGACAAATCTTTTGGCTGTTGCTCCATCACAACTAGTGACGGGTTTCGCCTTGATCCATTTTGTGAATTTATCCACCATCACTAAGAGGTGAGTAAATCCACTTGGAGCCCGTTTAAACGGTCCTACCATATCAAGCCCCTAGACCACAAAAGTCCATGTTATAGGTATTGTTCGTAGCTGATCAGCCAGAACATGAGCTTGTTTGGCGTACTTTTGGCAGCCCTTGCACGTCTTGACCAGCCTTTCGGCATCTGCCTTGGCTGTAAGCCAGAAAAAACCGTGTCTGAAACCTTTTGCCACTAAACATTTGGCCGCAACATGGTGACCACACTCCCCTTCGTGGATTTCCCTTAGGATTTCCACTCCTTCTTCCAGAGATACACAGTGCTGAAAACCCCAGAAACACTCCGCTTATAGAGCTCACCTTTAACTATAGTATAGGCTTTTGCTCGTTGGATAATCTGCCGGCTCATCACCTCGTCTTCGGGTAATTTGCCATCTACCAAATAATCGAGGTAGGGTTGAGTCCAGCTAGGAATTATAGCCAGAACTGCTACTAAAGGCAATTCGGATTTGATCGGATATTCCTCATCCACTCCCTTTATTGAGGGAACTTTGAGGTGCTCTAAAAAACCACCATCCGGGACCTCTTTCCGTGCAGAGCCTATCCGAGATAAGGCATCTGCTTCCTCATTTTCTGCTCGAGGGATGTGTTGAACCTCAAAACCTTCGAACGATTTAGATAAATCATCCACGATAGCTTTATATGTTGCCATGTGTTTATTTGCATTACAAATATCCGAAACTTGCTGAGCAACAAGATCCGAATCTCCGTAACACATCAAACGTTAGATGCCAATATCTTTAGCAATCTGAATTCCATGTAGCAGTGCCTCATACTCCACAATATTATTTGTCGCTGTGAAGTGAATCTACAACACGTATAAAAGTTTAGCACCTTGGCGTGATTTGAGCACCACGCCAGCCCCCGAGCCCCCAGGAGCCTTAGACCCATCAAATTACAGGGTCCAATATTCTGACTTAGGGAGGGTCATATTCTCCTTTGTCTCTGTCCAATCAGCAACAAAGTCGGCAAAGATTTGGGATTTGATTGTTGTCCAAGGTTTGTACTCAATATCAATAGATGAAAGCTGTATGCCCCATTTGGCGACGCGTCCTGTGGCGTCATTGTTGTTGATTATATCTCTCATGGGAGCTGTGCTCACCACGGTAATTGGATGCTCCTGGAAATAGTGTCGTAGCTTACGAGATGCCAGGAAGACACCGTAAGCCAGCTTCTGATAGTGCAGATACCGCTGTTTTGATTCTGTCAGGACCTCACTGACAAAGTAAGTCGGACGCTGCACCAAGTGTTCCTGATTTTCTTCCGGTCTCTCCACCACAATGACAATACTAACGACTTTGTTTATCGCAGCAAGATAAAGCAACATTGGTTCCTGAGGTTTCGGTGCAGCAAGGATAGGAGCATATGAGAGTACTTTCTTCAGGTCTTGTAACGCAGCTTCAGCTTCGTCGGTCCACACAAATTCCTTAGTCTTTTTTAGGAGTTTGTATAATGGTGCGGCTCTTTCACCAAGCTGGCTTACAAACCGACTGACTGTAGCAATGCAACCAGTTAGTCTTTGTACGTCCTTCAGGCGAGTTGGCCTAGAAATATTGAGTATTTCCTTGATTTTGTCCCGGTTCACCTCTATGCCTCTTTGATACACGATGAAACCTAACAATTTTCTAGCTGGGATTCCAAAGAAGCATTTCTTTGGATTAAGCATTATGTTGCATTTTCGTATATTGGCGAACGTTTCCTCCAAGTCAGAAATTAGTGTTTCCTTCTTTTTGGACATCATCGCAATATCATCCACGTATGCATGTACATTGTGTCCGAGTTGGTCGTGGAGGCAACGCTGCATCGTGCGCTAGTACGTAGCTGCTGCGTTCTTCAGCCCAAAGGGCATCGTAACAAAACAGAAGGTTTCGAAGGGGGTTATAAATGAAGTTTTGACTTTGTCAGACTCCTTCATCCGAATTTGGTGAGAACCGGAATATGCGTCGAGAAAACAGAGGAGTTCCGAGCCTGCCGTAGAATCGATAACTTGATCAATCCTAGGCAGATCGAACAGATCTTTTGGACAAGCCTTATTCAACGCAGTATAATCAACATACATCCTTAAATCAATGGTGTCCTTTTTAGGGACCATTACAGGATTGGCCGACCACTCAGTGTGGATGACCTCTTCTATGAATCCGGCTAACTCGAGCCGTGCTAGTTCCTTAGCTATTTCCTTACACTTTTCATGGCCGAAACATCGTAAGGACTGTTTGACGGGTTTAGCATTCAGGTTTACATTTAAAGAGTGCTCGGCAAGTTCCCTAGGTACTCTGGTCGTGTCAGATGGTTGCCATGCGAAGATATCTTGATTTTCTTTGAGGCACTTGACGAGCGCGCTTTCCTATGCGCTATCTAGGCCTATGCCTATCTGGGTCACCTTGGAGGGGTCATCATCCTTCAACGGCGTCTTCTTCGTCTCTTCTGATGCCTTAAACTCCGGATTCGGCTTTGTCACCTCCTTGTTTGTTGTAGGCGTCTCCTGGTACTCCTAGGCGTGCAGCACGGCTTCAGCAAAGGCGGCATTTCCATCCTCGCACTCTCACACTTTCTTCGAGACTCCCCTGATGGTGATTACTCCGTTGGGACCTGGAATTTTCATCATATTGTAAATGTAACATGGACGAGCCATGAAGGCCCAACAAGCCGGACGTCCGAATATAGCGTGGTACGCGCTCTTGAACGGGACTACTTCGAAGGAAAGTGCCTCCGTCCGATAGTTCTTTGGAGTTCCAAAGGTAACATCCAAAGTGATTTCTCCCAGGTAATTAGCTTGTCTTCCTAGGACAACTTCGTGAAAAATCACAGAGCTGTGATTCACCTGGGTCTCCAAGATCTTCATCCAGGGTAGCGTTTCGACATACAGAATATTGATACTACTGCCACCGTCCATGAGAGTCTTGGAGAAACCATAACCATCAATAAGTGGATTGACGATTAAGGCGTATTTTCCTTGGATGTGTAGCTTAGGCGGATGATCAGCACGGTCAAACGTGATTGCCACTTCCGACCAATCCAAAAATTAGGGGACAACCGGAACTGTTGCATTGAGCTCATGTAGAACTGCTTTCTTGACCTTTGCTGGTTGAGATCCGAGGAAGGTGACATAAGTGTCTTTCTTGGTCGGAAATGTTTTCTTCCCTTCCGGCTTGGGGTTTGAAGCATCAGCTTCCTCCATCTCGGAATCTTGCTTGGTCTCTTTATCTTTTTCGGGATTCTTCTTTCCCTTCTTCCGCTTAGCTTTGTAGCCAGCGGTGTCATATCTCTTGATGTCGTCATTGAAATGGCATTCGGCGTTTGTGTGGGACGAGACCCCATTAGCGTCTAGGTGATGCACACATGGGTTATTGGCAATGTCAGTCCAAGTGTAGGTTTTGCCTGGTTGCTGGTCTCCTCTACCTTGAACTCTCGAAGTCCCATGACCACGCCTGCGGCCTCCGCCGCGTCCTCCTCATCCTCCAGACCCGAAAGTAGCCATGACCACTGCCGTTTCCGCGTTGGGTTTCTCTTCCAAGGTGTTCTTGCGCTTCTAAGATTGTTGCTTTGGTTGTTTTGCCGACTGTGGCACAGCTAGGGCATTGAGTAATCCCTCTGCGTCATCGTCAGCATCCGCATACTTGCTCGCTGTTTCTATCATTTCTCCCAAATCAGTGACTTTGTCGCACTTCAAGCGATGACGTAGTAAACCAATTGGGAGACCTGCAATGAAAGCTTCAAACGTAGTTTGGTCATTTACTCCTTCACAGGAGTTCTTGGTGTCGATCCATCGTCCGAGGTAATGCCGGCAAGTTTCTCCGGCCTTCTGGGTGCAACGCTGTAGGTCTCCAACCGTACACGGCCTACGGTATGTGCCTTTGAAATTCCGAAAGAATGCACTTTGCATGTCATACCAATTGTGGATGGTATTCTCTGGAAGTTCATTGAGCCATGATCGTGCCGTCTTCCGCAACATGAGTGGGAGATATCGGGTTGTGTCCAGGCTGTTTCCGCCTTTGATGATGCAGCAATCTTGGAAGAAATCCTATAGCCAGGTATCTGGTTGAGCGATGTCGTCGTAGGCTTGGATATGTCTCGAGATAGCAAATCCTTCTCGGAATCTTGTGGCTCTTATGCATGGTCCGAAGCACTTTGGGCCCACATATATATCATCATTTTCATAGAGCCGCGCCTCTATGTTGGAGTTGATCCTGTGCCTTGCGTCGTTCGGGGTTAGAGATCGTCCCGAGTGTCAGCTGTGGCTGTGGTGCCTTGGAGCCAGACTTCAGATTCTGCCACCACCTCCTCCACCTCGACGCCCTCCCTGGCCTCCTTGAGAGCCGTTGTGATGGCTACTTGGTGGAGATGGTGGAGCAGCTGGGTTATTTCCGGCTGATCGCCGGCCTCCATCCAGAGCGTCATTATTCCGGTTCCGGGGAGGGTCTTCATTGTGACGAGCCCCCTGCCGGCTTATCTCGGCACGGTGTCCGTCGTTCCTTCTTCTGTCATCCGGAAGGCTAGCATGTCTGGGGGTGGCATTCTCTATCGGTCCTCCTCCCGACGTTTCGCTTTATCGTCGTCCCTGCGGTCTTTCGACTCTCGCTGGGGCGGGTTCCTCAGATTCAGTGCAGTGATTGCCTCTTGCACCGCAACTGGGTTAACATTACGCCAGTCACGGGCCGCTTTGTGGTGTTGTCCTGAAGATCCGGTTCTTGAGTAATTGTCTTCCCGGCGATCCGGGCGGTGGTTCTGCTCCAGAACACGCTGGGGTCTTATGTCAGCCCATGCCGGGTCTGTGCGACATAGGTCAGAATCAGAGCCAGTTTTTGACTCTCGGACATGGCAACCTTTTGCTGCTCTAGTCCCTTGTTTAGTAGTTTGATTCCCAATCGGATCTCCTCCGGGCCTGGATTAGCCGATAAAATTTCTCGGGCTGCCACGGTGTTCTACACTGGAGTTGGATATACCCAATCCCCTTTGCTATGTTTCTGAGGCTTCCCCATTTCTTCTCCGAAAAGGACGGCATGAATCTGCGGGAATTGGTTGTCATTAGTATGACGCTTCCTGGTCTTCTGGTATTGCCTGGAGTTGTATTTCTTCGTAGATGCCATGCGTTTCTGTTCCTCCTCAATGTTTTTGGCTTCATCGAGGAGTACTTGACAACGCACTTCTAAGGCTTGCGCCCTCTTGTCCAGTTCTTCAGCAGTAAGCTCTGCAGCTGTAGAAATAGGTGTGGTTAATGCAGCATCGATGAGTTTACGCGCACCATCAGTGATCATGTGTCCATCCACCGATTCTTATTTTTTGGGCTCATCTGGGATAAGGGCTCCATCTGAGTCTTCTTCGTATTCCTCGTCAATCACCTCCTCTACCAGAGGATGTTTTTCCGGGGTCTTGTTCTTGTTGTTCTTCTTCTTTGCTTTCTTGGCAGCGCCGGTAGCAAAGACGGCTTTGGGTCTATTTCCCAGACTCAAGCTCTGATCTGTACTTTCAGATATCTGGCTTCGGAATTATCTCCGACTTCCATGTCATCCTGCGCTTTGGGAGAGTGTTCCCCGGATCCTTCATCCATGGCTTCTCCTTCTTCTGCAGCCCTGGAGTTATACTCCTCTTCATATTCCGCGGAGAGCTTTTGGAAATCTACTGACGTCATCGCTCATCCGAGGATGCGGGTACGTCGGCGTTTGATCCAATTGCCTCCAACACAGAGTCGGTGTTATCTCCAGCATCGGCAGAGCCGAATCCGGATCCAACATATCCGACAAAGTGTGACGCGTGCTTCCTAAGGTATCTGCGGCTCTCGCGATCAGCTTCGTGAAACTTCTGATGGCCTCGAGAATTGCATCTGCGCTTGAGTTTTGCATTATCATACGTGCCAAAGGTACCTTAGGAAAGGCATGTCTGTCTCGGCATCATCAGAGCCAGAATCAGGGTCGTTGTTATGCTCCTCCTAGATTTCGACTTCGGCGGGTGGGACGATCTGGGATTCGGTCTCTCCAAAGAGATCCACTCCAGATTCGACCTAGACCGCTAGGTCTGCTTCAGGCTTGGATTACTCCACTATCTCCGCATCAGGTGCGGGCTGGGTGGGATTAGGGTTTTCTGAGATCCGGAACTCTGCCGCCTCCATGGACAAAGGGGACCCAGAAGATTCTTCTGGCTCTATCATCACCGCTGGGGTGGGTGGGACAGGTTCAGCAACGCCGATGTAAACATCGATCTTGCCAAAAGACATGATGGTGTAGGCAGTCAAAGGCTCCCTAGCAGGAATCCAGATCTCGTCGAGAACGATGAGGGGGACGTCGCTAGCGTAGAGGATGCGACCGACGGCGATGGTTTCGCCGATTCCGATACTTGCAGATTCCGCTCGGAACGCAGATCTGAAGCTAACTTGCCCCACGGTGGGCACCAACTGTCGTCGGATTGATGACAAGTACGCCATGAGGGGGTCCTCAAGGCGTGTGGAAGAGAGGGGTGTGAGGCATACGGTGTTCCTGGACGGTGGGCACACAAGTTTACCCAGGTTCGAATCCGCCGGCTTTGCACGGATCCTACTCCTGCTAGCAATCCAGTAATACGGCAGAGCCAGAGTATGGGTTACAAGGGTTCGCCTGTGCAAGTTGACATTGTAGACTATTGAGGTGTACCCTAAAGGCTCTCCCTAGGATGGCTTATATAGATATCCGGCCTAGGGTTTACAGGAGAGATCTATCCGGCTAGGACTAAGAGTTGGTTACAGAGTACATCTTGAGTTACAAGTAACACTATGGGCCTAAGTCGGTAAGTTTTCTGGGCCTTCCCATAGCCGGACTGGACTCCGTCTCTTCTCCCTGACTAAGCCGCCCGTGAAGCAAAGCTCTAACCCGAAGTGGGCCACCCTGGTCAGCGTGGAACTATGAGGATACCCGGAAAGTATATCCCCAAGAGAGGAAACATTAGTTGCTGTCCATTCCCCCCTGTGAGTAACGGCTACTGGGTGATTCACTCTATTGGGGATATAGTTTCCGGGTATCCTCATAGTTCCACGCTGACCAGGGTGGCCCACCTCGGGTTAGAGCTTTGCTTCATGGGCGGCCCAGTCAGGGAGAAGATACAGAGTCTAATCTGGCTACGGGAAGGCCCAAAAGACTTACCGACATAGGCCCATAGTGTTACTTGTAGTTCAAGATGTACTCTGTAACCGACTCGTAGTCGTAGCCGGATAGATCTCTCCTGTAAACCCTAGGCCGGATATCTATATAATCTGTCCTAGGGAGAGCCTTTAGGGCACCCAATAGTCTACAATCTCAACTCGCACAGGTGAACCCTTGTAACCCATATTCCGGCTCTGCCGTATTACTAGATTGCTAGCAGGAGTAGGATCCGTTCAAAGCCGGCGGATTCGAACCTGGGTAAACTTGTGTGCTCACCGTCCCGGAACACAGTACATCTCACACCCCTCTCTTCCGCATGCCTCGAGGACCCCCTCATGGCGTACTTGTCATCAATCTGACGACAGTTAGCGCCCACCGTGGAGCAAGCGAGCTTCGGATCTGCATTCCGAGCGGAATCTGCAAGAATCAGAATCGGCGAGACTATCGCCATCGGTCACATCCTCTACGCCAGCGATGTCCCTCTCATCATTCTCGACGAGACTTGGATTCCGGCTAGGGAAGCCGTGACCAGCTACACCATCATATCTTTTGGCGAGATCGATGTTTACATCGGCTTTGCTGAACCTGCCCCACCCACCCCAGCGGTGATGATAGAGGCAGAAGAAATCTCTGGGTCCCCTCTGTCCGTGGAGGTAGCAGAGTTCCGGATCTCAGAAACCCCTAATCCCACCCAGCACGCACCAATCGTGGAGATAGTGGAGAAAGTTGAACCTGAAGCAGATCTTGCGGTTGAAGTCGAATCTGGAGTGGATCTCCTAGGTGAGGTCAAATTCCAGATCGATCTGACTACTGAGGTCGAGATCGAGGAGGAGCACAGTAATAACCATGGTTCCTACTCTGCCAACGCCGGA
The DNA here is from genome assembly GCA_910589775.1 of Avena eriantha. NCBI lineage: Eukaryota > Viridiplantae > Streptophyta > Magnoliopsida > Poales > Poaceae > Avena > Avena eriantha. Next base: position 354,622,007 of record OU342742.1, read on the forward strand.
ACAGATCGACCGTTCCTAAGGCATACGTTGAGGCGCATGATACTGCAAGACGCAAGCGTGGAGGAGGTTCTCAAAACCGTTAGGATCTTTGAGGAAGCCCATGAAGAAAGCCGCAACTACCTCAGGACCCACACGTCACACTTTGTCGGGTATGTTGGATCCGGATCCGGCTCTGCCGATGCTGGAGAAAACACCGACTCAGTTCTGGAGGCGATCGGAACAAACGCCGACGTACCCACATCCTCGGATGAATCAATGACGTCAGCAGATTTCCGAAAGTTCTCCACGGAGTATGAAGAGGAGTGTAACTCCAAAGCCGCAGAGGAAGAAGAACCCATGGATGAAGGATCCGGGGAAAAACTCTCCCAAAGCGTAGGATGACATGGAAATCGGAGATAATCCCGAGGTCCAGATGTCCGAAAGTACCGATCAGAGCTTGACTCCGAGAAATGGCCCCAAAGCCGTCTTTGCTATTGGCACTGCCAAGAAGGCAAAGAAGAAGAACAAGACCTCGGCAAAAGATCTTCCGCTAGAGGAAGTGATTGCCAAGGAATACAAGGAAGACTCGGATGGAGAATTTATCCCAGACGAGCCCAAATAAGAGTCAGTGGATGGACACGTGATCACTGAAGGTGCGCGTAAACTCATCGATGCTGCATTAACCACACCTATCCCTAGAGTTGTAGAACTTACTACTGAGGAACTAGACGAAAGGGCCTAGGCCCTAGAAGCGCGTCGTCAACAACTCCTGGATGAAGCAAAAAACATCGAGGAGGAGAAGAAATTCATGGAAACTATGGAGAAGTACATCTCTCGGCACCATCAGAAGACCCGGAAACGTCACACACGTGACGATCAATTCCCGGAAGTACACAAGGTTCTCTTCGAAGGAGACCTAGGGATGCCTCGTCCCGACAGCAAAGGAGATCTGGTGTATCCAACACCAATACAGAACACTGTTGCGGCACGAGATATCCTGTCAAATAATCCAGGCCTAGAGCAGGTTCGATTGGGCATTAAGCTACTCACCAAGGGTCTGGAACAGCAAAGGGCTACGAAATCCAGAAGCGGAAAATTGGTCTCCAAATCCGACCAATGCCACACGGACTCAGCCTAGAATGATATAAGGCCCAGTGTGTTCCGGAACAGCATCACCAATCCGACAGACGGGAAGACAACTACTCCAGAACCGGATCATCAGGACAGCATCACAGAGCTGCACGTGACTGGCGCAATGTTGCTCCAGCCGCCGAGCAAGAAGCAATTGCTGCGCTGTATCCGAGAAACCCTCCTCGACGAGAGTCAAACGATCGTAGGGGAGAAGAGAAAGAGAAATGTTGGGTGGAGGACCGTCAAAGGATGCCACCACCTAGACCTACAAACCGTCCGGCTGAGCCCCACCATGGTGGGAATAACGGACGAAGGAACGACGGAAACCACGCCGACTCAAGCCAGCAGGGGCTCGTCACAATGAAAACCCTCCCCGCAACCGGAATAATGACGCTCCAGATGGAGGCCGGCGATCGGCCGGAAATAACCCAACTGCTCCACCCTCTCCGCCAAGTAGCCATCACAACGGCTCCCAAGGAGGGCGTCGTGGTGGAGGAGGTGGTGGCTGATACATTGCAAATGTATCTCTAATTTTTGATGTTCCATGCTTGGTTTTATAAACTTTCTTGTGTTTTTTTTCCAACTTTGGAGTAATTTTCATATGATTTCTTGGACTAACCTATTAACAAGAGCCATAGTGCCAGCTGCCTGTTTTCTGCTGTTTTTGGTTCCAGGAAAGTCATAAAATGAATATTCTTGGAATTGGACGGGACAAAAGCCAAAGTGCCTATTTTTTCGGAAGTCATCAAGTGCCAGAGTACGAGACGGAGAGGGGCCAGAGGGCCACCACACCACCTGGCCGTGCGGCCAGGCCTGGCCCGTGCCAGGGGGTGGTGTGGCCGCTCCCGGCACCCCCTCAGCCTCTCCTTCCGCCTATATATTGCCCTCGGGACGAAAACCCTAAGTACCCAATAAAAAATCCACGAAAGAGTCTGTAGCCACCGTCATCTCCATCCCTAGATCGGGACGGATCTGAAGCTCTTCTCGGCACCCTGCCAGAGAGGGGAATTCACCCTGGAGGCCTTCTTCATCACCATGCAAGCCTCCGGTGTGATGCGTGAGTAGTTCATCCTTGGACTACGGATCCATGTACTAGCTAGATGGCTGGTTCTCCTCCTTTGTGCTTTCATGTCTAGATCTTGTGAGCTCCGTTCATGATCAAGATCATCTATTTGTAATTCTGCATGTTGTGTTTGCGGGGATCCGATGGATATTGAGATGCTATTTCAGATTGATTATTGATTCTATCATGTCTTTGTTATTTGTGATCTTGCATGCTTTCCGTTGTTAGTAGCTATCTTGGCCAAGTAGATGCTAGCAACTCCAAGAGTTAATATTTATGCTCGATAGTGGGTTCATGCCTCTGGTAATCTGGGGAAGTGACAGAAATCTCTAAGGTACTAGATGTGTTGTTGCTACTAGGGAGAAAACAACAATCCTTTGTTCATAGAACAATCGTATTGTTTACTTTACAGGAAGTTCGTAAAGCAATAATATGTTGCTTGCAACTTAATACTGGAGGGGGTTTGGATGATAACCTGAAGGTGGATTATTAGTCATAGATGCAGTTGGATGGCGGTGTATGTATAATGTTGGAATGCCCAATCAAGTCTCAAAGGCGTCAAGATGATTAGTATAGGCATGTATTGCTTTCTTGGGGTTTGTCAATTGCCCCGCTGTAATTTTCTCACCCAGCATGTTATCTATCTTAAGGAGAGCCACCTCTAGTGAACTATGGATCCCGGTCCTTTTTCTTTACATACAATCTACAACTATTTACTGCTTTGTGTTTACTTTCTGCAAACTTTTACTTCTTTCCATTCGATACGTTTAATTTTTGTTTTCCGCAAAACACGGTGAGATTGACAACTTCATCGCAAGTTGGGGACAAAGTTCTGTGGTTGTGTTGTGCAGGTGTCCACGTTGCTACTAGCACCGGTAGTGCGCCCTGCCAAAGCTCAGCTAGTAACACCTGTGGGGTGTTTCCTTACTCCTACTGGTTCGATTAAACCTTGGTCTTATAACTGAGGGAAACTTGCTGGTGTGCTCATCATACCTTCGTCTTGGGGTTCCCAACGAGCTCTACATCAACACCGCACCAGCACTTTTCTAGGCGCCGTGCATTGAGCCATCAGGCGATTTTCTGGCGCCGTTGCCGGGGAGTCAAGGATATCTTCACAAGGGGAGTCCCTCATAAACAATCTCTTTACTTTGTTGTTTTTGTTTTGCTTAGTTTCTTCTTGCTTTGTTTCCTTGTTTTGTTATTCAAAAACACACAAAAAATAGTTTTACAAGTTTGCTTTCTTATTTGAAAACCCAAAAAAATGACTACCCTTGAAAACACTAAGTTGTGTGACTTCACTAGCACCAACAACAATGATTTTATGAGCACACCTATTGCTCCACCTGTGGCTGAAAATACTTTCTTTGAGATAAAACCTGCTTTGCTCAATCTTGTTATGCGAGAACAATTTTCTGGTATTGGTAATGAAGATGCTGCTTCCCATCTAACTAACTTTGTTGAACTTTGTGAGATCCAAAAGCATAGGGATATAGATGGTGATATTATTAAGCTGAAATTGTTTCCTTTCTGTTTGAGAGGAAAAGCTAAAGAATGGTTGAATTCCTTCACTAGGAATAGTATTGATTCTTGGACTAAATGCAAAGATGCTTTTATTGGAAAATACTATCCTCCTGCTAACATTATATCCATGAGAAGTGAAATAATGAAGTTTAAACAACTTTATAATGAGCATGTTGCTCAAGCTTGGGAATAAATGAAATCTTTGGTAAAGAATTGTCCCACTCATGGACTGTCTGCTTGGATGATCATCCAAACTTTTTATGCAGGATTGAACTATTCTTCAAGGAACTTATTGGATTCAGCTGCTGGAGGTACCTTTATGACCATCACTTTGGGTGCTGCAACAAAACTTCTGGACAATATGATGGTTAATTATTCTGAATGGCATACTGAGAGAGCTCCACAAGGTAAGAAGGTAAATTCTGTTTAGGAAACCTCCTCCTTGAGTGATAAAATTGATATTATTATGTCTATGCTTGTTAATGGGAAAGCCCATATTGATCAAAATAATGTTCCTTTAGCCTCTTTGGTTGCTCAATAAGAGCAAGTTGATGTGAACTTCATAAGAAATAATTTTTTTGGCAACAATGCTTATGGTAATAACAATTCTAGGGCCTACCCTCCTAGTATTACTTATGGCTATAATGGTAAACCTGGATTACCTAGTGAAGGAAGAATTTTAGAAGTTGAAAGAGCCACTAAAAACTTCAAGCAAATGCAATATGAGCAAAATAAACTATTCACTAAAACTATGGAGGAACAATCTATCATCTTGAAGAACATTAGCCATCAACTTGAGAGTCTAAATAGGGAAATTCCTAGTTTACAATTGAAACTCTCTAACGCTGAAAGAAATATATCATCTTTGTCTGAAGCTCAATCTTCATTGATTAATAAAATGGCTGCTAAACCTGAAATTAATGAGAATCCCTTTGCAACTACTAATGCCATACAAGTAAGAATTGATGAAAATGTTAGACTATTAGCTGAATTACATGCTAAGTGGGAAAGAGAAGATGAAATTGCTAGAAACATTAGTGTTTCTACTATTACCACCACTAGTGTTGAGGCTAGTAATAGTTCTACTACTTTATATGATAAGTTTGATTTTGATCTTGATGGTTGCAACATCTCTAAAGTTATTAAGTTCCTACAAAAGCTTTCTAAAAGTCCTAATGCTAGTGCTATGAACATGGCTTTTACAAAACACATTACTGATGCTCTCATAAAGATTAAACAAGAAAAGATGAAAAATAAAGCTTCCATTCCTAGAAAAAAAGAGGATGGTTGGGAACCCATCATTAATATGAAAGTGAATGACTTTGATTTCAAAGCTTTGTGTGATCTTGATAGTAGTGTTTCTATTATGCCTAGAATGATTTATGATATGCTTGATTTGCCTCCTCTTGAAGATTGCTATTTGAATGTCCCACTTGATGATAATGTTAAAAAGAAACTCATGGGGAGTCTTAATGATGTTCTTATTATGGTTAACAATTCCTATGTCCCCGTTGATTTCTATGTTTTGGATGTTGAATACAATGCTTCTTGTCCTATTACTTTGGGAAGACCTTTTCTTAGAACTGTTGGTGCCATCATAGATATGAAAGAAGACACCATTAAATATCAACTCCCACTCAAGAAAGGTATAGAACACTTCCCTAAAAAGGGAGAAAATATTTTTTTGCTTCTCCTATGAAAACAAAATTTGGTATTAATGCTTCTTCACTTGAGAACACTTGATTTTTTCTTACTTCTTATGCCTAACTTAAAGGCGTTAAAGAAAAGTACTTATTGGGAGATAACCCAAAAGTTTTAGATGAGTCTTGGAAGTTATCACCTCTGTAATAACCTCTCCTTATACTTTTTATTTGCTTTTTGTTCAAGAGTAACCTCTAATGAGAGAGTAGTAATGATTGGAAAAGTTGCTAACCCGAAACAGATTTCTGTGCTTCACCGTAAAAATTCGTGAGAGAGGTCTGTATGTAGGATGGAGCTGTAATTTTTTTTCCTTATGCCCTAGGTTGTTATAACTTTCTTTCGTTCAACACCTTTTGATTTGAGCAACAGAAGGTCTTCGAAAAAATTTGTCTTTACCTCCTGGTATGTTTTGACAGATTTCTTCCATTTTCTGCATTTGCTTCTTGTGGGTTCCTTTTTGAGTTCTTTTGGGGAATTGAGATTTTTTAGGGAAGTTCTATAGTAGATAGTGTTCTAATGGAAGTTTATTTGGTGTTAGAACTGAACCTTAAGACTTATTTATCTTGAGTGCACTAATGTTGCTAATAAAGATTGTGTGAAGTTTTGTATGAAGGAAAAATTTCAGGTGTATGGAAGGAATGAGTAATGAGATGAAGAATGGAATACAGCTCAAGCTTGGGGATGCCACGCGTGTCACCCCAAGAAATATCCAAGAAGTACAAGCGTCAAAGCTTGGGGATGCCCAAGGCATCCCCTTCTTCGTCAATAAAAATTTCAGGTTTCTTCCAAACGCTTCATTTTTATTGTTTCATGCATAGTTGTGTTGTTCTTGGAGTGTCTTATTTTTCGTTTTCGTTTTGGTTTTTAGTTTGCTTGGTTTTCTTAGTTTTCTGAATAAATTGGTTGGACCCCCTCTTTCATACATTGGTTTGCAAATAGTTTGGTTTGGTTTGGAAAAGAGTAGGAAAGTTCATGCTTATGTGATAAAACGAGCTCGTTTTTGACTGTGGCCTATGCTTTGTCATGCCATGCTTGATATTATTTTGGATTTATGCTTAGTATTATTTGATGTAGCATGACTTGTTATAAACAATTGAGATTGCTTAATGTGCCTTGGATGAATCATGTGTTGTTTTAGCATATTAAAGCATAGTATAGTGGTATTCTCCTTTGATGCTTTATTTGGGTTGACTTGGCACATGCTCACACCATGTTATGACTATCTCAAGTCACCATAGCCTTTATGATCCTTTAGTTTTCAACTTGTAGTATCACAGTATGCTTTTATCAATGATGTTTTGTCGCTCTGCATTATTATGTCCATTATTGCTCTCTTAGTTTGTCGCTCCCAGTCTTTTGCTAGCCTCCACAACAAAGTATGAGTTCCACTCATGCATACAACTCCCTAAACCAAGTTATTCCAAAGAGTCCACCATACCTACCTACTAGCTTATGCTATTCCAAGTATATTCATGCTTTTGTTTACCTTCCAAATTAAACTTGTTATGAGAAAACTAGTGATTAAAGCTCTCACGAACATGATGGCACACTTTACTTTTTGCATCTCATAAACTTGAGCCATTGGGTCCTTCTTTGTTGCGTATATGCTTGCGCTTTATAACTTGAAATTAGCAGAACCATGTACCATGGGGAACGCTTTCAACATTGCACTTGTACTTTGTACCCCGTTGATATCATGTTCTTTTGCTTACGGATCCCGGCGGTGTGAAATAAAAGTCGAACTTGTAAGATCATGGAGTTTGTATGTGTGTTAGAGAAACTCCTGGGCCGCTAGCCTAAGCCATGCCTAATTATGGTGGAAACTTGCAGCATCACCATAATGAGCACTCTATGAAGCATCCTCAATAAAAACCTATGCAAATAGCAAATAAAAAGATCGCTGAGATGCTCATTGTCTGCTTGCCTTGTCATTTTGATTATGGGAAAGCTCCCGTATCATGTGCAAGGGGTACCCCGTTGGCGGTTCTTAATGATACACACATACTTACAATGACAAGAGCTTACCCGTGACTGAAGTTGAGTAGCATGAGGATCGGTCTTTGTAAGTAAGGGGCATGAGATTTCGGTTTATAACTTGTCAAGCATATCCTCTTAGTTGTGTCACTTTAACCTTAATCACCTTAAAGATGCTTATGATAGGGGCAATGAGAGCTGAAAGCTATATGTACCATAATTTTTGGAAGCTCTTTATGAGACTTGAATCCCTACTACCTTTTATAAAGGCTTTTCTTCCACCATTACATTGAGTCTCCACCTTCTATCTTTATGCACTTACTTTGAGAGCACAGTGGCCATTCTTAGTTCAATGTGCGTTGTCCCAAGACTAGTTGATTGATGCATACTTTGATATTGCTTGTTTTAAACTATTGTATCTAGTCACTCTTATGAACTTTGAAGGTGTCCTATCCATTTATATTTGCTACTCTATTGAGGGACAAGCTGAATACTATTATGCTATGTTTTCTTTATGTGAAACAAACAAACGTCTTGCAAAGCATTGTTATTCATGAATCATTTGTTTGTGCCTTTTCAAGTTGCATCATAGTTTCTTTGCTTATTGCTAGAACTTTATCTGTCATGTTATGATTGAATTACTATGATCCTAGCTTCGAATGTTTTGCAAATACTTTGATCAAGTCTTTGATGGTGCATGTCACCTAAAAAATTATTCTTTCTTTTTATCACTTACCTACTCGAGGACGAGCAGGAGTTAAGCTTGGGGATGTTGATACATTGCAAATGTATCTATAATTTTTGATGTTCCATGCTTGGTTTTATCCACTTTCTTGTGTTTTGTTCCTACTTTGGAGTACTTTTCATATGATTTCTTGGACTAACCTATTAACAAGAGCCATAGTGCCAGTTGCCTGTTTTCTGCTGTTTTTGGTTCCAGGAAAGTCAGAAAATGAATATTCTCAAAATTGGACGGGATAAAAGCCAAAGTGCCTATTTTTCCGGAAGTCATCAAGTGCCATAATACGAGACGGAGAGGTGCCAGAGGGCCACCACACCACCTGGCCGCGCGGCCAGACCTGGCCCGTGCTAGGGGGTGGTGTGGCCCCTCCCGGCACCCCCTCGGCCTCTCCTTCCACCTATATATTGCCCTCGGGACGAAAACCCTAAGTACTCGATCAAAAAATCAACGAAAGAGTCTGTAGCCGTCGTCATCTCCATCCCTAGATCGGGAGGGATCTGAAGCTCTTCCCAGCACCCTGCCGGAGAGGGGAATTCACCCTGGAGGCCTTCTTCATCACCAAGCAAGCCTCCGGTGTGATGCGTGAGTAGTTCATCCTTGGACTACGGATCCATGTAGTAGCTAGATGGCTGGTTCTCCTCCTTTGTGCTTTCATGTCTAGATCTTGTGAGCTCAGTTCATGATCAAGATCATCTATTTCTAATTCTGCATGTTGTGTTTGCGGGGATCTTATGGATATTGAGATGCTATTTCAGATTGATTATTGATTCTATCATGTCTTTGTTATTTGTGATCTTGCATGCTTTCCGTTGTTAGTAGATATCTTGGCCAACTAGATGCTAGCAACTCCAAGAGTTAGTATTTATGCTTGATAGTGGGTTCATGCCTCTGGTAATCTGGGGAAGTGACAGAAATATCTAAGGTACTAGATGTGTTGTTGCTACTAGGGAGAAAACAAAAATCCTTTGTTCATAGAACAATCGTATTGTTTACTTTACACGCAGTTCGTAAAGCAATAATCTGTTCCTTGCAACTTAATACTGGAGGGGGTTCGGATGATAACCTGAAGGTGGATTATTAGTCATAGATGCAGTTGGATAGCGGTCTATGTATAATGTTGTAATGCCCAATCAAGTCTTAAAGGAGTCAAGATGATTAGTATATGCATGTATTGCTTTCTCGGTGTTTGTCAATTGCCTCGTTGTAATTTGTTCACCCAACATGTTATCTATCTTAAGGAGAGCCACCTCTAGTGAACTATGGATCCCGGTCCTTTTTCTTTACATACAATCTACAACTGTTAACTGCTTTGTGTTTACTTTCTACAAACTTTTACTTCTTTCCATTCGATACGTTTAGTCCTTTGTTTTCCGCAAAACACGGTGAGATTGACAGCCTCATCGCAAGTTGGGGACAAAGTTCTGTGGCTGTGTTGTGCAGTCTCCACGTTCCTACTAGCACCGATAGTGCGCCCTGCCAAAGCTCAGCTAGTAACACCTTTGGGGTGTTTCCTTGCTCTTACTGGTTCGATTAAACCTTGGTTTCATAACTGAAGGAAACTTGCTGTTGTGCTAAGCATACCTTCCTCTTGGGGTTCCCAACGAGATCTACATGAACACCGCACCAGCACTTTTCTAGGCGCCGTGCATTGAGCCATCAGTGGCAGAAGCTGAAGTCCGGCTCCAAGGCACCGCAACCATAGCCGTCATTTGGGACGATCTTTATCCCCAAGTGATGCAAGGCACAGGATCAACTCCAATATAGAGGCGCGACGCTATGAAAACAATGACATATACATGGGCCCAAAATGCTTCGGACCACACGTAAGAGCTACAAGATTCCCGGAATGATTTGCTCTCTCAAGACATATTCAGGCCTACGACGGCATAGCTCGGCCAGATACTTGGCTACACGATTTCTTCCAAGCTTGCTGCATCGCGAAAGGCGGAAACAGCCTGGCCGCAACCCGATATCTCCCACTTATGTTGTGGAAGACGGAACGATCATGGCTCAATGAACTTCCGGAGAACACCATCCACAACTGGTATGACATGCAAAGTGTGTTCTTTCAGAATTTCGAAGGCACATACCGGAGGCCATGTACGGTCGGAGACCTACAACGTTGCACCCAAAAAGCCAGAGAAACTTGCCGAGACTATCTCGGACGATGGATCGACACCAAGAACTCCTGTGAGGGAGTAAATGACCAAACTGCGATTGAAGCTTTGATTGGAGGTCTCCCAATTGGTTTACTACGTCATCGCTTGAAGTGTGACAAAGTCACTGATTTGGGAGATATGATAGAAACAGTGAGCAAGTATGCAGATGCTGATGATGATGCAGAGGGATTACTCAATGCCCTGGCTATGCCACAGTTGGCAAAACAACCAAAGCAACAAGCTCAGAAGCGCAAGAATACCTCAGAAGAAAAACCCAACGCGGAAACGGCAGTGGTCACTGCTACTTTCAGTTCTAGAGGACGAGGAGGACGTGGCGGTGGCCGCGGACGTGGTCGTGGGATGTCAAGAGTTCAAGGTAGAGGAGACCAGCTGCCTGGCAAAACCTACTCTTGGGCCGACATTGCCAATAACCCATGTCTGCATCACCTAGACGCCAATGGGGCTCGTCCCACACAAACGCCGAGTGTCGTTTCAATGATGACATTAAGAGAGATGATACCACTGGCTACAAAGCTAAGCGGAAGAAGGGAAAGAAGAATCCCAAAAAGGATAAAGAGACCAAGGAGGATTCCGACACGGAGGAAGCTGATGCTTCAAATCCCAAGCCGGAAGGGAAGAAAAATTTTCCGACCAAGAAAGACACTAACGTCACCATCCTTAGATCTCAACTAGCAAAGTTCAGGAAAGCAGTTCTACATGAGCTCAATGCAACATTTTCGGCTGTCCCTCAATTCTTAGACTGGTCAGAAGTGGCAATCACGTTTGACCGCGCTGATCATCCTCCTAAGTTTCACAGGCGAGGAAAATACGCCATAATCGTCCATCCACTTATTGACGGTTATGCTTTCTCCAACACTCTCATGGACGGTGGCAGCAGTATTAATATTCTGTATGTCGAAACGCTAAGCCGGACGAAGACCTCGGAGACCCAGCTGAACCATAGCTCTGTGATCTTTCACGGGGTTCTCCTAGGAAGACAAGCAAATTCCCTAGGAGAAATCACTTTGGATGTTACCTTTGGAACTCCAAAGAACTATCAGACGGAGGCACTTTCCTTCGAAGTGGTCCCCTTCAAGAGCGCGTACCACGCTATATTCGGACGTCTGGCTTAATGGGCTTTTATGGCTCGTCTGTGTTACATTTACAATATGATGAAAATTCCAGGTCCCAACAGCGTGATCACCATCAGGGGAGACCTGAAGAAAGCGCGAGAGTGCGAGGATGGAAATGCCGCCTTTGCTGAAGCCGTGCTGCACGCCCAGGAGTACCAGGAGATCAAGCAGAGCATAGATCCGTCCGAGATGCCCGCAATGAAGAAGGAGGTGACAAAGCCGAATCCGGAGTTCAAGGAATTAGAAGAGACGAAGAAGACGCCATTGAAGGACGATGACCCCTCCAAGGTGACCCAGATAGGTGTAGGCCTAGATAGCGCATAGGAAAGCGCGCTCGTCAAGTTCCTCAAAGAAAATCAAGATAGCTGCGCATGGCAGCCATCTGACATGACCGAAGTACCTAGGGAACTTGCCAAGCAATCTTTAAATGTAAACCCAAATGCTAAACCCATCAAACAGTCCTTGCGACGGTTCGGCAATGAAAAGCGTAAGGCAATAGCTATGGAACTAGCACGGCTCGAGTTAGTCGGATTTATAGGAGAGGTCATCCACACTGAGTGGTCGGCCAATCCTGTAATGGTCCCTAAAAAGGACACCACTGATTTAAGGATGTGTGTTCATTATACTGCCTTGAACAAGGCTTGCCCCAAAGATCCGTTCGATCTGCCTAGGATTGATCAAGTTATCGATTCTACGGCAGGCTCGGAACTCCTCTGTTTTCTCGATGCATATTCTGGTTATCACCAAATCCGGATGAAGGAATCTAACAAAGTCAAAACTTCATTCATAACCCCCTTCGAAACCTTCTGTTTTGTTACGATGGCGTTTGGGCTGAAGAACGCAGGAGCTACATACCAGCGCACAATGCAGCGTTGCCTCCATGATCAAATCGGACGCAATGTACATGCATATGTGGATGATATTGCGGTGATGTCCAAAAAGAAGGAAACATTAATTTCCGACTTGGAGGAAACGTTCGCCAATCTACGAAAATACAACATAATGCTTAATTCGAAGAAATGCTTCTTTGGAATCCCAGCCACAAAATTGTTAGGTTTCATCGTGTCTCAAAGAGGCATAGAGCTGAACCGAGACAAAATCAAGGCTATACTCAATATTTCCAGGCCAACCCGCTTGAAAGATGTACAAAGACTAAATGGCTGCATTGCCGCAGTCAGTCGGTTTGTAAGTTGGCTCGGTGAAAGAGCCGCACCATTATACAAACTCCTGAAAAAGACCAAGGATTTTGTGTGGTATGACGAAGCAGAAGCTGCACTACAAGACCTGAAGAAAGTACTCTCATCTGCTCGTATTCTTGCTGCGCCGGAACCACATGAACCGATGTTGCTCTATCTTGCTGCGACAAACAAAGTCGTCAGTATTGTCATGGTAGTGGAGAGACCGGAGAAAAATCAGGAACACTTGGTGCAGCCTCCGACTTACTTTGTCAGCGAGGTCTTGACAGAATCGAAACAGCGGTATCCGCACTATCAAAATCTAGCTTATGGTGTGTTCTTGGCATCTCGTAAGTTACGACACTATTTTCAGGAGCATTCGATTACCATGGTGAGCACAGCTCCCATGAGAGATATAATCAACAACAGTGATGCCACGGGATGCGTCGCCAAATGGGGCATAGAGCTCTCAGCTTTCGATATTGAGTACAAACCTCGGACAACAATCAAATCCCAAATCCTTGCCGACTTTGTTGCTGATTGGACAGAGACGAAGGAGAATATGACCCTCCCTAAGTCGGAATATTGGACTCTATATTTTGATGGGTCTAAGGCTCGCAGGGGCTCAGGGGCTGGCGTGGTGCTCAAATCACCCCAAGGAGATAAACTTTTATACGTGTTGCAGATCCACTTCACAACGACAAATAATATTGCCGAGTATGAAGCACTGCTGCATGGAATCTAGATTGCTAAAGATATTGGCATCCGACGTTTGATGTGTTACGGAGATTCGGATCTTGTTGATCAGCAAGTGTCGGATATTTGTAATGCAAATAAACACATGGCAGCATATAAAGCTGTCGTGGATGATTTATCTAATTCGTTCGAAGGGTTTGAGGTTCAACACATCCCTCGAGTAGAAAACGAGGAAGAAGATGCACTATCTCGAATAGGCTGTGCACGGAAAGAGGTCCCAAATGGCGCTTTTTTAGAGCACCTCAAAGTTCCCTCAATAAAGGAATATCCGACCAAATCCGATTCACCTCTGATAGCAGTTCTGGATGTAATTCCCAGCTAGACTCAACCCTACCTCGATTATTTGGTAGATGGAAAATTAACCGAAGATGAAGTTCTGAGCCGGTAGATAATCCAACGAGCAAAAGCATATACTGTGGTTAGTGGTGAGCTCTAGAAGCGGAGTGTATCTGGGGTTTTTCAGCGCTGCGTATCTCCAGAATAAGTAGTGGAAATATTAAGAGAAATCCACGAAGGCGAGTGTGGTCACCATGCTGCAGCCAAATCTTTAGTGGCAAAAGCTTTCAAACATGGTTTTTTCTGGCTTAGAACCAAGGCAGATGTCGAACGACTGGTCAAGACGTGCAAAAGCTGCCAAAAGTACGCCAAACAACCTCACGTTCCGGCTGATCAGCTGCGAACAATACCTATAACACGTCCTTTCGCAGTCTGGGGACTTGACATGGTAGGACCGTTTAAACGGGCTCCAAGTGGATTTATTCACCTCTTAGTGATGATGGATAAGTTCACCAAATGGATTGAGGCTAAACCCGTCACTAGTTGTGATGGAGCAACAACCAAAAGATTTGTCGAGGATGTTATAATCCAGTATGGTTATCCGCATAGTATAATCATGGACAACGGGAGTAATTTTTCTATGGGGGGACTTGCCTAATTTTGCAACGAACAAAATATCCGGCTTGACATTGCGTCAGTCGCACATCCACAGGCTAATGGACAAGTCAAAAGAGCAAATGGTTTAATCCTGCAAGGCCTAAAACCGAGACTAGAAGCACCACTACGACGTGCTGCGGGGGCTTGGGAAGAGGAATTACCTTCTGTAATATGGAGTTTACGAACAACTCCGAACAGGTCAACCGGGTACACACCTTTCTTCTTGGTCTATGGCGCAGAAGCAGTTCTTCCTAGTGATTTGATTCACACTTCTCCTAGAGTGGCCGCGTATATCAAAGAGGATGCCGAGATTTCTTGACAAAATGATCTCGACTTAGTCGAAGAAGTTCGTGTCGTTGCTGAAATGAGATCAATAGCATATCAGCAGAAGTTACGCAAGTATCATAGCGAGAGAGTCAGAAACAGATCTTTTAATAAGGGCGATTTGGTTCTCCGGCTTGTGCAACAAAGAAATCACAAACTTTCCCCAGTATGGGAAGGGCCCTTCTTTGTTAGTCGAGTATTGCACAATGGTTCATATTACCTAACGGATATGAGGCCAGTCAAAGAAAGACCTGCTACTAAGAAGAGAAAGATAGCTGGAGCCAGTACAAATCCGGATCAGTTAGACATATCGTGGAATATTGCTTAGCTATGTTCCTTTTATTCTTAGTTTATTCTTCTTTGTAATCATATATATGTACATCTTCTGTGAGAAATAAAAGTCTTGGTTACCTCAAGTTTTTTCTGTGAAGTTTTTACATCTTATTTCTGAATGATCATGTCATAGTCGAAAATCCCAGAATGCTTGAAAGTACTTTATGCTCATGTTCGTTCTGGTTTAGATTTATGATTCTAAAATTGCTACCCTCGGGTATAACTCTAAAGTTTCTAGTCTTTACTTTGGTTATTTGTCTGATTGACGGATGCGGGTATTTTTCGAGTAAGTGAATTGTTGGTACTGGAAGCCGACTTTGTTTCCGAGTTTAAACTGGTTTAGCAATTGAGCTCCGTTGCTCGTCAAAGTTTATGTGCTGAAAGTTTAGCCGGCTCACGAAAGGAACAAGGCAGAAAGCCAGATAAACGATAAGTATAGATAAAAAAGTACAAGTGCTTATGAACATTTCAGGTACACAAAAATTTAAACCAAAAGTGCTGAATAGATTAAAACTTCGCACTAGCAAAAGTATCATATTGCATATTTACAGACCCATAATGTTTTCATAATAAACATTTGTTTCTGATAATCTATGATGTACGAGAAGAGGTAGGAGTTGCTGGCTCGTTGGACACATTGGCCGCACTCTGATAACGATCCGAGATGTGCAAGTCCGATGTGGTTTGTTCATCGTCGGAAGATTTAGCTGCTTCTTCGGGAGGCGGAGGTGGTGTGTCCACGCGGTTGAAGAAGGGAGAGTCGTAGCTGGTTAAGTCAGCTACATGACACCCATATCCGGTGCAGGAGTCCAGGATGGCCTTGATGTCTTGCTCCTGTCCGTCTTCATCCACCTTACATTACCCTTTGGTTACTTGCCAGATTTCCATCCTTCCATGGTGGCTCATAACCATTGTGAGGGCATTCTGCACCACTGACGAGCTGCGGCATCTCCTTTGCCTTGTCCCGCACCTGAAATTCGGACATGCTATGCATGTCCGGAACCTTGAGAGCTTCGCCAATATCCTCAATGGATTGGCGGAAGTCATGAAGCAAATAACCGACTTGTGTAAGCCAGTGGGTGCGGGGCTAGGTAGAGGTGGAGTCCGTCAAGTTCAGAGGACCTATGCGTATAACGCAAAACAGATAAATAAATCTGACATCGAAAGAGTCGAAGAATGTAGACAAGTTAGAAAGACAGAAACATACTAAAGATGACGTCATCAACTTTGGTCTTCTCTTCACGAAGACTACGGAGTTCAGCCCGGAGCGCCTCGAAAATATCCTTCTCTCTGAATAGCTCGTCGTTGAGATTCGAGATCTTCTTCTCGTGGAGTGCAATCTTGCGATCACGCTCCACGGTGGCCATGGAGGAGGATTTGAGAACTTGAGCAATGCTCTTATCAGGATCCGCCTTAAGCTGGTCTAGCTCTTGGCGGAGATCCTTGTTTTCCACCACCAGGGTCTTCAGATTCTCGGCCTCCTCGATCATAGCATAGGACTGCTTTATCAGTGCTGTAAGTCAAAAAGAACAACAATTCAGCAAAAATTATTCGACTATGAAAAATCAAGACAAGGTTTGAGTCTTGGAAAGTTCACCTTCGGCCTCATCCTTGGAAACTTTAAGCTCAACATTTTTAAATCGGAGAGCTTTGATCTCTTTCCGCTTACTGCAGATATTCTTCAACAATTCCTGGTTATATGAACTAACTTTCTGTAAGTCAGAATACCCAGAGTCAGAAGTCTACTAAATAATCGGGCTAATATTGTAGCTAATATCATCACGAGCCTTGGGGGTTATACTAGTTAATTCTTTGGCATCCTAGTGAAGCATAAATCCGGATATACTATCCAACTTCATGCTTGGGGGCTAGAGGATATGACATAAAATACAGTCAAGGAAAAGCGTGAGTTGGAATTCCGACTTACATGTTGTTCATGTGTGAGATTGCTCAGGCACATGTTCACCTAAATAGTAACCTTCTCGGCGAGGGTGAGTGGAATAACCGGAGGTGGTGGAAGCACAACAGGTCTTAGTCCCTCGTCGTGAAGGCGGACTTGTTCAAGAAGTTCGGAGTACTTGACGTCCTCCGCTTCTTGTGCTTCTTCTTCGGAAGAGAGATTACGGCTTTCCAGGCATTGTTGGGCTAGCCGTTGAATTTCCTCCACAGATTTCTGAGTCAAGCCAAATTTGGCAAGTCCTGGATTGTTCAGGAGATTTTCGGCAAAGGTCTCTGCCGAAGGATCATTACCCGAAGAGAGTTCACCCTTATCAAAACCTGAGCCACCCATGGTGGTGTGAGTCTGCGACTCGAGGGTCGCTGGCCCTTTGAAGGGAGCCGGATCATCTGCGACAACCGGGGATGGAGTAATCACTAGCTTTGTAGAAGATTGAGGGGCAGGAGTCAGAGGAGTTGTGGCAGGCGAAGCCATGGTTAGCTTCGTCTGACGCAGGGGCTTCGAGATGTTCCCCTTCCCCTTGCCCTTGATGAGTGGTTGGCTCTGAGAAAGTAATAGAATAAATAACATTATATCTCGGAAGAAGTTACCGGTAAAGTACAAAGGCGGAAGTTGTGTGAAAAGTTACCTCTTCACAACTGGCACTTCCTTTGTGCCAACGGCCACTATTGGAGCTTTACGCTTCCTAGGCACAACGTCTGGCAGTGGGACCAGTTCCTCCTCCTGAGAAAACTCTGGAGGATATCCCTCGATAGGAGCCAGTTCCAACTAGGGGAGGTCGGCAAGATGAAAAGAAGATAATATCTCAGTGTTGCGAAATAACTTAAAAGTGAAACACATAAAAAGGGTTTACTTCTCAAAGCTTACCGGCACTACAGGGTCTTCCGCTGTGTGCAGGTCTAGAGATAAATCCGGAATCTTTCTCTCGATCCGCTGCTTTATCATCCATTTGATCTGGCTTATGTAGTCCTGTGGCTTTAGGGCCTTGGGCTGATGCGGAGGGAGTCTTGTTTGGACGACGTGATGGAATGCATCACTGGGTCGCCGTGGTGCTGGAGAGGCTGCATCCAGCGTGCCACCCAGCACTAGACCAGGTAGGACCCTCGCAGGCCCTTGTGCTTCATCAAATACTCGATCAGCCTCTTGGCGAGGAGCAAGTCATCGCTGAGAGCCAGAGGAGCCTTGTCCCAGGATGCTTGGGGCGTGGTGGCTCCATCGATGAAAGCCAGCAAAGCAGTAGCTTTGCCAGGAGTAGGAATATCCTTATGATAAAAGAAGGTAGCTGGCCACTATTTGACCTACTCACTAGCTAAAATCCTAGGATAGACACGCTCACGTCTAACCGAAAGAATAATTGTGCCAGTAATGTAAGGATTACCGGCAGTGATAGAGTTTATCCGTACATGGAAGTAAAACCGGAAGAGAGTGAGACTCGGCCTAATGCCGAGATACCCCTCACACAAAGACGCATAGGCGCTTATCTCTAAAAGAGAGTTTGGGGGGAGATGGTGAAGCTGAACGCCATAATGATCTATCACATCGGAAAAGAATTCTGAGGGAGGGAAAGACAAACCTCTGTCGAGGTGGGTGCCGAAGTGTACCCGCTCGTCGGCGTGTGGGTTGGGGACGGTTTCATCGGAACCGCTCTGCCAGTCGCCGGCGCGGAGGAGTCCTGCGCTCTCCACGCCGCTGAGCTTGGTGTCGTCAAGGACACACGGGATCTAGACCCCGCGATTGCTTTCTTTCTCTGCCGCCGCCGCCGTCGCCACCGCTGTGGCCCCAGCCAAGCCAGATGATGAATAAGAAGCCATTCTTCCGGTGCGCCGGTAACCTTAGATGGGCGGCGCTGGGAATCTGGAGGCAAAGGAGCCCTACGCGCGAGGGAGAAGTGGAGGAGAAGGAAACGACACGGGAACAGGGGAAGAAGATGAGGAAAAGGCAATCCTCACCCCTTATAACCACCGAACCACGCCAAGATTTGTGCAAATGGCACAATGTAAATGCCACGCGTTGTGGAAAGAACTGGGAAGCCCCCAAGCGATGATTACGTCGCCTCGATCTCCACGCACGCATTGAAATGGCACCTCGATTCCGTGAAAGACGGACCCACCAACGGTCGTGGTGACAGGAAATGTGTGTTAGTGACGTGACTTGGCCATGAATGGTGTCAAATGACGTCAGAGACCAAGTTCCGGCTTAGTTTGAATTATGAGCTAGAAGCAGAGCTAACGTACTAATAGGTCCGACTTATTTTGAGACCCGGATCGTATCTTTTGTTTTGAAGTTTCAGGAACCCTTCAAGATTCTGCAAGGCGAAGATCAAGCTAGACAACGATGAATCCGGCTAGATCTTGGAGACTTCCGGGGGCTACTGTTGGGGATATATTTTCTAGGTATCCTCATAGTTCCTTGCTGACCAGGGTGGCCCACTTCGAGTTAGAGCTTTGCTTCACGGGCGGCCCAGTCAGGGAGAAGAGACGGAGTCCAATCCGGCTACGAGAAGGCCCTGAAGACTTACCGACATAGGCCCATAGTGTTACTTGTAGTTCAAGATGTACTCTGTAACCGACTCTTAGTCGTAGCCGGATATATCTCTCTTGTAAACCCTAGGCCGGATATTTATATAAGCCCTCCTAGGGAGAGCCTTTAGGGCACCCAATAGTCTACAATATCAACTCGCACAGGCGAACCAATGTAACCCATATTCCGACTCTGCCGTATTACTGGATTGCTAGCAAGAGTAGGATCCGTCCAAAGCCGGCGGATTCGAACCTAGGTAAACTTGTGTGCTCACCGTCCCGGAACACCGTACGTCCCACACCCCTCTCTCCCGCATTCCTTGAGGACCCCCTCATGGCGTACTTGTCATCAATCCGACGACACACTCCGAGGTGCTTCGTTCCGAGGTGCCTGAGCATTTCCCAAACCACCATGTTCTAGCTTCCTCATCCACTCATACTGCCGGGTCGTATGGTTCCCCGTGCTATTCGGACTTGGCGTATGAAATTTGCAAGGTTTGTCCAATATGGACTCGAATGTATACCTTAGACGATCCTTTCGCTCCTGCCATTGCTTTTTCTGCTCCGGAGTCCAGGGCTTCTTGCATTCACCCTTTTGCTGCCAGTTCTGTTCTCCAGTTTTCTGACGTTGGTTGGCTCCGGCATTGGGCTGATCTTGATCTACCCCCACCACTTGCTACGAGTTATAGCTATAATCCAGATGCTCGTCCCTTCTCTTTCCTCGGAAATTGTTTCTCCTTGATGGCCCGGAGCCATCTCGGTTGTAATATTCCCCATTCGCCTCGCTTGACATTAGTCGGGGTTGAGTTGGATCTCCTAGAGCATACGAATTTGCGATACGGATCGTCTTAGCCAAAGTTGTTGGAATATATCGCTACAATCTTTGCAACAACATACTTCCTTATCTATAACCTTGGGCGAACCACGCAATTGCTTGTGATTCAATTACCCCCTCACACGAGTTGCGCACGTTGCACCACTGAGTCAGAAAATCTCGGTCAGGCTCATTCGGTCTTCGCCGGTATAAGGCCAAAGTATGTGGCCTATTAGGCCTCTTGTAGGTGCTTGGTAAGTTGCTAACGAATAACTCCTCAAAATCCAAACAAACTCTCGTAGGCCCTTCTAACATTTTAGGCAGATACCTCACTACCCATCTCAAATTTCCTGTTGCAATCCTGACTACTGTCGTGTAGTCAATGAGCCAGTCTTTTGGTTTGGTGCTACCATCGTAGGTCTTTGTTCCTCTGGAAAGTTGAATGTTTGGTACTGGCGGTTCCCTCATGATCCAAGGTCCAAAGCATGCCGGACCTGGAGGTCCTTGTATCTCGATCATCTCCGACCTATAAATCTAGTAAAGCTTCACCCTTGCATCATCTGGCTGCAAGTTTCTGCTTCCCGGCCTTGACCCAATAACATGGTATCCATTGTTGACCATCGCCGAATATCATCATTGTATCTTCCTTGATCCGGATGAACATTTTGTTGTTCCATCACTTGGCCAACACTTCTCTCCTGCCGAGGTGCGTACTATTGCTGCCGAGGTGCATTTTTCCTTGCTGCCGCCGGATCACGTTGTTACCTTGGCCAGATTCACCTCGGCTGGTACTGTGTTGATCCTCATCAACTTGCACTGCTCTCCCTTTTCCAGCTCTAGCCGGGTCATAGGGGACCATATGTTTGTCTCTTCTCCTAGAGTTTACCACTTCTTCTCTCCTTGGGTTGTGACTCGGAGATGATGCGGCTCCGACGGACTTGGCCGGGTTATTTCTGGCCGAATGAACCACGTGTGATGCTCTAGGTGGTGCCGGATTTGCCCTGTTCATTTTTTCATTTTGTTGGCAAGCCACCCTCAGCAAGTGGTTCACCCTCTCATGTTGCCTTTCCCGGGCTTCTCCGGTTAGACCCTCTAACTCGGATGCAGCTGCGTTTGCCACCCTGAGGTTCTTCATCGGGGTAATGTACCTCTCCAGCCCTCCTATTATGATCGTGGCTGTCTGACTTGGCCTGGATTCATACTCCTTGTCAATCTCAGTAATCAGGTTTCTACCTCGGATCTTCACCCATCTATGCGGTTTGCCTTTGCATATTCTCTCAGAGTGATGTTTAGTGACTGCTACAACTCGGCTACCTTTTTTGCCCCCGCTAGCATTTTCTGCCTAGTCTCCTCTAACTCCGCTTCCGCCTGAGCCGGATCTATTATAGGAGCTATTGGTCTCGCTAGGCTATATATTGCTTGCTACTGCACATTCTCTGGCCTTTCTAGAGGTGGGAATCTAGACCTTGCCTGCTTTGGTGTGACATCAGGATCTGGTGCCGGGTCCTTGCTTGATCCCGCATTTGGTGCAGTCATCATGACCTCAACGCTGCTAGCGGGGCAAGCGATACACACACCGTGAGCTGCGCTGAGAGGCGGTTCGCCTCCCTCGATGACGTGCCACGGATGAACGCAGGACTCGTCCACGCTGACGTAGATCTTGTGTGCGCCAAGCTTGATGAAGAGACCGTTGTGCAGAGGAGGACACCTCCTGAAGCTCCCTGTATTGTCACTGATGTAATCCAGCGCTCTAAAGCGCTAAACCAGGCCGGAGACAATACGCTCGTAGGTGCTGGATATGCTTCCTGTCCGGATTTTCACTCCTACTATCGCCGCTAGCCCCACGGTGGGCGCCAACTATCGTGGTGGTGGCACAGCAGATGCCATGAATAGGCTAAAGATGGGGCCAATGTATGCTAGGGGAATCCAGGGAGGGATAGCATGGTGATTCAACGCATAGATGTTGATGTATTAGCTCTATCAATGGTTGTTACTAATGCACCTCGAGCTGTTCGTGAGAAGGAGACTTGGTATCTTTCCCCCACAACTAAGATCTAGAATTCTACCTTAGACAGAGAAAATGATTGATCCCCTTCTACGGAGGCCCTGGTGCTCCTTATATAGGCAAGACCAGGGTACAAAATTTAGGGCTTATGTGGAGGCATATTCCCCGAATATGCTCCTTGGTTAAAGCTAGATGCTTATTTATTGCTTTAAACGACTCGTCTAGGATTTGGACGTAGCCCACTGCATGCCCCCGTCTTTTGGCGTCACCAGACACGGCTTACATCAGCCGGCTTCGCCCGCGCACATGGGGCAGTCAAGCTAGAGGAAGAGTTCATAGGGGGAGATAAGGCGGCGGGGTGCTCAGAACCTCCTGCTTGCGCTCAACTGAGGCGGCGGATGGCGCCGGCAATGGCGAGCTTCCCAGGCGGCGCTAGGGTTCGTGAAACAGCAAAAATCGAGCGCAGATGAGGTGAGGGGAATTTATATGCTGCAACTGTGCGGAGGGGGCGACAAAATTGGGTAAAATCGGTGGAGATTTCCCCCGGTTCGGTTCCGGTAAGGGTCGGGCAGTCTCCAGGTTGGGGACAAACGTGTTGAGGGGCTGGAAGAGAAAAAAACAAAAGGAGAAAGAAAAAGGAAAGGGGGAGAAGGGGGGCGCGCTCGGCTACTACTAGGCCGCTGGCGGGACGGTTGGTGCGGTGTGCGCTGTGCACGAGCTGGGCCCCGGGTGGGCCACTGGCTGCCGCCCGACTGGGCTGCTAGTTCTACCTTTTTCTTTCTTTTTTTATTCTTTTCTGAACAGTCTGTTAACTGAAACTCTGTCTGAAATTCTGAAACTGAAATTCAGTCAAAACCAAAACTAGCCGAACTTTTGATCCGTAGCTTCAAATTGAGCGAAAGAAATTTCTATGGGTTTGTAATCGAATAACCTATGTAACTAAGCATCTAGGATGACTATATAATACCATCCAAGCATATGCTAGGTAAAACCATACCTAGGCTTATTTATATCAAGAACAAGCAAACATGTGGTGTTTTGGAAAAAAAGGTTTTAAAACTGAAATTTTTCCATGATGATCATGATGCAATGACATGTATGACATGCAGTACCAAATCTAGAATTTGGAATGTGACAAGACTAACCCCTTAAGATGAATATCGTCCTCGAGATTTGACGTGGCTAGCAAATAGGTGCGGGTGGTCCTCTCGGAGGTCATCCTCTCGCTCCCAGGTGGCTTCCTTTTCGGTGTGATGGCTCCATTGCACCTTGCAAAACCTGATCGTCTTGCCATGGGTAAACCTCTTCGCTGTCTCCAAAATCTTGACCAACTTCTCCTCATAGGTCAAATCACTCTCTACTTGAACCTCATGTAGTGGCACGGTGTCCCTCAACGGTGTATCCACCATCTCCGGATGGAATTTCTTCAGCTAGGACACATGGAACACATCATGAACAACGGACAGAGCTTCTAGCAACTTTAACTGATATGCAATCTCTCCCTTGCATACTAAGATCCTGTATGGTCCTATAAACCGAGGAGCTAGCTTACCCTTAATTCCACATAGTGGCGAAACTCAGAGGTATGCTCGATCTCCAATCTCATACATCACTTCCTTGCGCTTGGAATCAACATAGCTCTTCTGTCTCGATTGTGCCACCTCCAACCTATCCCGAATCAAACTAACCTTCTCTTCAGCATCCTTGGTCAAATCAGGTCCAAATAGTTGACGTGCACCTACACCATCCCATAACAATGATGTTCTGCACATTTTACCATATAGTACATCGAATGGCGACGTCTTGATGCTGGATTGGTAGCTGTTGTTGTAGGAAAACTCATCATAATGAAAATTATCATCCCAACTAGAACCATGAGCTAAGGCACAAGCTCTCAATATATGCTCCAAAATCTGATTCACCCTCTCTGTCTGACCATCCATCTGGGGTGGAAAGCTGTACTAAACTCCAATCTCGTTCCCAATGACTCATGTAGCTGGCGCCAAAAGTGAGAGGTAAATTGGGTGCCTCTATCCGACACAATGCTCTTGGGCACTCCGTGTAGACACACAATTCTATTCATGTAGATCTTGGCTAACTTAGCACTGGTGTAAGTGGTGTTCACGGGTATAAAGTGAGCTAGCTTGGTTAAGTGATCAACCACTACCCAAATAGAGTCATATCCTGATCTCGTCCTGCGCTGTCATGTGATAAAATCCATTCCAACTCTATCCCACTTCCAATCAGGTATCGGCAATGGCTGTAGCAATCGTGCTGGCTTCTGGTGCTCAGCCTTCACTCTACTACAGACATCACATAAAGCAATATATTCAGCAATCTCTCGCTTCATGTTAACCCACCAAAACCTTTCCTTCAAATCCATATACATCTTAGTGTTACCTAGATGTATAGAGTATGGCGAGTCATGAGCTTCCTGAAATATCAACTTCCTAATCTACGAATTGTTGGGCACACATAAGCGATCCTTGTACCACAATGTTCCTTGATCATCCTCACGAAAACCTTCTACTTTACCCTTGGGTATGTTTCCTCTTATTTCTTCCAGGTCACTATCCTTCTTCTGAGCTTCTCTAATCTCATCCAGAAGCGTTGGCTTGACTTCCATCGTTGTCAAATATCCCTCGGATACTACCTCCAACCTGAGGTCCTTTAACTGTTCACACAAATCCTTAGGTAATTCTCCCATTGTCAGGCCATTAGCATAAACCTTGTAACTCAGCGCATCTGCTACAACATTGGCCTTTCCTGGGTGATATTGCAAACTCATATCATAATCCTTTATGAGCTCCAACCATCTCCTTTGCCTCATATTCAGCTCCTTCTGTGTGAATATGTATATTAGGCTCATGTGATCCGTGAACACGTCACAACGCTTCCCCACCAGGCAGTGTCTCCACACCTTGAGCGCATGCACAACTGATGCTAATTCCAAGTCATGTGTGGGGTAATTCCTCCCATGGTGTTTAAGTTGGTGTGAGGCATAAGATACCACTCTTCCATCCTGCATCAATACACTACCCAGTCCTTGACGAGAAGCGTCACAGTACACTTGGAAATCCTTCTGAATATCTGGCAAACACATGATAAGTGCGGTCACTAGGCGTTGCTTCAGTTCCTGGAAACTAGCTTCGCACTCCTCGTTCCATTCTTCTCCTTCTTCAATAGCTCAGTAATTGTCTTCACAATCTTGGAGAAATTCTCTATGAACCTTCTATAATATCCAGCAAGTCCTAAGAAACTCCGAATACCCCCACATTCTTGTGTGACTCCCATTATGTAACTGACGCTACCTTGCTTGGATCAACTACAAATCCTTCACCTGACACCACGTGTGCAAGAATTCCAACAATGTTCAACCAGAATTCACATTTGCTAAACTTGGCATATAGTTTATGCTGCCTCAACTTTTCCATAATCAGTGGAAGGTGCTTCTCATGTTCAACATCATCCTTGGAATATATCTATATGTCGTCAATGAAAACCACCACAAATTTATCCAAGTACTCCATGAATACCTTGTTTATCATGGTCCTAAAATATGCTGGAGCACTTGTTAGTCCAAAATAGATAACTGTATACTCATATAATCTATACCTAGTGGTGAAGGCGGTCTTTGGTACGTCTTCCTTACGTATATTCAAGTGGAAATAACCCGATCTTAGATCAATCTTGGAAAACACCTTTCCTCCTTCCAACTGATCAAACAAATCATTTCTATTGGGAAATGGGTATTTATTCTTGATGGTCACTTCATTAAGTGAGCAATAGTCAACCACCAATCTATTACTACTGTCCTTCTTCTCCCCAAATAGAACAGGCGCACCCCAAGACGATGAACTCGACTGAATAAATCCCTTGTCCAGTTGCTCTCTAAGTTGCTTCTTCAATTCCTCCAGTTCATCCGCATCCATCTTGTATGGCCTCTTGGTTATCGGTCCTGTTCCCGTCATCAAGTCAATGAGAAACTCCACATCCCTGTCAGGTGGCATCCTTGGCAGCACATTCAGAAACACATCATGGTATTCCTTTACTACGTCCACATATTTTATGCTAACCCCCTTAAGAGAATTCAACTGGCCACTCCAATATTGGTAGGCGACTTATACCTGATCCATACTCCCTCTGGCGTGGTGAGTGAATTACTCGTTGAGCATAATCTATCTGACCTTGATGTTCCGACATCCAATCCATGCCCAATATGACATCTAGACCTTGGGATTCTAGTATAATCGGGTGTGTAGGAAATGCATAAGCACCAATTTCTAGTGTCAACCCTCGACATGCTGCACTAGCTATCATCTCTCCCCCAGGGGAACTTACTCTAATATATCCTCTAAGAGCCTCGGCAGGTAGCTTATACTTATCCACAAATGCTCTTGATATGAATGTATGCGATGCACCCATATCGAAAAGAACAATGCGATGTGGGTATTGGAAACTTACCAACCACCAGCTCTGGTTCATTCTGAATCTCCTCAACATTCACATGGTTTATTATTGCCTTCTGGTTTGCATTCGGCTTGCTTCTTGCTTCAACCCTCTTCTCTAGGCAGTTATCAGCATAGTGCCCCATCTTCTTGCACTTGAAGCATTCCACTTCTATGAGATCCCTCCTACAAGAGCGGTTGTGTCAATTGTTCCTCCTAGAGTTGCTGCTGTAGCTCTTGTGGCCATTATGGTGGTGGCCATTTCCTCCACGGTGATGGTTCCCATTACCTCCACGATTACTGTTCCCATTACCTCCATTGTAATGGTTACCATTACCTCCATGGTGATGTCCAGAGTTCCCATTACCATGGTGGGAAGTACGAGCCCTATGGTGCGACCCTGAGTTGTGGTTGCCATTATACTCCCTCTTGCGCCTTTCAGCATGGCCCTGTTTTCCCTCTAGAATTCTAGCCTTGTCCATCAGAGTCTGGAAATCATGTTGTGACCTAGGATCGTTAAAGATCCTAAGTCCCTGTGATTAACATGCTAGTACTTGGATCAATAGCTAGCACTTCACAGTCGATGAATATCATGTAAAACACAAGTCATTATTACACGAATAATCTAGAGTATATTTATTACAATTTGCCTAGCTTCTAGCTAGCTCAATTAAAACAACGGAAACTTAATAAAAATTGAGTCCATCAATGGCTCAGGCTAGTTGCGTGAAGCCCCATGATCCCTATGCACCTTTCAGTCTTCGGATTCTACACATAAGACGTGCATCCAACGAGTTGGGTCAATACTTTGAATGTATTGGCAAGTTACACCAAGGAAAGAATAAGGCTAACACTACATGCAAGGCTTGGAGTAGGCTTTGGGTTTCATTTGCATTAAGCCAATTTTCTCTAAGTAAGAAGAAAAGAGGAGGAGTTTACCCTACTTTGTAAACATTGTTTAAGTAGTATAGGGTCGAGTGGAACACGAGGATA
Source organism: Avena eriantha (assembly GCA_910589775.1). Taxonomy (NCBI): domain Eukaryota; kingdom Viridiplantae; phylum Streptophyta; class Magnoliopsida; order Poales; family Poaceae; genus Avena; species Avena eriantha. The sequence continues at coordinate 354,649,667 of OU342742.1, forward strand.
TTACTCACCAAGTGTCCAATCAACCTAGCACTTGGATATTATGCACCAAGTCCGCAAAATCCCACCCAATAGCGATATTACTCACGCCCTGGGGTTTTATAAAAACTTTAAGTTTGGAAAGACGGAGGAAGATCTTTTGGAGGCTCCATACTTCAGATGATCAAAGTGTTATTTTCCATGAACTCGGCTGATCGATCAGATTGCAATACTCCCAAGAGGTTGTGCACTTTTCAAACAATCCACGATCAAGTCCTTTTACACACAAGACCATGGCGAGACCTTCCCTTAGTAGCCCCTCTACCAGTTGGATCCAACCGTGCTAAGAACCTCCAAATGTCGGTACTCCAGTGAGGTTTCACTGTAATCTTCTGAATTCTGAAACATGGCAAGACAGAGCCCATATGTATTGTAGTTCAACTGTAATCTTCTGAATTCTGAAACATGGCAGACTTCTTTGATTTCTGGGCGGCCGTCCTCCACCAAAATTCCACTCGTTGTCCCGTCAACCATTCCGCCCAGAAGAAAACTTAGTTTTTATTTTGAAGGCGGTTTTGTGAAGAAAAGGTTTGTTCGAGAGAGCTCTTATACTTAGAAAATTTTGAGTCCTTCGAACCTCCAACAGTACTTAGTATATATAGCATAGCAAGCAATACTTAGCAAAAACAGGCGAAACCTATTAGTATGGAAATTCCTAAGTATAAATCTACTCATGGCATACTACAAAACCGCACTTGCAAAAATAGTACTAAGAAAATCTACTAAAAACCTACACATGCATACTACAAGATTTGAAGAGTAAAACATGCATAGTCAAAAACTGGGACATCAAACATGAACAAGTGGTGTCACTTGCCTTGATCCGAGCAGCACTCTACCCAACACTACTCCTCAGCGCACTCCAGACAATCTAACGAAACACATACATAGATCCAATCACAATTTGCAGAAAACAATGCCACGAAAGTAATTATGCATGCATGCAACATGGTAATATGCAAGGATGGGTTCAAATTCGACCATGAATATTATTCAAGGGTGTTATTGCATTGGGGATGTCATTAGTATCGACTTCCCACATATTTTAAGTGTTTTGGATTATTACTTAATTAAATATGCCCATATATAGATCTACACTTCCAACCTACCTCGAAACAGATCTGAACACTCTAAGCAAGATATAACAATTTTACATAGTAGATCTCGTAGATACAAAGCCAACACAACAACAATCAACTAAAACGGAGTTATGATTATTTTCCTATAATTAAAATACGCCAAACTAATCTTTAAATTCTACCACAATATCAGTATAGTAAACTAGCAATATTATTGCAGATCTTTGTTCTACTCAATTTTATGAATCCAACGGTATATTATACACAATTTTTGGCCATGTAATCGATTTACTATGAATTAAACGAGACTAAAACAATATCTGTCTATTTTAAAAACAAAACATACGGGGTGGCTACGCGGACGAGACGTGGCGGCGCGGGGTTGGGTCTGTGGGGCATGCGGCGCTGAAGCGGCACATTGACGTGGCAAGTGCCATGCGGCGTGATGCGATAGGGCCATACCCCTTCGCTTTTAGGGGCCTAATCTACGCCATCCACTCTTACCTGACGGCGATGCTGACTCGACAACGACGAAGGACGACGGCGACGTGGTCGGGTGGAGGCGTTCGGCGGCGGTCCGGTGGTTCCCCGGAACGACGGAGTGGCATGCAGCATGCGGCTCCTCCCCGTGAATCCGTTCCTAAGATCAGCATAGACCTCCTCCTCCTCCTCGGTTGACGCCTATCGGCGACCGCACCCTGCAGCTCCGGCCGAACTCCGGTGAAGAATTGTGGGCGCTCCGAGGCTCTGGAGAGGGGGAAAAGGGATGAGGTAACCTGGTACTTTCAAGGGAAAGTCAGAGGGGAGAAAAGGTGGAGAAGGGCCTCGAAACCTGGCTATCGAGCTTGGTGGAGGCGCACTCCAGCGAGATCGGGTTCGAGCTCTACGGCGGTAGCCCGGTGGCAATTTAGTGGAATTAGTTTAGGGTTTTTGGGAGGCGTGACGAGGGGTACTTGTAGGCGGCTTGGCTTGGCATGGGGGTCGGGGATTTTGTTCCGATTCGGCAGGGAAGATAACTCTCGACGTGGCGGCGCTGTCGGCCGTGTCCATCGTGGACTCAGCGGCGGAGGGGAATGACAGGTGGGCCAGGGGTGGCAGTGGCACGCGAGGCGGTGGCCATATCGCGCGACAGTGCCCTGCGCTGGCCCAGCTAGGCGGCCGTGGTGTGCGTCGCTCGCTCGCGGGTGCACGCGGTAGATAGGGCGGGATGGCTTGGCTGGCCCGCTAGATAGTTTTTTTAAACCTTTTTCTTTTCTATTTTAATAATTGTTTAATAACTTTTGCATATTAACTCCAATTTTAATGAAATTGGTCTCTAAAATTTTGTAAAAAGAAGGACATGACCATGGGATTATAAAATAACACTTTTGCAAGGATTTATAAGGTTAGATTTTGTATAACCCCTTTTTGTCTTTATATGACTATAGGAAAAGTATTTGATGCAACTTTTATGGTGTGATGCCATGATGCATATGATATGATGCATGCTTCTAGTAACATCTGAAATTGTAAAATTTGGGATGTTACAAACCTACCCCCTCTTAAAAAGAATCTCGTCCCTGAGATTCAGGTTGGTTACCAAATAGGTGTGGGTGTTCTGTCTTCAGGTCTTCTTCACGTTACCACGTGGACTCTTCCTCAGAATGGTGATTCCATTGAACTTTGCAAAACCTGATAGTCTTGGTACGAGTAATCCTATCGGCTATTTCCAAAATCGTGGTGGGTTTTTCCTTATAGGTGATATCATTTTCCAGTTGAACCTCATCCAGGGGAACCATATCACTTAGAGGTGTTTCAGCCATTTCCGGTTGACACTTCTTTAGTTGTGACACATGGAAAACATCATGAACTGTCAATACTTCAGGCAATTTCAACTGATAGGCAACCTCCACTCTACGAGCCAAAATCTTATAGGGCCCTATGAATCGAGGTGCTAACTTACCCTTGATTCGAAATCTCTTAACTCCTCGTAGTGGTGAAACTCGGAGATATGCACGGTATCCCACTTCATAAGTTACATCCCTGCGCTTGGAATCAACATAAATTTTTTGCCTGGATTGGGCTACTTTTAACCTGTATTGAATCTGCCTTACATTTTGTTCGTCATCCTTGATCAGCTCAGGTCCAAAAAAACTACGTTCTCCAACTCCATTCCATAGCAGCGGAGTTCTACACTTCCTGCCATATAGAACTTCAAATGGAGCCATCTTGATACTAGTTGATAACTGTTATTGTACGAGAACTCCGCGTATGGCAAGTTGTCATCCCAACTAGACCCATAGTCTAGTGCACAAGCTCTTAACATGTCCTCCAATATCTGATTAACTTTTTATATTTGGCCATCTGTTTGTGGGTGGAAAGCAGTACTAAACTCCAGTCGTGTTCCTAGAGACTCGTGTAGGTGTCGCCAAAACTTCGAGGTGAATTGGGTACCTCTATCAAAGACAATCCCCTTGGGTGCACCATGTAGACTCACAGTCCTTGACATATAAATCTTGGCGAGTTTAGCACTCGTATAGGTAGTATTTACGTGAATAAAGTGGGCCACCTTTGTGAAGTGATCGACCACTACCCAAATGGAATCATACCCAGAACGAGTCTAGGGTAGTCCTATGATAAAATCCATGCCTACCTTGTCCCACTTCCAATCGGGCACAGGTCATGGCTGCAGAGATGATGACCCACCAGTATAGGGGGTGTATCGCCGTATTTTCGATAAGTAAGAGTGTCGAACCCAACGAGGAGCAGAAGGTGCTGGCTAGTGGTATGGATCAGGAATTCTCTGCAAATACTTAGCAAACGGATTTTTAGCGGTGTTTGATAAAGCAAGTAAACAAAGTATGAGTAAATAAAAGACAATAGGAATAAATGCAGCAAGCGGCCCAATCCTTTATGCTGCAAAGGACAAGCCGGTTGTATTACTTAAGATGACCAAACGTTCTCAAGGACACATGGGAAGACTGTCAAGTGCGTTCGCTTCATATAGTTGATTAATATTTTTAGCTTGCTAAGTGTTGTGTGGGTGAACCTGTGCTAATGTACCGACCTTCCTAGGACTAATACATACTTGTGATTATACCCCTTGCAAACATCCGTAAGTACAAGAAAGTAATTAAGGTAGAAACCTAACCACAGCTTTAAACTCTAAGACCCTTATGTCCCTTGTGCAATGGTTTCCTAACGGGGGTTCAGGTTTCTGTCACTCCGCCAACCCCTACGATTAGTAGCCAAATACACAATGCATTCCCCTAAGCCCATATAGGTGAAGTGTCATGTATTCGACGTTCACATGACACCACTAGAAGAAGTACACCACAACTTAAATATCAAACCATTGAATCTTTCTCAACACAACTCCACTACTAACAACATGACTTCTCCCATGTCCTCAAGAAAAAACGAAATACTCACAAGACATCATATGGATCATGATCAGAGATGGAATAATGATGTATAACAATCTGAACATAAACAATAATTCAATGGTTCACTCAATAGCGTCAACTACAATGAGTAAGCAACACCAGGAAAGTTTCCCCTATGAACTATGCAAGATTCAACACAATTGTTACAGCAATAATGAGATGGTGATGAGGGTGCTGATGGTGATGATGGTGGTGATGATGATGATGATCCCGATGAAGTCCAGCTTGATGGTGGTGTTGATGGAGATGATCTCCCCTCTCTGGGAAGGAATTCCCCTGGCAGAAATCTGTCTGCCGAAGAGATCTTTCTCTCTCGGTGTTTTCCGCCCCGCAGAGGTGGCGGAATCATTCTGTGGTCGCGCCCTTGAGTCTTAGGGTTTTGGGAGGAATATATACGCCAGAGGGGAGAGCCAGGGGTGGACCAGGGCGGCCACATCACCTGGTGGCGCGACCTAGGCTGGCCCGCGCCAAGTTGTGGTGTGGGCCCCCTATGGCCCATCTCGAGCCCCCTTTTGGCTTCCTTCGTCTTCTGGAAAAATAGGATTTTCTGTATATTTTCCCGGATTTTCTGATCTTTGCGAATTTTGCCTCCAAACAACACCTTTTCCATCAGAATCCTGACTACAGCGGTCCATGCCCCAAAAGTCATCAACCATGCAAAAACAGATGAAATAACATAAGTATCACCTCTCAATACGAAATATATCAATGAATAACAATGAATTATGACATAGAATAGTGATGCAAAATGGACGTATCAAGCAACCCTGCTGATTTTTGATGTTCGGCCTTGACTCGGTTGCATACATCACATAAAGAGATGTACTCGGCAATTTCTCTTTTCAAGTTATTCCACCAGAATCTATCTTTCACATCCATGTACATATTTGTATTATGAGGATGAATCGAGTAAGGCGAATCATGAGCCTCCTGAAGGATCAACTTCCTGATATCGGGGTCATCGGGGACGCACAAACGCTTCTCTTACCAAAGTGTCCCTTGATCATCCGTATGGAAACCTTTTGCCTTGCCCTTCCCTATATTAACTTTTATTTATTCCAACTCTTTGTCCCCCTTTCAGGGCCTCTTTGATTCGCTACAGAAGCATTGGCACTATCTCCACAGTCGCTAAGTATCATTCCAAGACTATTTCTAACCTGAGATCCTTGAACTGTTCGCACAATTCCTTTGGAAGTTCTCCCACGGTAAGTACATTTACATAGACTTTCCGGCTTAAGGCATCATCCACAACATTGGCCTTTCCAGGGTGGTACTGCAGGTCCAGGTCATAGTCCTTGATGAGTTCAAGCCATCTCCTTTGCCTCATATTTAACTCCTTTTGGGTGAAGATATACTTCAGACTCTTGTGATCCGTGAACACATCGCAATGTTTGCCCATGAGATAATGTCTCCATACCTTAAGCGCATGCACAACTGACGCTAGTTCCAAATCGTGTGTGGGGTAGTTATTCTCATGATTCTTAAGTTGCCGAGAGGCGTATGACACTACTTTCCCATCCTGCATCAGTACATTACCAAGTCCTTGTCGAGAAGCATCGCAATAGACTTGGAAATCCTTTTGGATATCAAGGAGACACAAAATTAGCGTTGTTACTAGGTAATTCTTTAGTTCTTGAAAACTCGATTCACATGCCTCGGTCCATTTGGACTTCTTTTCTTTCTTCAACAATTCGGTCATAGGTTTTGCTATCTTGGAAAAGTTTTTAATGAACCTTCGGTAATATCCTGCAAGGCCTAAGAAATTCCTGATATCACCCACATTCTTAGCTGACTCCCATTCTGTCACGGATATTACCTTAGTTGGGTCCACGACAACTCTTTTAGCTGACACAATATGACCAAGGAATCCCACTTCTTTTAACCAGAACTCACATTTACTAAACTTGGCCCGCAATTTGTGTTCCCTCAACTTTTCCATAATTAGGCGCATATGCCTCTCATGTTCCTTCTCATCCTTGGAGTATATGAGTATGTCATCGATGAACACCACAATAAACTTATCCAAGTACTCCATGAACACCTTGTTCATCATAGTCATGAAGTATGCCGGGGCATTGGTTAGACCAAAGGACATCACGGTATACTAATATAACCCATCTCTTGTGGTGAAGGCAGTCTTGGGTACACCCTATTCTCGGATCTTTAACTGGAAGTAACCTGATCGGAGATCAATCTTAGAGAACACACTAGCTCCCTTTAATTGATCGAACAAGTCGTTGGTATTGGGTAGAGGGTACTTGTTCTTGTTTTTCACTTCATTCAATGACCGATAGTCCACGACTAGTCTCTTTGTTTTATCCTTCTTCTCCATGAATAAGACATGCGCTCCCCAAGATGACACACTTGCTTGAATTAATCCTTTGTCCAATTGTTCTCTAAGCTATTTCTTAAGTTCCTTCAACTCATCTACATCCATCTTGTATGGTCTTTTGGCTATCGGTCCAGTCCCAGGCATCAAGTCAATGAGAAACTCGATGTCTCGGTCAGGAGGCATCCCTGGTAATTCTTCCGGAAAGACATCTGGATACTCCTTCACATCTGGCACATCCTCCATTCTAACCCTCTGAAGAGAGTTCACCATACTCCCCTTGAGTGCAAAAGCTGACTTAAAGCGGATTATTTTCTTATCCGGAGTTGTGAGTGCGACAGTACTTTTGGCACAATCAATGACTCCCTCATATTCAGTCATCCAATTCATGCCCAAAATTATGTCTAAGCCTTGTGACTCCAGAACAACTAGACTTGTGGGAAAGATGTGTGTCCCAATCATTAGGTCTAATCCACAACATCCAGGGTTTGCCACTATTTCTCCTCCAGGAGAACTTACCCTTAGGGGAGTACTAATAGTCTCCGTAGGTATCTTGCCTCTATCCACAAATACCCTTGATATGAATGAATGCGATGCACCAGTATCAAAAAGAACAACTTTGGGGATGGAATTAAGCTTGAACTTACCAATCACGGAGTCAGATGCCTCAAGAGCATCCTCCACAAAGACATGATTCACCGTGGCTTTGACGAATGGATTCAGCTTCTTCCCATTTCCGTTACCATGGTTTTGCCCGTTGCCGTTCCCATTGCCATTCCCATTTTTCATCTTCTCGAGGCAAGTAGTTGCATAATGCCCTGTCTTGTTACATTTAAAGCATGTCACTTCACCCAGATCCTTTCCATTGCCATTTCCATTGTGGTGCTTATGGCCATTGTGGTTATGCCCCCCATGACTATGATCATTGCGGTTGTGGCCACTTTGGTTATGGTGCGGCGGTGACAAAGTGTGTTGCTTCTGGTATGGGGCTGAGTTATGCTTGTGTGAGGTGGGCTAAGTTTTGCTTTGCTTCAACCACAATTGCCCTGTCTAGCAGTTCCTGATAGTTATCAAACTTCAGAGCCACAAGCTGAATGGATATCTCATCATTAAGTCCCCTTAGGAACTCTTCCTGCCTCTTGGCATCAGTGGAAACATCATCAGGTGCATAGCATGCCAGCTTGTTGAAAAGGTCCCCATACTCGGAGATAGAGTGGTGCAGTTGCTTCAAGTCACGGAACTCATGTCTCTTCAGTGACATCACACCCGCAGCTACATGATGGGTGCGAAAGGCCCCCTCAAACTGGTTCCAGGTGATAGCATCAATATCAGGGTGGGTGACTTGGTAGTTATACCACCATTCAGCAGTGGGTCCCTCAAGTTTGTGCGGGGCAAAGCGCACCCTGTCAGCTCCAACAACTTGGACGGTGTCTAGCTTCTTGTTGGTGGTGTGGAGCCAGTCATCTGCCACAATTGGCTCGGAGCTACTTGAGAAGGTAGGATGGTTCAACCTCAAAAACCGAGTTGGGGCGGCGGAGTTGGTGGAGGTGGCAAATTGTTGTTGTTGTTTTGCATGTTTTGAGTGAGGAGTTGGATCAGCTGATTCTAGGAGTTCAGGAGTTGTTCCATCTCCGAAGGCATATTTTTGTTCCCATGTCTCGCCATCTGTGGTGTTGGGGAAACAAGTTAAGAAATAGATAGAAAGACTAAGGAATAAACTCCTACCCTTATGTAAACACAAGGAAAAACACACAAGAAACACAAAAGCAACACATAGGAGAAAGTTTAACACAACTCATCCAAGTTTACCTAAACCAATATAGTTTTGGTACTTATTACAATCACGAATTACGTTTAACTATAGAAATAAAGGTGGTCCAACTATCTACTCTACTAATCATCCACTTCCTCATCCTCAATAGAGAAGCCTTCCTTCTCCAGCATTGACTTGTATAGCTCGATGTCCTTTGTCGTGGCTTCGAGCTTCTCCTGAAGGCCCTTCACCACATCCAGCCCTTGTGTAGCAGCTTCGAGCTTCCCTTGAAGTCCCTTCACCTCTTGCAACTCCTATGTAGCAGCCTTGAGCTTCTCTTGAAGTTCCTTGTTCTCCTCTTGAAGCTCCTTGATCAAGTTTGACTCCTTAGTCATAGGTGCGATCTTCTCCTCCAAGCTCCTCTTGGTGGCTTGTAGCTCCTTCAACATGAGAGAAAAGTTCTTGAACTCCATCTCGTTTCTCGCAAGTAAGAGACTCTGGTCCCTAATCCTCTTATTCTTATCCTGCACCCTCTTCTCTTGATTAGTGAACTTCTTATTTTGGGCTATGATATTCGCTTCCAGATACTTGATCTTATCTTCTATCTCTTGGATCCTCTCGTCCTTCTCCTCAACTAGGGTGCATAACTCATCAGTCCTCATGATCTCAAAGCAGCTTCCCTCCTCGAGGTCGTTGATGTGGCACTCCAAGTCTTGGTATTGGATCATTCGACATTTTGATGTCGCCCTTTCCTCCGAGGTTAACTCGATTGGAACTCCCTTCTCATCACGCCTTCCAAAGAGATTGATGTAGTGGCCTTTAACCTCTTCATGGTGGCGTCCACATAGGTGCCCAATGAGCTCTTACATGCTGGAGCTAAGTCCTTTCTCCTTGGAGTCGTTGACGATGTTGAGTACAATGGCCTCTGTCTTGGGTTTAGTCTCACTTCCCCCCGGTTGGATGACTTCGATCACCCAACATCCTTCCTTGTGCATCTTCCTCAACTCGCTCCCCTTGATCGACGGCATGGGCAGCTCCAACGTCTTGATGATGTCCAGAAGGCATTCCCCAAAGCGCATGTACTTGATGTATTCTGCAGTGTCATAGTAGAAGCTCATCATCTTTAAGTTAGGAGAATGAAGATTAGATACAAAGCGATAAGGAAAAAAATTTACTAGAAGAGCATAAATAACTTAGAAGAATATAGAAAGCAAAAACACACAATGGGAAAGGTGGTTTCTAATCCTAGGGGTCACATCCTACATGCAACTTTGTGCTCTGATACCATCTGTTGTGACCTCGGATCGTTAAAGATCCTAAGTCCCTGTGATTAACATGCTAGTCCCTATATCAATAACTAGCACTTCACAGTCGATGAATCTCATGTAAAACACAAGTCATTATTACACGAATAATCCAGAGTATATTTATTACAACTTGCATAGCTTATAGCCCCTCTACCAGCTGTATCCAACCGTGCCAAGAACCTCCAAATGTTGGTACCCTAGTGAGGTTTCCCACTAAGTACGAAGCCAAGAAAGATCCCATATGTATTGTGGTTGCACTGGAAGCTTCTGAATTCGGACACATGGCAGACTTCTTTGATTCCTGGGAGGCCATCCTCCACCAAAATTCCACTCGTTGTCCCGACAACCATTCCGCCCAGATGAAAACTTAGTTTTTATTTTGAAGGTGGTTTTGAGAAGAAAAGGTTTGAGTCTTTCGAAGCCCCAACGGTACATAGTATATATATAGCATAGGAAGCAATACTTAGCAAAAAGAGAGGAAACCTATTAGGATGGAAATTCCTAAGTATAAAGCTACTCATGGCATACTACAAACCGCACTTGCAAAGATAGTATTAAGAAAATCTACTAAAAACCTATACATGCATACTACAATATTTGAAGAGTAAAACATGCATAGCCAAAAACTAGGACATTAAACATGAACAAGTGGTGTAACTTGCCTTGATCCGAGCAGCACTCTACACAATAGTACTCCTCAGTGCACTCTGAACAATCTAACGAAACACAAACATAGATCCAATCGCAATTTGCACAAAATAATGCCACGAAAGTAATTATGCATGCATGCAACATGGTAATATGCAAGGATGGGTTCAAATTAGACCACAGATATTATTCGGAGGTTTTATTGAGTTGGGGATGTCATTAGTATCGACTTCCCACATATTTTAAGTGTTTTGGATTATTACTTAATTGAATATGCCCATAAATATATCTACACTTCCAATCTACCTTGAAACAGATATAAACACTCTAAGCAAGATATAACAATTTTACACAGTAGATCACTTAGATACAAAGCCAACGCAACAAGAATCAAATAAAACGGAGTTACGATTATTTTCCTATAATTAAAATACTCCAAACTAATCTTTAAATTCTACCACAAGATAAGTATAGTAATCTAGCAATATTATTACAGATCTGTGTTCTACAAAATTTTATGAATCCAACGGTATATTAACGCAATTTTTGGCCGAGTAATCGATTTACTATGAATTAAACGAGATTAAAATAATATATGTCTATTTTAAAAACAAAACAGACGGGGTGGCTACGCGGGCGACACGTGGCGGCGCGGGGTTAGGCCAGCGGGACACGCGGTGCTGACACGGCACGTTGATGCAACAAGTGCCACGCGGCGCGATGCGATAGGGCGATACCCCTTCGCTTTAAGGGGCCTAATCTACGCCATCCACTCTCGATCTAACGGCCGGGAAAGGAGCTCTGACCTGGCGGCGATGTTGGCTCGACGACAATGAAGGACAACGGCGACGCGGTCGGGGCGAGGCATTCGGCGGCGGTCCGGTGGTTCCCCGGCGTGATGCAGTGGCGGACAGCATGCGGCTCCTCCTCGCGAATCCGTTCCCGAGATCGGCATAGACCTCCTCCTCCTCAGTTGACGGCTATTGGCAACCGCTCCCTGTATCTCCGGCGGAACTCCGGCGAAGAATTGCGGGCGCTCCGAGTCTCTGGAGAGGGGAAAAAGGGATGAGGTAACCAGGTACTTACAAGGGAAAGTCAGAGGGGGAGAAAAGGTGGAGAAGGGCCTTGAACCCTGACTCTTGAGCTTGGTGACGGCGCACTCCGGCGAGATCGGGTTCGAGCTCTACGGCGGCAGCCCGGTGGCGATTTAGTGGAATTAGTTTAGGGGTTTGGGAGGCATGCCGAGGGGTATTTGTAGGCGGCTTGTCTTGGTGCGGGGGTCGCGGATTCGGTTCTGATTCGGCCAGGGAGATAACTCCCGATGCGACGGCGCTGTCGGCCGTGTCCGTCATGGACTTAGCTGCGGAGGGTGATCACAGGTGGACCAGGGGTGGCAGTGGCACGTGGGGCGACGGCCATATCGCGCGACAGCGCCCTGGGCCGGCCCAGCTAGGCGGCCGCTGTGTGCGCTGCTCGCTCGCGGGCGCGCGTGGTAGATAGGGCGGACTGGCTCGGATGGCCCGCTAGAGAGTTTTTTTTGTTTTTAACCTTTTTCTTTTTTGTTTTACTAATTGTTTAATAACTTTTGCATATTAACTCCAATTTTAATGAAATTTGTCTCTAAAATTTTGTAAAAAGAAGGAGATTACCATGGGATTATAAAATAACACTTTTCCAAGGATTTAGAAGGTTAGGTTTTGTATAACCCCTTTTGTTTTTATATGACTATAGGAAAAGTATTTGATGCAACTTTTATGGTGTAATGCCATGATGCATATGATATGATGCATACTTCTAGTAACATCTGAAATTGTAAAATTTGGGATGTTACAAATCAGGAGCATGCACAATAGAATGCTGGACATAGAGCTCATCATTCAGACCATCAAGGAACCTCTATGTCCTCTTGGCATCTGAGTCGACATCCTTTGGCCCATAGCAAGATAGATTAGAGAATTCCGCTATGTATTCAGACACACTTCAGTGACTCTAGCGCAGACTGCAGAACTCCCTACTCTTCAGGCTCATAGTTCTAGTAGAGACATGGTGAGTCTTGAACCCTTCTTCAAACATCTCCCATGTCAGATTAGCACTATGGTGGGTGATCTGGAAAGTATCCCACCAAGAAGCAGCTGGTCCTTCCAATAGATGAGCAGCGAATTTCACATTCTCAGCCTTGGTGCACCCAACTGTCACCAAGTCCTTGTTCATCGAGCGTAGACAATCCATTGCAACCATTAGCTCAGGTGTAGTAGAGAACTTGACTGACCTCAACCTCAGAAATCGAGCAAGATCATCCACATGCGGAGGCGGATTGTTGTTGTTATTGTTGTTGTTGTTGTTGTTCATCTGCTGGGTCAAGGCTTACATCAACTGGGTCTGTGCATCCAACATATGCTGCATGCCAGGTGGCAGGTAAAAGGTGCGTCTCGGTGGCATCTGCGGTTCAGCATAGGAAAGTTTTCGATAGAACAACTAAAGATAAGCAAATAGCCTTCTACCCATGCAACATGCTCAGTGCAACAACAATTCATCCACAACAATCATAAGAAATTACTACATATGCAAAAACAAATACAAGCATTGTTCCAGGTTTTCCTTAACAGTATATAGCTATAAAATAGAATAGAATCGTTGGTAACAACATTAGGCATAACAAAACAGCAATTAAGCAAAAACCAAAAAACTTCCAGAACAGTACTACCCTGTTCACGATTTTTTTTTGAATGACTTAAACTTGTCAGGAAGTTTTGCTGATATTTATGCATATACTACATGTACTTACGCACTAGATCCCAATTTCTAGATTTTTAGTAGTTACCAGTAAAATATGAAAAATCTTACAGTACAACAGATTTAGCAGAAAACTGCAGTAGTAACATCACGAATTTTACCCAAACTTGGCCAAATATCATTTAATAAATCTCATAAAAAATTGATGAAACTTCAGAGTACTTAACTGAGCATTCTAAACACAATAATCTAACAGAGCAGAAGTTTACATTGAAAGATATATAAAGACTAACGAAGAATAATTTGGAGGACCATCTCTAACTATTTGGCGAACAAATTGCAATAAGTTCTTGAGTTCATGCGCTGGCGCTTCGGTCCTTGTGCAATCCACGGTGATGCCATGCACCACTCCTGAATCTTCATCACTCGAGTCCTCGAAGTCCACCTCTTCGGGATCCTCCTCGTTCTCTTCAGCCATGTCGTTCGCATCGTCTCCTCCATCGTCATTTCCTCCATCGTATCCATCATTGTCATAGTCATCATTGTTGTCATTGTTACCTCCATCCCCATTCTCATCATTATCATCGTCATCTCCGTTATCACCATTTCTATCATCATTTGGTGGAGGGTCTGCTTCGCTTGAAGGGCAGCAATCTGGGCAGCCCTATTCACAATGATTTGATCTCGCCCCACAACTTGATTCCTTTCCACAATAATTTAGTTCAGATCTACAATTGTGGCATCCCTTTTCACCACAACATCATTTTTTTCCTTAATAGCGGCATCCTTTTCTGCTATGGTCCCATTGAGTTCAGCTATGGTTTGATCCCTACGAATGATGGCTTGCTCCACTGTATTCACAGCGATGTGCAGGGTTTCCATCTCATACCCTTGTAAATGCACAATGCCCTGAAAATAGTCCAACTCCTCCTTTTGCTGCATCAGCTTCTCTTCCCTCTCCCAAGCTTTAATTTCCATGTCCTCTATGTGCTTCCCACGGGGTGGCATGTCGTTCCGGTTGCCTGGGGTAACCATCACATTCCTGTCCTCATTCCGCTTTCCAAATGCAAGGAAAGGTGAACCTGCTGTCAGTCGGTGCTGGTGATGATAACACAAGCGTGACAATACCTCATGCATGGCTGATTCCACTCCTTGCTCCTAGTTAAGGTATTTCTTGGTGCGGTTCAGGTTCTCAATATCAGGCACGGTGTGATCTACAAGAACAACAGTGGTGATCTCCCATACGCGATCTCCAGGCACATATGCGTTCATCCTCTTCCCTTTGAACGACGACATTAGCATGCCTAGTGTCTGTTAGAGCTCTACCAACTGCCTTGCGAAGAGCCTTGGTGATTGGGACCCAACATACTCATCTCTGGTGGCATCTCCCATCTATCAATTGTAGATAGGAAAGTGTGACAATAGCAAAGGATAAGAATTTACTAGAATGAAAGGCATAAGAATAAAGATAGAATTTAAAATAGACTTAAATAAATATAGGCTTCCTATTCCAATCCTAGATCACGATCCTACAGTCAACACACTGCTCTGATACCATCTGAAACGGTACGACCAGTTAATGCAGTACCTCTATGTATCATGCCAATCCCTGGATTGGTTCATTGGCATACAGAGCATCGATAGACATCAAAGAATTAACAGTGCATCATTATTACAACGGTATGATCCAGAATATTGAATTTATTACAAAGTTTGCAAAGCATAACACTTTCTCAAATAAACAAGTATCAAATAGATAGCATAAATAAAGTAGCTCTAGTCTCCATTATGCGCCACAGGCGAACAAATGTTGAGTGGAGGGCTGTAACCAACACAACTACTCAGAGTAACCATAAGAGTAACCTGCAAGATAAAAATGTAGCAGCCACAAAGGGTCAATACTTGGAATGTACTGGCAAGTGGAACAAGGAGAGAAACAACAAGGCTAACATCTACGTGAATATCTGGCTTGTGGGGTTCAGGCTTAGTTGCAGCAGCAAGATAACTTTATCCTATCATTTATAAATCATTTGTAAAGCATTTGATCTTCATCACACAACCCAATTATGTCTCAACCACAAGTTTTAGCAATTACAAGTTAGAATGAATGAGAACATGTAATAGCACCTAGAATTCAGCAACTCAAACGTCCATTACCAGGGACACAGCTAAGTACTTAGTTTTACACCCTGCAGGGGTTGTACACTTTACCATATGACCTGGTCTACCTACTCATACCATGACACGCATATTGAGTCAATTCGGGAAGTAGCTCCCCAAGCCCATCCACGCACCGTACCAACCTATCACATTCACTACATCTCTGTATACGAAGAGCTCGGGTCACCACGTCCTACTAAGTCTATCCAGCCACCCATAACTCACTGGCATATGGCTGTACAAGTAAGCTACCAAATCAAGACACTAATCATTTCTCTGAAACCTAGGTGGCCATCCACAAGTGAGATACTCGGGTAAACCATATACATGGGCCCGGCATTCACGAACCAAGCAATTACCAATTCCACCCAGAGAGTTCATTAATTAAGTTGTTTTCAAATTTTCCAAACACATACTTTCAAAACAATATTTATCATGGTGTATCCCACCCTCGTCTACATAAGCACAACTAGACACAACTACTTACGGGGGCTCACCTAACAAGGAAGGCTACAACCATAATAGGATATATCATAGAAATAGATATAACTTGTAAAAAAAACAAAGCTACAATGCATATACAAAGTAAATAAGACTTTTATGAAGCTCCACTTGCCTTGGTAGTTGTCAGAGTCAAACACACAATCTGGGTAATCACACGGGTTACAATCCTCACAATCTACATGAAAGCAATTCAACCAAATAAACAATCCACATATAGAAATTAATAAATGCAACACAATGCATGCATGGTACTTTTATAAAAGTTTCAGTAGTCTAATTATGTTCTCAGATCAATATTACTACTGAAAGATGCATGGAAAAACATTTCATGCAATGAAAACAATTTACACAATTTAGAGGACTAGTTAATCGTCTTTTAATCAAAATATTAAACCATTGTTGTAAACCGTGTTGGTCAAGTTAGACAAAAATACTACCGGACAGATGTTTCAAATTAGAGCCAGGACCAAAAGGAATTACGCCAAAAAGATTTACACATCTTTTTCTATAATTCTTATACTACTTTAAACGTTTTTATAACGTCAGGAAATTACATACAGTAAACATGCATTATTCTAACAGAATACGCATTTTTGCGAGTTCAACGGTATATTGCTTGTAAATTTTGGCCTAGTAGATCTTTTACTATGAATTTTAGAAGTTATACTTATTTTCTGAAATTTAACAAAACCCTGTAAAAATGAGGGAATATTCCGCTGACTTGTCTCTGCTAACGTGGCGCTGACCAGACCTTGACCGATCAGTCTGCCCACTTGGTGGTCATCGGCCGATCTGGGTCGTCCGTCTTGGATCGGACAGTCGGGAGCTTGAGCTTGAAGCTCACCTTCTCTGATGGCGGTGGCAACTCAGGCGACGGTGATTCACGGCTCTCCGGCGGTCCCTGGCGGCGGCGAGGTGGTTCATGGAGTGCGGCAGGGGGAGATGGTCTCGGCGACGGGGTTGGCTCGGTCGGAAATTTTCTCTGAGCCTCGGCAACTGGCGGCTAGAGCGGCGCAGTCGGCGTCGGTCTCTGGCGATGGATTACAACGTCTCAAGTGGCCTGCGCGGAAGGATAGGAGGTCAGGGCGACGCAGTCAAGCGAGAGGAAGAGTTCATAGGGGAAGATAAGGCGGCGGGGGTGCTCGGAACCTCCTACTCGCGCTCAACTGAGGCGGCGGACAACGGCAGCAATGGCGAGCTTCCCAGGTGGCGCTAGGGTTCGCAAAACAGCAAAAATCGAGCGGACGTGAGGTGAGGGGAATTTATATGCTACAACTATGCGGAGGGGGCGACAAAATCGGGCGAAATAGGTGGAGATTTCCCCGGGTACGGTTCTGGTAGGGATCGGGGCAGTCTCCAGGTTGGGGACGAACGCGTCGAGGGGCTGGCAGGTGGCCCCGGCGGTCAGAGAAAAAACAAAAGGAAAAAGAAAAAGAAAAGGGGGAGAAGGGGCGCGCTCGGCTGCTGCTAGGCTGCTGGCGGCCTGGTTGGCGCGGTGTGCATTGCATGATGCGCGCGATCTGGGCCCAGGGTGGGCCGCTGGCTACTGCCCGGCTTGGCTGCCCGGCCTACATTTTTTTTCTTTTTTCTCTTTTCTGAACAGTCTGTTAACTGAAACTCTGTCTGAAATTCTAAAACTGAAATTCAGTCAAAACCAAAACTAGCCTAACTTTTGATCCGTAGCTCCGAATTGAGCGAAACAAATTTCTACGGGTTTGTAATCGAATAACCATACCTAGGCTTATTTATATCAATAACAAGCAAACATGTGGTGTTTTGGAAAAATGGTTTTAAAACTGAAATTTTGCCATGATGATCATGATGCAATGACATGTATGATATGCAGTACCAAATCTAGAATTGGGATGTGACACATCCAATGAAATCTAGTGGATCCATGTGGTTTATGAAAACAACACACATGTAGTGACATCTAGTGGTTTATGAAAATAACACACATCCAAGTTGTTTAATGAAAAGGACACACATGCAATGACATCTAGTGGATACATGTGGTTTATGAAATGAACACTCATGGAGTTACTCTACTAGTTTATGAAAAGAACACACATCCAAGTGGTTTATAAAATGAACAAACATGAAATCACAACTAGTGGATCCAATTGGTTTAATGAAAAGAACACACATGTAATGACACCTACTAGATCCATGTGGTTTATGACATGAGCACACATGCAATGACATCTAGTGGATCCATGTGGTTTATGAAAAGAACGTACATGAAGTGACATCTAGTGGTTTATGAAAATAACACACATCTAAGTGGTTTATGAAAATAACACACATCTAATTGGTTTATGAAAATAGGACACATGCAATGACATCTAGTGGATCCATGTAGTTTATGAAATGAACACTCATGGAGTTACTCTACTGGTTTATGAAAAGAACACACATCTAAGTGGTTTATGAAATGAACACACATGCAATGACTTCTAGTCGATCCAATTGGTCTAATAAAAAGAACACACATGTAATGACATGTAGTGGATATATGTGGTTTATGAAATGAACACTCATGGAGTGACTCTAGAGGTTTATGAACCGAACACACATCCATGTGGTTTATGAAATGAACACACATGCAATGAAATCTAGTGGGTCCAATTGGTTTAAGGAAAAGAACACACATGCAATGACATCTTGTGGATCCATGTGGTTTATGAAATGAACACACATGCAATAACATCTAGCGGATCCATGTGGTTTATGAAAAGAACACGCATGCAGTGACATCTAGTGGTTCATGAAAATAATGCATATCCAAGTTGTTTAATAAAAATAACACACATGCAATGACATCTATTGGATCCATGTGGTTTATGAAATGAACACACACGCAATGCCATCAAATGGATCCAATTAGTTCAATGAAAAGTACAAACATGCAATGACATCTAGTGAATGCATGTGGTTTACGAAATGAACACACATGCATTGACATCTAGTGGATGCATGTGGTTTCTGAAAATAACACACATGCTGTGACATCTAGAGGTTTATGAAAATAACACACATCCAAATTGTGTAATGAAAAGAACACACATGACATCTATTGGATCCATGTGGTTTATGAAATGAACACTCATGGAGTTACTCTACTATTTTATGAAAAGAACACACATTAAAGTGGTTTATGAAATGAACACACATGCGATGAGATCTAGTGGATCCAATTGGTTTAATGAAAAGAACACACATACAAAGACACCTAGTGGATCCATGTGGTTTATGAAATGAACACTCATGGAGTGACTCTTCTGGTTTATGAACAGAACACACATCCATGTGGTTTATGAAATGAACACACATGCAATGAAATCTAGTTGATCCAATTGGTTTAATGAAAAGAACACACATGCAATGACATCTAGTGGATCCATGTGGTTTATGAAATGAAAACACATGCAATGACATCTAGTGGATCCAGTTGGTTTAATGAAAAGAACACACATGCAATGACACCTAGTGGATCCATGTGGTTTATGAAATGAACACACATGCAATGACATCTAGTGGATCCAATTGGTTTAATGAAAAGAACACACATGCAATGACACCTAGTGGATCCATGTGGTTTATGAAATGAACACACATGCAATGACATCTAGTGGATCCAATTGTTTTAATGAAAAGAACACACATGCAATGACACCTAGTGGATCCATGTGGTTTATGAAATGAACACACATGCAATGACATCTATTGATCCATGTGGTTTATGAAAAGAACATACATCTAGTGACATCTATTGGTTTATGAAAATAACACACATCCAAGTTATTTAATGAAAAGAACACACATGCAATGACATCTAGTGGATCCATGTGGATTATGAAATGGATACTCACAGAGTTACTCTACTAGTTTATGAAAAGAACACACATCCAAGTGGTTTATGAAATGAACACACATGCAATGACATCTAGTGGATCCAATTGGTTTAATGAAATGAAGGCATATGAAATGACATCTAGTGTATCCATGTGGTTTATGAAATGAACACTGATGGAGTGACTCTACTGGTTTATGAACAGAACACACATCCATGTGGTTTATGCAATGAACACACATGCAGTGACATCTAGTGGATCCAATTGGTTTAATAAAAAGAACACACATGCAATGACATCTAGTGGATCGATGTGGTTTATGAATTGAACACACATGCAATGACATCTTCTAGATCCATGTGGTTTATGAAAAGAACAGACATGCAGTGACATCTAGTGGTTTATGATAATAGCAGGCATCCAAGTTGTTTAATGAAAAGAACACGCGTGGAATTATATCTAGTGGATCCATGTGGTTTATGAAATGAACACACATGCAATGAAATCTATTGGATCAAATTGGTTTAATGAAAAGAACACACATGCAATGACATCTAGTGGATCGATGTGATTTATGAAATGAACACACATGCAATGACATCTGGTGGATCCATGTGGTTTATGAAAAGAACACACATGTAGTGCCATCTAGTGGTTTATGAAATAACACACATCCAAGTTGTTTAATGAAAAGGACATGCATGGTATGACATCTAGTGGATCCATGTGGTTTATGAAATGAACACACATGCAATGACATCTAGTGGATCCAATTGGTTTAATGAAAAGAACACACTTGCAATGACATCTAGTGGATCCATGTGGTTTATGAAATGAACACACATGCAATGACATCTTGTTGATCCATGTGGTTTCTGAAAAGAACACACATGTAGTGACAGCTAGTGGTTTATGAAAATAACACACATCCAAGTTGTTTAATGAAATCTAGTGGATCCAATTGGTTTAATCAAAAGAACACACATGCAAAGACATCTAGTAGATCCATGTGGTTTATTAAATTAACACACATGCAATGACATCTAGTGGATCAATGTGCTTTATGAAAAGAACACACATGTAGTGGTTTATGAAAATAACACACATCCAAATGATTAATTAAAAGAACACATGTGCAATGACATCTAGTGGATCCATCTGGTTTATGAAATGAACACACATGCAATGCCATCTAGTGGATCCATGTTCTTTATGAAAAGAACACATGCGGTGACATCTAATGGTTTATGAAAATAACACACATGCAATGACATCTAGTGGATCCGTGTGGTTTATAAAATGAACACTCATGGAGTTACTCTACTGGTTTATGAAAAGAACACACATCCAAGTGGTTTATGAAATGAACACACATGCAATGACTTCTAGTGGAGCCAATTGGTCTAATGAAAAGAACACACATGTAATGACATCTAGTGGATCCATGTGGTTTATGAAATGAACACTCATGTAGTGACTCTACTGGTTTATGAACAGAACACACATCCACGTGCTTTATGAAATGAACACACATGCAATAAAATCTAGTTGATCCAATTGGTTTAATGAAAAGAACACATATGCAATCACATCTGGTGGATCCATGTGGGTTATGAAAAGAAGACACATGCAATGACATCAAGTGGATCCATGTGGTTTATGAAAAGAACTGACATGTAGTGACATCTAGTGGTTTATGAAAATAACACATATCCAAGTTGTTTAATTAAAATAACACACATGCCATGACATTTAGTGCATCCAGGTGTTTTATGAAATGAACACACATGAAATGACATCTAGTGGATCCGATTGGTTTAATGAAAAGAACAGACATGCAATGACATCTAGTGGGTGCATGTTGCTTATGAAAT
The DNA here is from genome assembly GCA_910589775.1 of Avena eriantha. NCBI lineage: Eukaryota > Viridiplantae > Streptophyta > Magnoliopsida > Poales > Poaceae > Avena > Avena eriantha. The sequence continues at coordinate 354,671,369 of OU342742.1, forward strand.
GAACACACATACAAGGACATCAAGTGGATCCCTGTGGTTTATGAAAATAACACACGTGTAGTGACATCTAGTGGTTTATGAACATAACACACATCCAAGTTGTTTAATGAAAAAACACACATGCAATGACATCTAGTGGATCCATGTGGTTTATGAAATGAACACTGATGGAGTTACTCTACTGGTTTATGAAAAGAACACACATCTAAGTGGTTTATGAAATGAACACACATGCAATGACATCTAGTGAATCCAATTGGTCTAATGAAAAGAACACACATGCGATGACACCTAGTAGATCCATTTGGTTTATGGAATGAACACACATGCAATGACATCTAGTGGATCCATGTGGTTTATGAAAATAACGTACATGAAGTGACATCTAGTGGTTTATGAAAATAATACACATCCAAGTTGTTTAATGAAAAGAACACACATGCAATGACATCTAGTGGATCCATGTGGGTTATGAAATGAATACTCATGGAGTTACACTACTGGTTTATGAAAATAACACACATCCAAGTGGTTTATGAAATGAAGACACATGCAATGATATCTAGCAGATCCAATTGGTTGAATGAAAAGAACACACATGCAATGACATCTAGTGGATAGATGTGGTTTATGAAATGAACACACATGCAATGACATCTAGTGGATCCATGTGGTTTATGAAAAGAACACACATGCAGTGATATCTAGTGGTTTATGAAAATAACACACATCCAAGTTGTTTAATGAAAATAACATGCATGGAATGAAATCTAGTGGATCCATGTGGTTTATGAAATGAACACACATGCAATTACATCTAGTGGATCCAATTGGTTTAATGAAAAGAACACACATGCAATGACATCTAGTGGATCCATGTGGTTTATGAAATGAACACTCATGTAGTGACAATACTGGTTTATGAACAGAACACACATCCACGTGCTTTATGAAATGAACACACATGCAATAAAATCTAGTTGATCCAATTGGTTTAATTAAAAGAACACATATGCAATGACATCTGGTGGATCCATGTGGGTTATGAAATGAAGACACATGTCATGACATCTAGTGGATCCATGTGGTTTATGAAAAGAACACATATGCAGTGACATCTAGTGGTTTATGAAAATAACACACATCCAAGTTGTTTAATGAAAAGAACACACGTGGAATGATATCTAGTGGATCCATGTGGTGTATGAAATGAACACACATGCAATGATATCTAGCGGATCTAATGGGTTTAAGGAAAAGAACACACATGCAATGACATCTAGTGGATCGATGTGGTTTATCAAATGAACACACATGCAATGACATCTAGTGGATCCATGTGGTATATGAATAGAACACACATGCAGTGATATCTAGTGGTTGATGAAAATAACACACATCCAAGTTGTTTAATGAAAAGAACATGCATGGAATGACATCTAGTGGATCCATGTGGTTTATGAAATGAAGACACATGCAATGACATCTAGTGGATCCAATTGGTTTAATGAAAAGAACATACTTGCAATGACATCTAGTGGATCCATGTGGTTTATGAAATGAACACACATGCAATGACATCTAGTGGATCCATGTGGTTTATGAAAAGAACACATATGTAGTGACATCTAGTGGTTTATGAAAATAACATACATCCAAGTTGTTTAATGAAATCTATTGGATCCAATTGGTTTAATCAAAAGAACACACATGCAATGACATCTAGTGTATCCATTTGGTTTATGAAATGAACACACATGCAATGACATCCAGTGGATCCATGTGGTTTATGTAATGAATACTCATGGAGTGACTCTACTAGTTTATGAACAGAACATACATCCAAGTGATTTATGAAAAGAACACACATGCAATGACATCTAGTGGATCTAATCGGTTAATCAAAAGAACACACATGCAATGACATCTAGTGGATCCATGTGGTTTACGAAAAGAACACACATGCAATAAAATCTAGTTGATCCAATTGGTTTAATGAAAAGAACACATATGCAATGACATCTAGTGGATCCATGTGGGTTATGAGAGGAAGACACATGCAATGACATCAAGTGGATCCATGTGGTTTATGAAAAGAACTGACATGCAGTGACATCTAGTGGTTTATGAAAATAACACATATCCATGTTGTTTAATTAAAATAACACACATTCCATAACATTTAGTGCATCTAGGTGTTTTATGAAATGAAAACACATGGAATGACATCTAGTGGATCCGATTGGTTTAATGAAATGAACACACATGCAATGACATCTACCGGATCCAAAAGGTTTAATGAAATGAACACACATACAATGACATCTACTAGATCCATGTGGTTTATGAAATGAAAACACATGCAATGAGATCTAGTGTATCTATGTGGTTTATGAAAAGAATAAACATGAAGTGACATCTAGTGGTTTATGAAAAGAACACACATCCTAACTTTTTAATGAAAAGAGCACACATGCAATGAAATCTAGTGGATCCATGTGGTTTATGAAATGAACACTCATTAATTTACTCTACTGGTTTATGAAAAGTACACACATCCAAGTGGGTTATGAAAAGAACACACATGCAATGACATCTAGTGGATAAAATTGGTTTAATGAAATGAACACACATGCAATGACATCTAGTGGATGCATGTTGTTGATGAAATGAACACACATACAAGGACATCAAGTGGATCCATGTGGTTAATGAAAATAACACACGTGTAGTGACATCTAGTGGTTTATGAAAATAACACACATCCAAGTTGTTTAATGAAAAGAACACAGATGCAATGATATCTAGTGGATCCATGTGGTTTATGAAATGAACACTGATGGAGTTAATCTACTGGTTTATGAAAAGAACACACATCTAAGTGGTTTATGAAATGAACACACATGCAATGACATCTAGTGAATGCAATTGGTCTAATGAAAAGAACACACATGCGATGACACCTAGTAGATCCAAGTGGTTTATGAAATGAAGACACATGCAATGATATCTAGCAGATCCAATTGGTTGAATGAAAAGAACACACATGCAATGACATCTAGTGGATAGATGTGGTTTATGAAATGAACACACATGCAATGACATCTAGTGGATCCATGTGGTTTATGAAAAGAACACACATGCAGTGATATCTAGTGGTTTATGAAAATAACACACATCCAAGTTGTTTAATGAAAATAACATGCATGGAATGAAATCTAGTGGATCCATGTGGTTTATGAAATGAACACACATGCAATTACATCTAGTGGATCCAATTGGTTTAATGAAAAGAACACACATGCAATGACATCTAGTGGATCCATGTGGTTTATGAAATGAACACTCATGTAGTGACAATACTGGTTTATGAACAGAACACACATCCACGTGCTTTATGAAATGAACACACATGCAATAAAATCTAGTTGATCCAATTGGTTTAATTAAAAGAACACATATGCAATGACATCTGGTGGATCCATGTGGGTTATGAAATGAAGACACATGTCATGACATCTAGTGGATCCATGTGGTTTATGAAAAGAACACATATGCAGTGACATCTAGTGGTTTATGAAAATAACACACATCCAAGTTGTTTAATGAAAAGAACACACGTGGAATGATATCTAGTGGATCCATGTGGTGTATGAAATGAACACACATGCAATGATATCTAGCGGATCTAATGGGTTTAAGGAAAAGAACACACATGCAATGACATCTAGTGGATCGATGTGGTTTATCAAATGAACACACATGCAATGACATCTAGTGGATCCATGTGGTATATGAATAGAACACACATGCAGTGATATCTAGTGGTTGATGAAAATAACACACATCCAAGTTGTTTAATGAAAAGAACATGCATGGAATGACATCTAGTGGATCCATGTGGTTTATGAAATGAAGACACATGCAATGACATCTAGTGGATCCAATTGGTTTAATGAAAAGAACATACTTGCAATGACATCTAGTGGATCCGTGTGGTTTATGAAATGAACACACATGCAATGACATCTAGTGGATCCATGTGGTTTATGAAAAGAACACATATGTAGTGACATCTAGTGGTTTATGAAAATAACATACATCCAAGTTGTTTAATGAAATCTATTGGATCCAATTGGTTTAATCAAAAGAACACACATGCAATGACATCTAGTGTATCCATTTGGTTTATGAAATGAACACACATGCAATGACATCCAGTGGATCCATGTGGTTTATGTAATGACTACTCATGGAGTGACTCTACTAGTTTATGAACAGAACATACATCCAAGTGATTTATGAAAAGAACACACATGCAATGACATCTAGTGGATCTAATCGGTTAATCAAAAGAACACACATGCAATGACATCTAGTGGATCCATGTGGTTTACGAAAAGAACACACATGCAATAAAATCTAGTTGATCCAATTGGTTTAATGAAAAGAACACATATGCAATGACATCTAGTGGATCCATGTGGGTTATGAGATGAAGACACATGCAATGACATCAAGTGGATCCATGTGGTTTATGAAAAGAACTGACATGCAGTGACATCTAGTGGTTTATGAAAATAACACATATCCATGTTGTTTAATTAAAATAACACACATGCCATAACATTTAGTGCATCTAGGTGTTTTATGAAATGAACACACATGGAATGACATCTAGTGGATCCGATTGGTTTAATGAAATGAACACAGATGCAATGACATCTACCGGATCCAAAAGGTTTAATGAAATGAACACACATACAATGACATCTACTAGATCCATGTGGTTTATGAAATGAAAACACATGCAATGAGATCTAGTGTATCTATGTGGTTTATGAAAAGAATAAACATGAAGTGACATCTAGTGGTTTATGAAAAGAACACACATCCTAACTGTTTAATGAAAAGAGCACACATGCAATGAAATCTAGTGGATCCATGTGGTTTATGAAATGAACACTCATTAATTTACTCTACTGGTTTATGAAAAGTACACACATCCAAGTGGGTTATGAAAAGAACACACATGCAATGACATCTAGTGGATAAAATTGGTTTAATGAAATGAACACACATGCAATGACATCTAGTGGATGCATGTTGTTTATGAAATGAACACACATACAAGGACATCAAGTGGATCCATGTGGTTAATGAAAATAACACACGTGTAGTGACATCTAGTGGTTTATGAAAATAACACACATCCAAGTTGTTTAATGAAAAGAACACAGATGCAATGATATCTAGTGGATCCATGTGGTTTATGAAATGAACACTGATGGAGTTAATCTACTGGTTTATGAAAAGAACACACATCTAAGTGGTTTATGAAATGAACACACATGCAATGACATCTAGTGAATGCAATTGGTCTAATGAAAAGAACACACATGCGATGACACCTAGTAGATCCATGTGGTTTATGAAATGAACACACATGCAATGACATCTAGTGGATCCATGTGGTTTATGAAAATAACGTACATGAAGTGACATCTAGTGGTTTATGAAAATAATACACATCCAGGTTGTTTAATGAAAAGAACACACATCCAATGACATCTAGTGGATCCATGTGGGTTATGAAATGAATACTCATGGAGTTACACTACTGGTTTATGAAAAGATCACACATCCAAGTGGTTTATGAAATGAAGACACATGCAATGATATCTAGCAGATCCAATTGGTTTAATGAAAAGAACACACATGCAATGACATCTAGTGGATAGATGTGGTTTATGAAATGAACACACATGCAATGAGATCTAGTGGATCCATGTGGTTTATGAAAAGAACACACATGCAGTGATATCTAGTGGTTTATGAAAATAACACACATCCAAGTTGTTTAATGAAAAGAACATGCATGGAATGAAATCTAGTGGATCCAAGTGGTTTATGAAATGAAGACACATGCAATGATATCTAGCAGATCCAATTGGTTTAATGAAAAGAACACACATGCAATGACATCTAGTGGATAGATGTGGTTTATGAAATGAACACACATGCAATGACATCTAGTGGATCCATGTGGTTTATGAAAAGAACACACATGCAGTGATATCTAGTGGTTTATGAAAATAACACACATCCAAGTTGTTTAATGAAGAGAACATGCATGGAATGACATCTAGTGGAGCCTTGTGGTTTATGAAATGAACACACATGCAATGTCATCTAGTGGATCCAATTGGTTTAATGAAAAGAACACACATGCAATGACATCTAGTGGATCCATGTGCTTTATGAAATGAACACTCATGGAGTGACTCTACTGGTTTATGGACAGAACACACATACAAGTGGTTTATGAAAAGAACACACATGCAATGACATTAGTGCATCCATTTGGTTTAACGAAAAGAACACACATGTAATGACATCTAGTGGATCGATGTGGTTTATGAAATGAACACACATGTAATGACATCTAGTGGATCCATGTGGTTGATGAAAAGAAGACATATGCAGTGACATCTAGTGGTTTATGAAAATAACACACATCCAAGTTGTTTAATGAAAAGAACACACGTGGAATGATATCTAGTGGATCCATGTGGTGTATGAAATGAACACACATGCAATGATATCTAGCGGATCTAATTGGTTTAAGGAAAATAACACACATGCAATGATATCTAGTGGATCGATGTGGTTTATGAAATGAACACACATGCAATGACATCTAGTGTATCTAATGTGGTATATGAAAAGAACACACATGAAGTGATATCTAGTGGTTTATGAATATAACACACATCCAAGTTGTTTAATGAAAAGAACATGCATGGAATGACATCTAGTGGATCCATGTGGTTTATGAAATGAACACACATGCAATGACATCTAGTGGATCCAATTGGTTTAATGAAAAGAACATACTTGCAATGACATCTAGTGGATCCATGTGGTTTATGAAATGAACACACATGCAATGACATCTAGTGGATCCATGTGGTTTATGAAAAGAACACAGATGTAGTGACATCTAGTGGTTTCTGAAAATAACATACATCCAAGTTGTTTAATGAGATCTATTGGATCCAATTGGTTTAATCAAAAGAACACACATGGAATGACATCTAGTGGATCCATTTGGTTTATGAAATGAACTGACATGCAATGACATCTAGTGGATCCATGTGGTTTATGTAATGAATACTCATGGAGTGACTCTACTAGTTTATGAACAGAACATACATTCAAGTGATTTATGAACAGAACACACATGCAATGACATCTAGTGGATCCAATCGTTTAATCAAAAGAACACACATGCAATGACATCTAGTGGATCCATGTGGTTTACGAAAAGAACACGCATGCAGTGTCATCTAGTGGTTTCTGAAAATAGCACACATCCAAGTTCTTTAATTAAAAGAACACACGTGCAATGACATCTAGTGGATCCATCTAGATTATGAAATGAACACACATGCAATGACATCTAGTGGGTCCATGTGGTTTATGAAAAGAACACACATGCGTTGACATCTAGTGGTTTATAAAAATAACACACATACAATGACATCTAGTGGATCCATGCGGTTTATGAAATGAACACTCATGGAGTTACTCTACTGGTTTATGAAAAGAACACACATCCAAGTGGTTTATGAAATGAACACACATGTAATGACTTCTAGTGGAGCCAATTGGTCTAATGAAAAGAACACACATGTAATGACATCTAGTGGATCCATGTGGTTTATGAAATGAACACTCATGGAGTGAATCTACTAGTTTATGAACAAAACACACATCCAAGTGGTTTATGAAATGAACACACATGCAATGACATCTAGTGGCTCCATGTGGTTTATGAAATGAACACACATGCAATGACATTGATACGTCCAAAAGGTATCTACTTTCCCGAACACTTTTGCTATTGTTTTTCCTCTAAACTTGTGTGATTTGGATACAATAACACGGACTGACGCTGTTTTTAGCAGAATTACATTGGTGTCTAGTTTTGTGCAGAAAATCAACTATCAGGAAAAATCCCAAAAAATATGCCAAAAATCCTATTTCACCAGAAGGCTCACGGAGCTAGAAGACGAGACAGAGTAGGGCCACAAGGGGCCCACACCACCTGGTCACACCCTCGACCTCCCTCTTCGCCTATAAGTTGCCTCTTGACCTAAAAACCAAGGGGTGTTTCATGTTTTTCCAGAAAGAGTTCCGCTCCGCCACCACCACTAAATTCCGCGATTCGGACCCAGAAACTCCGTTCTGGCACCCTGCCGGGATGGGGAATTGGAGGACGTCATCGTCATCATCATCACCATCGCTTCTCCATCGACCATCCATGTTTCCCCCATCTATGAGTGAGTAATCCCCTATTGTAGGCCATGGGGATGGTAGGGATTGGATGAGATCGTTCATGTAATGGCATTAGATTGTTAGGGCATGGTGCCTAGTATCTTTTATTAGTGCTTTTTGACTTTGTTGCAACTTGTTATGCTTAATGCTTGTCACTAGGGCCCGAGTGCCATGATTTCAGATCTGAAGATGTTATTGACCCATTATGATAGTATTTTTTATGGTCTTACCTGCAAGTTGTATACACACATTGTTGTCCGGAACCAATGGCCCCGCAGTGACAGCAATCGGGATAACCAGAGGGAATGGCTTTGATGTGAGGATCACGTGTGTTCACGGAGTGTTAATGCTTTGCTCTGGTGCTCTATTAAAAGGAGCACCTTAATTGCTAGTAGTTCCCCGAGGCCCCGCAACAAACGTGCTGTCAGGACAAAAGATGTGGTGCAAGTTCTCATTGCGAGCACGTATGACTATATATAGAACACATGCCTATGATTATCTAGTACCTGGATGCTTTATCTTATTTATCTGTAATTGCCTTATGACTTGATTGCCATGTGAATTGTCTTGTCCATGGAATGCCCATCCATCCATTCCTATGCCTACCGCGCTTTAATTGTGGAGCCCCCAGATTAATCCTCCGAGAATCCCTGTTATGCATACACCACGATCCCATGATCAGTTAGTCATGGCACATAACCGACAAGTATCAAAGTAAACATCCATTACTTAAGCGGATACATGTCATAACTTACATGCCATTATGGCTACAACAACCATCGTCAGCGGAACTTCATCAAGCGTAGAGCCCGAGCCATGCCTTAACCTACATGCAACTGACTAGGAGAACGTCCTAGCGTGCATAGTCGTCAACTCCACCATCTTCTTGATATCTGACCAAGTTAATAACCAGGGACAATGCCAGTGAGTACTTTGAATGTACTTGCAAACCACCTTAAGAGAAAAGTAATAACAAGAGGATATGCAATATGGTTGTGGTAGTAGGAAGGCTCCAAGAGAGGCTCTTTTCTCAACTATTTCTCTTGTAGATATAATATCTACCTATCTTTGTTGAAAACCTCTGTAAACATTTTGGACACCATTTTTGAAAAGTTTTGGAAAACATTAGGACTGGGTCACCCATTAGTTCCTCCTACCGGTCATCCCATGACCAAATCCTTTCCTTTCCTTCCGACCATCCCATGGTCAACACATTTATCCTTTTCGACCATCCCATGGTCAAACCAATTCCAAAGCCATTGCTTTTTATAAATCCTTTTTGAAAACAAAACCAGCACCGCTCTACAGAAGTTTGTCCAACCCGTCCATAACCGCGGACATGGCTATTCGAATAGATTTACACTCTTCAGAAGTTGTACATTTTACCCACACCATCCAGGTACACTACCCTGATCTACACCGATCGTGGGTCAAGTAACCGATCAGGACTCTCCGGATGCCCACTCCAATATAAGTGCCTACCCAATGAGTATTGTTCCCCTCAACACCGGGATGCCCTATATAGTTCCCAAGCAAACCGGAGCGCTTTTTCCACTTCCCAAGTGTGCGCTTTCAATGAGGGGCTGATAGTAACATGTGGAGGCTCGTAGACCCTTCGTTCCTTCTCTAGGTCGATGTCTCACATGGACCCTTACAAGAGAAGGCCCACCCTCCAGGTATTTTTATCCCCTGTAGTCGTTGCAAGGTAGCTTATCCCAGAATAAACAAACATCACATCCAGCCCTGTCCCATTCCAGAGTAATGTGGTTGCCCGGGCTAAGTTGTTATAGCTAAACTGCAAAGAACTGGGTCCGTTTTCGTAAACCTTTTTCCTCCAGCTTTCCTTTAGAATTTTGTAAAACAAAAGCTTTTTATTTCTCAACATCTCTTGGGAGGTCCCACCTCACCAAGGTTTTATCATAAAACATTTGGTAAAACTTTTCTGGGGTCTTCCCATCCTATAGCTTTGCTTCGCCAAAAACAGGGTCTCCGAAGGGTTATGGTGTTATACACCATCTATTCTACTAGGGGCCAGTAGGTGTCATCAAGGGGGTTGTACTTAATAGTACAAAAGTGTAGTAGTTTTGAAGAGCCAAACCACTACCATATATACATCAACATATAGTAAAACAGTACAGTTTTCATAAACAGTAGATAAAACATGCATAAGTAAAACAGTAGGACAAGGCTTATGAGCAAGAAGGTGGCTTGCCTGAGATCAGCACTCTGGCAATATATGTCTCTGGACTTCTCCTTAGAAAACCATAATAACAAATTATAATAACCAACTTCTTCTGGTCTTCGATATAATCGCAGCTATCGTCGATATGTATCACATGCAGGCAAACAAATGACACAATCAACACCAGGCATACAAACATCAATACATACAACAAGCAATGAACAATACAAGTTTACAAATCAGTAGGTCTTAGGAAGAATGGATTTAATAAGATTGGCCTTGTCTTGGAAACATGGAAGAAAATCCCTTAGGATTTATAGTCTAGAAACTACCTAAGAGATGGGTTTTGGACCAAGGCCATATACTGTATGATCTCATTGTATAAAAATGGTACCATCAGATAGGTATTGACAAAATGAGCCAGCAAAAGTGGTTTCACTATTTTATCGATCTCCCTCGATTTATAAAGCATTTTCTAGTGATTAAAACTCTAGTTTTAGGAAATAATTCACCATAAACGTTCTGTATGTGCAAAAATTATTTCCTTGGATGTTTAGGTAGAGTTTGATGTACTGATTTACTGAGAGTTGGAATTATATCAAAATATTGACCAGAATAGCCTCTAGAATTTCCCAAAGTCAGTTTTGTAGACAAATTATCTTTGTCACCAAATTTATATATACAAGGACTTTTGATATGAAGTAAAGGGAAATGGAATGGTATTGCAAATACCTACCAATACCAATTGGTATCACTATTTTTGGAGATGTAGAGCTACTGTAGTGATTTATCTAGTTAATTAACAATGCATAGAACAATTTAAATCCTAATAAATCATACAGGGTTTAATTAAATTTGGTCTCCTGGTTTTTGAAGGATATTGGTAAGCATGTGCTCTGGGAGTTTGAATTGGGTCAAAATCAATATTGGGCTGGCCGAAGGAATTTCCCAAAGACAGATCTAGGGACCTTTTGTCATTTTTACAGAAGTCAAACTACTGATCCACTTGGCATGAGGCTAAGTTCATGAGATAGGTGCGTAAAATTCCTTCAAGCGACAATTGGATTTACTCCATTTGGGATTTTAATACTCCATGCAAGGATTTATTAGCAAAACAGAAACTTCTTTGCATTTTAAAAACTAGGAATAAACTGGAAAACTTTATGGTGTAAAAATGGTTCTGCATGTTGTACAAAACATGTGGGAACCAAAATAAATTTAGATCTAGATAGTTTAGATCATTTTTCATTTTGTTTTTAGATTAAACCAACATGCCTATTAAAGAGATCTAGAAAATATGTAAAAATAAAAAGGGAGAGAGAGCAGTGCGGGCCAGATCCATGGGGATACTGGGCCACGCTGGGCGACAGCCGACCCATCTTGCACCGGAGCGCGGGGGAGGCCGTTTTTGAAGCTGACTGGCGGAGACCGGTTGTCAGTGGCTCTCAGCGCCTAAGGGGTATCAGGCCTTGTAGGTTGTTCGATGAAAAGGCCGATCGACGACTCGCGCTCATCTCTCTCCTCGCGATGGTGCTCAGGAGGGGAAACCCTAGGTGGGGTCTGAGATGGTTGGGGGCTCAACTGGAGGCACGGTTGCCAGCGGTGAAGGAGGGGAACAAACGGGGTACACCGGTGCGAGCTCAGGGATTGCCGTCGGTGGTGATTTCGGCGCCAAGAATTGCTTGTGTGACGACCACCGATGGGGGCTTCGGGATCTCGATGGCGGCGCTGCTCTAAAAGCTCCTGAGCAGAGAGGGGACATGGTTAGATGTAGGGGAACATGGAGGTCTCACATATGCCACATGCACAGGGAGGGGAGCAAGGAAGATAACACGTAGCTCGATCCTTGGAGATGACGGAGAGGGGAGGTTCTTCTTCTTCTACGACGGAGTAGGGGCAGGGCCCTGTGGGGAAGCTAGTGGAGGTGGAGAGGGTGCGAGGGAGAGTGGAAAATGAGAGTGGAGTGACGAGTGGGGGTGGCCTCTGGCCTTAAAACCGAGGGAGTGTTGTCCACGGTGCACAAAGTCCATTTTGGACAGAAGGGAGGGGTGCTGCTCGTGATAGGGCCTCAGAGGAAGTGGAGTGGTAGAGTGGGGTAGGCGGGAGGCAGTGGAGGGTGTCATTATGTTTGAAAAGGTCAGATTGGCTCCCCTTCTTTATCTCGGGTAAAGAAAAAGAACAAGGGAGGGAGTGAGGCTAGGGCGAGCTAGGGCAGTGGTTAAGGTGCAAGGAGGGTAGGGTGGGACCTTGTACTCGCCATGTGAGTGGAAGGAGGGGTGGTAAGAGATGCTGCATTGATTCTCTAAGATTTTTCAAGATGCAAAAGTTTTCTCTCTCTCTCTCTCTCTTACTTGGTCCAAGCACAAGGGACAAGAGAGTGATGCTACAGTGGCACATCGACCAAAGGCTGGGAGTTGTGCTGTGGAAGTTTGGCTGACCCAAAGGGTTGAGGTTGGATGGGGTTTTGATTTGAGGTTTTGCTTAATGTGCAAAATTGATCAACTAGATGGTTATGCAGGAAGTCTAGAAACTTGACTTATGCAAGAGGGGGAAAGGGTGTTGGGGAAGGGTAAGGTCAATAGACAACTCCTGGAATTATTTGGGATTTTTTAGTGGTGCTTAGATCCTCTTTATATAAAATTTTCAATTATTGCTGAATCTGTTTTATGGCTTTTAATTGAATAATTTGGATTGGACCAATATGGCTTTTGGGCTTGATATGGTCCCAAATATGATTACACACCTAGGATATTTTTCCCTGAATTTATTAACGAAGAAAAGTATTTAAAACAATTATTATTCTATTTCTGCCATTTAAGAAAATAGGCAAAAAGAATTATTGAACCTCTTCAAAAATATTTATTTTTTAAGTGGGATGATAGGTTATGATATATGGACCTCAATTGAGCCAAAATTTGGGGAAGTGTTTTGGCAAAAACCAAAATTTCCTTTATGGAAGAATTTTTGGAGGTTTTGTCTATTAAAGGAATTAAATAGATCTTGGTCCAAAATAATTATTCAAAAACCTTGGTAAATCTTTATAAGCAAGTTATATGGTGTACGCAAGGTGAAACAAGCACTTTCAACCTTGGGATTTGAGATTCCAACTTGAATTTGGTGGAAAACAAGGAAAAGGGATTTTAGGTAATTTTAATTTCATACCAACAAAACCTTGCTAGATCTTGGAGCTCAATTCTCCCCTTGGGGCATGGGATAGATGGATGGATATACCAAGTTATGTATATCACAATGGTGTAGAGGTTTGAGCCTGATCAGGCTTGAGGGTTCCAAGGAATGATCTCAAACTTTGAATAAAATAAGCCTGCCAAAAGAAGATTATCAGATAGCCTTCAAAACCTTGTGGGTTTAACAAGCACAAAGATCTAATGGAAACAAGTGAAGTATGTATTGATAGAACTATATGAGTAGAACACAACCATGCAAATATTCGGTCCGTAGAAGGTGGGATGATGGTGTGAGCTTCTATCAATGTTGATAAGATTTGTAGGAAGATTTATTTTTCTTGCCTGCAAAATCATCAAGAACGAGTGGGTTGGAGGATTATCTAACCAAGGGCAAGAGTGGGCGTTGGTAGTCCTTAGGATGTTTAACAAAATGGTTCGAATGCATTTTTAAAAATGCACTAGGGTTGAGAAAAGGAGGCACTCAAAAAGGTGATGTTGGAACAGATTCCAGACTTAGCCAAATTTGGCAGATTTAGGGTTTTTACTAGATTATGAGAGAGGAGGCTTTTGATGGGTAGCAAGGTACCAAAGAATCATCAAGTGGATGAGGTTGAAGAGTAGATTCAGGAGAAGGGATCCATGCTTGATATTGTTCTTCATTGACTTGGAAGCTTTTGGAATTAGATCACTTCAGAGTTGATCTGGTTAAGGGTTTTAGATGATTACTCAATAGATAGGGATCGGGTCCAGATTTTATTCTTGCTTAGGGGTTGGTGAGTTTAAAGTTTCTTGATCCTAGAGGATGAGCTCCTAGAGTAGCTCATACTACTTCTAAGCAATCAAGTCAAACAGCACATCAAGGTAACTCATCTTACAAACAAATCAACTACTACTAGGGTTACCATCAAGCTTAGCTTGAGGTAAGGATGGGCAATTTTGAAAGGTTGGAGTTTGAATAATGTAAGAGTCTTTGGTATTTCTACCAGGAGTAGCATTCAAAAGTTTTGCAACCAGGTTTTGGAAACCTTAGAGGTCAGAGTAGTTGAAGTTCTGTCTTGAAAACATAAGAAGATTATGTTATATAGCTCTCCTTAGTTTGATCAATAGAAGCTAATAAAATAGTTTGGGTCGCAATGGAATCTTGGCTCAGGTTTTGAAATGCCAGAACATTTGAGAATATGCAACATAAGCCAAGATAGTTTTTGTTAAATAGCTATTGTCAAATGATGTTGAGGTAAGGAGTATCTCATAAGATGTATAATCAGAAGCATAAGCACATAGAACAACAAGAAAGCACTGCACACTTAAATAAGAAAAAGTTTTTGTCCCCTCTGATTTTTGCATTCCGGACAACTAATCATGGTTGCTGAAATTGGGATGTTATAGACCTTTCCCCCATAAAATAATCTCACCACTAGATTCAGGAGAGTAAGGTTAGGGGATTTGTGTTGGAGTTAGTGCTATGTGTTTCTCGTGTACTAACTTGTCGTCTTTGTCTTTGAACTGGGTCACTACGATAGTGAAGTTGAACTTCAATCGTCTTGGATGGACGAGTATTGAGCGGGCTTCAATCAGGATTGTGAGGGGTGATCTTCCTTTTGTAAGGATTTATGGCATTTCTCTTAAGGGATCATCGTATCCTAGTTTATGTCTTTATGTCTACCAGCTGGATTTCTTCTGGCAGAGGTTTTTTTTTATTTTGTGGGAAAGACGCAGACTTTCCCCCTTAAGGTTAAACTAGGGTGGCTCGGAGTTAACACAGTCCTTCCTTCTTGGAGTCGTCAGATCTGGTACTTTTTCTGGAGTATCTTTTGGTGGACAGTCTTCAGGAAGTGAGTGGAAAGACTCAGTCTTTCCACCTTAGAGCTTTATATGAGGTCATCGAGGTTGGGGTAGATCCTTCGTCTAAGAGCAGAGGCATGACGCTTGAGTTGAGGTCTTCGGGTGACACCTTATTGTGACTACCTTCTGCGATGGTTACCTAACGAAGCTTTAAGTAGTTAGGTCGGAGAGAGTTAGCGGTTTACGACACGTCTTGATAGTGTTCAGTCGAAGTAGGGAAACTAAATTCGGAGAGACGTCTTCACTTGAATTCTTTGTGTTACTTCTACTCAATGGCGGAGTGGAGTCTTTGTCATCATGCTTCCTTATCATCCGGATTGGGGGGGGGGGGTATTTCTAAACTACTAGGGAGGAACTTCCTGTTGTTTTGGGTAGGATCGGCTAGAATAGTTAGTCTCCTATGGTGGTCGGAAGCTCTAGTATACCAAAGGTTAGTGTAGTTGGGTCTTCACTTGTTGTCTTGGTAGGTAAGTCTGGTGGTTTCTTCCGGATAGTGAAGATCCTTCGGAGATCGACTTCCGGCTTCAACGAGATTCTAGCTATAATAGACGATGAATAATGGAGCGCTGTGCTATTGACGGGTCTTGTGAGGTGAGTTGGACGAGGTATGTGAAGGAAATATGCCCTGAGAGGCAATAATAAAGTTGTTATTATATATTCCTTATATATGATAGATGTTTATTTTACATGCTAGAATTGTATTGATCGGAAAGATGAATACATGTGTGTTTAATAAACAAAAAGGGTTCCTAGTTATGCCTCTCTTATAGACTAGCTTGTTGATTAACAAGATGATCAAGGTTTCCTGATCATGGACATTGGATGTTGTTAATAACAAGGTCACACCATAGGTGGAATGATGTGATGAACATTCATCCGAAGTATAGCATTACGGTCAAGTCATTATGTTTATATTGTTATAACATCATACGAAGTAACGTTTATCCTTACACCATGAGATCATGTTAATTGCTAACACCAGAAGAGTATCTTGATAACATCAAACGTCACACCGTAACAAGGTGACTATAAAGATGGGTTCAGTACTACGAAGGTGTTATGTTGAGGCTCATGGATCAAGAGTGGAATTTGTCAATCCAAATGACGGATAGATATACTCTGGGCCCTCTCGGTGATATCACATTAAGATAGCTTGCAAGCAAGTGATGTGATCACTAGAATGTTATATCACGGGAACGAGAAAAGAGTGCATGTTGGTAACGAGATCAAACTAGGTATGGAGATACCGATGATCGAATCTCGGACATGTAATATATCGAGAGACAAAGGGATTTAGTTACAAGCGTTAAAGGTTCTCACAATCACAGAAGTCATCGTTGAATGTGTAGGAGTCAGTACGGATCTCCAGGTCCCGCTGCTGATTATTGATAGGAGAAGGGTCTCGATCATGTCTGCATTATTTGCGAACCATAGGGTGGCACACTTAAGAGTTACTGGACACCATTTTGGAGCACATATGTTTTAGACGAAAGAATTGCAAAGCACATGAATTGTTTCAATAGAAACCGGAAATTGTTTCGGGTGAAATTGCAGAAAGTGGTTCTTCATGTGATATTGAAATATTGCAAGGGGCTATATGTGAATGTTTGTTAAATAAAGTAATTAAAAAAATTCTGAATAAATTTAATAAAAAGAGTTTTATTAAATGAGAGAGCATTAAATTTGGAGAAATTTAATGCATTTAAAGTGGAGACTTTAAAAGGGAATGTGAAGAGGCATTTTAATGTGGAGGGGTTACCACCACATGAATGGGGGAGGTGAGGGGTCACCCCCCATGCGCCGGCCATGGAGAGAGGGGGCACCCCCTCCTCCTATAAAAGTCCACCCATTCCCTCCTTCATCCACACACCTCCTTGTGAAGGATCTCTCTCCCCCTCTAGAATTATTCCCCCATGGTCTTGGATTAGCGAGATACATGTTCCCAGTGACATTTCGTCTGGAAGGAGTTGCTGCTTCCGCTGGATCGCTGGATCGGGGAGGTGGAGGTTGTCCGGTGGCTTGAAAGTGTGTGCGAGTGCGGATGCGCTACTGAGTTGCGGCGCTCGGACTTCCTCACGATCTTGAGATCGGCAAGTGTACGACTACATCAACCATGAGTTCCTACTCGTTAACAAAACTCGTTGTCTTCGAGGGTAAGTTCTCGTTGGATGTATGTGCACCCGTTGCTTTGTACCTAGTAGATAGATCTTGGCGTGTAGTTCACACCGTAGGAAAAATTTTGTTTTCTATGCTGCGGACCCAACAGTATGCCATCCTGCTAAGGTGAAGTCTTTGAGTGGTTCGAACTTGATGATGTCGATGTCCTGGTTCGTACAATACTCTTCCTCTCATAACTCCCGAGGTTAGTATGGATTCTTATTAGCGACAACTATTGGGGTTTCCGAGTTGCTGGGTGTGTTATCGCTCCTCGAGTCATATTTGTCAGAGGTCTAAGCAACCAGAACACACATACAAGGCGAACAGAGCGAGGAGATAGCACACATCAAGCAACACATGATGCACTTAGGCAAGCAAACACGGCCTACTATGGGGACCAAGGAGTTAACTACTCGCGATGAAGGGGAATCCTAGTCTTAGGACTATTGATCCTAGAGATCACATTATTGAGGTCTGGGTCACTATCTTGCGAATGAGGCCTTCGCCGTGTCACCGGACGCTTCTCGAGAGTGCGCTACTTTATTTCTTCGGATTAGGAGGATTCCACTGGTAGGGCGATCTTGTAGTCTCCTTGTGTTTGCTGGTAGTTGCTTCTCTTTATCTTGTTCTCCTCGTCTTTACCTAGTTCAGGTCCTATTCGTTTGAAATCCGCATGTTTGAAATTTGGATGAGAGCTAGAGGAAGTCATTTTCAAAATCATCTAAACTAGATTGAGATAAGAAGTAGAATCTTTCGAAATGTTTTGAGGAATTAGTTTTCAAAAGCTGGTGTTTCAAAAAATAGTTTTCCTACATAACAACCATGCTAACTAAGGTTCTACTACAGTCAGGATGGCTCTGATACCAAGTCTGTGGAGCCCCTGGATTAATCCTCCGAGAATCCCAGTTATGCATACACGACGATCCCATGATCAGTTAGTCGTGGCACATAACCGACAAGTACCAAAGTAAACATCCATTACTTAAGAGGATACATGTGATACCTTACATACCATTATGGCTACAACAACCATCATCAACGAAACTTCATCAAGCGTAGAGCCTGAGCCATGCCTTAACCTACATGCAACTGACTCGGAGAACGTCCTAGCGCGCATAGTCATCAACTCCACCATCTTCTTGATATTTGACCAAGTTACTAGCTAGTGACAATGCCAGTGAGGACTTTGAATGTGCTCGCAAACCACCTTAAGAGAAAAGTAATAACAAGAGGATATGCAATATGGCTGTGGTAGTAGGAAGGCTCCAAGAGAGGTTCTTTTCTCAACTATTTCTCTTGTAGATATAGCATCTACCTATCTTTGTTGAAAACCTTTGTAAACATTCTGGAAACCATTTTTGAAAAGTTTGGAAAACACTAGGACTGGGTCACCCATTAGTTCCTCCTACCGGTCATCCCATGACCAACTCCTTTCCTTTCGTTTCGACCATCCCATGGTCAACACATTCATCCTTTTCGACCATCCCATGGTCAAAACATTTCCAAAGCCATTGCTTTTCAAAAATCCATTTTGAAAACAAAACCAGCACCGCTCTGCAGAAGTTTGTCAACCCATCCATAACCACGGACACGGATATTCGAATAGATTTACACTCTGCAGAGGTTGTACACTTTACCCACACCATCCGGGTACAATACCCTGATCTACACCGATCGTGGATCGAGTAACCAATCAAGACTCTCCGGATGCCCACTCCAATATAAGTGCCTACCCTATGAGTGTTGTTTCCCTCAACATCCGGACACCCTATATAGTTCCCAAGCCAACCGGAGCGCTCTTTCCACTTCCCAAGTGTGCGCTTTCAATGAGGGGCTCACAGTAACGCGTGGAGGCCCATAGACCCTTCGTTCCTTCTCCAGGTCGATGTCTCACATGGACCCTTACAGGAGAAGGCCCACCCTCCAGGGATTTGTATCCCCTGTAGTCGTTGCGAGGAAGCTTATACCAGAATAAACAAACATCAAATCCAGCCCTGCCCCATTCCAGAGTAATCTGGTTGCACGGGTTAAGTTGTTATAGCTAAACTACAAAGAACCGGGTGCGTTTTTCTAAAACTTTTTCCTCTAGCTTTCCTTCAACATTTTGTAAAACAATACCTTTTTCTTTCTCAACATCTCTTGGGAGGTCCCACCTCACCAAGGTTTTATCATAAAACATTTGGTAAAACTTTTCCGGGGTCTTCCCATCCTATAGCTTTGCTTCGGCTAAAACAGGGTCTCCAAAGGGTTATGGTGTTATACACCATCTATTCTACTAGGGGCCAGTAGGTGTCATCAAGGGGGTTGTACTTAATAGTACAAAGTGTAGTAGTTTGGAAGAGCCAAACCACCACCATATATACATCACCGTATAGTAAAACTGTGGAGTTTTCATATACAGTAGATACAACATGCATAAGTAAAACAGTAGGACAAGGCTTATGAGCAAGAAGGTGGCTTGCCTAAGATCAGCAATCTGGGAATATATGTCTCTAGACTTCTCCTTAGAAAACCATAATAACCAATAATAATAACCAACTTCTTCTAGTCTCCGATATAATCGCATCTATCGTCGATATGGATCACATGCGGGCAAACAAATGACACAATCAACACCAGGCATAAAAACATCAATACATACAGCAAGCAATGAAAAATACAAGTTTACAAATCAATAGGTCTTAGGAAGAATGGATTTAATAAGACTGGCCTTGTCTTGGAAACATGGAAGAAAATCCCTTAGGATTTATAGTCTAGAAACTACCTAAGAGATGGGTTTTGGACCAAGACCATATCCTGTATGATCTCATTGTATAAAAATGGTACCACCAGATAGGTATTGACAAAATGAATCCAGCAAAAGTGGTTTCACTATTTTATCAATCTCCCGCGATTTATAAAGAATTTTCTAGTGATTAAAACTCTAGTTTTAGGAAATAATTCACCAGAAATGTTCTGTACATCGAAAAATTATTTCCTTGGATGGTTAGGTATATTTTGATGTACTTCTTTACTGACAGTTGGAATCATATCAAAACTTTTAACAGAATGCCCTCTGGAATTTCCCAAAGTCAGTTCTATAGACAAATTATCCTTGTCACCAAATTTAATATACAAATAATTTTGATATGAAGTAAAGGGAAATGGATGGGTATTGCAAATACCTCCCAATACCAACTGGAATCACTATTTTTGGAGTTGGAGAGCTACTGTAGTGATTTATCTAGTGAATTAACATTTCACATAATAGTTTAAATCCTAATAAATCAACCAGGGTTTAATTAAATTTGGTCTCCTGTGTTTTGAAGGATATTGGTAAGAATGTGCTCTGGGAGTTTGAATTGGGTCAAAATCGATATTGGTTTGTCCTAAGGAATTTCCCAAAGATAGATCTAGGGACCTTTTGTCATTTTTACAGAAGTCAAACTACTGATCCAATTGGCATGAGGCTAAGTTCATGAGATAGGTGCCTAAAATTCCTACCAGAGGCAATTGGATTTATTCCATTTGGAATTTTAAAACTCCTTGCAAGCATTTATTAGAAAAAAAGATACTTCTTTGCATTTTGAAAACTAGGAATAAACTGGAAAACTTTATGGTGTAAAAATGGTTCTGCATCATGTACAAAACATGTGGGAACCAAAAGAAATTTAGATCTAGATAGTTTGGATCCTTTTTCATTTTCTTTTTATATTAAACCAACATGCCTATTAAACAGATCTGGAAAATATGTAAAAAGAAAAAGGTAGGGAGAGCAGTGTGGGCCGGATCTGTGGGGATATTGGGCCACGCAGGGCAGCAGCCGGCCCAGCTCGCAACGGAGCATGCGGGAGGCTGTTATTGAAGCTGACTGGCGGTGCCCGGTCGTTAGTGGCTCTCAACGCCGAAGGGGTATCTGGCCCTGTAGGCCATCCGATGAAAAGGCCGATCGACGGCTCACGCTCGTCTCTCTCCTCGCGACATTTCTCATGAGGGGAAACCCTAGGCGGGGTCTGAGATGGTTGGGGGCTCACCTGGAGGCATGGATGCCAGCGGGGAAGGAGGGGAATATACGGGGTACACCGGTGCAAGCTCAGGGATGGGCAGCGGTGGTGATTTCGGTGCCAGGGATTGCTCGCGTGACGACCACCGACGGGGGCTTCGGGATCTCGCCGGCAGCGCTGCTCTGAAAGCTCCTGAGCAGACAGAGGGATATGGTTAGATGAAGGGGAACATGGAGGTCTCAAATATGCCACATGCACGGGGAGGGGAGAAGGGAAGAGAGCACGTAGCTCGATCCTTGGAGATTACCGAGAGGGGAGGTTCTTCTTCTTCTAGGACGGAGTAGGGGCAGGGCCCTGTGGGGAAGCTAGTGGAGGTGGAGAGGGTGCGAGGGAGAGTGGAAAATGAGAGTGGAGTGACGAGCGGGGGTGGCCTCTGGCCTTAAAACCGAGGGAGTGTTGTCCACGGTGCACCAAGTCCATTTTGGACAAAAGGGACGGGTGCTGCTCGTTGATAGGGCCTCATCGCCGGTGGAGTGGGGTAGGAGGGAGGCAGTAGACGCCGTCGTTATGTTTGAAAAGGCCAGATTGGCTCTCCTTCTTTATCTCGGGTAAAGAAAAAGAACAAGTGAGGGAGTGAGGCTAGGGCGAGCTAGGGTAGTGGTTAGGGTGCAAGGAGGGTAGGGTGGGACCCTGTACCTGACATGTGAGTGGAAGGAGGGGTGGTGAGAGATGCTGCATTGATTCTCTAATATTTTGCAAGATGCACACGTTTTCTCTCTCTCTCTCTCTCTCTCTCTCTCTCTCTCTCTCTTACTTGATCCAAGCACAAGGGACAATAGAGTGATGCTATAGTGGCACGTCGACTAGAGGGTGGGAGGTGTGCTGTGGAAGTTTGGCTGACCCAAAGGGTTGAGGTTGGATGGGGTTTTGATTTGAGGTTCTGCTTAATGTGCAAAATTGATCAACTCGATCGTTATGCACGAAGTCGAGAAACTTGACTTATGCAAGAGGGGGCAAGGGTGTTGGCGGAAGGGTAAGGTCAATAGACAACTCCTGGAATTATTTTGGATTTTTAGTGGTGCTTAGATCCTCTTTATATCAATTCTTCAATTATTGCTGAATCTGTTTTATGGATTTTAGTTGAAAATTTTGGATTGGACCAACATTGTTTTTGGGCTTGATATGGTCCCAACATGGTCCCTGAATTTATTGATGAAGGAAAGTATTTAAAACAATTATTATTCTATTTCTGCCATTTAAGAAAATAGGCAAAAAGAATTATTGAAACTCATCAAAAATATTTATTTTTGAAGTGGGATGATAGGGTCTGATATATGGACCTCAATTGATCCAAATTTTGGGGAAGTGTTTTGGAAAAAACCAAACTTTCCTTTATGGAAGAATTTTTGGAGGTTTTGTCGATTAAACTAATTAAATAGATCTTGGTCCAAAATAATTATTCCAAAACCATGGTAAATCTTTATAAGCAAGGTATATGGTGCACGCAAGGTGAAACAAGCACTTTCAACCTTGGGATTTGAGAATCCAACTTGAATTTGGTGGAAAATAAGGAAAAGGGTTCTAGGGTAATGTTAATTTCATACCAACAAAACCTTGCTGGATCATGGAGCTCAATTCTCCCCTTGGGGCATGGGATAGATGGATGGATATACCAAGTGATGTAGATCACAATGGTGTAGTGGTTTGAGCTTGATCAGGCTTGAGAGTTCCAAGGAATGATCTCAAACTTTGAATAAAATAAGCCTGCCAAAAGCAGATTATCAGATAACCTTCAAAACCTTGTGGGTTTAACAAGCACAAAGATCCAATGGAACAAGTGAAGTAGGTATTGATATAACTATATGAGTAGAACACAACCATGCAAAGATTTGGTTCGTAGAAGGTGGGATGATGGTGTGAGCTTCTGTCAAAGTAGGCATGTTGATAAGATTTGCAAAAAGAGTTATTTTCTTGCCTCCAAAATCATCAAGAACGAGTGGGTTGGAGGATGATCTAACCAAGGGCAAGAGTGGGCATTGGTATTCCTTAGGATGGTTAAAAAGATGGTTCAAATGCATTTTTAAAAATGCAGCAGGGTTGAGAAAAGGAGGCCCTCAAAAAGGTGATGTTGTAATAGATTCTAGACTTAGCCACATTTGGCAGATTTAGGGTTTTTGACTAGATTATGAGAGAGGAAGCTTTTGAGGGGTAGCAAGGTACCAAAGCATCATCAAGTGGATGAGGTTGAAGAGTAGATTGAGTAGAAGGGATCCATGCTTGATATTGTTCTTCATTAACTTGGAAGCTTCTGGAATTAGATCACTTCAGAGCTGATCTGGTTAATTATTTTAGATGATTACTCAGTAGCTAGGATTCGGATCCATATTGTATTCTTGCTTAAGGTTTGGTCAGTTTAAAGTTTCTTGATCCTAGAGGATGAGCTCCTAGAGTAGCTCATACTACTTCTAAGCAATCAAGTCAAACAGCAGATCAAGGTAACTCATCTTACAAAAAAAATCAACTACTACTATGGTTACCATCAAGCTTAGCTTGAGGTAAGGATGGGAAATTTTGAAAGGTTGGAGTTTGAATAAGGTAAGAGTCCATGGTATTTCTACCAGGAGTAGCATTCAAAAATTTTATAACCAGGTTTTGGAAAACTTAGAGGTCAGAGTAGTTGAAGTTCTGTCTTGAAAACATAAGGAGATTATACTATATAGCTCTCCGTAGTTTCATCAATAGAAGCTAATAAAATAGTTTGGGTTGCAATGGCATCTTGGCTCATGTTTTGAAATGCCAGAACATTTGAGAATATGCAACATAAGCCTAGACAGTTTTTGTTAAGTAGCTTTTGTCAACTGATGTTGAGGTAAGGAGTATATCGTAAGATGTACAATCAGAAGAATAAGCACATACAACAACAAGCAAGCACTGCACAATTAAATAATAAAAACGTTTTGTTCCCCCTGATTTTTGCATTCTGGAAAACTAATCAGGGTTGCTGAAATTGGGATGTTACATTAATCCTAATGTTTACTACTATCGTTACTACTGTCTTACTTTTACTACTACTGGTACTTTACTATTGCTACCATAAAACGGTTCCTACTGATAAACTGCTGTGAGCATGATTATTTCCAGGTGCAGCTAAACTGACAACTCAGTTCTTAAGGCTTATAAATATTCTTTGGCTCCCCTTGTGTCGAATCAATAAATTGGATTTCAGTTCCCTCGAAAATACTGTGATACACCCCCTATACTTGTGGGTCATCAGACATCTAGTGGATCCATGTGGTTTATGAAAAGAACAGACATGTAGTGACATCTATTGGTTTATGAAAATAACACATATCCAAGTTGTTTAATTAAAATAACACACATGCAATCAAATCTAGTGCATCCATGTGGTTTATGAAATGAACACACATGCAATGACATCTAGTGGATCCAATTTGTTTAATGAAAAGAACACACATGCGATGACATCTAGTGGATTCATGTGGTTTATGAAATGAACACACATGCAATGACATCTAGTGGATCCATGTGGTTTATGAAAATAAAACACATGCAGTGACATCTAGTGGTTTATGAAAATTACACAAATCCAAGTTGTTTAATGAAATGAACACACATGCAATGACATCTAGTGGATCCATGTGGTTTATGAAATGAACACTCATGGAGTTACTCTACTTGTTCATGAAAATAACACACATCCAAGTGGTTTATGAAATGAACACACATGAAATGACATCTAGTGGATCAAATTGGTTTAATGAAAAGAACACACATGCAATTACACCTAGTGAGTCCATGTGGTTTATGAAATGAACACACATGCAATGACATCTAGTGGATCCATGTGGTTTATGAAAAGAATGTACATGAAGTGACATCTAGTGGTTTATGAAAATAACACACATCCAAGTTGTTTAATGTCGTTGTGGTGTCACGGCAGATGCCATGGATAGGCTAAATGTTGGGCCAATATGCACTAGAGGAATCGAGGGAGGGATAGTGTGGTAATTCCACACACAGATGCTCTGTAATCACTAGGTTCACAAGGTTTATAATGCTTGTTGAGCTGTATTGGGGAGAGGAGGAAGAAGGAGCTCTCTTACTCTCACCACTACCTGTCTCCAAGGAAGCAACTACTCAAATGCCAACCCTTTCTACAGAGGCCGTAGCGCTCCTTATAAAGGGGAGGCTAGGTCTCCAATTAGGGCATACGTGGAGGCATATTCCAAGTGATAAGCCTCTTCCCAAAATAGCAAACTGACCGGGTAACTTTTCACCATCGTAAGCCATGCAGAGGCTACGTGAGCCTTTGCGGCGCCAGCGTCATCCGACACAGGCGCGTCACCCTTGTCGGCCACCCCTCGATGGTCCTTCCCTCTGTCCGCTTCGCTCATGCTCAAGCGTACAGTGACCACCTTTTGACTAGCGAGATACCTTCCTTCTCTTGCAAGCCTAATATAACCCGGATCATGCCTGGTTAATCCGGCCACGCGGGTACCTGCATACAAGTTACAGAAATCCTGTCGGCATACGACATACGTCGGTCGGGACTCAATTAGGTGGACATCCTCTGACCCGGGTTACTCCGTAAGTCGGCCAGCCTTGAGGTGACTCGGCCAGCATTCGCTTTGACCTTGCCGTACCTCGGCTAACTCGGCCTTTATACCCCGGCGTGACCCTACCCGGGGGTATCCCCCCAACATTAGTCCCCGAAGCTGGTGTGGTCTTAGCAGCTGCAGCTGCTAGGCCACGACAGGTTCAATTTACCGAGCCTTTTGCTCCATTTTCCGAGTTACCACATAGCGTGGATTTCATGAGCTAGCTTTCCCTTGGCACATTCCGAGTTTTCACTCGCTGGCCGGGTCACCCTTTAGTTTTCCGGGTTATCCTTCCTTCTCTCGTATGCTTCCCCACATCCCACGTGGAGGGTAATCATTATCTTGCCTCATTTTAAGGGCCTGCGCCAATTACTGCTATAGTTAATGTCAGGTGTTACTGTTTCACACGTCACGTCGCGCATGTCTCCTCGTTAACTATATCATCATGTCGCGTCGTGAGATCCCGTGCGCCCTGTGGCCCTTCATGTGGCTCGCCTCTGATTGGCTGATCCGGCAGATACACGGCCACACCGTGTGGCCTCACCGCATTGCATGATCCCACTACCCCCACTGGGGCGTGGTTAAATAGGGCACGGGTGCGCCCCTTGGTCTTTTTCCCCTTCTCGCGCCCCTCTGCCTCTTCTTGTTCTTCTTCCTAGCAACATCGCCGCCACCACTGCATCTGCTCAGCAGTGCTGCCGCCGCACCGTGCTTTCTTGCACCTACCTCGCTGCCGCTCCCGCACAGCTCCACCCCCACGGGTCCGCGCCAGTCCAAGTCTCTGCCCCCACCTCCGATTGGGCCGGTGAGGATAGTGATCTAGACATGATCGAAGAAGAGCTTGCCGTCGCTGAGGAAGAGATGGAGGAGGGGCGGAGAATGCAGAGCGCGGTGCCTGGGCCGGTTCCTGGGTGTGCCAGGACGACCTGGACTAGTTATACCGCACCCGCCGCATCCCAGAGGGTGTGACTGCCTGCCTCGCCTCCGAGGAGCTCGCTCCCTCACCCAATCCAGGTGAGTTCGTCGTGTTCCTCTCCCATTTTTAGCGCGGCTTCGGCCTTCCCGTTAGCGATTTCTTCCACGATTTCCTCAATACTTACAAACACCAACCACACCATCTCCCGGTGAACGCCATCCCATCCCTTTCTTCCTTTGCCTCCACCATTAAAGGATATGTCGGTTTGTGGCACACCAAAGAGCTTTGGATCCGGTTCTTCGGTCTACGAAGGAACGTGATTCTGAATAAACTGCTTGACCCAGAGGACAAACATCTGATGCAATTCGGTGCAGCCTCTATTTGTCCCCGGAAACTATCTATCTTTCCCCGGGTCACGGGGCTTGATTCTTGCAATGGCTGGGCCCGATCTTTCTTCTATGTCAGAAATGGCACGGATGAAGACCTGATCCGGCTGCGCCCTTAAGCTCTGAGTCCACCTAATCCGGATTTGTGGGACCGGGTTTCTAGGAAACCCACCGTCTTGGCGAATCAAGTCAACAAGCGGTTCAAGGAGTTGAAGGATTTGGGGCTGCGCAACGAGGACGCGATGATCACTTTCGTCCGTAGCCGGATCTCCCCTCTCCAGAAGCGCACACACAAGCTTTGCTATATGAGTTGGCGACTCGACCCCAACCATACTTCTTCCTTTGAGCTGAACAACACAGAGATATTCCGCTGGGTCAAGGCCCTTTTTACAACTGACAAGGAGTTCTCCACTGATTAGGAGTGGGGATTGGAGCATTATTGCCAGGACAGGCCTCCTCCCACGGTAAATCTCGTGATTCAATGTTTTTTTGAGTTATATTCTATGTCGGAGTTTTTTGTTTATCTGATCCTTTTGTATTTCCTTCTTAGATGTTTCTTCAGCAGACCCTCGAAGATGGCACCGAGCCTTCGCTCAATTGGGCGAAGGATCGACTTATCTCGGACGAGGAGGAGCCGGATCAGGAGATGTTCCTGCCGTTCCCTGATGCAACCAAGCGACCCACTGGTAACCTCTCTTCCTTAAGAGATTGGCTTGATGATGAAGATGATTCCGACATTGAGGTGATGGAAGCATTTGACGCTGTACCTCTTTCTTACGCCTTTCCGGCTTCAGCTAACCCGGCTGGGCAGATCCACGAAGGTCCTCCTCTTGCCACGGGTTAGCCTGTCCTAGCCGCATCAAAGAAACGGGCAGCTGCTTCTGCTGCTTCTTCCGGACCTTCTAACCCAACCAAGAGGCGAAAGAAGTCCGCAGACAAAGCCGCCACCAAGCCTCCGACTAAGTTCACGACTTGGAGAGCTCGGAAGCCCAAGGAGCCATTGACTTCTGATGAGTAAGTCACCTTCTTCTTCATCCAATTCTCTGCTTCGTGCTTTGCTATTCACATGCTTTTCCTTTGTTATAACTTATTATTCATTGTTTGATTCGGCAAGGCTACAGTGGAGGTTCCTCAGAGCGGCTCGAGAAACTCCTCCTCCTTCCGGCTAGCCCATCTCCCCCTCGTGGCGACGATACACACCCGCTGAGCCCCATTCAGGAGGGTTCAACGGCTACTCCGGGTTCTATCCCACCTCGTCCGGGGAGGGTGACCTTGGAGCAGGGGGAAGTGGTTCCGCCGAGGCAGCGGATGCTCCCAGCTCCTCTTCGGCTCAGCCGCAACCTCCTACCTCCGAGGTACCAATAGTACCCCCGCCAAGACTAGCACCAGCACAAGCACCAGCACCAGCACCAACAACGGCATCACAAGTACCAGCAGCAGCACCAACTCCCACTGCCTCGTCCGAGTCTTCCAAGACTCGGCGAGAAGGCCTAGTTAGCACGAAGGCTGCACCCAAGACAAAATCCGCAGCTCAAACCTCTCAGCCGCAGCCTAAGGCCGAGAAAACTTCTAATGCCGCCAGGGCAGCATCGATCCAGGCTGGACAACGCACGCTCGCATCCATGCTTCCGAAGAAAACTCCACTGAAGAAAGATGTCCCCTCCAGGTCAGCTGGCACGCAAGTTACATTGCACACCAGCCCTGCTACTGCCCAAATTGAAAGGAGGGAGGCCCACGCCAAGGGTTTGATTACACTCCATATGCTTAGTGGAGAGCGCTATCCCCCAGCCCTAATCGAATAAGTCAATAACTGGAACAACGCGGAGTTCGTCAATCCCACCGACGATCTTCCGGAGAAATTTGGGCCCGCGGAGTTTAGCGCGCAAATCAACACAACAGCCATGGCTATTAACCTCGCCGGCCGGATGATGGAGGTACGCTACTTTGTCTTTTCTTTAGCATGCACAAATGCTTAGAGATATATCCATTAGTCCACGAGCCTCGGGGGGAGTAACCTATTACTCGGTCGGATGCTCCTTAGAGAACTAGCGTAGCTCCTTAGTAATTTCAGGTATGCAGATACCTAGAGCCGGGTTAAGTTCCACTTGGCCCGGATCTTGTACACTTCGAATATGCACACACCTAGAGCCGGGTTAAGTTCCACTTGGTCCGGATTTTGTACACTTCGAATATGCACACACCTAGAGCCGGGATAAGTTCCACTTAGCCTGGATTTTGTACACTTCGAATATGCACACACCTAGAGCCGGGTTAAGTTCCACTTGGCCCGAATTTTGTACACTTCGAATATGCACACACCTAGAGCCGGGTTAAGTTCCACTTGGCACGGATTTTGTACACTTCGAATATGCACACAGTTAAGTCAACTTTGCTTTTCCCAGGTTACCACCAATCGTCCGAGTGCTGAGTTTCAGCGCCTTTTGGACATACACAAGGGGCTGCGCTTGAAACATTTTGTACTTCTTGCTGAGTTCGACAAAAGGGGTAAGTTTTCTCTTTGCCTTTTTTCCCATCTTTCTTTGTCTTTCCCTACGGATTAATTTGTCATTCGGATTGCGCAGCCGGAGTGGAGGCCGAAAACACCATCATGAGGAGGAACTTGGAGCAGATAAAAGGTAAGTCAGTTTTGATTAATCTTCTTCTGCGCTCTCTCTCCTTTCCGTCTTGGCTCGGCAGATATTTATGCCTCGGCTCTGCCGGGTTTACACACCGTTGCAACATCCCTTGAAGATAGTGTGCCTGTGCCTGATATGATGCTGCATTTTCTCAAACAAGCGGGGCAACATTAGGTCGAGCTCAAGAAGAAGGATGATGAACTTGCCATTCTCCAGGCCAAGGATGATGAAATTGCTAAGCTCAAAGCTGAAATTAAAAAGATCAATGCGCTCCACCAGACTGAAATGGAGAAAGCTGGCCAAGACTTCACCGAGGAACGAGAACGTCTCAATCTTCAACTTGCCAATGGCTAAGAGCTGCTGAAGGAGGCCGATGTCAAGCTTGAATCGGCAAATGTTGAACTTGAGAAACTCTGGAAGAGGCGTGCTGATTGCACCACATAGCTAACCCGGATCCACAGTCATATCTCTCGTAAGTTCTTTTCCTTCAGCCAACATGAGTCTCTCCGGGTCAACCTCCTTTACTTATTTCACTTGTCTTGTTTTCAGGCAAATTTCTAGAGGGCGATGCTATTGCGGTTGCTGCCGTTACCAAGTTCTGCCAGCGGAGGGGTACCCCAACTGGCCCTGGCACTGAAAACATTCCCTATGACATGGAGGACTTGTTGGTCAGCCTACCTCTCGCATCGAGATCGTAAAGAACTACGGTTCGGGTCTCCTGGATGTAGCAGTCCGGAGCTTCCATGCCCTTTGGCCTGGTGAAGATGCTTCGGAGGGGTCCACTGCTCTGATTACCAAGTTAATGGAGTGCGAGACCCGGCTTGACCTCTAGAGGGAATCCGCCGCACATGCCAGAGCTGAAACTGTCCTCCATTTTGTTCTCACATGGTATGAAAAGTTGGATCTAAAGCTTCTCGAGCGCCAGCGCAACGGATCCAAGTGGTCGACTGACCCGGATTGGGTAACTCGGCGCAAGGCTTACGCCCACAACCTCATCCAATTTGCTCCCATCCATCAATGGAATGAAGGACCAATTTTCCTTGGTGCTATTGACGATGAATACATCGAAGATGGTTCGGGAGATAAGGAAGAGGACAAAGCTTCAGATGTTGAAGAGAATTAAGATGATGATGAGGCTGAAGCCGGCGTTCCACCTGCTCCTGCTGCTTGAGCGTGAAAAAACACTTTGAAATTCATTAGATCCCCGGTATGCCGGGTGCAGATATATTAAGAACAAAGATCATATTTTGCTACTAAGTTGCTCATGCAGGATTAACTTGGGTGTAGTCCCCGAGTTTCATTTTCTTGTTTTTCCAATTTTCCAATTCGGTTTTGTGACTTACGAGTCCAAGTTTCAAAAATTGACTTAACAATACATGGGAACTTTAGGACTAACTCAAAATAACCCAGCATAGTAAAAACAAGGTAGACATAAAGTTAGTCCAAATAACAAATGTCGGCTCGATTACGTTCTTTTCCTTAGTTGTTTTTCGTGTGCTACGCAATTCCAACTTGTTCTCTTGCTTGCCATGAAGCCAAATCTTGTTGGACAGCAGCAAGTCGAAGAGTTGAGTTTTTGGTGCTCACACACTACTAATCTGGCTTAGGTAGAAGCACCTTAAGCCAGCCGACATAAAAATAAATTACAAGTGCAGAAGATAACAATTATTATTATGGCAGTCCCCGAGTTACTACTCGAGGTGCCAAGATCTCATTGATAAAGTCATTGCCGGCATACACACCGACGTATGAGAGACTCGGATACACACACTTCTTTGTTAAGTGTAGAAGGGATGAAGGAGAGCTACATTCCATGGGCGCTTAGATTCCTCGCCGGACCTGTCTGCCTTGTTCTTCTCCTGTGGTTTTGCATCGATGAGATAATAAGAGTCATTGTGCAATGCTTTGCTCACAATGAATGGCCCTTACCATGGGGGGGATAACTTATGCATGCCAGCAGTACGTTGTACCAACCGGAGTACCAGATCACCTTCCCGGAAGACCCGGGGGTTAACTTTCCGGCTATGATAGCCTCGAAGATTTTGCTGATATATGGCAGATCTGGACAATGCCAATTCTCTCGCTTCTTCCAGCAGATCAACATCATTTTGCCAGGTTTCTCGCACTTCGGCTTCTGTGTATTGGATGACCCTAGGAAAATCATGCTCTATGTCGGCTAGTAATACAGCTTCTGCCCCATATACCAGAAAAAATGGCGTATAGCCTATTGATCGATTTGGAGTTGTTCTTAAACTCCACAGTACCGCTGGTAATTCTTCTATCCAGCACCCTGCTGATCTTTGCAGCAGCTCAATGAGCCGAGGTTTTATCCCGGATAATACTAATCCGTTGGATCTCTCCACTTGTCCATTCGATGCAGGGTGGGCTACCGAGGCAACGTCCAGCCGGATCTTCTTATCTCGGCAGAATCGCGCAAATACTCCTTCAGCAAAATTGGTGCCATTATCTGTTATGATACTGTGAGGATAGCCAGATCTCAGAATGATATCTTTAAGGAATGTCACGGCTGTGGCTCCATCACATTTTCTTATCGGTTTTACCTCAATCCACTTTGTAAATTTGTCAACCATAACCAAGATATGGGTCATATTCCCTCTCGCTGGTTTAAACGGGCCATCCATATCCAAACACCATACAGCAAATGGCCAGGTAATTGGTATGGTCTTGAGCTCCGACATTGGCATGTGTGTCTTGGTGGCATACCTTTGACAACCATTACATTTTCTTACTAGATCTTCTGCTTGTTTCAAGGCACTTGGCTAGTAGAACCCATGCCGGAAAGCTTTTTCCACTGAAGCTCTGGATGAGGCGTGATGCCCACATTCCCCTTGATGTATATCTCGGAGGATGTCAAGCCCTTCTTCTGGGTCAACACACCGTTGGAGGACATTTGTGACACTTCTCTTGTATAGCTCGGAATTCATAATCGTATATGCCTTTGCCCTCCTCTGAGTTTTCCTTGAAAGCACTTCTTCGCTGGGCAAAGTTCCATCTTTCAGGAATTGGAATATGGGCAGTGCCCAAGCTGGTATGGCTCGCACCGGGAACACTTCCTCGTCAATTACCATTTTATCCACCGGCATAACCTCAGCCGGATCACGCTGCGCAGTCCCCGGGTCTTGCGAAGAAGTCCCCCGGTTTGCCGAAGCAGTCCCCGGGTTTCATGAACCACTTCCCACATCAATGTCCATGGGCACAACTTCCGATTCCAGACTTGCCGGGGTATAGATTGACTCGGACTCTGGGGATGGCCTGATACATGCTTTTCTGAGGTGCTCTAGTGCTACACCTGGCGGGATTGCTTGTCGGGTTGATCCGAGTTTCGATAGTACGTCGGCAACCTCATTTTCCAGCTAGAGTACGTGTTGAAATTCGCATCCCTCAAAGTATCCTGATATCTTCTGCACATGAAATCTGTACAATGCCATATTTGCATCCGACGCATCCCAATGCCCTGAGACTTGCTGGACTACCAGATCGGAGTCACCGAAGCATTCGATCCGGCGTATTCCAATTTATTTTGCCACTTTGAGCCCATGCACAAGCGCTTCTTATTCTGCAACATTGTTTGATGCTGCAAAGTGGATCTGTGGCATGTACTTCAACTGGTCCTTCTTGGGCGAGGTAAGCACAACTCCGGCGCCTAACCCGGTTTTCATCTTTGATCCATCAAAATGCATTTTCTACTAGTTCGGATCTGGTAATGGTGGTTCATATTGCATCTCGGCCCAATCCACGAAAAAGTCGGCCACAGCCTGAGAATTGATCGCATCTCTCCTCTCATAGTGCGGAGCATAATGGGCTAGCTCAATTGCCCATTTTGTGATTCGGCCTCTTGCGTCCTTGTCACTCATTATCTCAGATATGGGGGCTTCACATATCACATTGATTGGGTGTTCTTCAAAGTAGTGTTTTAGCTTCTTCGTTGCCATATACACACCATACGCCATCTTCTAATAGTGAGAGTAGTTCTGTTTTGATGCTGATAATACCTCGCTCAGGCAATAAACTGGCCTTTGCACTAACTTACCCTCTTCGTCGCGCTCTACCACTACTACTGCACTTACAACTCGGTTGGTTGCGGCTATGTAGAGCAACATTGGCTCTTTTGATAGTGGAGAGGCTAACACTGGTGCAGTGGCTAACATTTTCTTTAATTGGATGACGGCATCATTCGCCTACAGCGTCCATACGAACTTGTCCGCTTTTTTCATTGGTTGATAGAGAGGCAATGCCTTTTCTCCCATCCGACATACAAACCGACTTAAAGATGCCAGGCAACCAGTGAACTTTTGGACATCGTTAAGACACTTCGGCAGTTCCATTCGCTCTATGGCTCGGATTTTAGTTGGGTTAGCTTCGATACCTCGGCTAGAGACAAGAAATCCGAGTAATTTTCCAGCCGGGACACCGAAGGTACACTTCTCCGGGTTAAGCTTCATTCGGAATATTCTTAGGTTTGTGAACGTTTGCCTGATATCATCAAGGAGCGTTTTTCTTTCCTTGGTTTTTATAACCACATCATCCACATACACTTGCACATTCCGACCAATTTGATCATGTAAACATTTGTGCATACATCTTTGGTACGTTGCCCCTGCATTACGTAAACCAAAAGGCATGGTGCGATAGCAATAAGCCCCGTACGGGGTAATAAACACAGTCTTTATTTGATCATTCGGGTTGAGAGGCATCTGGTGGAAACCAGAATATGCGTCTATGAATGACAACAGTTCACGCCCAACAGTAGAATCTATGACCTGATCTATCCTTGGCAGTGGGAATGGATCTTTTGGGCACGCCTTATTCCGAGTTACGCTGTCCGGCATTGCCATTGACGATGTTTCTCTGACCGGCATTGCCTTGGTCGCGTTTACCTCGGCCAGCTTCACCTCGGCTGACACTTCGTCGATCCTCATTTCCTTGCAATGCCTTTCCTTTCCCTGCCCTTGACGGGTCATACAAGACTATCTTCTTATTTCTCCTTGCCGAGGTTACCACCTCCTCTCTCCTAGGGCCATTATGTGGGGATGATGCAGCTCCAGCAGATTTCTTCGGGTTTCCCACTGCCGAATAAACGACCTTGGAAGCCCCAGCTCTTTCCGGGTTAGCCCTGAGAAACTCCTCATTCTGTCTCTTAGTGATCCGAACTAACTCATTGACCCTCTCCTGCTGTCTCTGCCGGGCTTCACCCGTCAAACCCTCCAACTCGGATGCAGCTGCATCTGCTGCTCTGAGGTTCTTTGCCGGGGTGCTATACTTCGGTAGCCTATGGACATAATGTTCTCTGATTCTTCAACCCTAGTATCACCCTCTTTGTTCATTTCACTGATGAGGTTTCTCCCTTTCACCTTTACAGCGTCTACCTTATTTGCTCTCGTGTACTCGCGCAGCGTCATGTTCAACAACTGTTGAGCCATGGCTATCTTTTTCGCACCTTCTAGGATTTTCTGCCTAGTTTCCTCTAACTCGGCATGTGCCTAAGCCGGATCTACCACAGGTGCTATGGGGCTTGCCAAGCTATCTATTGCTTGCTGCAGTACATTTTCTGGCCTTTCTAGTGGAGGACCTCTACTTTTCCTTGGTGCCTTGGGTGTTACCTCCGGATCTGGTGTCGGATCCTTGCTCGCGCCAGTGTCAGAAGCCATCATCATCACCTCAGCGCGGCCAGGGGATTGAGTGTTACACGCCTCGTGAGCCGCGCTAAGGGGTGGATCGCCTCCCTCGACGACGTGCCGCGGGTGAACGCATGACACATCGACGCCAGCATAGATCTTGTGAGCGCTAAGCTTGACGAAGACACCGTTGTGCCATGGAGGTCGCTTGCCGAAATAGCCAGCATGGTCGCTGACGTAGTCCAGTGCCCCGTAGCGCTGAACGAGCCTGGAGACAATGCGCTCGCCGTTGCTGATGATGCTTGCCGTCCGTATCTTCACTCCTGCTAGCGCCGCTAGCCCTACGGTGGGCGCCAACTGTCGTGGTGGTGTCACGGCAGATGCCATAGATAGGCTAAAGGTGTGTCCAATATGCACTAGAGGAATCCGGGGAGGGATAGTGTGGTGATTCCACACACAGATGCTCTGTATTCACTAGGTTCACAAGGTTTACAATGCTCCTTGAGCTGTATAGGGGAGAGGAGGAAGAAGGAGCTCTCTTACTCTCGCCACTACCTATCTCCAAGGAACCAACTACTCAAATGCCAACCCTTTCTATAGAGGCCCTAGTGCTCCTTATAAAGGGGAGGCTAGGTCTCCAATTAGGGCATACGTGGAGGCATATTCCAAGGAATATGCCTCTTCCCAAAATAGCAAACCGACCGGGTCACTTTTCACCATCGTAAGCCATGCAGAGGCTACGTGAGCCTCTGCGGCGCCAGCGACATCCGACACAGGCCGCGTCACTGATGTCTACGCACTTATATTCTTGTAGACAGTTGTTGGGCCTCCAAGTGTAGAGGTTTGTAGGACAGCAGCAAGTTTTCCCTTAAGTGGATCACCCAAGGTTTATCGAACTCAGGGAGGAAGTGGTCAAAGGTATTCCCTCTCAAGCAACCCTGCAATCAAGATACAACAAGTCTCTTGTGTCCCCAACACACCCAATACACTTGTCAGGTCTATAGGTGCACTAGTTCGGTGAAGAGATAGTGAAATACAAGTGGTATGGATAATTATAAGTGGTAACGGTGATATAAAATAGCTTGATGGCGTGTGGTTGACATGGGAAAAGACTAAAGGCAAACTGAAATAAAGAAGGAAGCAAGCAAACATGTAACAGATCTAATTGCAAACAGTGTATCAATGCTTAGAAACAAGGCCTAGGGATCATACTTTCACTAGTGAACACTCTCATATAAATATATTATCTTTATGATACTACTCTTAACTACTCTCCGGTTGAACACTCTAATCGATGGTAGGGCTATAACAGCACACCTCAAAGTAAGTCTTTCCCATCTAGAAAACCCCACACTGTCACCTTGAGCACTAGATGAGTCCAACAAACACCACAATTTCATAAAGACATCCAACTCCAAATATAACTCATAATAGGTATTTGTAATCTCTAGCCTAAGTGCCACCATGGTGTGCACGCTGTCACTTTCACACACATGGGGAGAGCAGAGATCTATTAAATCACTTGAGTAGCAAGGTAGATCTACTTGATTACAAAGCTCATGATCACAATATGATCATGCATGGAGAGAGATGAACACATAGCTACCGATAGAACCCTTAGCCCCGAGGAAGAACTACTCCCTCCTCATCATGGGAATCAGCAATGGTGATGGAGATGGCGGTGGAGATCGATGGAGATGGCTCCGGGGGCACTTCCTCGTCCCGGCAGGGTGCCGGAACAGAGACTTTCTGTCCCCCGAATCTCCCCTTCGGTGGTGGTGGCGCTGCAGAACTTTTCGTGGCTGGAGGCTTGACGACTTAGGGTTTACGCATCGGGAAGCTTCTTATAGGCGAAGAGGCAAGGTCGGTGGGTGGCCAGGGGGCCCACACCACCTGGTGGCGCGGCAAGGGCTAGCCCGCGCCACCACATGGTGTGGCCACCCTGTGGCCCCTCTCTGTCTCATCTTCTGGCTTCGTGAGTCTTCCGGTAAAATATCAACTTTGGCTTTTGTCCTGTCCAATTCCAAGAATATTCATTTTCTGACTTCCTAGAACCAAAAATAGCAGAAAACAAGCAACTGGCACTGTGGCATCTTGTTAATAGGTTAGTCCAAGAAATCATAAGAAAAGTACCCCAAAGTGTGGACAAAACATAAGAAAGTAGATAAAACCAAGCATGGAACATCAAAAATTATAGATACATTTGCAATATATCAGTCACCCTTGTCGGCCACGCCTCGGTGGTCCTTCCCTCTGTCCGCTTCGCTCATGCTCCAGCATACAGTGACCACCTTTTGACCAGCGAGATCCCTTCCTCCTCTTGCAAGCCTAATATAACCCGGATCATGCCTGGTTAATCCGGCCACGTGGGTACCTGCATACAAGTTACTGAAATCCTGCCGGGATACGACATACGTCGGTCGGGAATCAGTTAGGTGGACATCCTCCAGTCTGGGTTACTCCGTAAGTCGGCCAACCTTGAGGTGACTCGGCCAGCATTCCCTTTGACCTTGCCGTACGTCGGCTAACTCGGCCTTTATACCTCAGCGTGACCCTACCCGGGGGTATCCCCCCAACATTTAATGAAAAGAACACACATGCAATGACATCTAGTGGATCCATGTGGTTTATGAAATGAATACTCATGGAGTTACTCTACTGGTTTATGAAAACAACGCACATCCATGTGGTTTATGAAATGAACACACATGCAATGACATCTAGTGAATCCAATTGGCTTCATGAAAAGAACACACATTAAATGACATATAGTGGATCCATGTGGCTTATGAAATGGACACTCATGGAGTGACTCTACTGGTTTACGAACAGAACACACATACAAGTGGTTTATGAAAAGAACACACATGGAATGACATCTAGTGGATCCAATTGGTTTAATGAAAAGAACACACATGCAATGACATCTAGTGGATCCATGTGGTTTATGAAATGAACACAGATGAAATGACATCTAGTGGATCCAGGTGGTTTATGAAAAGAACACACATGCTGTGACATCTAGTGGTTTATGAAAATAACACACATCCAAGTTGTTTAATGAAAAGAACATGCGTGGAATGACATCTAGTGGATCCATGTGGTTTATGAAATGAACACACATGCAATGACATCTAGTGGATCCAATTGGTTTACTGAAAAGAACACACTTGCAATGACATCTAGTGGATCCATGTGGTTTATGAAATGAACACACATGCAATGACATCTTGTGGGTCCATGTGGTTTATGAAAGCAACACACATGTTGTGACATCTAGTGGTTTATGAAAATAACACACATCCAAGTTGTTTAATGACATATAGTGGATCCAATTGGTTTAATCAAAAGAACACACATGCAATGACATCTAGTGGATCCATGTGGTTTATGAAATGAACACACATGAATGACATCTAGTGGATCCATGTGGTTTATGAAATGAACACTCATGGACTGACTCTACTAGTTTATGAATAGAACATACATCCAAGTGGTTTATGAAAACAACACACATGCAATGACATCTAGTGGATCCAATCATTTAATCAAAAGAACACACATGCAATGACATCTAGTGGATCCATGTGGTTTATGAAATGAACAAACATGCAATGACATCTAGTGGATCCATGTGGTTTATGACAAGAACACATGCATCCACTAGATGTCATTGCATGTGTGTTCTTTTCATTAAACCAATTGGATCCAGTAGATGTCATTGCATGCGTGTTCATTTCATAAACTACATGGATGCACTAGATGTCGTTGCATGTGTGTTATTTTAATTAAACATCTTGCACATGTGTTATTTTCATAAACCACTAGATGTCACTACATGCCTGTTCTTTTCATAAGACATGGATCCACAAGATGTCATTGCATGTGTGTTCATTTCATAAAACACATGGAGCCATTAGATGTCATTGCATGTTTGTTCTTTTCATTAAACCAATTGGATCAACTATATTTTATTGCATGTGTGTTCATTTCATAAACCACATGGATGTGTGCAATAACGTCTAGTGGATCCATGTGGTTTATGAAATGAATACTCATGGATTAACTCTATTGGTTTATGAAAAGAACACACATCCAAGTGGTTTATGAAACGATACCACATGCAATGACATCTAGTGGATCCATGTGGTTTATGAAATGAACACACATGCAATGACATCTAGTGGATCCTATTGGTTTAATGAAAAGAACACACATGCAATGAAATCTAGTGGATCGATGTGGTTTATGAAATGAACACACATGTAGTGACATCTAGTGGATCCATCTGGTTTATGAAATGAACACACAAGAAATGACATCTAGTGGATCCATGTGGCTTATGAAAAGAACACACATGTAGTGACATCTAGTGGTTTATGAAAATAACACACATCTAAGTTGTTTAATGAAATCTAGTTGATCCAGTTGGTTTAATCAAAAGAACTCACATGCAATGACATCAAGTGGATCGATGTGGATAATGAAATGAAGACACATGCAATGACATCTAGTGGATCCATGTGGTTTATGAAATGAACACTCATGGAGTGACTCTACTAGTCTATGAACAGAATATACATCCAAGTGGTTTATGAAAAGAACACAAATGCAATGACATCTAGTGGATCCAATGGTTTAATCAAAAGAACCACATCCAATGACATCTAGTGGATCCATGTGGTTTATGAAAAGAACACACATGAAGTGACATCTAGTGGTTTTTGAAAATAACACACATCCAAGTTGTTTAATTAAAACAACACATGTTCAATGGCATCTAGTGGATCCATCTGGTTTATGAAATGAAAACACGACATCTAGTGGGTCCATTTAGATTATGAAAAGAACACACATGCGGTGACATATAGTGGTTTATGAAAATAACACACATGCAATCACATCTAGTGGATCCATGTGGTTTATAAAATGAACACTCATGGAGTTACTCTACTAGATTATGAAAAGAACACACATCCAAGTGGTTTATGAAATAAACACACATGCAATGACTTCTAGTGGATCCAATTGGTCTAATGAAAAGAACACACATGTAATGACTTCTAGTGGATCCATGTGGTTTATAAAATGAACACACATGAAATGACATCTAGTGGATCCATGTGGTTTATGAAAAGAACACACATGAAGTGACATCTAGTGGTTTATGATAATAACACACATCCAAGTTGTTTAATGAAAAGAACATGCGTGGAATGACATATAGTGGATCCATGTGGTTGATGAAATGATACCACATGCAATGAGATCTAGTGGATCCAATTGGTTTAATGAAAAGAACACACTTGCAATGACATCTAGTGGATCCATCTGGTTTATGAAATGAACACACATGCAATGACATCTTGTGGATCCATGTGGTTTATTGAAGGAACACACATGTAGTGACATCTAGTGGTTTATGAAAATAACACACATCCAAGTTATTTAATGAAATCTAGTGTATCCAATAGGTTTAATCAAAAGAACACACGTGCAATGACATCTGGTGGATCCATGTGGTTTATGAAATGAACACACATGTAATGACATCTTGTGGATCCATGTGGTTGATGAAATGAACACTCCTAGAGTGACTCTACTAGCTTATGAAAAGATCATACATCCAAGTGGTTTATGAAAAGATTACACATGCAATGACATCTAGCGGATCCTATCGTTCAATCAAAAGAACACACATGCAATAACATCTACTGGATCCATGTGGTTTATGAAATGAAAACACATGTAGTGACATCTAGTGGATCCATGTGGTTTATGAAAATAACACACATGCAGTAACATCTAGTGGTCTATGAAAATAACACATATCCAAGTTGTTTAATTAAAATAACACACATGCAATGACATCTAGTGCATCCATGTGGTTTATGAAATGAACACACATGCACTGACATCTAGTGGATCCAATTGGTTTAATGAATAGAACACACATGGAGTGACATCTAGTGGATGCATGTGGTTTATGAAATGAACACACATGCAATGACATCTAGTGGATCCATGTGGTTTATGAAAATAACACACGTGCAGTGACATCTAGTTGTTTATGAAATTAACACACATACAAGTTCTTTAATGAAAAGAACATACATGCAATAACATCTGGTGGATCCATGTGGTTTATGAAATGAACACTCATGGAGTTATTCTACTGGTTTATGAAAAGGACACATATCCAAGAGGTTTATGAAATGAACACACATGAAATGACATCTAGTGGATCCAATTGGTTTAATGAAAAGAACACGCATGCAATGACACCTAGTGGATCCATGTTGTTTTATGAAATGAATACACATGCAATGAAATCTAGTGGGTACATGTGGTTTATGAAAAGAACGTACATGCAGTGACATCTAGTGGTTTATGAAAATAACACACATTCAAGTTGTTTAATTAAAAGACCACACATGCAATGACATCTAGTGGATCCATGTGGTGTATGAAATAAACACTCGTGGAGTTAATCTACTGGTTTATGAACAAAACACACATCCATGTGGTTTATGAAATGAAGACACATGCAATAAAATCTAGTTGATCCAATTAGTTTAATGAAAAGAACACACATGCAATGACATCTAATTCCTCCATGTGGTTTATGAAATTAACACACATGCAATGACATCTAGTGGATCCATGTGGTTTATGAAAAGAACGGACATGCAGTGACATCTACTGGTTTATAAAAATAACACATATCCAAGTTATTTAATTAAAATAACACACATCCAATGACATCTAGTGCATCCATGTGGTTTATGAAATGAACACACATGCAATGACATCTTGTGGATCCAATTGGTTTAATGAAAAGAATACACATGCAATGACATCTAGTGGATGCATGTGGTTTATGAAATGAACAAACATGCAATGACATCTAGTGGATCCATGAGGTTTATGAAAATAACAAACGTGTAGTGACATCTAGTGGTTTATGAAAATAACACACATCCAAGTTGTTTAATGAAAAAAACACACATGCAATGACATCTAGTGGATCCATGTGGTTTTTGAAATGAACACTCATGGAGTTACTCTACTGGTTTATGAAAAGAACACACATCCAAGTGGTTTATGAAATGAGCACACATGAAATGACATCTAGTGGATCCAATTGGTTTAATGAAAAGAGCACACATGCAATGACACCTAGTGGATCCATGTGGTTTATGAAATGAACACACATGAAATGACATCTAGTGGATCCATGTGGTTTATGAAAAGAACACACATGCATTGA
Organism: Avena eriantha; assembly: GCA_910589775.1. Classification (NCBI taxonomy): domain Eukaryota; kingdom Viridiplantae; phylum Streptophyta; class Magnoliopsida; order Poales; family Poaceae; genus Avena; species Avena eriantha. The sequence goes on from OU342742.1 coordinate 354,714,521, forward strand.
CATCTAGTGGTTTATGAAAATAAAACACATCCAAGTTGTTTAATGAAATCTAGTTGATCAAATTGGTTTAATCAAAAGAACACACATGCAATGACAACTAGTGGATCCATGTGGTTTATGAAAAGAACACACATGCAATGACATCTAGTGGATCCATGTGGTTTATGAAATGAATACTGATGGAGTTACTCTACTGGTTTATGAAAAGAACACACATCTAAGTGGTTTATGAAATGAACACACATGCAATGACATTTAGTGGATCCAAATAGTGTAATGAAAAGAACACACATGCAATGACATCTAGTGGATCGATGTGGTTTATGAAATGAACACACATGCAATGACATCTAGTGGATCCATGTGGTTTATGAAAATAACACAAATGTAGTGACATCTAGTGGTTTATGAAAATAACACACATCCAAGTTGTTTAATGAAATCTACTGGATCCAATTAGTTTAATCAAAAGAACACACATGCAATGACATCTATTGGATCCATGTGGTTTATGAGATGAACACACATGCAATGACATCTAGTGGTTTATGAAAATAAGACACATCCAAGTTGTTTAATGAAAATAACACACATGCAATGACGTCTAGTGGATCCGTGTGGTTTATGAAATGAATACTCATGGAGTTACTCTACTGGTTTATGAAAAGAACACACATCAAAGTGGTTTATGAAATGAACACACATGCAATGACATCTAGTGAATCCAATTGGTTTAATGAAAAGAACACACATTAAATGACATCTAGTGGATCCATGTGGTTTATGAAATGGACACACATGGAGTGACTCTACTGGTTTATGAACCGAACACACATACAAGTGGTTTATGAAAAGAACACACATGCAATGACATCTTGTGGATCCAATTGGTTTAATGAAAAGAACACACATGCAATGACATCTAATGGATCGATGTGGTTTATGAAATGATCAAACATGAAATGACATCTAGTGGTTCCATGTGGTTTATGAAAAGAACACACATGTAGTGACATCTAGTGTTTTATGAAAATAACACACATCCAAGTTTTTTAATGAAAAGAACACACATGTAATGACATCTAGTGGATCCATGTGGTTTATGAAATGAACACTCATGGAGTTACTCTACTGGTTTATGAAAAGAACACACATCGAAGTGGTTTATGAAATGAACACACATGAAATGACATCTAGTGGATCCAATTGGTTTAATGAAAAGAACACACATGCAATGACACCTAGTGGATCCATGTGGTTTATGAAATGAACACACATGCAATGACATCTAGTAGATCCATGTGGTTTATGAAAAGAACGTATATGCAGTAACATCTAGTGCTATATGAAAATAACACACATCCAAGTTGTTTAATTAAAAGACCACACGTGCAATGACATATAGTGGATCCATGTGGTGTATGAAATAAACACTCGTGGAATGAATCTATTGGTTTATGAACAAAACACACATCCATGTGGTTTATGAAATGAACACTCGTGAAATAAACACTCGTGGAGTTAATCTACTGGTTTATGAACAAAACACACATCCATGTGGTTTATGAAATGAAGACACATGCAATAAAATCTAGTTGATCCAATTAGTTTAATGAAAAGAACACACATGCAATGACATCTAATTCCTCCATGTGGTTTATGAAATTAACACACATGCAATGACATCTAGTGGATCCATGTGGTTTATGAAAAGAACGGACATGCAGTGACATCTACTGGTTTATAAAAATAACACATATCCAAGTTATTTAATTAAAATAACACACATCCAATGACATCTAGTGCATCCATGTGGTTTATGAAATGAACACACATGCAATGACATCTTGTGGATCCAATTGGTTTAATGAAAAGAATACACATGCAATGACATCTAGTGGATGCATGTGGTTTATGAAATGAACAAACATGCAATGACATCTAGTGGATCCATGAGGTTTATGAAAATAACAAACGTGTAGTGACATCTAGTGGTTTATGAAAATAACACACATCCAAGTTGTTTAATGAAAAAAACACACATGCAATGACATCTAGTGGATCCATGTGGTTTTTGAAATGAACACTCATGGAGTTACTCTACTGGTTTATGAAAAGAACACACATCCAAGTGGTTTATGAAATGAGCACACATGAAATGACATCTAGTGGATCCAATTGGTTTAATGAAAAGAGCACACATGCAATGACACCTAGTGGATCCATGTGGTTTATGAAATGAACACACATGAAATGACATCTAGTGGATCCATGTGGTTTATGAAAAGAACACACATGCATTGACATCTAGTGGTTTATGAAAATAAAACACATCCAAGTTGTTTAATGAAATCTAGTTGATCAAATTGGTTTAATCAAAAGAACACACATGCAATGACAACTAGTGGATCCATGTGGTTTATGAAAAGAACACACATGCAATGACATCTAGTGGATCCATGTGGTTTATGAAATGAATACTGATGGAGTTACTCTACTGGTTTATGAAAAGAACACACATCTAAGTGGTTTATGAAATGAACACACATGCAATGACATTTAGTGGATCCAAATAGTGTAATGAAAAGAACACACATGCAATGACATCTAGTGGATCGATGTGGTTTATGAAATGAACACACATGCAATGACATCTAGTGGATCCATGTGGTTTATGAAAATAACACAAATGTAGTGACATCTAGTGGTTTATGAAAATAACACACATCCAAGTTGTTTAATGAAATCTACTGGATCCAATTAGTTTAATCAAAAGAACACACATGCAATGACATCTATTGGATCCATGTGGTTTATGAGATGAACACACATGCAATGACATCTAGTGGTTTATGAAAATAAGACACATCCAAGTTGTTTAATGAAAATAACACACATGCAATGACGTCTAGTGGATCCGTGTGGTTTATGAAATGAATACTCATGGAGTTACTCTACTGGTTTATGAAAAGAACACACATCAAAGTGGTTTATGAAATGAACACACGTGCAATGACATCTAGTGAATCCAATTGGTTTAATGAAAAGAACACACATTAAATGACATCTAGTGGATCCATGTGGTTTATGAAATGGACACACATGGAGTGACTCTACTGGTTTATGAACCGAACACACATACAAGTGGTTTATGAAAAGAACACACATGCAATGACATCTTGTGGATCCAATTGGTTTAATGAAAAGAACACACATGCAATGACATCTAATGGATCGATGTGGTTTATGAAATGATCAAACATGAAATGACATCTAGTGGTTCCATGTGGTTTATGAAAAGAACACACATGTAGTGACATCTAGTGTTTTATGAAAATAACACACATCCAAGTTTTTTAATGAAAAGAACACACATGTAATGACATCAAGTGGATCCATGTGGTTTATGAAATGAACACTCATGGAGTTACTCTACTGGTTTATGAAAAGAACACACATCGAAGTGGTTTATGAAATGAACACACATGAAATGACATCTAGTGGATCCAATTGGTTTAATGAAAAGAACACACATGCAATGACACCTAGTGGATCCATGTGGTTTATGAAATGAACACACATGCAATGACATCTAGTAGATCCATGTGGTTTATGAAAAGAACGTATATGCAGTAACATCTAGTGCTATATGAAAATAACACACATCCAAGTTGTTTAATTAAAAGACCACACGTGCAATGACATATAGTGGATCCATGTGGTGTATGAAATAAACACTCGTGGAATGAATCTATTGGTTTATGAACAAAACACACATCCATGTGGTTTATGAAATGAACACACATGCAATAAAATCTAGTTGATCCAATTAGTTTAATGAAAAGAACACACATGCAATGATATCTAATTGCTCCACGTGGTTTATGAAATTAACACACATGCAATGACATCTAGTGGATCCATGTGGTTTATGAAAAGAACAGACATGCAGTGACATCTACTGGTTTATGAAAATAACACATATCCAAGTTGTTTAATTAAAATAACACACATCCAATGACATCTAGTGCATCCATGTGGTTTATGAAATGACCACACATGCAATGACATCTTGTGGATCCAATTGGTTTAATGAAAAGAACACACATGCAATGATATCTAGTGGATGCATGTGGTTTATGAAATGAACAAACATGCAATGACATCTAGTGGATCCATGAGGTTTATCAAAATAACACACGTGTAGTGACATCTAGTGGTTTATGAAAAGAACACACATCCAAGTTTTTAATGAAAAGAACACACATGCAATGACATCTAGTGGATCCATGTGGTTTATGAAATGAACACTCATGGAGTAACTCTACTAGTTTATGAAAAGAACACACATCGAAGTGGTTTATGAAATGAACACACATGGAATGACATCTAGTGGATCCAATTGGTTTAATGAAAAGAACACACATGCAATGACACCTAGTGGATCCATGTGGTTTATGAAATGAACAAACATGCAATGACATCTAGTAGATACATGTGGTTTATGAAAAGAACGTACATGCAGTGACATCTAGTGGTTTATGAAAATAACACACATCCAAGTTGTTTAATGAAAAGAACGCACATGCAATGACATCTAGTGGATCCATGTGGTTTATGAAATGAATACTCATGGAGTTACTCTACTTGTTTATGAAAAGAACACACATCCATGTGGTTTAGGAAATGAACACACATGAAATGACATCTAGTGAATACAATTTTTTTAATGAAAAGAACACATATGAATTGACATCTAGTGGATCCATGCAGTTTATGAAATGGACATTGATGGAGTTACTCTACTTGTTTATGAATAGAACAGACATTCAAGTAGTTTATTAAAAGAACAGACATGCAATGACATCTATTGGATCCAATTGGTCTAATGAAAAGAACAAAATGAAATGACATCTTCTGGATCCAATTGGTTTAATGAAAAGAACACATGTGCAATCATATCTGCTGGATCGATGTTGTTTATGAAATGAACACACATGAAAATGACATCTAGTGGATCCATATGGTTTATGAAAAGAACACACATGAAGTGACATCTAGTGGTTTATGAAAATAAAACACATCCAATTTGTTTAATGAAATCTAGTTGATCCAATTGGTTTAATCAAAAGAACACACATGAAATGACATCTAGTGGAACCATGTGGTTCATGAAATGAACACACATGCAATGACATCTATTGGATCCATGTGGTTTATGAAATGAACACTGATGGAGTGACTCTACTAGTTTACGAACAGAACATACATCCAAGTGGTTTATGAAAAGAACACAAATGCAATGACATCTACTGGATCCAATCGTTTAATCAAAAGAACACACATGCAATGACATCTAGTGGATCCATGTGGTTTATGAAATGAACACACATGCAATAACATCTAGTGGATCCATGTGGTTTATGAAAAGAAAACACATGAAGTGACATCTAGTGGTTTATGAAAATAACAGACATCCAAGTTGTTTAATTAAAAGAACACACGTGCAATGACATCTAGTGGATCCATCTGGTTAAATAAAAACACATGCAATGACATCTAGTCGGTCCATTTGGTTTATAAAAAGAACACACATGCGGTGAAATATAGTGGTTTATGAAAATAACACACATGCAATGATATCTAGTGCATCAATGTGGTTTATAAAATGAACACTCATGGAGTTACTCTACTAGTTTATGACAAGAACACACACCCAAGTGGTTTATGAAATGAACACACATGCAATGACTTCTGGTGGAGCCAATTGGTCTAATGAAAAGAACACACATGTAATGACATCTACTGGATCGATGTGGTTTAATAAATGAAGACTCATGGAGTGAATCTACTGGTTTATGAACAAAACACACATCCATGTGGTTTATGAAATGAACACACATGCAATAAAATCTAGTTGATCCAATTGGTTTAATGAAAAGAACACACATGCAATGAAATATAATGGCTCCATGTGGTTTACGAAATGAACACACTTGCAATGACATCTAGTGGATCCATGTGGTTTATGCAAAGAACAGACACGCAGTGACATCTAGTGGTTATAAAAATAACACTTATCCAAGTTGTTTAATTAAATGCAATGACATCTAGTGCATTCATGTGGTTTATGAAATAAACACACATGCAGTGACATCTAGTGGTTCCAATTGGTTTAATGAAAAGAACACACATGCAATGACATCTGGTGGATCGATGTTGTTTATGAAATGAACACACATGAAATGACATCTAGTGGATCCATGTGGTTTATGAAAAGAACACACATGCATTGACATCAAGTGGTTTATGAAAATAAAACACATCCAAGTTGTTTAATGAAATCTAGTTGATCCAATTGGTTTAATCAAAAGAACAGACATGCAATGACAACTAGTGGATCCATGTGGTTTATGAAATGAACACACATGCAATGACATCTAGTGGATCCTTGTGGTTTATGAAATGAACAATGATGGAGTGACTCTACTAGTTTATGAATAGAACATACATCCAAGTGGTTTATGGAAAGAACACAAATGCAATGACATCTAGTGGATCCAATCGTTTAATCAAAAGAACACACATGCAATGACATCTAGTGGATCCATGTGGTTTATGAAATGAACACACATGCAATGACATCTAGTGGATCGATGTGGTTTATGAAAAGAACACACATGAAGTGACATCTAGTGGTTTATTAAAATAACACACATCCAAGTTGTTTAATTAAAAGAACACACGTACAATGACATCTAGTGGATCCATCTGGTTAAATAAAAACACATGCAATGACATCTAGTGGGTCCATTTGGTTTATAAAAAGAACACACATGTAGTGACATATAGTGGTTTATGAAAATAACACACATGCAATGACATCTAGTGGATCAATGTGGTTTATAAAATGAACACTCATGTAGTTACTCTACTAGTTTATGACAAGAACACACATCCAAGTGGTTTATGAAATGAACACACATGAAATGACTTCTAGTGGAGCCAATTGGTCTAATGAAAAGAACACACATGTAATGACATCTACTAGATCCATGTGGATTAATAAATGAACACTCACGGAGTGAATCTACTGGTTTATGAACAAAACACACATCCATGTGGGTTATGAAATGAACACACATGCAATAAAATCTAGTAGATCTAATTGGTTTAATGAAAAGAACACACATGCAATGACATCTAATGGCTCCATGTGATTTATGAAATGAACACACATGCAATGACATCTAGTGGATCCATGTGGTTTATAAAAAGAACAGACATGAAGTGACATCTAGTGGTTTATGAAAAGAACACATATCCAAGTTGTTTAATTAAAGGAAATGACATCTACTGCATTCATGTGGTTTATGAAATGAACACACATGCAATGACATCTAGTGGATCCAATTGGTTTAATGAAAAGAACACACATGTAATGACATCTAGTGGATGCATGTGGTTTATGAAATGAACACACATGCAATGACATCTAGTGGATCCATGTGGTTTCTGAAAATAACACACGTGAAGTGACATCTAGTTGTTTATGAAAATAACACACATCCAAGTTGTTTAATAAAAATAACACACATGCAATGACATCAAGTGGGTCCATGTGGTTTATCAAAATAACACACGTGTAGTGACATCTAGTGGTTTATGAAAAGAACACACATCCAAGTTTTTAATGAAAAGAACACACATGCAATGACATCTAGTGGATCCATGTGGTTTATGAAATGAACACTCATGGAGTAACTCTACTAGTTTATGAAAAGAACACACATCGAAGTGGTTTATGAAATGAACACACATGGAATGACATCTAGTGGATCCAATTGGTTTAATGAAAAGAACACACATGCAATGACACCTAGTGGATCCATGTGGTTTATGAAATGAACAAACATGCAATGACATCTAGTAGATACATGTGGTTTATGAAAAGAACGTACATGCAGTGACATCTAGTGGTTTATGAAAATAACACACATCCAAGTTGTTTAATGAAAAGAACGCACATGCAATGACATCTAGTGGATCCATGTGGTTTATGAAATGAATACTCATGGAGTTACTCTACTTGTTTATGAAAAGAACACACATCCATGTGGTTTAGGAAATGAACACACATGAAATGACATCTAGTGAATACAATTTTTTTAATGAAAAGAACACATATGAATTGACATCTAGTGGATCCATGCAGTTTATGAAATGGACATTGATGGAGTTACTCTACTTGTTTATGAATAGAACAGACATTCAAGTAGTTTATTAAAAGAACAGACATGCAATGACATCTATTGGATCCAATTGGTCTAATGAAAAGAACAAAATGAAATGACATCTTCTGGATCCAATTGGTTTAATGAAAAGAACACATGTGCAATCATATCTGCTGGATCGATGTTGTTTATGAAATGAACACACATGAAAATGACATCTAGTGGATCCATATGGTTTATGAAAAGAACACACATGAAGTGACATCTAGTGGTTTATGAAAATAAAACACATCCAATTTGTTTAATGAAATCTAGTTGATCCAATTGGTTTAATCAAAAGAACACACATGAAATGACATCTAGTGGATCCATGTGGTTCATGAAATGAACACACATGCAATGACATCTATTGGATCCATGTGGTTTATGAAATGAACACTGATGGAGTGACTCTACTAGTTTACGAACAGAACATACATCCAAGTGGTTTATGAAAAGAACACAAATGCAATGACATCTACTGGATCCAATCGTTTAATCAAAAGAACACACATGCAATGACATCTAGTGGATCCATGTGGTTTATGAAATGAACACACATGCAATAACATCTAGTGGATCCATGTGGTTTATGAAAAGAAAACACATGAAGTGACATCTAGTGGTTTATGAAAATAACAGACATCCAAGTTGTTTAATTAAAAGAACACACGTGCAATGACATCTAGTGGATCCATCTGGTTAAATAAAAACACATGCAATGACATCTAGTCGGTCCATTTGGTTTATAAAAAGAACACACATGCGGTGAAATATAGTGGTTTATGAAAATAACACACATGCAATGATATCTAGTGCATCAATGTGGTTTATAAAATGAACACTCATGGAGTTACTCTACTAGTTTATGACAAGAACACACACCCAAGTGGTTTATGAAATGAACACACATGCAATGACTTCTGGTGGAGCCAATTGGTCTAATGAAAAGAACACACATGTAATGACATCTACTGGATCGATGTGGTTTAATAAATGAAGACTCATGGAGTGAATCTACTGGTTTATGAACAAAACACACATCCATGTGGTTTATGAAATGAACACACATGCAATAAAATCTAGTTGATCCAATTGGTTTAATGAAAAGAACACACATGCAATGAAATATAATGGCTCCATGTGGTTTACGAAATGAACACACTTGCAATGACATCTAGTGGATCCATGTGGTTTATGCAAAGAACAGACACGCAGTGACATCTAGTGGTTATAAAAATAACACTTATCCAAGTTGTTTAATTAAATGCAATGACATCTAGTGCATTCATGTGGTTTATGAAATAAACACACATGCAGTGACATCTAGTGGTTCCAATTGGTTTAATGAAAAGAACACACATGCAATGACATCTGGTGGATCGATGTTGTTTATGAAATGAACACACATGAAATGACATCTAGTGGATCCATGTGGTTTATGAAAAGAACACACATGCATTGACATCAAGTGGTTTATGAAAATAAAACACATCCAAGTTGTTTAATGAAATCTAGTTGATCCAATTGGTTTAATCAAAAGAACAGACATGCAATGACAACTAGTGGATCCATGTGGTTTATGAAATGAACACACATGCAATGACATCTAGTGGATCCTTGTGGTTTATGAAATGAACAATGATGGAGTGACTCTACTAGTTTATGAATAGAACATACATCCAAGTGGTTTATGGAAAGAACACAAATGCAATGACATCTAGTGGATCCAATCGTTTAATCAAAAGAACACACATGCAATGACATCTAGTGGATCCATGTGGTTTATGAAATGAACACACATGCAATGACATCTAGTGGATCGATGTGGTTTATGAAAAGAACACACATGAAGTGACATCTAGTGGTTTATTAAAATAACACACATCCAAGTTGTTTAATTAAAAGAACACACGTACAATGACATCTAGTGGATCCATCTGGTTAAATAAAAACACATGCAATGACATCTAGTGGGTCCATTTGGTTTATAAAAAGAACACACATGTAGTGACATATAGTGGTTTATGAAAATAACACACATGCAATGACATCTAGTGGATCAATGTGGTTTATAAAATGAACACTCATGTAGTTACTCTACTAGTTTATGACAAGAACACACATCCAAGTGGTTTATGAAATGAACACACATGAAATGACTTCTAGTGGAGCCAATTGGTCTAATGAAAAGAACACACATGTAATGACATCTACTAGATCCATGTGGATTAATAAATGAACACTCACGGAGTGAATCTACTGGTTTATGAACAAAACACACATCCATGTGGGTTATGAAATGAACACACATGCAATAAAATCTAGTAGATCTAATTGGTTTAATGAAAAGAACACACATGCAATGACATCTAATGGCTCCATGTGATTTATGAAATGAACACACATGCAATGACATCTAGTGGATCCATGTGGTTTATAAAAAGAACAGACATGAAGTGACATCTAGTGGTTTATGAAAAGAACACATATCCAAGTTGTTTAATTAAAGGAAATGACATCTACTGCATTCATGTGGTTTATGAAATGAACACACATGCAATGACATCTAGTGGATCCAATTGGTTTAATGAAAAGAACACACATGTAATGACATCTAGTGGATGCATGTGGTTTATGAAATGAACACACATGCAATGACATCTAGTGGATCCATGTGGTTTCTGAAAATAACACACGTGAAGTGACATCTAGTTGTTTATGAAAATAACACACATCCAAGTTGTTTAATAAAAATAACACACATGCAATGACATCAAGTGGGTCCATGTGGTTTATGAAATGAACACTCGTGCAGTTACTCTACTAGTTTATGAGAAGAACACATATCCAAGTGGTTTATCAAATGAACACACATGAAATGACATCTAGTGGATCCAATTGGTTTAATAAAAAGAACACACAGGCAATGACACCTAGTGGATCCATGTGGTTTATGAAATGAACACACATGCAATGACATCTAGTGGATCCATGTGGTTTAGGAAAAGAACGTAGATGCAGTGATATCTAGTGGTTTATGAAAACAACCCAGATCCAAGTTGTTTAATGAAAACACACATGCAATGACATCTAGTGGATCCATGTGGTTTATGAAATGGACACTCATGGAATGACTCTACTGGTATATCAACAGAACACACATACAAGTGGTTATGAAAACAAGACACATGGAATGACATCTAGTGGATCCAATTGGTTTAATGAAAATAACACACATGCATTGACATCTAGTGGATCAATGTGGTTTATGAAATGAACAAACATGAAATGACATCTAGTGGATCCAAGTGGTTTATGAAACGAACACACATGCAGGGACATCTAGTGGTTTATGAAAATAACACACATCCAAGTTGATTAATGAAAAGAACATGCGTGGAATGACATCGAGTGGACCCATGTGGTTTATGAAATTAACACACATGCAATAACATATAGTGGATCCAATTGGTTTAAGAAAAGAACACACTTGCAATGACATCTAGTGGATCCATGTGGTTTATGAAATGAACACACATGCAAGGACATCTTGTGGATCCATGCGGTTTATGAAAAGAACACACATGTAGTGACATCTAGTGGTTTATGAAAATAACACACATCCAAATTGTTTAATGAAAAGAACGCACATGCAATGACATCTAGTGGATCCATGGGGTTTATGAAATGAATACTCATGGAGTTACTCTACTGGTTTATGAAAAGAACACACATCCATGCGGTTTATGAAATGAACACACATGCAATGACATCTAGTAGATCCAATTGGTTTAATGAAAATAACACACATGCAATGACATCTAGTGGATCAATGTCGTTTATGAAATGAACACTAATGGAGTGACTCTACTAGTTTATGAACATAACACACATGCAATGACATCTAGTGGATCCAATTGGTTTATGAAATGAATACACATGGAGTTACTCTATTGGTTTATGAAAAGAACGCACATGCAATGACATCTAGTGGATCCATGTGGTTTATGAAATGAATACACATGGAGTTACTCTATTGGTTTATGAAAAGAACGCATATCCATGTGGTTTATGAAATGAACACACATGCAATGACATCTAGTGAATCCATTTTTTTAATGAAAAGAACACACATGAAATGACATCTAGTGGATCCATGTGGTTTATGAAATGGACACTGATGGAGTGACTCTACTTGTTTATGAACAGAACACACATACAAGTAGTTTATTAAAAGAACACACATGCAATGACACCTACTGGATCCAATTGGTTTAATGAAAGAACAAACATGCAATGACATCTACTGGATCCAATTGGTTTAAGAAAAGAACACACATGCAATGACATCTAGTGGATAGATGTTGATTATGAAATGAACACACATGAAATGACATCTAGTGGATCCATGTGGTTTATGCAAAGAACACACATGAAGTGACATCTAGTGGTTTACGAAAATAACACACATCCAAGTTATTTAATGAAATCTAGTTGATCCGACTGTTTAATCAAAAGAACACAGATGCAATGACATCTAGTGGATCCATGTGGTTTATGAAAAGAACACACATGCAATGACATCTAGTGGATCCATGTGGTTTATGAAAAGAACACACATGTAGTGAGATATAGTGGATCCAATTGGTTTAATGAAAAGAACACACTTGCAATGACATCTAGTGGATCCATGTGGTTTATGAAATGAACACACATGCAAGGACATCTTGTGGATCCGTGCGGTTTATGAAAAGAACACACATGCAGTGACATCTAGTGGTTTCTGAAAATAACACACATCCAAGTTGTTTAATGAAATCTAGTTGATCCAATTGGTTTAATCAAAAGAACACACATGCAATGATATCTACTGGATCCATGTGGTTTATGAAATGAACACAAATGCAATGACATCTAGTGGATCCAAGTGGTTTACGAAATGAACACTCATGGAGTGACTCTACTAGTTTATGAACAGAACATACACCCAGGTGGTGTATAAAAAAGAATACACATGCAATGACATCAAGTGGATCCAATCGTTTAATCAAAAGAACACAGATGCAATGATATCTAGTAGATCCATGTGGTTTATGACATGAACACACATGCAATGACATCTAGTGGATCCACGTGGTTTATGAAAAGAACACACATATAGTGACATCTAGTGGTTTATTAAAATAACACACATACAAGTTGTTTAATTAAAAGAACACACGTGGAATGACATCTAGTGGATCCATCTGGTTTATGAAATGAACACACATGCAATGAAATCTAGTGGGTCTATGTGGTTATTGAAAGAACACACATGCGGTGACATCTAGTGGTTTATGAAAATAACACACATGCAATGATATCTAGTGGATCCATTTGGTTTATGAAATGAACACTGATGGAGTTACTCTACTAGTTTATGAAAAGAACACACATCCAAGTGGTTTATGAAATGAACACACATGCAATGACTTCTAGTGGATCCATTTGGTCTAATGAAAAGAACACACATGTAATGACATCTAGTGGATACATGTGGTTTATGAAATTAACAGTCATGGAGTGAATCTATTGGTTTATAAACAAAACACACATCCATGTGGTTTTTTAAAAGAACACACATTCAATGACATCTACTGGATCCAATTGGTTTAATGAAAAGAACACACATGCAATGACATCTAGTGGATCGATGTTGTTTATGAAATGCACACACATGAAATGACATCTAGTGGATCCATCTTGTTTATGAAAAGAACACACATGCCATGACATCTAGTGGATCCATATGGTTTATTAAATGAACACTCATGGAGTGACTCTACTAGTTTATGAACAAAACATACATCCAAGTGGTTTATGAAAAGAACACGCATGCAATGACATCTAGTGGATCCAATCGTTTAATCGAAAGAACACAGATGCAATGAAATCTAGTGGATCCATGTGGTTTATGAAATGAACACACATGCAATGACATCTAGTGGATCCATGTGGTTTATGAAAAGAACACACATCCAAGTTTTTTAATGAAAAGAACACACATGCAATGACGTCTAGTGGATCCATGTGGTTTATGAAATGAACACTCATGGAGTAACTCTACTAGTTTATGAAAAGAACACACATCGAAGTGGTTTATTAAATGAACACACATGAAATGACATCTAGTGGATCCAATTGGTTTAATGAAAAGAACACACATGCAATGACACCTAGTGGATCCATGTGGTTTATGAATTGAACATACATGCAATGACATCTAGTAGATCCATGTGGTTTATGAAAAGAACGTACATGCAGTGACATCTAGTGGTTTATGAAAATAACACACATCCAAGTTGTTTAATGAAAAGAACGCACATGCAATGATATCTAGTGGATCCATGTGGTTTATGAAATGAATACTCATGGAGTTACTCTACTGGTTTATGAAAAGAACGCATATCCATGTGGTTTATGAAATGAACACACATGCAATGACATCTAGTGAATCCAATTTTTTTAATGAAAAGAACACACATGAAATGATATCTAGTGGATCCATGTGGTTTATGAAATGGACACTGATGGAGTGACTCTACTTGTTTATGAACAGAACACACATACAAGTAGTTTATTAAAAGAACAAACATGCAATGACATCTACTCGATCCAATTGGTTTAATGAAAAGAACACACATGCAATGACATCTAGTGGATCGATGTTGTTTATGAAATGAACACACATGAAATGACATCTAGTGGATCCATGTGGTTTATGCAAAGAACACACATGCAGTGACATCTAGTGGTTTATGAAAATAACACACATCTAAGTTGTTTAATGAAATCTAGTTGATCCAATTGGTTTAATCAAAAGAACACAGATGCAATGACATCTAGTGGATCCATGTGGTTTCTGAAATGAACACTCATGGAGTGACTTTACTGGTTTATGAAAATAACACACATGCAATGACATCTAGTGGATCCATGTGGTTTATCAAATGAACACTGATGGAGTTAATCTACTAGTTTATGAAAAGAACACACATCCAAGTGGTTTATGAAATGAACACACATGCAATGACTTCTAGTGGAGCCATTTGGTCTAATAAAAAGAACACACATGTAATGACATCTAGTGGATCCATGTGGTTTATGAAATTAACAGTCATGGAGTGAATCTATTGGTTTATAAACAAAACACACATCCATGTGGTTTATTAAAAGAACACACATGCAATGACATCTACTGGATCCAATTGGTTTAATGAAAAGAACACACATGCAATGGCATCTAGTGGATCGATGTTGTTTATGAAATGAACACACATGAAATGACATCTAGTGGATCCATGTTGTTTATGAAAAGAACCCACATGCAATAAAATCTAGTGGATCCAAGTGGTTTATGAAATGAACACTCATGGAGTAACTCTACTAGTTTATGAACAAAACATACATCCAGGTGGTTTATGAAAAGAACACACATGCAATGACATCTAGTGGATCCAATCGTTTAATCAAAAGAACACAGATGTAATGACATCTAGTGAATCCATGTGGTTTATGAAATGCACACACATGCAATGACATCTAGTGGATCCATGTGGTTTATAAAAAGAACACACATCCAAGTTTTTAATGAAAAGAACACACATGCAATGACATCTAGTGGATCCATGTGGTTTATGAAATGAACACTCTTGGAGTAACACTACTAGTTTATGAACAGAACACAGATCGAAGTGGCTTATTAAATGAACACACATGCAATAAAATCTAGTTGATCCAATTGGTTTAATGAAAAGAACAAACATGCAATGACACCTAGTGTATCCATGTGGTTTATGAAATGAACAAGCATGCAATGACATCTAGTGGATCCATGTGGTTTAGGAAAAGAACGTACATGCAGTGATACCTAGTGGTTTATGAAAATAACACACATCCAAGTTGTTTAATGAAAAGAACACACATGCAATGACATCTAGTGGATCCATGTGGTTTATGAAATGAATACTCATGGAGTTACTCTACTGGTTTATGAAAAGAACACACATCCATGTGGTTTATGAAATGAACGCACATGCAATGACATCTAGTGAATCCAATTTTTTTAATGAAAAGAACACACATGAAATGACATCTAGTGGATCCATGTGGTTTATGAAATGAACCTACTTGCAATGACATCTTGTGGATCCATGTGGTTTATGAAAAGAACACACATGTAGTGACATCTAGTGGTTTATGAAAATAACACACATCCAAGGTGTTTAATGAAAAGTACACACATGCAATGACATCTAGTGGATCCATGTGGTTTATGAAATAAACACTCCTGGAGTTACTCTACTGGTTTATGAAAATAACACACATCCAGGTTGTTTAATGAAAAGAATGCACACGGAATGACATATAGTGGATCCATGTGGTTTATGAAATGAATACTCATGGAGTTACTCTAATGGTTTATGAAAAGAACACACATCAATGTGGTTTATGAAATGAACACACATGCAATGACATCTAGTGAATCCAATTTTTTTAATGAAAAGAACACACATGAAATGACATCTAGTGGATCCATGTAGTTTATGAAATGGACACTAATGGAGTGACTCTACTTGTTTCTGAACAGAACACACATACAAGTAGTTTATTAAAAGAACACACATGCAATGACATCTACTAGATCCAATTGGTTTAATGAAAAGAACACACATGCAATGCCATCTAGTGGATCGATGTTGTTTATGAAAAGAACACACATGAAATGACATCTAGTGGATCCAACTGTGGTTTATGAAAAGAACACACATGTAGTGACATCTAGTGGTTTATGAAAATAACACACATCCAAGTTGTTTAATGAAAAGAACACACGTGGAATGACATCTAGAGGATCCATGTGGTTTATGAAATGAACACACATGCAATGACATCTAGTGGATCCAGTTGGTTTAATGAAAAGAACAAACATGCAAAGACATCTAGTGGATCCATGTGGTTTATGAAATGAACACACATGCAATGACATCTAGTGGATCCATGTGCTTCATGAAATGAACACTCATGGAGTGACTCTACTAGTTTCTGAACAGAACATACATCCAGGTGGTTTATCAAAAGAACACACCTGCAATGACATCTAGTGGATCCAATCGTTTAATCAAAAGAACACAGATGCAATGACATCTAGTGGATCAATGTGGTTTATGAAATGAACACACATGCGATGATATCTAGTGGAGCCATGTGGTTTATGAAAAGAACACACATCCAAGTTTTTTAATGAAAAGAACACACATGCAATGACATCTAGTGGATCCATGTGGTTTATGAAATGAACACTCATGGAATAACTCTACTAGTTTATGAAAAGAACACACATCGAAGTAGTTTATGAAATGAACACATATGAAATGACATCTAGTGGATCCAATTGGTTTAATGAAAGAACACACATGCAATGACACCTAGTGGATCCACGTGGTTTATGAAATAAACACATATGCAATGACATCTAGTAGATCCATGTGGTTTATGAAAAGTACTACATGCAGTGACATCTAGTGGTTTATGAAAATAACACACATCCAAGTTGTTTAATGAAAAGAACGCACATGCAATGACATCTAGTGGATCCATGTGGTTTATGAAATGAATACTCATGGAGTTACTCTACTGGTTTACAAAAAGAACACACATCCATGTGGTTTATGAAGTGAACACACATGCAATGACATCTAGTGAATCCAATTTTTTTAATGAAAAGAACACACATGAAATGACATCTAGTGGATCCATGTGGTTTATAAAATGGACACTGATGGAGTGACTCTACTTGTTTATGAAAAGAACACCATACAAGTAGTTTATTAAAAGAACACACATGCAATTACATCTACTAGGATCTAATTGGTCTAATGAAAAGAACAAACATGCAATGACATCTACTGGATCCAATTGGTTTAATGAAAACAACACACATGCAATGACATCTGGTGGATCGATGTTGTTTATGAAATGAACACACATGAAATGACATCTAGTGGATCCATGTGGTTTATGAAAATAACACACATGAAGTGACATCTAGTGGTTTATGAAAATAACACACATCCAAGTTGTTTAATGAAATCTAGTTGATCCAATTGGTTTAATCATAAGAACACATATGCAATGACATCTAGTGGATCCATGTGGTTTATGAAATGAACACACATGCAATGACATCTAGTGGATCCATGTGGTTTATGAAATAAACACTCATGGAGTGACTCTACTAGTTTATGACCATAACATACATCCAAGTGGTTTATGAAAAGAACACAAATGCAATGACATCTAGTGGATCCAATCATTTAATCAAAAGAACACACATTCAATGACATCTAGTGGATCCATGTAGTTTATGAACTGAACACACATGCAATGACACCTAGTGGATCCACGTGGTTTATGAAAAGAACACACATGCAGTGCCATCTAGTGGTTTATGAAAATAACACACATCCAAGTTGTTTAATTAAAAGAACACACGTGCAATGACATCTAGTGGATCCATTTGGTTTATGAAATAAAAACACATGCCAAGACATATAGTGGGTCAATTTGGTTTATGAAAAGAACACACATGCGGTGACATATAGTGGTTTATGAAAAGAACACACATGCAGTGACATCTAGTGGTTTATGAAAATAACACACATCCAGGTTGTTTAATGAAAAGAATGCACACGGAATGACATATAGTGGATCCATGTGGTTTATGAAATGAATACTCATGGAGTGACTCTAATGGTTTATGAAAAGAACACACATCAATGTGGTTTATGAAATGAGCACACATGCAATGACATCTAGTGAATCCAATTTTTTAATGAAAAGAACACACATGAAATAACATCTAGTGGATCCATGTAGTTTATGAAATGGACACTAATGGAGTGACTCTACTTGTTTATGAACAGAACACACATACAAGTAGTTTATTAAAAGAACACACATGCAATGACATCTACTAGATCCAATTGGTTTAATGAAAAGAACACACATGCAATGACATCCAGTGGATCGATGTTGTTTATGAAAAGAACACACATGAAATGACATCTAGTGGATCCATGTGGTTTATGAAAAGAACACACATGCAATGACATCTAGTGGATCCATGTGGTTCATGAAATGAACACTCATGGAGTGACTCTACTAGTTTATGAACAGAACATACATCCAGGTGGTTTATCAAAAGAACACACATGCAATGACATCTAGTGGATCCAATCGTTTAATCAAAAGAACACAGATGCAATGACATCTAGTGGATCAATGTGGTTTATGAAATGAACACACATGCAATGACATCTAGTGGAGCCATGTGGTTTATGAAAAGAACACACATCCAAGTTTTTTAATGAAAAGAACACACATGCAATGACATCTAGTGGATCCATGTGGTTTATGAAATGAACAATCATGGAATAACTCTACTAGTTTATGAAAAGAACACACATCGAAGTGGTTTATGAAATGAACGACATGAAATGACATCTAGTGGATCCAATTGGTTTAATGAAAAGAACACACATGCAATGACACCTAGTCGATCCATGTGGTTTATGAAATGAACACAGAAGCAATGACTTCTAGTGGAGCCAATTGGTCTTATGAAAAGAACACACATGTAATGACATCTACTGGATCCATGTGGTTTAATAAATGAACCCTCATGGAGTGAATCTACTAGTTTATGAACAAAACACACATCCATGTGGTTTATGAAATGAACACACATGCAATAAAATCTAGTTGATCCAATTGGTTTAATGAAAAGAACAAACATGCAATGACACCTAGTGTATCCATGTGGTTTATGAAATGAACAAGCATGCAATGACATCTAGTGGATCCATGTGGTTTAGGAAAAGAACGTACATGCAGTGATACCAAGTGGTTTATGAAAATAACACACATCCAAGTTGTTTAATGAAAAGAACACACATGCAATGACATCTAGTGGATCCATGTGGTTTATGAAATGAATACTCATGGAGTTACTCTACTGGTTTATGAAAAGAACACACATCCATGTGGTTTATGAAATGAACGCACATGCAATGACATCTAGTGAATCCAATTTTTTTAATGAAAAGAACACACATGAAATGACATCTAGTGGATCCATGTGGTTTATGAAATGGACACTGATGGAGGGGCTCTACTTGTTTATGAACAGAACACACATACAAGTAGTTTATTAAAAGTACACATATGCAATGTCATATACTGGATCCAATTGGTCTAATGAAAAGAACAAACATGCAATGACATCTACTGGATCCAATTGGTTTAATGAAAAGAACACAGATGCAATGACATCTGGTGGATCGATGTTGTTTATGAAATGAACACACATGAAATGACATCTAGTGGATCCATGTGGTTTATGAAAATAACACACATGCAGTGACATCTAGTGGTTTATGAAAATAACACACATCCAAGTTGTTTAATGAAATCTAGTTGATCCAACTGGTTTAATCAAAAGAACACACATGCAATGACATCTAGTGGATCCATGTGGTTTATGAAATGAACACACATGCAATGACATCTAGTGGATCCATGTGGTTTATGAAATAAACACTCATGGAGTGACTCTACTAGTTTATGACCATAACATACATCCAAGTGGTTTATGAAAAGAACACAAACGCAATGACATCTAGTGGATCCAATCATTTAATCAAAATAACACACATGCAATGACATCTAGTGGATCCATGTAGTTTATGAACTGAACACACATGCAATGAAACCTAGTGGATCGATGTGGTTTATGAAAAGAACACACATGCAGTGCCATGTAGGGGTTTATGAAAATAACACACATCCAAGTTGTTTAATTAAAAGAACACACGTGCAATGACATCTATTGGATCCATGTGGTTTATGAAATAAAAACACATGCAAAGACATATAGTGGGTAAATTTGGTTTATGAAAAGAACACACATGCGGTGACATATAGTGGTTTATGAAAAGAACACACATGAAGTGACATCTAGTGGATCAATGTGGTTCACAAAATGAACACTCATGGAGTTACTCTACTAGTTTATGACAAGAACACACATCCAAGTGGTTTATGAAATGAACACACATGCAATGACTTCTAGTGGAGCCAGTTAGTGTAATGAAAAGAACACACATGTAATGGCATCTACTGGATCCATGTGGTTTAATAAATGAACACTCATGGAGTGAATCTACTGGTTTATGAACAAAACACACATCCATGTGGTTTATGAAATGAACACACATGCAATAAAATCTAGTTGATCCAATTGGTTTAATGAAAAGAACACACATGCAATGACATCTAATGGCTCCATGTGGTTAATGAAATGAACACACATGCAATGACATCCAGTGGATCCATGTGGTTTATGACAAGAACACACATGTAGTGACATCTAGTGGTTTATGAAATGAACACACATGCGATGACATCTAGTGGATCCATGTGGTTTATGAAAAGAACACGCATCCAAGTTTTTTAATGAAAAGAAAACACATGCAATGAAATCTAGTATATCCATGTGGTTTATGAAATGAACACTCATGGAATAACTCTACTAGTTTATGAAAAGAACACACATCGAAGTGGTTTATGAAATGAACACACATGAAATAACATCTAGTGGATCCAATTGTTTTAATGAAAAGAACACACATGCAATGACACCTAGTGGATCCATGTGGTTTATGAAATGAACACATATGCAATGACATCTAGTAGATCCATGTGGTTTATGAAAAGTACTACATGTAGTGACATCTAGTTGTTTATGAAAATAACACACATCCAAGTTGTTTAATGAAAAGAACGCACATGCAATGGCATCTAGTGGATCTATGTGGTTTATGAAATGAACAGACATGCCATGACATCTAGTGGATCCATGTGGTTTATGAAAAGAACACACATCCAAGTTTTTTAATGAAAAGAAGACACATGCAATGACATCTAGTATATCCATGTGGTTTATGAAATGAACACTCATGGAATAACTCTACTAGTTTATGAAAAGAACACAAATCGAAGTGGTTTATGAAATAAACACACATGAAATGACATCTAGTGGATCCAATTGTTTTAATGAAAAGAACACACATGCAATGACACCTAGTGGATCCATGTGGTTTATGAAATGAACACATATGCAATGACATCTAGTAGATCCATGTGGTTTATGAAAAGTACTACATGCAGTGACATCTAGTGGTTTATGAAAATAACACACATCCAAGTTGTTTAATGAAAAGAACGCACGTGCAATGACATCTAGTGGATCCATGTGGTTTATGAAATGAATACTCATGGAGTTACTCTACTGGTTTATGAAAAGAACACACATCCATGTGGTTTATGAAATGAACACACATGCAATGACATCTAGTGAATCCAATTTTTTTAATGAAAAGAACACACATGTAATGACATCTAGTGGATCCATGTGGTTTATGAAATGGACACTGATGGAGTGACTCTACTTGTTTATGAACAGAACACACATACAAGTAGTTTATTAAAAGAACACACATGCAATGACATCTACTAGATCCAATTGGTCTAATGAAAAGAACAAACACGCAATGACATCTACTGGATCCAATTGGTTTAATGGAAAGAACACACATGCAATGACATCTGGTGGATCGATGTTGTTTATGAAATGAACACACATGAAATGACATCTAGTGGATCCATGTGGTTTATGAAAAGAACACACATGCAGTGACATCTAGTGGTTTATGAAAATAACACACATCTAAGTTGTTTAATGAAATCTAGTTGATCCAATTGGTTTAATCAAAAGAACACATATGCAATGACATCTAGTGGATCCATGTGGTTTATGAAATAAACACTCATGGAGTGACTCTACTAGTTTATGACCAGAACATACATCCAAGTGGTTTATGAAAAGAATACAAATGCAATGACATCTAGTGGATCCAATCATTTAATCAAAAGAACACACATGCAATGACATCTAGTGGATCCATGTAGTTTATGAACTGAACACACATGCAATGACACCTAGTGGATCCATGTGGTTTATGAAAAGAACACACATGCACTGCCATCTAGTGGTTTATAAAAATAACACACATCCAAGTTTTTTAATTAAATGAACACACGTGTAATGACATCTAGTGGATCCATTTGGTTTATGAAATAAAAACACATGCAAAGACATATAGTGGGTCCATTTGCTTTATAAAAATAACACACATGCGGTGACATATAGTGGTTTATGAAAAGAACACACATGCAGTGACATCTAGTGGTTTATGAAAATAACACACATCCAGGTTGTTTAATGAAAAGAATGCACACACAATAACATATAGTGGATCCATGTGGTTTATGAAATGAATAGTCATGGAGTTACTCTAATGGTTCACGAAAAGAACACACATCAATGTCGTTTATGAAATGAACACACATGCAATGACATCTAGTGAATCCAATTTTTGTAATGAAAAGAACACGCATGAAATGACATCTAGTGGATCCATGTGGTTTATGAAATGGACACTAATGGAGTGACTCTACTTGTTTATGAACAGAACACACATACAAGTAGTTTATTAAAAGAACACACATGCAATGACATCTACTAGATCCAATTGGTTTAATGAAAAGAACACACATGCAATGACATCTAGTGGATCGATGTTATTTATGAAAAGAACACACATGAAATGGCATCTAGTGGATCCATGTGGTTTATGAAAAGAACACACATGCAATGCCATCTAGTGGATCCATGTGGTTCATGAAATGAACACTCATGGAGTGACTCTACTAGTTTATGAACAGAACATACATCCAGGTGGTGTATTAAAAGAACACACATGCAATGCCACCTAGTGGATCCAATCGTTTAATCGAAAGAACACAGATGCAATGACGTCTAGTGGATCAATGTGGTTTATGAAATGAACACACATGCAATGACATCTAGTGGAGCCATGTAGTTTATGAAAATAACACACATCCAAGTGTTTTAATGAAAAGAACACACATGCAATGACATCTAGTGGATCCATGTGGTTTATGAAATGAACACTCATGGAATAACTCTACTAGTTTATGATAAGAACACACATCGAAGTGGTTTATGAAATGAACACACATGAAATGACATCTAGTGGATCCAATTGGTTTAATGAAAAGAACACACATGCGATGACACCTAGTGGATCCATGTGGTTTATGAAATGAACACACATGCAATGACTTCTAGTGGAGCCAATTGGTCTAATGAAAAGAACACACATGTAATGACATCTACTGGATCCATGCGGTTTAATAAATGAACCCTCATGGAGTGAATCTAATGGTTTATGAACAAAACACACATCCATGGTTTATGATCTTGATGGTTGCAATATCTCTGAAGTTATTAAGCTCCTACAAAAGCTTGCTAAAAGTCCTAATGCTAGTGCTATGAACATGGCTTTTACAAAACACATTACTGATGCTCTCATAAATATTAAAGAAGAAAAGATGAAACATAAAGCTTCTATTCCTATAAAGCAAGAAGATGGTTGGAACCCATCATTAATATGAAAGTGAATGACTTTGATTTGAAAGCTTTGTGTGATCTTGATAATAGTGTTTCTATTATGCCTAGAAGGATTTATGATATGCTTGATTTGCCTCCTCTTGAAGATTGTTATTCGAATGTCCCACTTGATGCTAATGCTAAAAAGAAACTCATGGGGAGTCTTAATGATGTTCTTATTATGGTTAACTATTCCTATGTCCCCGTTGATTTTTATTTTTTGGATGTTGAATACAATGCTTCTTGTCCTATTACTTTGGGATGACCTTTTCTTAGAACTGTTGGTGCCATCATTGATATGAAAGAATGCACCATTAAATATCAACTCACACTCAAGAAAGGTATAGAAAACTTCCCTAAAAAGAGAGAAAATATTTCTTTTGCTTCTCCTATGAAAACAAAATTTGGTCTTAATGCTTCTTCATTTGAGAATACTTGATTCTTTTTCTTGCTTCTTATGCCTAACTTAAAGGCGTTAAAGAAAAGTACTTATTGGGAGATAACTCAAAAGTTTTAGATGAGTCTTGAAAGTTATTACCTCTGTAATAACCTCTCCTTATACTTTTTATTTGCTTTTTGTGCAAGAGTAACCTCTAATGAGAGTGAAGTAATGATTGGGAAAGTTGCTGTCCCGAAACAGATTTTTGTGCTTCACCGTAAAAATTTGTGAGAGAGCTCTGTATGTTATCTTCAGCTGTAATTGTTTGTTCTTCTGCCCCAGGTTGTTATCTAACTTTCGTTAGTTCAACACTTGTTTATTTGAGCAACGGAAGGGCTTCTAAAAAATTCGTCATTACCTGCCGGTCTGTTTTGACAGATTTCTGCCATTTTCTGCATTTGCTTCTTGTTGGTTCCTTCTTGAGTTCTTTTGGGGAATTGAGCTTTTTGAGGGAAGTAATACAGTAGCTAGTGTTCTAATGGAAGTTTATTTGGTGTTATAACTGAACCTTGAGACTTATTTATCTTGAGTGCACAAATGTTGCTAATAAAGATTGCGTGAAGTTTTGTATGAAGGAAAAATTTCAGGTGTATGGAAGGAATGAGTAATGAGATGAAGGATGGAATAAAGCTCAAGCTTGGGGATGCCACGCGTGTCACCCCAAGAAATATCCAAGAAGTACAAGCGTCAAAGCTTGGGGATGCCCAAGGCATCCCTTTCTTCATCAATAAAAATTCCAGGTTTCTTCCAAACGCTTCATTTTTATTGTTTCATGCACAGTTGTGTTTTTCTTGGAGCGTCTTCTTTTTTTTTTTTCATTTTGGTTTTAGTTTGCCTTGGTTTGCTTAGTTTGCTGAATAAATTGGTTGGACCCCCTCTTTCATACATTGGTTTGCAAATAGTTTGGTTTGGTTTGGAAAAGAGTAGGAAAGTTCATGCTTATGTGGTAAAAAGAGCTTGTTTTTGACTGTGGCCTATGCTTTGTCATGCCATGCTTGATATTGTTTCGGCTTTATGCTTAGTATTCCTTGTTGTAGCATGACTTGTTATAAACAATTGAGATTGCTTAATGTGCCTAGATGAATCATGTGTTGTTTTAGCATATTAAAGCATAGTATAGTGATATTCTCCTTTGATGCTTTATTTGGGTTGACTTGGCGCATTCTCACACCATGTATGACTATCCGAAGTCACCATAGCCTTCATGATCCTTCAGTTTTCAACTTGTAGTATCACTTTATGCTTTGATCAATGATGTTTTGTCGCTCTGCATGATTATGGCCATTATTGCTCTCTTAGTTTGTCGCTCCCAGTCTTTTGCTAGCCTCCACAACAAAGTTTGAGTTCCACTCATGCATCCAACTCCCTAAACCAAGTTATTCCAAAGAGTCCACCATACCTACCTACTATCTTATGCTATTCCAAGTATATTCATGCTTTTGTTTACCTTCCACTTGTTATGAGAAAACTAGTGATTAAAGCTCTCACGAACTTGATGGCACACTTTACTTTTTGCCTCTAATAAACTTGAACCACTGGGTCCTTCCTTGTTGCGTATATGCTTGCGCTTTATAAGTTGAAATTAGCAGAACCATGTTTCATGGGGAACGCTTTCAACATTGCACTTGTACTTTGTACCTCGGTGATATCATGTTATTTTGCTTACGGATCCCGGTGGTGTGAAATAAAAGTGGAACTTGTAAGATCATGGAGTTTGTATGTGTGTTAGAGAAACACCTGGGCCGCTAGCCTAAGCCATGCCTAATCATGTCGGAAACATGCAGCATCACCATAATGAGCAGTCTATGAAGCATCCTCAATAAAAACCTATGCAAATAGCAAATAAAAAGATCGCTGAGCTGCTCATTGTCTGCTTGCCTTGTCATTTTGATTATGGGAAAGCTCCCGTATCATGTGCAAGGGGTACCCCCGTTGGCGGTTCTTAATGATACACATATACTTACAATGACAAGAGCTTACTCGTGACTGAAGTTGAGTAGCATGAAGATCGGTCTTCGTAAGTAAGGGGCATGAGATTTCAGTTTATAACTTGTCAAGCATATCCTCTTAGTTGTGTCACTTTAACCTTAATCACCTTCAAGATGCTTATGATAGGGGCAATGAGAGCTGAAAACTACAAGTACCATAATTTTTGGAAGCTCTTTATGAGACTTGAATCCCTACTTCCTTTTACAAAAGGCCTTTCTTCCACCATTATATTGAGTCTCCACCTTCTATCTTTATGCACCTGCTTTGAGAGCATAGTGGCCATTCTTAGTTCTATGTGCATTTTCCCATGACTAGTTGATTGATGCATAACTTGTTATTGCTTGTTTTAGACTATTGTATCTAGTCACTCTTATGAACTTTGAAGGTATCCTATGCATTTATATTTGCTACTCTATTGAGGGACAAGCTCAATACTATTATGCTATGTTTTCTTTATGTGAAACAAACAAACGTCTTGCAAAGCATTGTTATTCATGAATCTTTTGTTTGTGCCTTTTCATGTTGCATCATAGTTTCTTTGCTTATTGCTAAAACTTTGTCTTTCATGTTATGATTGAAGTACTATGATCCCAGCTTTGAATGTTTTGCAAATACTTTGATCAAGTCTTTGATGGTGCATGTCACCTCAAAAATTATTCTTTCTATTTATCACTTACCTACTTGAGGACGAGCAGGAGTTAAGTTGGGGATGTTGATACATTGCAAATGTATCTATAATTTTTGATGTTCCATGCTTAGTTTTATCCACTTTCTTGTGTTTTGTTCCAACTTTGGAGTACTTTTCATATGATTTCTTGGACTAACCTATTAACAAGAGCCACAGTGACAGCTGCCTGTTTTCTGCTGTTTTTGGTTCCAGGAAAGTCAGAAAATGAATATTCTCGGAATTGGACAGGACAAAAGCCAAAGTGCCTATTTTTCCGGAAGTGATCAAGTGCCAGAATACGAGACGGAGAAGGGCCAGGGGCCGACCACACCACCTGGCCATGTGGCCAGGCTGGGCCCGCGCCAGGGGGTGGTGTGGTGGCTCCCGGCACCCCCTCGGCCTCTCCTTCCACCTATATATTGCCCTCGGGACGAAAACCCTAAGTACCCGACGGCTACAGACTCTTTCGTTGATTTTTTGATCCGGGGAGGGATAGTGTGGTGATTCCACACACAGATGCTCTGTATTCACTAGGTTCACAAGGTTTACAATGCTCCTTGAGCTGTATAGGGGAGAGGAGGAAGAAGGAGCTCTCTTACTCTCGCCACTACCTATCTCCAAGGACCCAACTACTCAAATGCCAACCCTTTCTATAGAGGCCCTAGTGCTCCTTATAAAGGGGAGGCTAGGTCTCCAATTAGGGCATACGTGGAGGCATATTCCAAGGAATATGCCTCTTCCCAAAATAGCAAACCGACCGGGTCACTTTTCACCATCGTAAGCCATGCAGAGGCTACGTGAGCCTCTGCGGCGCCAGCGACATCCGACACAGGCCGCGTCACTGATGTCTACGCACTTATATTCTTGTAGACAGTTGTTGGGCCTCCAAGTGTAGAGGTTTGTAGGACAGCAGCAAGTTTTCCCTTAAGTGGATCACCCAAGGTTTATCGAACTCAGGGAGGAAGTGGTCAAAGGTATTCCCTCTCAAGCAACCCTGCAATCAAGATACAACAAGTCTCTTGTGTCCCCAACACACCCAATACACTTGTCAGGTGTATAGGTGCACTAGTTCGGCGAAGAGATAGTGAAATACAAGTGGTATGGATAATTATAAATGGTAACAGTGATTGAAGATAGCTTGATGGCGTGCAAGAGACTAAAGAAAAACTGAAATAAAGATGGAAGTAGGCAAACATGTAATAGATCTAATAGCAAACAGTGTTTCAGTGCTTAGAAACAAGGCCTAGGGATCATACTTTCGCTAGTGAACACTCTCTCATATAAATATCTTCTCTTTATGATACTAGGATGAACTACTCTCCGGTTGAACACTCTAATCCATGGTAGGGCTATAACAACACACCTCAAAGTTCATCTTCCCCATCTAGAAAACCCCACACTATCACCCTTGAGTACTAGATGAGTCCAACAAACACCACAATTTCATAAAGACATCCAAATCCAAATATAACTCATAAAAAGTATTTGTAATCTCTAGCCTAAGTGCCACCATGGTGAGCACGATGTCACATTCACACACATGGAGAGAGCAGAGATTCATTAAAGCACTCGAGTAGCAGAATAGATCTATAGATTACAAGCTCATGATCACAATATGATCATGCATAGAGAGAGAAGAACAGATAGCTACCGGTAGAACCCGTAGCCTCGAGAGAGAACTAATCCCTCCTCATCATGGGAATCAGCAATGGTGATGGAGATGGCGGTGGAGATTGATGGAGATGGCTCTGGGGGCACTTCCCCGTCCCTGCAAGGTGCCAGAACAGAGACTTTCTATCCCCTGAATCTCCCCTACGGTGGCGGCGGCGCTACTGATCTTTTCGTGGCTGGAGGCTTGACTATTTAGGGTTTTGGTATAGGGAGGCTCTTATAGGCGAAGGAGGCAAGGTCGGTGGCCGGCCAGGGGGCCCACACCATGCCCTGGCGCGGCCTGTGGGTACCCGTGCCTAGGGGTGTGTGGCCAGGCCCTGGCCCTCCTCCGTCTCGTATACTGGCTTAGTGAGTCTTTCGATAAAATAGGAACTTTGGCTTTTGTCCTGCCCAATTCCGAGAATATTGATTTTCTGACTTTCCTAGAACCAAAAACAGCAGAAAACAGGCAATTCGCACTGTGGCTCTTGTTAATAGGTTAGTCCAAGAAATCATATGAAAAGTACTCCAAAGTATGGACAAAACATAAGAAAGTAGGTAAAACCAAGAATGGAACATCAACAATTATAGATACATTTGCAATGTATCAAGGTCCTAGCGCTCCTTTTAAATGGGAGGCTAAGCTACCTGTTAGGGCATACGTGGAGGCATATTCCTGGGAATATGCCTCTCCCAAAATAGCAAACCGACCGGGTCACCTTTTCCCTTTGTAAGCCATGTGGAGGCTACGTAACCCTCTGCGGCGCCAGCGTCAGCCGACATAGGCTACGTCAGCTTTATCGGCCACACCCCGCTGGTCCTTCCCTCTGTCTGCTTCGCTCACGCTCCTGCGCATAGAGCCCACCTTTTGACCAACGGGATACCTTCCTTCTCTTGCAAGCCTGATATAACCCGACTCGGGCCTGGTTAATCCGGCCCCGTGGGTACCTGCAGACAAGTTACAAAGAGTCTTCTGACATACGATATACGTTGGCTGGGACGCGGTGAGGCGGACATACTCCAGGCTGGGTTACTCCGTAAGTCGGCCTGCCTTGAGGTGACCCGGCTAGCTTTTGCTTTGACCTTGCCATACCTCGGCTAACTCGGCCTCTATAGCCTGGCATGACCCTACCTGGGGGTATCCCCCCAACATTAGTCCCCGAAGCTGGTGCGGTTTTAGCAATTTCAGCTGCTAAGGCCATGGCAGGTTCAATTTTCCAAGCTTTTTGTTGCCCTTTCCGAGTTACCTAGTGGTTCTGATCTCGTGGCCCAGCTTTTCCCTTGGCATGTTCTGAGTTATTACTCGCTGGCCGGGTTACTCTTCAGTTTTCCATGTTATCCTTCCTTCTCTCGTACACTTCCCCATGTCCTACGTGGAGGGTAATCATCATTTTGCCTCATTTTAAGGGACTGTGCCAGTTACTGTGCCGCGTCAGTTATTGAACTCATCGTCAGGGGTTACTACCGCAAATGTCGCGTCGTGGCTCTCTCCTCGTTAACTGCATCACCATGTCCCGTTGTGGGATCCCCTACTCCTTGTGGCCCTTCCTGTGGCTTGCTTCTCATTGGCTGACCCGGTAGATACACGGCCACACCGTGTGGCTTCGATGCACTGCCCGATCCTACTATCCTTTGCCAGGGCGTGGTTAAATAGGGGAGAGGGCATGCCCTTTGGTTGTTTTCCCCCTTTATCGCACCCCTCTGCCCATCTGTTCTTTCGTCTTCCTTGCGACAGCGCCGCCGCCACCGCTTCTGCTTAGCTCTGCCACCGCCGTGCCGTCCTTCTTTGCATTAGCCTCGCTGCCGCTCCCACGCTGCTTCAACGCCATGGGGCCGCGCCAATATAAACCACTACCCCCACCTCCGATTGGGCCGGTGAGGACAGCGACTTGGAGATGGCAGAGGAGGAGCTTGCCGTCGTCGAGGAAGAGGAGATGGAGGAGGAAGGTGAGGCTCAGGAGCGCGGTGCTTGGGCCGGCTCGTGGGTGTGCCAAGAAGATCTCAATTGGCTCTACCGCACCCGCTGCAACAATCGAGGCTGGACAACGCACCCTTGCATCTATGCTTCCGAAGAGAGATGCCTCCTCCATGTTAGCTGGCAGCAAGCAACTTGCACTGCATACCAGCCCCACTGCCGCCCTAGTTGCGAGGAGAGAGGCCCACGCCAAAGGCTTGGTTGCACCCCACATGCTTAGTGGAGAGAGCTATCCTCCGGCTTTGATTGAATATGTCAATAATTGGAACAATGTGGAGTTCGTCAATCCAAACAATGATCTCCCGGAGAAGTTTGGGCCCGCCGAGTTCAGCGCACAGATGAACACGGCAGCCAAGGCTATTAACATTGCTGGCCGGATGATGGAGGTACGCTACTTTGTCTTTTCCTTAATATGCATAAGTTCTTAGAGATATATCCATTAGTCCCCGAGCCTCTGGGGGAGTAACTTGTTATTCGGCCAGATGCTCCTTAGAGGACTAGCGTAGCTCCTTAGAAGCTTCGAATATGCATACACCCAAGTCCGGGTTAAGTTCCACTTGGCCCAGATTCTGTACACTTAGATTATGCACACACCTATAGATGGGTTAAGTTCTACTTGGCCCGGGTTCTGTACACTTCGAATATGCACACACCTAGAGCCGGGTTAAGTTCCACTTGGTCTGGGTTTTGTACACTTCGAACATGCACACACCTAGAGACGGGTTAAGTTCCACTTGGCCCGGATTCTGTACACTTCGAATATCCATATAGCTGAGCTAACATTGCTCTTTTCAGATCACAACTAATCGCCGGACTGCTGAGTTTCAGCGCCTCTTGGATTCACATAAGGGGACTTCTTGCTGAGTGCGAGAAAAAGGGTAAGTTTTCTCTTTCACTTTCCCCCCATCCTTATTTGCATTTTCCCGCCAAACTAATCTATGATTCGGATTGCACAACCGAAGTGGATGCCGAAAATAGAATCATGAGAAAAAATTTGAACGAAATAAAAGGTAATTCGCTTTGGTTACCCCTTTTCCGTGCTCTTTCTCCTTTCTCCTTGACTCGGAAGATATTTATACCTCAGCTCTGCTGGGTCAACAAACCATTGCAGCATCCCTTAAAGATAGTGTGCCCCTGCCTGGTATGATGCTGCATTTTCTTGAACAAGCAAGGCAACATCAGGCCAAACTTAAGAAGAAGGACTAAGAGCTTGCGAAGCTCCGAGCCTAGGATGATGAACTCGCAAAGCTCAAGACTGAGATGAAAAAACTCAAAGGGCTCCATAGGTCTAAGATGGGCAAGGCTGGTCAAGACTTCACCGAAGAGCGAGAACGTCTTAGCCTCCAACTTGCAAAGGATCAAGAGTTGCTCAAGGAGGCAAACGTTAGGCTTAAGTCAGCAAGTGGTGAACTTGAGAAGCTCCGGAAGAGGCGTGCTGATTGTACCGTAGAGCTGACCCGGATCCATAGTCATATCTCTCGTAAGCTCTTTTCCTTTCGCCGACATGTATTTCTCCGGGTTAAACTCCTTTACTTATTTCACTTGTTTTGTTTTCAGGCAAATTCCTAGAGGGCGATGCCATGGCGGCTACTGCTGTTGCCAAGTTCCACCGGTAGAGGGGTACCCCAACTGGTCCTGGCTCTAAAACCATTCCTTATGACATGGAGGACCTATTGGTCAGCCTATCCTCCTGAATTGAAGTTGTGAAGAACTATGGTTAGGGTATCCTGCATTCAGCCGTCCGGATCTTCAATGCACTTTGGCCTGGTGAGGATCCTCCGGAGGGATCCACTACTTTGATCATTAGGCTGATGGATTGCGAGACCCAGCTCGACCTCTGGAGGGAATCAGCCACACGTGCTGGAGCTGATATTGTCCTCCACTTTGTGCTCACTTGGTATGAAAAGCTGGATTTGAAGGTTCTCGAGCGCTTGTGCTCCGGGTCTAGGTGGTCGAATGATCTGGATTGGGTCGCTCGGCGCAAGGCTTGTGCCCACAACCTTATCCAGTATGCCCCTGTCCATTAGTGGAATGAAGGACCAAGCTTCATCGGCATTGTTGACGATGAATACATCGAAGATGGTTCGGATGGCGAGGAATAGGACGAAGCCTCGGATCTCGAAGAGAATGAAGATGACGATGAGGCTGAAGCCAAAGCTCCACCCGCTGGCACCGAGTTACCTCCTCCCGCTACTGCTCCTTGAGCACTGAAAACAATTTGAGGTTTATCAGATCCCTGGTATGCCAGGTGCAGATGTATCAAGCACACTCATTATATTTTGCTACTAAGCTATTCACGCCGGATTACCTTGGGCATAGTCCCCGGGTTTCATTTTCTTGTTTCTTCAATTTCATGGCTCGTCTCGAGTCTACCTTGATTCGGTTTTGTGACTTATGAGTCTGAGTTTCAAAAATTGACTTAACAATACTTGGAAACTTCAGGATTAGCTCAAAATAATCCAGCATAGTAAAGATAAAGTAAACATAGGGTTAGTCCGAACAATAAATGTCGGCTCTATTACGTTCTTTTCCTTAGTCGTTTTTCGTGTGCTACGCAATTCCAAACTTGTTCTCTCTTTTGTCATGAAGCCAATTCTTGTTGGACAGAAGCAAATCGAAGATTTGAGTTTTTGGTGCTCCCACACTACTAATCCGACTTAGGCAGAAGGAACTTAAGCCAGCCGACATAAAAATAAATAGTATACATATAGAACAACAAACATTACTAAGGCAGTCCCCGAGTTACTGCTCGAGGTGCCAAGATTTCATTTATAAACTCATTGTCGGCATACATACCGACATATGAGAGACTCAGATACACACACTTGTTTGTTAAGTGTAGAACAGACGAAGTAGTGCTACATTCCATGGACGCTTAGATTCCTCACCGGACCTGTCTGCCTTGTTCTTCTCTTGTGGTTGTGCGTCAATGAGATAATAAGAGTCATTGTGCAATGCTTTTCTTACAATGAATGGATCTTCCCATGGGGGGGATGACTTATGCATGCCAGCAATACGTTGTACCAGTCGGAGTACCAGATCACCTTCCCGGAAGACTCGGGGGTTTACTTTTTGGCTATGATAGCGTCGGAGATTTTGCTGATATATGGCGGATCTGGACAATGCCAATTCTCTCGCTTCTTCCGGCAGATCAACATCATTTTGCCGGGCTTCTCGCACTCCGGCTTTTGTGTATTGGGTTACTCTAGGCCAATCATGCTCTATGTCAGCTGGTAATACAACTTCTACCCCATATACCAGAAAAAATGGCGTATAGCCTGTTGATCGATTCGGAGTTGTTCTTGAACTCCATAGTATCGCTGGTAGTTCTTCTATCCAGCACCCCACTGATCTTTGCAGCGGCTCCATGAGCCGGGGTTTATCCCGGATAATACAAATCCGTTGGATCTTTCCACTTGTCCGTTTGATGTGGGGTGGGCTACTGAGGCAACGTCTAGCCGGATCTTTTTATCCTGGCAGAATCGCGCAAATGCTCCTTCAGCAAAATTGGTGCCGTTATCCGTTATGATACTATGAGGATTGCCATATCTCAGAATAATATCTTTGAGGAATGACACGGCTATAGCTCCATCACATTTTCTTATTGGTTTTACTTCAATCCATTTTGTAAATTTGTCCACCATAACCAAGATGTGAGTCATGTTTCCTTTTGCCGTCTTGAATGGGCCAACCATATCCAAACACCATAGAGAAAATGGCAAGGTAATTGGTATGGTCTTTAGCTCCGACATTGGCATGTGTGTCTTGGTAGCATATCTCTGACCACCATTGCATTTCCTTACTAGATCCTTTGCTTCTTCCAAGGCACTTGGCCAGTAAAATCCATGTCGGAAAGCTTTTGCCACTAAGGCTCTGAATGAGGCGTGATGCCCACATTCCCCTTGATGTATATCTCGGAGGATGTCAAGCCCTTCTTCCGGGTCAACACATCGTTGTAGGATATTCGTGACACTCCTCTTGTATAGCTCGGCATTGATAATCCTGTATGCCTTTGCCCTCCTCTGAATTTGCCTTGAAAGCACTTCTTCATTGGGCAAAGATCCATCCTTCAGGAATTGGAATATGGGTAGTGCCCAAGCTAGTATAGCTCGCACCGGAAACACATCCTCATCAATTTCCATTTGATCCGCCGACATAACCTCTGCCAGGTCATGTTACGCAGTCCCCGAGTTCTACGAAGCAGTCCCCGGGTTTGCCGAATCAGTCCTTGGGTTTCCTGAACCACTTCCCACATCAATGTCCATGGGCACAGCTTTATACTCCGGATTGGCCGGGATATAGATTGACTCGGATTCTGGGGATGGCCTGATAGATGGCTTTCTGAGGTGCTCTAGTGGTACACCCGGTGGGATCGCTTGTTGAGTTGATCCGAGCTTCGATAGTACGTCGGCAGCCTCATTTTCTAGCCAAGGTACATGGTGAAACTCGCATCCCTCGAAGTATCCTGATATCTTCTGCACATGAAATCTATACAACACCATGTTTGCATCTAAAGCATCCCATTTCCCTGAGACTGGCTGAACTACCAAATCTGAATCACCAAAGCACTGGATCCAACGTATTCCAATTTCTTTTGCCATTTTGAGTCCATGCACAAGTGCTTCATACTCGGCAACATTATTTGATGCTGTGAAGTGGATCTGCAGCACATACTTCAGCTGGTCTTTCTTGGGAGAGGTAAGCACAACTCGGGTGCCTAACCCAGTTTTCGTTTTTGATCCATCAAAATGCATTCTCCAGTAATTCGGGTCTGGCAACGGTGGCTCATATTGCATTTCGTCCCAATCTATGAAAAAGTCGGCCATAGCCTGAGACTTGATCGCATCTCTCCTATCGAATTGTGAGCGTAAGGGGCTAGCTCAATTGCCCATTTTGCAATCCGGCCGCTCGCATCCTTGTTGCTAATTATTTCAGATATGGCGGACTCACATATCACTTTGATGGGGTGCTCTTCAAAATAGTTCTTTACCTTCTTAGCTGCCATATACACACCAGATGCCATCTTCTGATAGTGAAGATAGTTTTGCTTTGACGCTGATAATACCTCACTCAGATAATAGACTGGCCTTCGCACTGATTTACCCTCTTCGTCGCGCTCTACCACTATTACTGCACTTACAACTCGGTTGGTTGCGGCTATGTTGAGCAACATTGGCTCTTTTGATAGTGGAGAGGTTAACACCGGTGCCGGGGCTAAGATTTTCTTTATATCCATGAAGGCTTCGTTGTCCTGCGGTGTCCATATGAACTTGTCCAACTTTTTCATTAGCTAATAGAGAGGCAATGCCTTTTCTCCCAACCGACATACAAATCGACTTAAAGATGTCAGGCAACCCGTGAACTTCTAGACATCGTTAAGGCACTTCGGCAATTCCATTCGCTCTATCGCTCGGATTTTAGTTGGGTTAGCTTCGATACCTCGGCTAGAGACAAGAAATGCGAGTAATTTTCCAGCCGGGACACCGAAGATACACTTCTCCGGGTTAAGCTTCATTCGGAACCTCCTTAAAGGAGCGTTTTTATTTCCTTGGTCTTTATAACCACATCATCAACATACACTTGCGCATTTCAACCAATTTGGTCATGTAAGCATTTTTACATACATCTTTGATATGTTGCCCCTGCATTACGTAAACCAAAAGGCATAGTGCGATAGCAATAAGCCCCGTACGGGGTGATAAACGCAGTCTTTATTTGATCATCCGGGTTCAGATGTATCTAGTGGAAACCAGAATACGTATCTATGAATGACAACAGTTCACACCCAGCAGTAGAATCTATGACATGATCTATCCTGGGCAACGGGAATGGATCTTTTGGGCACACCTTATTTAGGTTCGTGTAATCGATGCACATACGCCAAACCACTGCTACATTCGGATCATCTTTCTTCTCTTCCACAAGCACCGGATTAGATAGCCTGTCCGGGTAAAGCACTTACATGATGAACCTAGCTACGAGGAGCCGAGCTATCTCATCTCCAATGACTTTTCTCCTATCTTCGGCGAAGCGGCGAAGAGGTTGCTTCACGGGCTTTGCTCCGGGTCTCACATTCAAAGAGTGCTTGGCCAACTCCCTCGGAACACCTTGCAAGTCCTGTGTGGACCAAGCAAAGATATCCCGATTCTCACGGAGGAAATTGACGAGCTCGCTTTCCTATTTCTCAGTTAACCCGGCACCAATTGTTATAGTGCTCTCTAGGAACAAGTCATCAATGGGCACTTTCTTTGTATCCTTTGTTGCTTGAAATGAGACACTTCCATGCGGGTTACTCAGCGCCGACATATACTGCTGCGTGGACTGAGCCAATGCCGCTACTTCCTGGATCTTTCTCTTTTCTTGTGCAATCACGAGTGACTCGGCCAGGTTAGACCCGGCTGATGCACACTCAATGGAACATCGGAAATCCCCAGCTATGGTAATTACTCCATTTGTCCCAGGCAACTTCATCTTCAGGTAATTGATGTGAGTACTTGCCATGAATTTGTTCAGGGTTGGCCTGCCGAGTAACGCGTGATATGCACTTTCTAAGTTCACAACCTCAAACTCCAAATTCTCAGTTCAGCAGTTATATCTTGTGCCAAATAACACGTCAACCCGGACCTTGCCAATGGGTTCACAGGAGATACCTGGCACAATGCCATGGAAAGTTGTCCTTGTAGTTTGGAGCATGTTCTCCAAGATATCCAACTTGCGCATTGTATCCATGTACATGATATTGATGCTGCTGCCATTGTCAATCAGCACCTTGGAGAATCTCACATTGATACTTGGCCCGATGAACGTTGGGTCTAGCAATAATGCATACGAACCAGGACTCGGCATGAGCCTGGGATGGTCCTTGATACTCCATGTAATTTCCTGATAAGGCAAGGCATATACCTCGTTACTGCCGGCATAACCGCATTCACCTCCATATGTCGGTGTTGCAAGTTCTTTCTATCTGTTTCCTCCGTGGTAAACGCACAGTAACTCTGGTGATGCTCCCTGTACTAATTTCTCCTCTCATTGTTGGGGTATCTCTGATCTGGATGATGCTGATTTTCCACCTGATGTACTGCATCCCTTCTCTCATGGCTCTCATACCTCGGCGAAGGTGGTGGCAACATTAACTGTTGCGTATTTGCTCCAAAGAGTAGTTGGTGCCGAGGTAACTCCTGCCGTGGTTGATCATTCCGAGGTGCCTGAGCATTCCCCGAACCACTTTGCTCTATCTTCCTCATCCACTCACACTACCGAGTTGTATGACCCGTCGGGTTACTCAGATTTGACGTGTGAAACTTGCACGGCTAATCCAGCATTGCCTCATACGTATACCTCGACTGGTCTTTCTTTTCTTGCCACTGTCTCTTTTGCTCTGGTGTCCAAGTTTTCTTGCCATAATTTCTTGGAGTCCACTGCTGCCCTCCAGTTTTCTGAAGGTGATTACTCCCTGCTCCGGGTTGATCTTGATTTACAATAGCAACTTGTTGCGAACTATACATGTAATCCGGTCTATCATCTCTTCTCTTACTTCAGTAGTCATTTCGGCGGGATGATCCGGCTCCATCTCGCTGGTAGTACTCCTCAGTTGACTCGTTTGACACAAGCTGGGGTTGAGTTGGATCGCCTAAAGCATACGAATCAGCAATACGGATTGTTTCTGCCAGCGTAGTTAGCATATCCCTTTTAACCTTTGTCACAACATGCTTGCATATCTACACCCTTGTGCAAACCAAGCTATGGCCTGTGACTCAATCATGCCTTCATATGCATTTTGCACATTGCACCAGCGAGTTAGGAACTCCCGGTCGGTCTCATTTGGTATCTGCTTGCACATTGCTAGGGTATGTGGCCTATTCGGCCTCTGATAAGTGCTTGAGAAGTTACTGACGAATATTTCCTTAAAATCCAGGTAGTAGTTGATACTACCGGGTGGTAAATTATTTAACCATACCCTCGCTGGCCCCTCCAACATCTGTTGTACGTATCTCACTGCCCATCTCAAATTGCATGTAGCAATTTTTACCGCCATTGCGTAGTTAATCAACCAATCCTCCGGTTTAGTGCTGCCATCATAAGTTTTCGTGCCTCAGGGTAACTAGAAGTTAGGTACTGGAGGCTCTTTCATGATTCGGGGC
The DNA here is from genome assembly GCA_910589775.1 of Avena eriantha. NCBI lineage: Eukaryota > Viridiplantae > Streptophyta > Magnoliopsida > Poales > Poaceae > Avena > Avena eriantha. Next base: position 354,754,291 of record OU342742.1, read on the forward strand.
CCAAAACATGCTGGACCCAGAGGACCTTGCCCCTCAATTTTCTCCGACCTATAGAGCCGATCCAGCTTCAGCCCGGCGTCATCTGGTAGCAAATTCCTGCTCCCCAATCTTGACCCTATCACATGATGATCCAGCCTATGGTATCCTGCATCCGCCATTTCCAAATCACCGTCGTTTCCTATTCTTTCTTTCCTATTTTAATGCACATCCCACCAGGCATCACGTGATATTTAGGCCCCAATCATCAGTCATGTATTTGATCAACAACCACTAATCCAATTCAAACAAGCCAATAAAGTCATAAGTATTTCATATGACATCCAAACAATATATTACAATCACTCACAGTACTAATCAGGTATTCAGCTATCAAAATATTATTACATATTATGACAGAGCCAGGTTCACTGGTTCACACGTTCACACACAACAATATTATTACATAAATGTATCTCCCAGTTACAAGTCTCTACATCGAGTAAAAGTATGTCCAGCAAGCTGACACCATGTAACTTCCTCCGAAAGACATTCTTCCTTGCAATGCTGGCATTGCATTTGTCTCAAACATCCTACAAATAAACAAACAAATATCAGGAAATACTTTAGTAATTGACATTGATAATGGACAAAAGAGGGACCAAAGATAGCAAATTCGAGAATCCAGTCCATCCTTCAATCTATCAACTCAAAACAAAAGCCCTTAAAGAGCTAATGCACATAATTCATGGATTATGGCATAAGATAGAATAGAACAGAGATCCAGGTATGTTCGACAAAAAGTAAACATACCAGCCAATAAACAATATGCATATCAAACTAATGCTATGAACCTCCAGTAGTAGCATGAAACAAATTGACTAATGGTTCTCCCACAGAAATTGCGTTGACTTTAACCTGGGCTCAACAACCTCTAACATAATTTCTGAAGGAATTAGCCTGGCTTTTCTATATATTTTACATGTTACAAACACACATGATGCTTGAGAGACGCAATAGATAGAGCACATATAGGAGATGGAAATCGGAACTCACTAGAGGGTTATCATAGCCGAGGCTGAACCGTCACGGGCTACTTGCGGTGCGCCGCCACCACACCAGAAGCCACGGGGGCGAGCAGCAGGACAGCCGCCTAGGGTACACAAGTTAAACACAAGGTCATGTCAATGTATAAGAATTTATAATAGGATTAAAACAGTGTAGCCTACATCAGCTAGCTCTACATACAACCATAAAGAAGCAAAATACATTGTCCAGTTGGTTGCCACAACCAATACACACCTTATAAGAAAAATACTATAAAGTAATGTGTACTGTAATGGTGTTTTAGCCGTTCAAAGTAAAATCCTCAGCTAAATGTTGCCATCAAACAAAGAAAGGCTATGGACATGACCCACACACTCCAGTTTTATTGGAAACCAAGTCAACATCAGGATTACAAATGTTGCGTGTATCCAAGTCAAGATCAGGATTAAAACAATGTATAATAAACAAACTAGTAGGATATGCAGGCAGATTCAGTTCCAGCAAATCACATTATATATGACAGCCAATAGGAACATAATTAGCTTGCTTGATTGATCTTGTTTCAAACAGCACTTAGAAACATTTTGCATAGTGGATATCCTAGGTGAAATAATTCCCACAAGCTTCGTACTGGTGCACTTAACATGAATCAGTACAAAGACTACTACTCCAGTGTATGCTTAAATTACAGAACTGCTACTAGAGCATACCATTCCCTTGCACAATTCACACGTATTGATTGATTGCCATCAGGCAAACATTTGCACTAGCTTTCTAGGTCACTGAACTACTACTAGAAATAACAGCTTCCTAGTACAAATGTTTTCCCGTGTAGTTATTTACCGGCCGACGGGATCAACATTGCAAGATACCAGTAATAGAGTCACATGTCCCCCACAAATTGTTCCAACGAGAGCAAGCAGCAGGTTGGATGGTACCTAAAAGACAGTCTCGAAGTACTCGCAGGGCGCGGTCTGGCAGCCCAAGTACGCCTTCCTGGCGGCCATCTCGCTGTCTACTCCTAGGCATCCCTACGGATGATCGATCGAGTTGAATTGCATCGTTATAATTTTTGCTCATCATCATAACAGTAATCTTCTCTGAAGGGGAGAGGACAGAAGAATAAGAAGTAGACCTGGTATGCGACCTTGAGGCCATGCGTGTTGGTTCCCCCATGAGATCCGCGCTCATCAGCGGCCCTGCATTCTCCAAACAAACATACGCACACACATTCAATTACAGCGGCGGAAGCGAGAAGCAGCAAACAAATTACCCCAGGAAGGAAAGCTAGAGCGGGATATTCCAGCTTACAAGGCAGCGGGATGGCGGTGTCGCGGGAGGCCGGTACCGGCACAGGCACGCCGTTGGGTCCGTCGTCGTTGCCCGGTGTCTGTAGCGGCAAGGAGGCGGAGACGGAGACCACGGGGCAGCGAGCCAGCTGCCCACGGAGTCGTGGCCTGCGTTGCGTCGCCTCCCCCGTTGAGGAGTACATCTTGGATGTCGGCGCTGATCTATTGCAGGGGCTCGGAGCCAGCCGCCTCTCCTTGATGCACTTGACCAGAGCCCCCATCGTCGTGGCTGCCACCGCCAGAGCCCCCATCATCGGGCCACCACCACCAGCACCCCCATCGTTCGGGCCGCGATCGCCAGATCCCCCATCGTCAGTGCCGCCACGGCCAGAGCCCCCATCGTCGGGGCCGCCACCGCTAGAGCCCCCATCGTCGGGGCCGCCACCACCAGAGCCCCCATTGTCGGGGCCGCCATCGCCGGAGCCCCCCTGCACAGGCCGCCATCGACGGCGTAGATGAGAAGCGGGACACGGCCCGCCTTGATGCCGTCAGATTCCTCCACCGAGGTTGTGCTGGGGGTAGGCGGAGCTGGGCTCACCCCTGGAGAGAGTAGGGAGAGGGTGGATCGGCTGGAGGGGAAAGGGTGGTGGTCGTGTTGTGAATCGGCGGTGCAGAGATAGGGCAAGGAAAGGGGCGGCGCGAGGAGGGTGATCTAGGTTTTCTTGACAGATGGTGAGGTTAGGGTTGGTGAGGCCGTGGGCGCGGTGGGTGATGTGCTTCTTCAGGTGAGCTACCGTCCATTGGATCCACTCTGAACGGTCTAGACAAGGCACATACGGCTGATCCATGGGAGGCGTTTTCGTGTGTTTTGATTGGTTGGTTCACAAAAAACCTCAATTTTTGCACTTGCAAAATAGAATATGGCTTTTTTGTCTACCGGAAATGAAAAGTTCCTCCGATGACATTGTTCGTCATTCCAAAATACATATGTGTGCACAATTGTTTCATCTAATCTTGAAAATGTATTCTCAAAAAAGCCATTTTTTTATTTTCCGAGTGCCAAAATCGGAGCGTTTTGTGAAGCATTTAAAAAAATACTAGTCCACCTTACATGAACAATGTCTCAGCCGGGGATTTTAGAACCTTTTCATCCACCCCTGGTGAAAATTAAAATGACTACCGAATCGGTAGGAAGTGGGTCCGATTTGAACTACATGTACATTATCTGATGCCCATGATTTTTCACAAAAATCATTTTTAGACTCGTAATATGTTGTTTCTTCAGAGATCCAATGCAAGTTTAGTGAGGCTCATCCCCTAGCTCAGAGCACTCATGCCCGTTGTTTTGACCATTATTTGAAACGGGCATAAAAATGCAAAAACAGTCCCAACTATATGAATCCTTCGCGTGGCATCATGTTATGTGACATAGTTGTAAGGAAAAATATCAAACTTGGTAAATTGATTGCGTCTCAAAAAAACCTTCTCAGAAACGACCTATCATGTTCGAGGTTTCATGACTTTCGGGCCAAACGACGAGTGTTATGGCTAGAATCAGGGCATAGTTTGTCATAATATGCCCGTATTGTGCATGCGTGTGCATCTTGGGATGGCGAACAATGTTGCAGGAGGAAGTTTTCTTTTTCGTTGTATGGAAAATCCATTTTCCATTTTCCGAGCGTAAAAAACGGGGGGTTTTGTGAAGCAACCACCAAATGACAGTTTTAGAATGCTACCACCCCATTTTTCAAAAATACTAGACCACCTTACATGAAAGATGTCTCAGCCGGGGATTTTAAAACCTTTTTGTCCACCCCTGGTGAAAAAGACAAATGACTACCGAATCGGTAGAAAGTGGGTCTGATTTGAACTACATGTACTTTATCTGATGCCCATGATTTTTTGCAAAAATCATTTTTAAACTCACAATATATTGTTTTTTCAGAGATGTAATGCAAGTTTCACGAGGCTCATCCCCTAGCTAAGAGCATTCATGCCCGCTGTTTTGACCATTATTTAAAACAGGCATAAAAATGCAAAAACAGTCCCAACTATATGAATCCTTCGCGTGGCATCATGTTATGTGACATAGTTGTAAGGAAAAATATGAAACTTGGTAAATTGATTGCGTCTAAAAAAACCTTCTTAGAAACGACCTATCATGTTCGAGGTTTCATGACTTTCGGGCCACGACGAGTGTTATGGCTAGAATCAGGGCATAGTTTGTCATAATATGCATGTATTGTGCATGCGTGTGCATCTTGGGATGGCGAACAATGTTGCAGGAGGAAGTTTTCATTTTCATCGTATGGAAAATCCGTTTTCCATTTTCCGAGCATAAAAAACGGGGCGTTTTGTGAAGCAACCAGCAAATGACAGTTTTAGAATGCTACCACCCCATTTTTCAAAAATACTAGACCACCTTACATGAACAATGTCTCAGCCAGGGATTTTAAAACCTTTTCGTCCACCCCTGGTGAAAAAGACAAATGACTGCCGAATCGGTAGGAAGTGGGTCCGATTTCAACTACATATACATTATCTGATGCCCATGATTTTTCACAAAAAATGATTTTTAGACTGACAATATATTGTTTTTTCAGAGATGTAATGCAAGTTTAACGAGGCTCATCCCCTAGCTAAGAGCATTCATGCCCGCTGTTTTGACCATTATTTGAAACGGGCATAAAAATTGCAAAAACGGTCCCAACTATATGAATCCTTCGCGTGGCATCATGTTATGTGACATAGTTGTAAGGAAAAATATCAAACTTGGTAAATTGATTTTGTCTCAAAAAAACCTTCTCAGAAACGACCTATCATGTTCGAGGTTTCATGACTTTCGGGCCAAACGACGAGTGTTATGGCTAGAATCAGGGCATAGTTTATCATAATATGCTTGTATTGTGCATGCATGTGCATCTTGGGATGGTGAACAATGTTGCAGGAGGAAGTTCTCTTTTTCGCTGTATGGAAAATCCATTTTCCATTTTCCAAGCGTAAAAAATGGGGCGTTTTGTGAAGCAACCACCAAATGACAGTTTTAGAATGCTACCACCCCATTTTTCAAAAATACTAGACCACCTTACATGAACAATGTCTCAGCCGGGGATTTTAAAACCTTTTTGTCCACCCCTGGTGAAAAATACAAATGACTACCGAATCCGTAGGAAGTGGGTCTGATTTGAACTACATGTACATTATCTGATGCCCATGATTTTTTGCAAAAATCATTTTTAGACTCACAATATATTGTTTTTTCAGAGATGTAATGCAAGTTTAACGAGGCTCATCCCCTAGCTAAGAGCATTCATGCCCGTTGTTTTGACCATTATTTGAAACGGGCATAAAAGATGCAAAAACGGTCCCAACTATATGAATCCTTCGCGTGGCATCATGTGATGTGACATAGTTGTAAGGAAAAATATCAAACTTCATAAATTTATTGCGTCTCGAAAAAACCTTCTTAGAAACGGCCTATCATGTTCGAGGTTTCATGACTTTCGGGCCAAACGACGAGTGTTATGGCTAGAATCAGGGCATAGTTGTAACTACCTCGGTGAATTACGCTCTTAGTTACATGCCTGGATGAACGAAAGTGGTTAAAATAGTACGGTGGGGCCTAGGGCCACTCACGGTAGACCTTTCGGCCGTCCTAACCACTTTCAGACAACGGGACAAGAACGAGCGGCGTAATCGGCAGGCGAAGGTATCAACTACATACAAAAATGAGTATGTATGCAAGCCACATACAACAGTCCCCAGAGCCATTCCATCTAAAAGAAATAGAAATATTGCAACGCCATACGGCAAAATCCAAATGTCCTAGATAGATATAATAATTTAGGATAGCTCCTCATACATCACACATCAGAGTAACAGACGGAAGCGGAAAACAAGATCCGAGTACGGATAAGAAGCAAATCGGCATAAGATGCCCCATAAATAAACACATCCCGCCCACAGATCTCACGGATCCCCGTTCTCGGAATCTCTACACTGAATGATCGTTGCCAACATCATCTGTCTCTTCCACCCAATATCCATCTTGCGGGTACACCTGTTCATCTGAATCAAACAATTTATCGTGTGAGACCCTAGGGGTACTCAGCAAGTCTTTATGCCGCTAAAGGGGACACAACCTGGGTTGACGCAATTGCAGCAAAAGATAATACCTAACAATTCTACAGATACTCGCTAACCATCCGCCTAACCAATGATAGACGGATGTCTGTCAATTAAGAACAACAGTTATAATAGTATAATTAACAGATCCATCCTCCTGCTCGCTTACCAACGAGGAAGCGGGCGAACAACCCCCATCATCCATTGGCAGTTTTATTAACCATTCCATGAGTATTGCACTATTTACTAGTCAAGTACTTAGTCAAATTTAAAAGCGGTACTTTAGTTATACTTGTCTATGATCGAGCAACTGTGCTCCAAGTCGTCCATAACCGCGGACACGGCTATCAGAAAGATTTGCCCTGCAGGGGTGCACGAATAGCAACACACACTCGATCAACCTCGGAAAAACCAAATCCAAACCCAACGAGGCATTCACGACAAAGCAATCACAGGATTCAGAAATATTTCAGGGGCCACCCCATTAAGATACCCGCAACGAAGTTGGCCGGCTCCGAGACGGACCCAAGGTTTGCGACGACGGCTGTAAACGACTGGGAACCCGAAAATGAGACTGGGCTTGTCGATACCGCGAAAACCTGGCGCGATCCAAAACAGTACAGGTGCCCCTCGCACAATCTTAAATAAAGCAGTAACATGGCATAAGTATAGGATAGTAATAAAGCCCAAAACTAATTGTGGCCCCAAGAAATAAGAATGAATCAAGCTCTGGCTCAGGGGGTTCCATAAGGCCTCCCGGATGTGGATAGTGCGAATAGTCAAGGAACAGGAATCAAGTACTCGGGGTCCTACGAGACACAAGTGAGCAGGAAAAACCAAATAGCAGATATTGCTCACTGGTGCCTCTTTCATTAGTTATCCCATTACTACTCAGGTTATGTTGTTTAGGTACCTCGTTATTCATCAGACACTCACAAACCCTATACATGCTTTTCTACGACTCGCATGGCTCAAACAACTCCTGTGGTAATGGCTCATGGGATGGAGGAACAAGCTTCGGTGGGGTTTAAAAGTGAAGGCTATGCAGAACTTGGGATTCAATTTAATGCAATCGCGACTCAGTGATGCAAGAATAAGATAGAGGCAATAGGTACTGTATGTATGCAAGCATGTGGTGGTGCTTGCCTGGCAGCTCAGTTGAAGCGAGAGATGGATCTGGGTAATGCTCCTGTGATTCCTGGTAATTCTCCTGTTGGGCGTCTATTCGAAGAAGAACCAAACAAACAAGGGCCAACATAAATAAAGTGCACAAGCATAGGACATAAAATGCGACAAGCAAACAAGCATGCCATGATGAATGATGCACAATTTACATGGCATTAAAGTAGCATGGCAAAGGTGAGGGGTGGATACAAGTAATAAAGCATTTTGGCATTTATTTAACCAAGTTTTATTGTCATAAACAGTTCGGATTTTTAATAACAACATGATGCATGCTTCAATTCAGAACAAGGACTGCATAAATAGAACGGGCTCGTCTCGCTGATCGATTTAGACATATTATTTGCCAAATTTGGAGTTATAAAACAAACGTTATTAATTAATTAAGGAAAAGGGCATTTTAATGTAATTTAAAACATCTCGAAAATTTAAACTGTTCAAAACATATTTTGAATGGCATATTTGAATTCCTCACATTTTTCTGATTCCAAAACATATATTATTTGTATTATTTGGATTTGTATTTTAGAAATTGTTTAAATCTGATTTGAATTTGAATTAAATCAATTTTGGAAAAAGTTTAATTAAAACAGATAGTCAGAAATACTTTTGTCACCCAGGCGAATCTAGCCACAGCCGCTGATGGTGGGCCAGCTGCTGACTGGGCGAGACCCGCGCGCGAAAACCCTTTTACACCGCGGCTCTGCCTAGCCACAGAGGGTGACAGATGGGGCCGACGGCTTCGGGCCCACGCGACAGTGGAGTTACACCTAGAGGCTGACAGGTGGGGCGTGGCTGGAGCGCGGGTTACGGCCGGAGAAAGCAGAGGGGCTTTCTGCAAGATGCTAGTGCGACTGACTAGTGGGCCAGGAGGTACCGCGGGTTGAGACGAAAATAAAAAGAGGGGGCTTAATGTAATATGACCACAGCCCTGGTACTGTTCTTCGTCTCCACCGTTTGATGGGAAATCGGCGCGCAGCGCAGGGCGGGGGATCGAACCCAGGTCGCGGGCGTGCGTGCTGAGGCGGCTAACCAGTGCGGTAGGGTGAGGGGAGCTGACAGGAGATGGTTTGGGGCCTAGGTAAGCTCTAAGCGGCACAGAAACCTGGCAGACATCGGCGAGCTCTGGCGCACAGCGGGCGTTCGACGCAACGTCTGGCGCGGCTAGGGCGGTACGGCGAGGAGGAACATGTCAGGGAGGGAGAGAGGCTCACCGCGGGTGGGCTGGTGTGGTCGGATCCGGCGGGGAGGCTCCGGAGCGGCGAGGACGCAGGCGCTCTGGCGATCTAGGGTTTCGGAGAGCGGCGAGGATCTGGCGGTGCTGGGGCTCCCTTCTTCGCGTTTGCTTGAACAGGGTGGTGCAGTGGGTCATCCTTGCTCTCCTCGGCCTCTTCCATGACGAGCACGCCGGCTAGAACGAAGAGGAGCAGAGGTAGACGGCGACGACCGGCGGCAGGAGCTGGGCGTCGGGGAGGAAGAAGGGGAAGAAGAGGGCCGGCTCGGGGCGGATCTAGCGATGCAAGAGAGCCGTGAGGAGTAGGGTAAAGCGAGAGGGAGGGAGAGGAGAGGCTGGTGGGCACGGGTAGGTAAAAGATGGTCTCGGCCCCTTCTCTCTTTTCCTCCTCAAGCACGTGCAGGTCGGGCTGGGGCAGGTAGGCATGGAGAGGGACGCTGCTGGTGGGCCAGGGTGAGGGGAAGGCGCCACAGCCGGGGCCAACACGGCAGGTGGGGAGATAGAGAGAGGAGAGAGGAGTCGGGTGTAGCTAGGTTTAGTTTAGGGCATGGGCTAGGTTTGGTTTAGGGTTAGAGAGAAGAGTGGCTGGGGTGTGGGCCAGGGAGAGAGGGCCAGGTGGGGCCAGCATGATAGAGAGAGAGGTGGTGTGAAAGAGAGAGGTGGGAGGAAGTTTAGGGTTTAGTGGAACTAGTGTTAGGAGGAAAATAGAGAGAGAGGTAGAGAGCTAGGTTGGGTTTGATTAGGGTTTAGATTTTTAAAACTTGTGCAACAGATCACCCCCAAGTGGAACATGATGAATGCTTTGAATTAATATGAGATGAAGGTGAAAGAGAATTCCAAGAAAAGAAAAAGAAAAGAATTATGGAATAGGCCTCATATGGATCATGCATGGAGAAATAAAAATAAGAGAAAATGATGTGGATGAGACTATGGGGATGGTGGAATGGTAGGAGATGGTTCCCCAAGATAGGATCCATTAAATCAAAAGAAAAATCAATGGAGTAAAAGGTGGTGAAGGAGTTTGCATGGCCCATGCAAAATAATAATGCCATGATTTATTTTGTGAAAACAATATTAAAAGTATGGCATTATTCTCATGCATCCCAAATAAGTGGAATAAGGCCAAGCAAAGAATTTATAGGATTAGATCCATCCTATCTCCCATGGGCTAGGTTAATTACCCAAAAGAAAAATAAAAGCCCATGGTAAAAAGAATAGTGGAATTTATGAGGTGGTGAAAGAAAAATGGTGGAGTTGAAATAAAAGATATGCCCCCAACTCAACTTGGGCATTTAAACAATATATCAATAACCAAATACAATATCAAGAGGCAAATACAATTTATAATGCATGTGAGAGAAGAACCAAAAGAAAAGGGGTTTTATATGATTCTCAAATGCAAGGTGGCATGATGACATGAGCTTGATATAATTATGATGCAACAATTATATATATAGGAAGTAGCCAAATCTTACTAGAACAAGTAGCATTACAATTGTTAGACAATTGGGATGCTACAATAGTTTGTCATGATATGCTGGTATTGTGCACGCGTGTGCATCTTGGGATGGCGAACAATGTTGCAGGAGGAAGTTTTCATTTTCATCGTATGGAAAATCCGTTTTCCATTTTCCGAGCATAAAAAACAGGGCATTTTGTGAAGCAACCAGCAAATGACAGTTTTAGAATGCTACCACCCCATTTTTCAAAAATACTAAACCACCTTACATGAACAATCTCTCAGCCGGGGATTTTAAAACCTTTTCGTCCACCCCTGGTGAAAAAGACAAATGATTGCCGAATCGGTAGGAAGTGGGTCCGATTTCAACTACATATACATTATCTGATGCCCATGATTTTTCACAAAAATGATTTTTAGACTCACAATATATTGTTTTTTCAGAGATGTAATGCAAGTTTAACGAGGCTCATCCCCTAGCTAAGAGCATTCATGCCCGCTGTTCTGACCATTATTTGAAACGGGCATAAAAATTGCAAAAACGGTCCCACCTATATGAATCCTTCGCGTGGCATCATGTTTGTGACATAGTTGTAAGGAATAATATCAAACTTGGTAAATTGATTTCGTCTCGAAAAAACCTTCTCAGAAACAACCTATCGTGTTCGAGGTTTCATGACTTTTGGGCCAAACGACGAGTGTTATGGCTAGAATCAGGGCATAGTTTATCATAATATGCTTGTATTGTGCATGCATGTGCATCTTGGGATGGCGAACAATATTGCAGGAGGAAGTTTTCATTTTCATCGTATGGAAAATCCATTTTCCATTTTACGAGCGTAAAAAACGAGGCATTTTGTGAAGCAACCACCAAATGACAGTTTTAGAATGCTACCACCCCATTTTTCAAAAATACTAGACCACCTTACATGAACAATGTCTCAGCCAGGGATTTTAAAACCTTTTTGTCCACCCCTGGTGAAAAAGACAAATGACTACCGAATCAGTAAGAAGTGGGTCTGATTTGAACTACATGTACATTATCTGATGCCCATGATTTTTTGCAAAAATCATTTTTAGACTCACAATATATTGTTTTTTCAGAGATGTAATGCAAGTTTAACGAGGCTCATCCCCTAGATTAGAGTATTCATGCCCGCTATTTTGACCCTTATTTGAAACGGACATAAAAATTGCAAAAACGGACCCAACTATATGAATCCTTCGCGTGGCATCATGTTATGTGACATAGTTGTAAGGAAAAAATATTAAACTTGGTAAATTGATTGCGTCTCGAAAAAACCTTCTCAGAAACGGCCTATCATGTTCGAGGTTTCATGATTTTTGGGCCAAACGACGAGTGTTATGGCTAGAATCAGGGCATAGTTTGTCATAATATGCTCCTATTGGGCACGTGTGTGCATCTTGGGATGGCGAACAATGTTGCAGGAGGAAGTTTTCTTTTTCGTTGTATGGAAAATCAATTTTCCATTTTCCGAGTGTAAAAACCGGGGTTTTTTTTGAAGCAACCACTAAATGACGGTTTTAGAATGCTACCACCCCATTTTTCAAAAATACTAGACCACCTTACATGAACAATGTCTCAGCCAGGGATTTTAAAACCTTTTCGTCCACCCCTGGTGAAAAAGACAAATGAGTACCGAATCGGAAGGAAGTGGGTTTGATTTGAACTACATGTACATTATCTGATGCCCATGATTTTTTGCAAAAATCATTTTTAGACTCACAATATATTGTTTTTTCAGAGATGTAATGCAAGTTTAACGAGGCTCATCCGCTAGCTAAGAGCATTCATGCCCGCTGTTTTGACAATTATTTGAAACGGGCATGAAAAATGCAAAAACGGTCCCAACTATATGAATCCTACGCGTGGCATAATGTGATGTGACATAGTTGTAAGGAAAAATATCAAACTTGGTAAATTGATTGCGTCTCGAAAAATCCTTCTCAGAAACGGCCTATCATGTTCGAGGTTTCATGACTTTCGGGCCAAACGACGAGTGTTATGGCTAGAATCAGGGCATAGTTTGTCATAATATGCTCCTATTGTGCACGCGTGTGCATCTTGGGATGGCGAACAATGTTGCAGGAGGAAGTTTTCATTTTCATCGTAAGGAAAATCCGTTTTCCATTTTCCGAGCGTAAAAAACGGGGCGTTTTGTGAAGCAACCAGCAAATGACAGTTTTAGAATGCTACCACCCCATTTTTCAAAAATACTAGACCACCTCACATGAACAATGTCTCAGCCGGGGATTTTAAATCCTTTTCGTCCACCCCTGGTGAAAAAGACAAATGACTGCCGAATCGGTAGGAAGTGGGTCCGATTTGAACTACATATACATTATCTGATGCCCATGATTTTTCACAAAAATGATTTTTAGACTCACAATATATTGTTTTTTCAGAGATGTAATGCAAGTTTAACGAGGCTCATCCCCTAGCTAAGAGCATTCATGCCCGCTGTTTTGACCATTATGTGAAACGGGCATAAAAAATACAAAAACGGTCCCAACTATATGAATCCTTCGCGTGGCATCATGTTATGTGACATAGTTGTAAGGAAAAATATCAAACTTGGTAAATTGATTTCGTCTCGAAAAAATGTTCTCAGAAACGACCTATCATGTTCGAGGTTTCATGACTTTCGGGCCAAACGACGAGTGTTATGGCTAGAATCAGGGCATAGTTTGTCATAATATGCTTGTATTGTGCATGCATGTGCATCTTGGGATGGCGAACAATGTTGCAAGAGGAAGTTTTCTTTTTCGTTGTATGGAAAATCCATTTTCCATTTTCCGAGCGTAAAAAACGGGGCGTTTTGTGAAGCAACCACCAAATAACAGTTTTAGAATGCTACCACCCCATTTTTCAAAAATACTAGACCACCTTACCTGAAAGAATATTGTTTGGCCCCGACATTGTAACTCAAGCGAAGGAGAAAGTTCACATCATTCTCGAAAACCTGAAGATTTCTCAAAGTCGCCAGAAGAGCAATTATGACAGGAAGCACACGGACATGGAGTATGTCCCTGGTGATCTCGGTTACCTTCGTGTCAGTCCCATGAGAGGCAAGCACCGCTTTGGTATCAAAGGAAAGCTGGCTCCTAGATACATCGGTCCTTTCAAAATTCGTGGAAGAAGAGGAGAAGTTGCTTACGCTCTTGAGCTCCCTGAACAACTCAAAGTCCATGATGTTTTCCACATCTCTCAACTCAAGAAGTGCTTCAAGGATCCCGACAGGATCGTGGACCATGAACTCATCAATCTCCAAGAAGATCTGTCTTATCAAGAACACCCCACAAAAATTCTTGAAGTCGCGGAAAGAAGGACTCGCAACAAGTCCATCAAGTTCTGCAAGGTGCAGTGGTCGCACCATTCCGTTGATGAAGCCACTTGGGAACATGAAGATGAGCTCCGTGCCAAGTATCCTACCCTCTTTGAGTCTTCTTCTTCTTCCTCGAATCTCGGGGCGAGATTCCTGTTTAGTGGGGGAGAGTTGTAGCATCCCAATTGTCTAACAATTGTAATGCTACTTGGTCTAGTAATATAATGGGTACTTCCTATATATAATTGTTGCATCATAATTATATTATGCTCATGTCATCATGCCACCTTGCATTTGAGCATCATATAAAACCCTTTTTCTTTGAAACTTTGGGTGGTGTATATCTTTTGGAGAACTCCCTTCTCTCCCAAATCTTTGGGTGGTGTATACCTTTTGTATTTTATTTGAATCTTTGGGTGGTGTATATCTTTTGGAGAACTCCCTTCTCTCCCAAATCATTCACCTTGTTTGATCTCTCCTTACCATGTGCCTCAACATCATCATCCCACTTGTGCATGTGTCATGCAAGATCAAGTGTAACCTACCAGACCCTACCCGCACTTTCTTACCACTTCTTCTTGCTTGTTCTTGTGTTGTGCATGTTCAAACCCTAGTCACCACCACACCAACACCCCATCTACCTTAGCCAAGCCCCCATGCTAGTAACCTCTAGTCTAACACCACTTCTTTTAACCTAACCCTAACCCTTAATCTCACCCCTCTTTCTTTCACTCCCTCTCTCTACCATGCTGGCCCTACCTGGCAGCCTCCACCAGCCCTAACCCTACCCCAGGCCGAAGCCTACCCCAACCCTAAAGCCCTAACCCGAGCCACCCCCATTCCTCCAACCCTAGCTCCTAACCAAGCTCTACCCCTCTCTCTCTACCTCTCTTCTCTCTCCCTGCCATGAGGGCCCCCTCCAGCCCGAGCCTCTCTCCTGCCTGTCCTCTCCCCTTAGCAGACCCCACCGGCAGTCCTTCACCACCCCTGCGAGCACGTGAGGGAGGTGGCCGAGGCCACCTTTACACCACCGTCGCCCCACATCATCTCCCAGCACCTCCCTCCTTATCTACCCCCACCCGGCTCTGCCGTACCCCATCGACCACCCCCCTCTCTGGCCTCGCGCCGTTCTTTCCCTCCCCTCTACCCCATCTACACACCGACGGCCACCCTCTGCCTCCCCCATCTCCTCTTTGAAAGCACGGCGGCGGGCGGGTCTTCACGGTGTTGGGGAAGGCCGCGGCGTCCCACGTCGTCGTCCCGACGCACGCGTACGAGGTGGAGAAGGCCTAGCTCGCCGGAGATCCACCTCGTCCTTCGAAACCCTAGCGGCGTCGGCCGTCTGCGTCCTCGCCCCTACGTCGCCCCCCTGCACGATCCGACCGCACCGATCTCTCCGCGGTACGACCCTCTTCCTCCCTGACACCCTCCGCCTCGCTGTCACCATCTAGCGTCACCGTTCTTTTCGCCGAGCGCCTTCGGTGCACGGTAGCTGCTGTCGTTTGCTCCGCGCCGCGCCTCGCAGAGGCATATCTAGTCGCCGTCCGCTCCTCCGTCATCCTCCCTTAATCAGCCGCACTGGCTATCACCCGCAGCGCGCGTGCCCGCGACGCGAGTTCGAACCCCGCGCGTCGCACCCTGCGTCGGACGATCTCGGGCCTGTCCACGGTTCAGAGAAAGCAAAAGAACAGTAGGGCACGTTGGCAATTTTTCAAAAGCCCCCCAACCTTCTTATTTCCTAAACCCGCTGTCCAGCCTACCCCACCTGTCATCCACCTGGCATTCTTGCAGAAAATTCCCCCTGTTCCTCAGGCCGTAACCCGCGCTCCAGCTCGGCCCGAGCTGGCAGTCTCTGCGCATTCGTTCGCTGGCACGTGGGCCTCTAGTCGCGGGCCCACCTGTCAATCGTAGAGGCTAGCTAAGCCCGCGGTAGCAAAAGAATTTTCCGCGCGCGTGGCCCCAGTCAGCACTGGCCCACCCGTCAGCGTCTGGGCTGGGTTTGCCTGAGTGTAAAATGTTTTCTGCTTTTCTGTTTTAATTACACTTTTTCAGTAATTGTTTAAATTCAAATTCAAATCAGTTTTTAAGTAACTTTTAAAATACAAATCCAATTAATACAAGTGATATATGTTTTTGAATCAGAAAAATGTGAGGAATTCAAATATGACATTCAAAATATTGTTTGAGCACTTTAAAATTTCGAGATGATTAAAATTACAATAAAATGCTCTTTTCTTAATAAATTAATAACTTTAATTCTACAACTCCAAAATTGACAAATAATATGTCTAAATCGATCAGCGCGACGAGCCCGTTCTACCTATGCAGTCCTTGTTCTGAATTGAAGCAGGCATCATGTCATTATTAAAAATATGAACTGTTTATGACAATAAAACTTTGTTAAATAAGTAATAAAATGCTTTATTTCTTGTATCCACACCTCACCTTTGCCATGCTACTTTAATGCCATCTAAATTGTGCATCATTCATCATGGCATGCTTGTTTGCTTGTCGCATTTTAATTCATATGCTTGTGCACTTTATTTATGTTGGCCCTTGTTTGTTTGGTTCTTCTTCGAATAGATGCCCAACAGGAGAATTACCAGGAATCACAGGAGTACCACCCAGATCCATCTCTCGCTTCAACTGAGCTGCCAGGCAAGCACTACCACATGCTTGCATACATTTAGTACCTATTGCCTCTATCTTATTCTTGCATCATTGAGTCGCGATTGCATTAAATTGAATCCCAAGTACTGCATAGCCTTTACTTTTAAACCCCACCGAAGCTTGTTCCTCCATCCCATGAGCCATTACTACAGGAGTTGTTTGAGCCATGCGAGTCGTAGAAAAGCATGTGTAGGGTATGTGAGTGTCGGATGAATAACGAGGTACCTAAACAACATAACCTGAGTAGTAATGGCATAACTAATGAAAGAGGCACCGGTGAGAAATATCTGCTATTTGGTTTTTCATGCTCACTTGTGTCCCGTAGGACCCCGAGTACTTGATTCTTGTTCCTTGACTATTCGCACTATCCACATCCGGGAGGCCTTATGGACCCCCCTGAGCCAGAGCTTGATTCATTCTTATTTCTTGGGGCCACGATTAGTTTGGGGCTTTATTACTATCATGTACTTATGCCATGTTACTGCTTTATTTAAGATTGTGCGAGGAGCACCTGTACTGTTTTGGATCGTGACACGTTTTCGCTGTATCGACAAGCCCAGTCACATTTTCGGGTTCCCAGTCGTTTACCGCTGTCCACACAAACCTTGGGTCCGTCTCGGAGCCGGCCAACTTTGTTGCGGGTAGCTTAATGGGGTGGCCACCTGAAATATTTCTGAATCCTGTGATTGCTTTGTCGTGAATGCCTCGTTCGGTTTTGATTTGGTTTTTCCGAGGTTGATCGAGTGTGTGTTGCTATTCATGCACCCCTGCAGGGTAAATCTTTCTAAAAGCCGTGTCCGCGGTTATGGACGGCTTGGAGCACAGTTTCTCGATCATAGACAAGTATAACTAAAGTACCGCTTTCAATTTGACTAAGTATTTGATTAGTAAATAGCGCAACGCTCATGGAATGGTTAATAAATCTGCCAACGGATGATGGGGGTTGTTCGTCCGCTTCCTCGTTGGTAAGCGAGGAGGAGGATGGATCTGTTAATTATACTACTATAACTGTTGTTCTTAATTCACGGACATCCATCTATCATTGGTTTGGCGCATGGTTAGCGAGTATCTATAGAATTGTTAGCTATTATCTTTTGCTGCAATTGCGTCACCCCAGGTTGTGTCCCCTTTAGTGGCATAAACACTTGCTGAGTACCCCTAGGGTCTCACACGATAAATTGTTTGATTAAGATGAACAGGTATATTCCCAAGATGGATACTGGGTGGAGGAGAGAGATGATGTTGGCCACGATCATTCGGTGTAGAGATTCCATGAACGGGGATCCGTGAGATCTATGGGCGAGATGTGTTTATTTATGTGGCATCTTATGCCGATTTGCTTCTTATCCGTACTCGGATCTTGTTTTCCGCTTCTGCCTGATACTCTGATGTTTGTTGTGTGAGGAGCTATCCTAAAATATTATCTCTATCTAGGATATTTGAATCTTGCCGTATGGCGTTGCAATATTTCTATTTCTTTTAGATGGAATGGCTCTGAGGACTGTTGTATGTGGCTTGCATACATACTCACTTGTGTATGTAGTTGATCCCTTCGCCTGCCGATTACGCCGCTCGTTCTTGTCCCGATGATCTGAAAGTGGTTAGGACGGCCGAAAGGTCTACCGTGAGTGGCCCTGGGCCCCACCGTACTATTTTAACCACTTTCGTTCATCCAGGCATGTAACTAAGAGCGTAATTCACCGAGGTAGTTACAATTAGTATCAGAGCCATCCCGCCCTTTAGGGTCTCAGCCAAAATGGTCGTTGTCAGTCTAGTAAATATTTTTGTTGCTATGTATACTAGGGAAAAACAAAACGTGAGAGTAGGACTGCTTCCATTTTTCTTCTTACCCACCCACCTACCCTTTTCTGGTAAGGAAGTGTAACGTTTTCAATCCTCTTCTAAAATTCAAACTAGGATTCACGTGTTCTGGGTTCCGTAGTACCATAGGTTGTGTGTGTGTGTGTGTGTGTGAATTCCTTGTCTATCTGTTGCATCCAAATGTTATCACTATCTACCTTTTGGTTATCAACTGTTGGTACACTCCATACCGACAGGCCTTTGTAAACCGACGCGATCTATTCTGATTCGTTGTATACCGATGCGATCTATCTTACTCTTTGTTATCCGACGATATCTTGTTGGGGTGTTCTTTTTCGTAGTTACCAATCTTTAGGTTCATCTTAAGAAGAAGGTGTTGGGATATGTGTTTTAATGATTCATGTGCGGAGTAATGATTTGAGTGCGGGATGGAGTCGCGACCATACCACTACTTTTATCATTGCTCTTGTATATTGAATTAGTGGAGTTACTAATCTTGATTCGTTAAGTGGTTTTGCGCATATAGTGGTATCTTAATGCCGAAATTTGCGGAAAATTTTTCTTTGTTAGTTTGTGTATCACACTCCTTGTTCAGTCGTATGCGTTATGCTTAATATCTTCTAGGTGCCTTGAACTTTGTTGATATTTTAATATCATCTCAGTGGATTGCATCCTTTAATCTTGGTTAATTCCATTTTGGTACTATTTTGGATTATTATCATTCTCCATTATAGTACTGACTTGTGTTTTATATCAATCACAGGATGGCACCACCACGCTGTTCTGAGGAGGACATACCACCTGAACTTGGGGCTGCTTTGGCAAGTATTGCAAATGCTTTGGGCAGTATGCAGCAGAACCAGCAGCACTTCGAGGAAAGCGTGAGGAGGAATGAGTTTGTTCCGCTACCTCCACCTCCCAAGCAAGGAGACATCAAGAGTTTTCTCAAGTTCAACCCACGCCAATTTGAGGTGTCTGATCAGCCACTTGATGCGGATGATTGGCTTCGAGAAGTGTCAAGGTTGCTGATGACTGCGGATGTTCCCGAGCAAGAATGGGTCAAATGTGCCACTCACCTTCTGAAGGGAGATGCAGCTCTGTGGTGGGAAAATTACCTCAAGGCAGATCTCTCTGGTTTTCAGCCTACTTGGGAGCAATTCACTGCTGCTTTCAAAGAGCAATATCTGTCAGAAATTGTCATGGAAAGGATGAATGAAGTGTTTCTCAACCTTAAGCAGGGCACTGACAATGTCAACACGTACATCAGAAACTTCATGAACCTTTCTCGTTATGGTGGCGGTGAGATCTCCGATGACAAGAAAAAGCAAAAGAGGTTCCGGCAAGGCCTCAATGCATCCATCAAATATGCAATCACTCATGCAAGGCTGGCGTCTTTTCTGGAACTTCAACACACAGCTCTGCAGGAAGAAGCAAGTAGGCAAGTGTTTGAGGAGTCAAAGAAACACAGCCGTGATACATCAAGCTCTTCTGCTATGACAGCTCCTTCTAAGCGTCGTGTCTAGGTTCCTAACACCCCACCGTCGCTCCCGGCTCCACCAAGACCGTCAAGCTACGCACCAAGGCCACCAAACTCCTTTACTGCGGCTCCCAGGGGCTACAACCACAACTACCCTGGAGCGCCTGGCGGAGTCCCTGGCTACGTTGCTCCACGTCCACCTGGTGCTTGCTATACTTGTGGAAACACTAGGCATCAGCACTGGAATTGTCCAATGAACAACAAAGCTCTTCCACCACCACCTCCAAGACCTGCGGCAAGTGCTCCTATGATTCGTGCACCTCCACCTCGGGCTCTCAACATCAACACTAAGCCTGGGTCTACGGTTGCTCGTGCCAACTATGTCAACGCCGCTCAAGCTTTGCATGCTCCTGGAGTTTTCATGGGTATGCTTCCTGTTAACTCAGTTCCTGCACAAGTTTTGTTTGATTCTGGTGCTTCGCATTCTTTTGTTTCTCACAAGTTTGCGCATGAGAAAGATCTGGCTATGGTTCCTTTATTACACCGTCTTGTGGTACAATCTCCTGGGTCAAACATGAGGGCTGCTCATATCAGCCATGGAAATCAAATTGAGATTGGTGGCTCATCGTTTCCGGCTTCCTTAATTATTCTGGGCAATTATGATATTGATGTTATCTTGGGCATGGATTGGTTAACAATAAATGCAGCTGTGATTGATTCTGCTGAACGTTCGGTTTCTCTGAAAATTCCTGAAGGCCATATAGTCTATTCTCCAAGTCTGATTCCTGCAATTCAGCTTTATTCTTTGGTGGCTCTGAATGATGATGCTATGGAAGGTATTCAGAGTGTTCCTGTAGTCTGTGAGTTCCCAGATGTCTTTCCTGAAGAGTTGCCAGGTATGCCGCCGGATCGTGAGGTTGAGTTTGTCATTGAACTTGAACCTAGTACTGCTCCTATCTCCAAGCGGCCTTATAAAATGGGTCCTGCTGAGTTGGCTGAACTCAAACGCTAGCTGGATGAACAAGAGAAGTTGGGTTTCATTCAGCACAGTACTTCTTCTTGGGGTAGCCCAACCATCTTTGTCAAGAAGAGAGACACGACTGATAGACTTTGTGTTGACTATCGGGCACTCAATGCTAAAACCATCAAGAATAAATATCCCCTTCTGCGGATTAATGATCTCTTCGATCAGCTAGCTGGAGCTGTGGTATTCTCTAAACTTGATTTGAGAAGTGGCTATCATCAAATCAAGATCCGCAAGGAAGATGTTCCTAAAACAACTTTCACCACCCGTTATGGCCTGTATGAGTACACGGTCATATCTTTTGGTCTCACCAATGCACTTGCCACCTTCTCGAGGCTTATGAACTCGGTTTTCATGGAGTATCTTGATAAGTTCGTTGTGGTCTATTTGGATGACATTCTAGTCTATTCTAAGTCAAAAGAAGAACATGAAGAACACCTTCGGTGTGTCCTAAACAAGCTTCGTGAGAACCGCCTGTATGCAAAGTTCTCCAAGTGTGAGTTTTGGCTGCCTCAAGTCACCTACCTTGGTCACGTCATTTTTGCCAAGGGCATTGCCATCAACCTAGAAACTATTAAGACAATTATGGACTGGCTTCCACCCATAAATTTCAAAGAAGTCCGGAGTTTCCTTGGTTTGGCCAGTTACTGCCGTCGCTTCGTTCAAAACTTCTCAAAGATTGTGAAGCCTCTTACCGATCTCCTCAAGAAAGGCAAGAAATACCTTTGGACTCCTGCATGTCAAGCAAGCTTTGAAACACTCAAAGAGAAGCTCACTTCCACACCAGTCTTAGTTCCTCCAGATACATCAAAGCCTTTCCAGATATTCTGTGATGCCTCATTGCAAGGATTGGGTGCGGTCCTTATGCAAGAAAAGCAAGTTGTTGCTTATGCATCTCGTCAGTTAAAGACGCATGAGATCAACTATCCTACACATGACCTCGAACTCGCAGCAGTTATCTTTGCTTTGAAAGTATGGAGACATTACTTGCTTGGCAACCGTTGTGAGATCTTTTCTGATCACAAGAGTCTGAAGTATATCTTCACACAACCTGATCTCAACCTTCGTCAGAGGAGGTGGATTGAAACAATCAATGATTTTGATTTAACCATCAACTACACTCCGGGCAAAGCTAATGTCATGGCCGATGCTCTCAGCCGAAAAGCTTATGTTAACAATCTCATGGTGGAAGAGCAACATCCTCTCTTGTGCGAGGAATTCTGCAAGCTCAACCTTGAAATTGTGGATCAAGGGTATCTTCTTAACCTTCTAGCAACACCTCTCTTGGAAGAAAAGGTCCGTTCCATCCAACTTGGTGATCCTTACACTAAAAAGATCATCTCCAACATTCAACTTCCGAAGTATGAGTCTTTCCACGTAGACGACCAAGGCACTCTTTTCTTTGAACACCGGATGTTTGTTCCGAACTACCCGGGTTTAAGAGAGAAAGTTCTCAAGGAGGCGCATGATTCTGTTCTTTCTATCCACCCTGGCAGCACTAAGATGTACATGGACTTAAAAACACAATATTGGTGGCCTGGTTTGAAACGATATTGTGCCAAGTATGTCTCGGAGTGTGATGTTTGTCGCAGAGTTAAAGCTGTCCATCAGAAACCTTCCGGTCTTCTACAGCCATTGAAGCCTCCGGAATGGAAATGGGAGAAAGTAGAGATGGACTTCATCACTGCTTTTCCAAGGTCAAAAAAGGGCAACAATGCAATCTTTGTTGTCATTGAAAGGCTTTTCCAAAGTATCTCACTTCTTTTCTGTCAAAGAAACAATTTCTGCAATTCAGTTGGCTGAGCTCTATATCAAAAGAATTGTCTCTCTGTATGGGGTTCCTCTTGAGATCAGTTCAGACCGTGGAAGCATCTTCACTTCCAAGTTCTGGGGAAGTTTCCAAAATGCTTTGGGAACAAAATTAAACTTCAGCACAGCTTACCACCCTCAGTCGCAAGGACAAGTTGAAAGGATCAATCAGATTCTAGAAGATATGCTCCGTGCTTGCGTTATCTCTTTCGGTATGAAGTGGGAAGAATGTATTCCTTATGCTGAATTCTCTTACAACAACAGTTTCCAGAAAAATCTAAAGATGGCACCATTTGAGGCTCTCTATGGTCGCAAGTGCAGAACTCCGATTGGTTGGTCGGGCACAGGTGAAAGAATATTGTTTGGCCCCGACATTGTAACTCAAGCGGAGGAGAAAGTTCACATCATTCTCGAAAACCTGAAGATTGCTCAAAGTCGCTAGAAGAGCACTTATGACAGGAAGCACACGGACATGGAGTATGTCCCTGTCACTCCCATGAGAGGCACGCACCGCTTTGGTATCAAAGGAAAGCTGGCTCCTAGATACATCGGTCCTTTCAAAATTCGTGGAAGAAGAGGAGAAGTTGCTTACGCTCTTGAGCTCCCTGAACAACTCAAAGTCCATGATGTTTTCCACATCTCTCAACTCAAGAAGTGCTTCAAGGATCCCGGCAGGATCGTGGACCATGAACTCATCAATCTCCAAGAAGATCTGTCTTATCAAGAACACCCCACAAAAATTCTTGAAGTCGTGGAAAGAAGGACTCGCAACAAGTCCATCAAGTTCTGCAAGGTGCAGTGGTCGCACCATTCCGTTGATGAAGCCACCTGGGAACGTGAAGATGAGCTCCGTGCCAAGTATCCTACCCTCTTTGAGTCTTCTTCTTCTTCCTAGAATCTCGGGGCGAGATTCCTGTTTAGTGGGGGAGAGTTGTAGCATCCCAATTGTCTAACAATTGTAATGCTACTTGGTCTAGTAATATAATGGCTACTTCCTATATATAATTGTTGCATCATAATTATATCATGCGCATGTCATCATGCCACCTTGCATTTGAGCATCACATAAAACCCTTTTTCTTTTGGTTTTTCCCTCATATGCATTATTAATTGTATTTGCCTCTTGATATTGTATTTGGTTATTGATATATTGTTTAATGCCCAAGTTGAGTTGGGGGCATATCTTTTATTCAACTCCATCACCTTTCTTTTCACCACCTTATAATTTCACCATCCCATTAATCCATGAGCTTGTATTTCTTTTCTCTTGATTTTATTCTAGCTCATGTGAATGGGGTGGATCTAATTCTTTTGCTTGGCCTTTATTCCACTCCTTGGGAATGCATAAGAACAATGCCATATTATTATTTTGTTTTCACCAAATAAATCATGGCATTTAATATTTTGCATGGGCCATGAAAGTACCACCACATTCTAGTCTTTTGTATTTTCTTTGAATCTTTGGGTGGTGTATATCTTTTGGAGCACTCCCTTCTCTCCCAAATTTTCACCTTGTTTGATCTCTCCTTACCATGTGCCTCAACATCATCATCCCACTTGTGCATGTGTCATGCAAGATCATGTGTAACCTACCAAACCCTACCCCCACTTTCTTACCACTTCTTCTTGCTTGTGCTTGTGTTGTGCATGTTCAAACCCTAGTCACCACCACACCAACACCCCATCTACCTTAGCCAAGCCCCCATGCTAGTAACCTCTAGTCTAACACCACTTCTTTTAACCTAACCCTTAATCTCACCCCTCTTTATTTCACTCCCTCTCTCTCCCATGGTGGCCCTACCTGGCAGGCTCCACCAGCCCTAACCCTACCCCAGGACGAAGCCTACCCCAACCCTAAAGCCCTAACCCGAGCCACCCCCATTCCTCCAACCCTAGCTCCTAACTGAGCTCTTCCCCTCTCTCTCTCCCTCTCTTCTCTCTCCCTACCATGAGGGCCCCCTCCAGCCCGAGCCTCTCTCCTGCCTGTCCTCTCCCCTCGGCAGACCCCACCGGCAGTCCCTCACCACCCCTGCGAGCACGTGAGGGAGGTGGCCAAAAAGGTGGCCAAGGCCACCTTTACACCACCGTTGCCCCACGACATCTCCCAGCACCTCCCTCCTTATCTACCCCCACCCGGCTCTGCCGTACCCCATCGACCACCCCCCTCTCTGGCTTCGCGCCGTTCTTTCCCTTCCCTCTACCCCATCTGCACACCGACGGCCACCCTCTGCCTCCCCCATCTCCTCCACGAAAGCACGGCGGCGGGCGGGTGTTCACGGTGTCAGGGAAGGCCTCGACATCCCACGTCGTCGTCCCGACGCACGCGTACGAGGTGGAGAAGGCCCAGCTCGCCGGAGATCCACCTCGCCCTTCGAAACCCTAGCGGCGCCGGCCGTCTGCGACCTCGCCCCTACGTCGCCCCCCTACACGATCCGACCGCACCGATCTCTCCGCGGTACGGCCCTCTTCCTCCCTGACACCCTCCGCCTCGCTGTCACCGTCTAGCGTCGCCATTCTTTTCGCCGAGTGCCTTCGGTGCACGGTAGCCACTGCCGTCTGCTCCGCGCCGCGCCTCGCAGAGGCATATCTAGCCACCGTCCGCTCGTCCGTCATCCTCCCTTAATCAGCCGCACTAGCTATCACCTGCAGCGCGCGCGCCTGCGCGCGAGTTCGAACCCCGCGTGCCGTGCCCTGCGTCGGACGATCTCGGGCCTGTCCCGGTTTAGAGAAAGCAGAAGAATAGTAGGGCACGTTGGCAATTTGTC
The DNA here is from genome assembly GCA_910589775.1 of Avena eriantha. Lineage (NCBI taxonomy): Eukaryota > Viridiplantae > Streptophyta > Magnoliopsida > Poales > Poaceae > Avena > Avena eriantha. The sequence goes on from OU342742.1 coordinate 354,779,516, forward strand.
AAAATCCTCCCCAACCTTTTTATTTCCTAAACCCGCGGTCCAGCCTGCCCCACCTGTCAGCCGCCTGGCATTCTTGCAGAAAAGTCCCCCTGTTCCTCAGGCCGTAACCCGCGCTCCAACTCGGCTCCACCTGGCAGTCTCTGCGCATTCGTTCGCTGGCACGTGGGCCTCCAGTCGCGGGCCCACCTGTCAATCGCAGAGGCTGGCTAAGCCCGCGGTAGCAAAAGAATTTTCCGCGCGCGTGGCCCTAGTCAGCACTGGCCCACCCGTCAGCGTCTGGGCTGGGTTTGCCTGAGTGTAAAATGTTTTCTGCTTTTCTGTTTTAATTACACTTTTTCAGTAATTGTTTAAATTCAAATTCAAATCAGTTTTTAAATAACTTTTAAAATACAAATCCAATTAATACAAGTGATATATGTTTTTGAATCAGAAAAATGTGAGGAATTCAAATATGACATTCAAAATATTGTTTGAGCACTTTAAAATTTCGAGATGATTAAAATTACAATAAAATGCCCTTTTCTTAATAAATTAATAACTTTAATTCTACAACTCCAAATTTGACAAATAATATGTCTAAATCGATCAGCGCGACGAGCCCGTTCTACCTATGCAGTCCTTGTTCTGAATTGAAGCATGCCACACCTCACCTTTGCCATGCTACTTTAATGCCATCTAAATTGTGCATCATTCATCATGGCATTCTTGTTTGCTTGTCGCATTTTAATTCATATGCTTGTGCACTTTATTTATGTTGGCCCTTGTTTGTTTGGTTCTTCTTCGAATAGACGCCCAACAGGAGAATTACCAGGAATCACAGGAGTACCACCCAGATCCATCTCTCGCTTCAACTGAGCTGCTAGGCAAGCACTACCACATGCTTGCATACATTTAGTACCTATTGCCTCTATCTTATTCTTGCATCATTGAGTCGCGATTGCATTAAATTGAATCCCAAGTACTGCATAGCCTTTACTTTTAAACCCCACCGAAGCTTGTTCTTCCATCCCATGAGCCATTACTACAGGAGTTGTTTGAGCCATGCGAGTCGTAGAAAAGCATGTGTAGGGTATGTGAGTGTCGGATGAATAACGAGGTACCTAAACAACATAACCTGAGTAGTAATGGGATAACTAATGAAAGAGGCACCGGTGAGCAATATCTGCTATTTGGTTTTTCATGCTCACTTGTGTCACGTAGGACCCCGAGTACTTGATTCCTGTTCCTTGACTATTCGCACTATCCACATCCGGGAGGCCTTATGGACCCCCCTGAGCCAGAGCTTGATTCATTCTTATTTCTTGGGGCCACGATTAGTTTGGGGCTTTATTACTATCCTGTACTTATGCCATGTTACTGCTTTATTTAAGATTGTGCGAGGAGCACCTGTACTGTTTTGGATCGTGACACGTTTTCGCTGTATCGACAAGCCCAGTCACATTTTCGGGTTCCCAGTCGTTTACCGCTGTCCACACAAACCTTGGGTGCGTCTCGGAGTCGGCCAACTTCGTTGCGGGTAGCTTAATGGGGTGGCCCCCTGAAATATTTCTGAATCCTGTGATTCCTTTGTTGTGAATGCCTCGTTGGATTTTGATTTGGTTTTTCCGAGGTTGATCGAGTGTGTGTTGCTATTCGTGCACCCCTGCAGGGTAAATCTTTCTAAAAGCCGTGTCCGCGGTTATGGACGACTTGGAGCACAGTTTCTCGATCATAGACAAGTATAACTAAAGTACCGCTTTTAATTTGACTAAGTATTTGATTAGTAAATAGTGCAACGCTCAAGGAATGGTTAATAAATCTGCCAACGGATGATGGGGGTTGTTCGTCTGCTTCCTCGTCGGTAAGCGAGGAGGAGGATGGATCTGTTAATTATACTGTTATAAGTGTTGTTCTTAATTCACGGACATCTGTCTATCATTGGTTAGGTGGATGGTTAGCGAGTATCTATAGAATTGTTAGCTATTATCTTTTGCTGCAATTGCGTCACCCCAGGTTGTGTCCCCTTTAGTGGCATAAACACTTGCTGAGTACCCCTAGGGTCTCATATGATAAATTGTTTGATTTAGATGAACAGGTATATTCCCAAGATGGATACTGGGTGGAGGAGACACATGATGTTGGCCACGATCATTCGGTGTAGTGATTCCGGGAACGGGGATCCGTGAGATCTGTGGGCGGGATGTGTTTATTTATGTGGCATCTTTTGACGATTTGCTTCTTATCCATACTCGGATCTTGTTTTCCGCTTCCGCCTGATACTCTGATGTTTGTTGTGTGAGGAGCTATCCTAAAATATTATCTCTATCTAGGATATTTGAATCTTGCCGTATGGCGTTGCAATATTTCTATTTCTTTTAGATGGAATGGCTCTGATGACTGTTGTATGTGGCTTGCATACATACTCACTTGTGTATGTAGTTGATCCCTTCGCCTGCCGATTACGCCGCTCCTTCTTGTCCCGATGATCTGAAAGTGGTTAGGACGGCCGAAAGGTCTACCGTGAGTGGCCCTGGGCCCCACCGTACTATTTTAACCACTTTCGTTCATCCAGGCATGTAACTAAGAGCGTAATTCAACGAGGTAGTTACACCATAGTTTGAAACGGGCATAAAAAATTAAAAAAAGGTCCGATCAATGCAAATCCTTCGCGTGGCGTCTTATTATGTAACATAGTTTCAATGAAAAATACCAACCTTGGGATATTGCAAGTGTCTCGAAAAATCCTTCTCATAAATGACCTATCATGTCTGAGGTTTCATCGCTTTCGGGCCAAACGACCAATATTATGGCCATAATCGCGACATAGTTTGTGATAATGTGCCCATATTTTGCATCCATGTGTACCATGAGATGGCGAACAATGTTGCAGGAGGAATTTTTTCTTTTCGTCGCACGGAAAATCCATTTTCATTTTTCCGAGCACAAAAAACGGGGCGTTTTGTGAAGCAACCACCAAACGACAGTTTTAGAATGCTACCACCACATTTTTCAAAATAGTAGACCACCTTACATGGACAATGTCCCAACCGGGTATCTCAAACCTTTCCTTCCATCCCTCGGAAAAAAGACAAATTTGTGCTGAATCCGTAGGAAGTGGGTCCGATTTGAACTACATGTACATTATCTGATGCCCATGATTTTTCGAAAAAATCATTTTTAGACTCGCCATATGCTATTTCTTCAGAGATCCAATACAAGTTTAGCAAGGCTCGGCCGCTGACTAAGAACCTTCATGCCCGTCGTTTTGACCATAGTTTGAAACTGGCATAAAAAATTTAAAAAAGGTCCGATCAATGGAAATCCTTCGCGGGGCGTCTTATTATGTGACATAGTTTCAAGGAAAAATACCAACCTTGCTATATTGCAAGTGTCTCGAAAAAACCTTCTCATAAATGACCTATTATGTCTGAGGTTTCAAGGCTTTCGGTCCAAACGATTGGTGTTATGGCTAGAATCGCGACATAGTTTGTGGTAATGTGCCCATATTGTGCAAGAATGTGCATCTTGGGATGGTGAACAATGTTGAAGGAGAAAGTTTTCCATTTCATCACAGAGAAAAGCCATTTTCATTTTCTGATTGAAAAAAACGGGGCGTTTTGTGAACCACCAAACGGCTAATTCAAAATGCTACCACCCTATTTTTCAAAAATAATATACCACCTTACATGCATAATGTCCCAACTGGGGATTCGAAAATTTTCATCCACCCCTGGTGAAAAAGACAAATGTCTGATGAATCGGTAGAAAGTGGGTCTGGTTTGAACTACATGTACATGATCTAATGCTCGTGATTTTTTGAAAAAATAATTTTATACTCACAATATAATGTTTCTTTAGAAATACAATGAAAGTTTAGCAAGACTTAAGGCCAAAAAATTTGAACTCAAAACCCTAGTTTCAAAATCATATTTTGGATTATGATATTGTCCCTACCATGGACTAATGTGATATTAGTAAGTCCACTATTTTGAAACAATAAAAGTATTGATAATTAACAACCTAGGAGGATATAACTGATATTTTTAAAAAATAGAGCAAAAAAATCAATTAATTTGGACTTGTTATGAAAAAGATACAAAAGAATTAAGTAAATAGAAAAGAAAAAAGAAAAAAAAATCCTAAATGGACCACCAGCCTGGACCGGATCGTATCTATCAGGGGCCAAGGCCCAGGCTACCAAGTTAAAAAAAGGAGGGAAGGACCGCCGGCTTGGACCGGACTCCCTTCGCCATGGCCCAGGCCCAACAAATAAGATGGAGTCATTTATAAACATGCAGCGTCGTAGTATAACAAAGAAACAAGTGGTGGTGGGATGGTTAGAGCACCCCGTTTGGTGGATGAGGTCCTTGGTTCGATCCCTGTGAGCACCAAATTTTTTGCGCCAATTATTCGTGAACTTATCAAAGCCTAACATATAAATAAAACGATTATGCAACAATAACATGAATGAGATGGTAGCGTAGTGGTTTGCATTGAGCGAGCGTAGACCCGTGGTTGCTGGTTCGATCCCCTTGTACACTCCTTTTTGCTATTATTCCCTAAAAATATAGACATATACATATACAAATCTTGACACATAGACATGCCACATAAGCATAATTATACAAAAGTTGCCACGTAGACATGCCACATAGGCATAATTGTTGATGTGGCCAGCTAGTTAATTCAATTTATATTATTTTAGACGATATGACGATTTAAATTGGTCATAATGGGGGTATGAATAAGCCTCTAAGCTATATCACGTAGTTTATGATGATTTCATGTGATAAAATTACGACGATTTTGAAACAAATCATCGAAATTCTATAGGATTTTGGCCTATCCAAACAACGTATGACCATCTTGTGGAAAATCGTCATAAATCTATGACAATTTCATTCCTCGTCACTATGAGAAGGTCACAAGTTAACACATTTTTTGTAGTGCCAGGTCATACGGGACTATCTGTTTGTTCCTCCTTGCCGAGGTTACCACTTTCTCTCTTCTAGGACCATCATGAGGGGATGATGCAGTCCCAGCGGATTTCTCCAGGTTACCCACTGCCGAATAAACGACCTTGGAAGCCCCGGCTCTTGCCGGGTTCGCCCTGAGAAACTCCTCATTCTGTCTGTTAGCGATCCGAACAAACTCGTTGACCCTCTCCTGCTGTCTTTGCCGGGCTTCACCCTTCAAACCATCTAATTCGGATGCAGCCGCATCCGCTGCCTTGAGTTTCTTTGCCGGGGTGCTGTACTTCGGAAGCCCCATGGACAAAAAGTTCTATGATTCCTCGACTCTGGTCTCACCCTCTTTGTTCATTTCACTGATGAGGTTTTTCCCTTTTACTTTTACAACATCTTCTTTATTTGCTCTTACGCAGCATCATGTTCAATGACTGCTGAGCCGCGGCTATCTTTTTCACGCCCTCTAATATTTTCCGCCTTGTTTCCTCTAACTCGGCTTGTGCTTGTTTCGGATCTACCACAGCTGCTACGAGGCTTGCCAAGCTATCTATTGCCTGCTGCAACACATTCTCTAGCCTCTCTAGCGGAGGACCTCTGCTTTTCCTAGGTGCCTTGGGTGTTACCTCCAGATCTGGTGCCGGGTCTTTGCTTGCACCAGCGTCAGACACTGTCATCATCACCTCAGCGCGGTCAGGGGAGCGAGTGATACACGCACCATGAGCCGCGCTAAGGGGTGGTTCGCCTCCCTCGACGACGTGCTGCGGGTGAACGCAAGACACATCGACGCCGACGTAGATCTTGTAGGCACTAAGCTTGATGAAGAGGCCATTGTGCGGTGGAGGTTGCCTGCTGAAGCTACCAGCATTGTCGCTGACATAGTCCAGTGCTCCAAAGCGCTGAATCAGCCCAGAGACGATGTGCTCGCTGGTGCCGATGATGCTTCCTGTCCAGATCTTCACTCTTGCTCGCACTGCTAGCCCCACGGTGGGCGCTAACTGTCGTGGTGGTGTCACGGCAGATGCCATAGATAGGCTAAAGGTGGGGCCAATATGTACTAGAGGAACCCAAGGAGGGATAGTGTGGTGATTCCACACACAGATGCTTTGTATTCTCCAAGTTCACTGAGTTTACAGATGCTCCTTGAGCTGTGTTGGGGAGAGGAGGAAGAAGAAGCTCTCTTAATCTCACTACCACTTTCACCCTATGATCAGTCTACTTGCCCACGAGCCCTTCTACAGAGGTCCTAGCGCTCCTTATAAAGGGGAGGCTAGGCTACCTGTTAGGGCATACGTGGAGGCATATTCTTGGCAATATGCCTCTCCCAAAATAGCAAACCGACCCAGTCACCTTTTCCCTCTGTAAGCAATGCAGAGACTATGTAACCCTCTATGGCACCAGCGTCAGCCGACATAGGCTACGTCAGCTTTGTCGGCCACGCCCCGCTGGTCCTTTCCTCTGTCTTCTTTGCTCATGATCCTGCACACAGAGCCCACCTTTTGACCAGCGGGATACCTTCCTTCTCTTGCAAGCCTGATATAACCCTTCTTAGGCCTGGTTAATCTGGCCCTGTGGGTACCTGCAGACAAGTTACAAAGAGTCTGCCGACATACAATATACGTCGGCTGGGACGCGGTGAGACGGACGTCCTCCGGGCCGGGTTACTCCGTAAGTCGGCCTGCCTTGAGGTGACCCGGCCAGCTTTCACTTTGACCTTGTCATACCACGGCTAACTCGGCCTCTATACCCCGGCGTGACCCTACCCGAGGGTATCCCCCAACATGTAGGGAGCATAAGGAATGGACAACCGGTTGAACATAGCATCAGTCAGTTCATGGTAGATAAAGTCCATCACATCCAGCTTGTACTGCATGTTGGGGATGTACTTTCCGGGTATCCTCACACTTCCTCACTGACCAGGGTGGCCCACTTCAGGTTAGAGCTTTGCTTCACGGGCGACCCAGTCAGGGAGCAAATACGGAGTCCATTCCGGCTACGGGAGGACCTAGAAGACTTACCGACATAGACCCATAGTGTTACTTGTAGTGCAAGATGTACTCTATAACCGACTCTTAGTCGTAGCCGGATAGGTCTATCCTGTAAACCCTAGGCCGGATAACTATATAAGCCGTCCTAGGGAGAGCCTTTAGGGCACCCTCAATAGTCTACAATCTCAACTCACACAGGCGAACCCTTGTAACCCATATTCCGGCTCTGTCGTATTACTGGATTGCTAGTAGGAGTAGGATCCGTCCAAAGCTGGCGGATTCAAACCTGGGTAAACTTGTGTTCTCACCGTCCCAGAACACCGCACGTTTCACACCCCTCTCTGCCGCACGCCTTGAGGACCCCCTCATGGCGTACTTGTCATCAATCCGACGATAGTTGGCGCCCAACATGGTACAAGTGAGCTTTGGATCTGCGTTCCGAGCGGAATCTGCAAGAATCGGAATCGGCAAGACTATCGCCATCGGTCACATCCTCTACGCCAACGATGTCCCTCTCATCGTCCTCGACGAGACCTGGATTCCGACTAGGGACGCTGTGACTGCCTACACCATCATGTCTTTTGGCGAGATCAATGTTTACATCGGTTTTGCTGAAACTGTCCCACCCACCACAGCGGTCATGATAGAGGCAGAGGAAATCTCTGGGTCCCCTTTATCCGCGGAGGCGGCAGAGTTCCGGATCTCAGAAAACCCTAATCCCACCTAGCCCGCACTAGTTGAGGAGATAGTAGAGAAATCCGAGCCTGAAGCAGACCTAGCGGTCCAAGTCGAATCTGTAGTGGATATCCTTGGAGAGACCGAATCACACATCGACTCACCTACTGAAGTCGAAATTCAGGAGGAGCATAGCAACAACACTGATTCCGGCTCTGATGACACCGGGACAGACAGGTCTTTCCTGAGGTACACGCTAAGACGCATGACGATGCAAAACTCTGGCATAGATGAAATCCTCGAGACCATCAAGCATTTCGACGAGGCCGATTGTGAGAGCCGTAGGTACCCCAGGAAGCACGCGTCGCACTTCGTCGGATGTGTGGGATCCAGGTCCGGCTCTGCCGATGCTGGAGACAACACCGACTCGGTGATGGAGGCGATCGGATCAAACGTCGACGTACCCCCATCCTCGGATGAATCGATGATGTCAACAGATTTCTGAAAGTTCTCCACGGAGTATGACGAGGAGTATAACTCCAAAGCTGTATAGGAAGGAGAAGCCATGGATGAAGGATTCAGGGAACACTCTCCCAAAGCGCAGGATGACATGGAAATCGGAGATAATCCGGAAGTCCAGATGTCCGAAAGTACCGATCAGAGCTTGACTCCGGGAAACGGACCCAAAGCCGTCTTTGCTACCGATGCTACCAAGAAAGCAAAGAAGAAGAACAAGACCCCGGCAAAAGATCCTCCGGTAGAGGAGGTGATTGCTGAGGAATACGAGGAAGACTCGGATGGAGCACTTATCCCAGACGAGCCCAAAAAATAAGAACTGGTGGATGGACACGTGATCACTGAAGGTGCGCGTAAATTCATTGATGCTGCATTAACCACACCTATTCCTACAGCTGCATGACTTATTGCTGAAGAACTGGACGAGAGGGCACATGCCCTAGAAGCGCATCGACAACAACTTCTTGATGAAGCCAAAAACATTGAGGAAAATAAACGCATAGCATCTGCAAAGAAGTACAACTCCAGGCAATACCAGAAAACCAGGAAGCGTCATACTAGGGACAACCAATTCGTGCAGATTCACGCCGTCCTTTTTGGAGAAAAATGGGGAAGCCTTAGAAAGATAGCAAAGGGGATTGGGAGTATCCAACCCTAGTGCAGAACACCGTTGCGGCCTGAGAAATTCTATCGGCTAATCCAGGCCTGGAGCTGATCCGGTTGGGCATCAAATTACTCAACAAGGGACTAGAGCAGCAAAAGGTCGCCATGTCCGAAAGTCAAAAGCTGGTCTCTGATTCTGACTAGTGTCGCACAGATCCGGCATGGGATGATGTAAGACCCTAGTGTGTTCCGGAGCAGCACCACTGTTCCGATCTTCGGGAGGACAATTACTCAAGAACCGGATCTTCGGGACAGCACCACAAACCTGCCCGTGACTAGCGTAACGTTAACCCAGTTGCGGAGCAAGAGGCAATTGCTGCACTGAATCCGAGGAACCTGCCCCGGCGAGAGTCGAAATACCGCAGGGACGACGATAAGGAGAAATGTCGGGAGGAGGACCGACAAAGAATGCCACCTCCTAGACATGCAAGCCGTCCGGATGACGGACGAAGGAACGACGGACATCATGCTGAGACAAGCCAGAAGGGGGCTCGTCACAATGAAGACCCTCCCCGGAACCTCTACATCACAAACATCAAGTTGCCCCGCATGGGAGCCATCATTTTCTTCGAACACGACACTATAAGATTCTACAACAGTTCCGGAGAGCTTATTGTAGACTCTATAAGTGTGGGATTTGGCACCATAACCAACAAAAATACCTTCTAGAGCCTTAGATTCAAATTTAGATAAACGAACTCCCTTGATGAGAAAGAAACACTTACACCCGAATACCCGAAAGTATGAGATGTTTGGCTTGTTACGGGTAAGTAGTTCATATGGAGTCTTGTCCAAGATTTTACGGAGGTATAACCGGTTGGATGAATGACACGCGGTCGAGATTGCTTTAGCCCAAAAGTTATATGGAGACTTGAATTCGGCTAGCATTGACCTTGCCATATCCATTAGAGTCCGATTCTCACTCTCGCCTACACCATTTTGTTGAGGGGTGTACGCAGCAGAATATTGATGTCTTATCCCCTCTTCACCTAGGAACTCATTTAAGGTGTAGTTCTTGAACTTGGAGCCATTATCACTTCTTACAGCCAGAATAGTGACGTTGTGTTGACATTGAACCTCGTTGGCGAATTCGATGACCGTTTGTTGAGTTTCACTCTTCAACTTGAAGAAATAAACCCAAGTGTATCTTGACTAAGACAATACTTCTTCCCACCGAGGCTTGCATGAGATGGAGGTCCGAAGAGGTCCACATGAAGGAGCTCTAAGATACTTTTTGACGAGATAATAGTCTTCCTTCGATGAGGAGAGTCATGCATTTTCCCTTCAACACAAGCCCTACAAACACGATCTTTGGCAAAGGAGACATTTTCTTTTAGTCCAAGGATGTGGCCACCCTTGTGGAGACTTTGCAAAGTTCTCATATTGATGTGGGCTAGTCGGTGATGCCATAACCAACCCACGTCAGTCTTTCCGAAAAGACAAATCAGGCCTGTAGTGGTTTTCCCCGAAAGTCCACCACGTACAGGTCATTTTCGACATATCTCACGAAAGCGACTTTTAGAGACTTGCTCAACAAGAGTACCACCAAATCAGCATAAATATAACCTGCAAAGCCCATCTTACCAAGGGCGTGAACTGAAAGTAAACTGTACCCTAGGGTCTCAACAAGCATGACATCCACGAGAGATATATCGTGGTCCACCACGACTTTGCCGTGACCCAATACCTCAGATTTTGACTTATCACCGTAGGAGACGGTTATATGATCAAGATTTGGCCGCATCTCCATGATGATCTCCTTGCTTACGGTCATGTGACTCGTGCAACTGCTATCGAGTACCCATTTAGACCCACCAGAAGCATAGCCCTGCAAGAAAGTTCTTGGTTTTAGGTACCCATTTTTCAATGGGTCCTCTCATGTTAGTGACAAGGGTCTTGGGGACCCAAATAGACAAAGGAATGTAACAATCATAAGGACCTACATAACTTGCATAAACATCACCATAATAATCGCAATATACCTCAAAGTTAGGATTGTTAGCCCCTGCAAAACCATCATGATTAGACTTGTCATTGGTGATGTTGCTAGTCTTTGGTGGAGTAGTCTTGCTCTTCTTCTTCTTGTTCTTTTCCTTGTTATTTGTCTTGGGAATGTAACCAAGACCTTCTTTTCTATTGTTTATCCTTTGCTTGCTTAGTATCTCATCAAGAACTTCTTTACCTTTGTGTTGAGAACCTCTTGCAAGATCTTATTTTCCATAAGATGATGTGGAGGTACTTCGCACGTCGTATAGCTTCAATTGAGTTTGGAGCTGATCATGAGACTCATTTAGAGTTGAGTGATAACTCTCCAATGCCTTGTGATCACTGTCAAGTTTATCATACTTCTCCGAGAGTCTAGCATGAGCAGCTCCAAATTCAATCTTTTCTTTCTTTAGTTTCTTTACCTTGGCAAGAGCATTGTCACGTTCTTTGATGAGCTGAGCCACAACTTCGTCATGCGACTCCTCAATTGATTCGAGTCTCTCTTCCAAAGACACTCGAGCTTCCTCTTCTTCTTCCAACGCATTCTTCAAAGTAGTTATCTCCAGGGCATCTTCTCTTTCAATTCTGCCCTTTTCTTCAAGAAGATCTTCGGCTTGAGAAAGTTGACTCATAAGAGTATAAAAATGAAGTTTGTGCTCACCTTGCAGGTTAGTGAAAAATTTGCCCAAAGCAATAACTTCTGCTTTCATTTTAAGACTACTATGATCATCCATATCCAAGTTTATGTTAGTCTTAGGAAATGAAGAGCTAGAACTTTGATGCCTCGGACCCTCTTGCCATAAGGCAAGTGGCGTTGTTGTTGATGATGTTCTCGTCTGGTGAGTCGAAGAGAGATGATGGAGTTGATGTGGTGGCTATAGCAGCCACCTCACGAGAACTATCTTCATCCTCTTCATCTTCACTTGAGGAGGAGTATTCTTCTTGTGCCACCAAGACAATTTTGGGTTGCTTCTTGTCGGGACCATTCTTTTTGATAAATGGCTTCTTCTTAGGTGCCTTGGATTTTTCTTTAAGGATGAGCCTGCCACCATTGTCTTCTCTATTTTGATATGGACATTCGGCTACGAAGTGGAGCCTATCTCCACAATTGTAGCATGTCCTCGGTTTTGGGCCACTTTCTCTTCTTCCACTTGACCCATTCTTGCGCTCGAGTTCTGACATGGCCTTGGCAGGATCCTTCCAAAAGTTCCTTGCGTAAAACGCCATGTACTCACCATGAGCACGTTCGACTTCATCGGGGCAGTCCATGGAGGCCCCCTCAAAAGCTCTTTCATCCTCCTCTTGATCAACAACATTAGCCTTTAGAGCAACATTGACCCCCTTTTGCATTCCAATGGCACGGGCACGGGCATCTTCAGCGTTCTTTGCATCAACTTTGAATGATGCCATTTCTTGCATGACTTCATTGGATGTCATTTGATGGTAGTTGTGTCTACGTTGCAAGCTCTTCAAGTCCGTTGGCTCGAAAGGCATTAAGGCACTCACATAATTTCTCTTTATCCACGCATCATCAATGTGAGTGGCTCCATGCTTTCTAAATGTTGTTGCAATGCCCTTGAGTCTTCTATACATGTCTTCATGGTTTTCACCATCCAACATGTAGAATTCTTCAGCTTCATTACTGAGGGCATCATTCCTATTCCTTCTCATGCTTTCATTCCCAATAAAGAGATCGATGAGGGCATCCCGAGCTTCTTTAGCTGTGTTGAGATGTTCAATGTGGGGCATGTCCTTGGGACCCACACCGAGCTGTATCATGTGGAGAGGCGTAGCATTCAATTGGCTGTCCACAACTTCTCTTCTTGCCAGGTTGGTATGATCGCCAATATGAAGACCCTCTTCAATAATCCTCCAAAGTTCAATAGAGGAGCTGCAAACATGAGACTTCATTAAGAATTGCCATTGATTAAAATAGGATGCAGTAAGCTTGCGTGGATCACCCCTATTGTTTATATGAGGATGAGGGATAGGTGGGTCGGGGGAATATACGTGACGAACCTCACTATATTCCTCCTTACCAATTCCCTTCTTGGAAGTGGAACCATTATGTTTTTCACCTACCACTTCATCAGCCTTATCCTTGGATGATGGTGTGGCAGCCTCAGAGGAGGATGGAGATGGAGCTATGGATGATGTGAGGCGAGCAATCATTTGATTCATCTCCTCCATATTAGCCTCAAAGGATTTCAACAAGGTTGTTTCCAACGTCTTGAGATCATCCATTGTGACCTTATCCACAGTCTCATCCCCATCTCCCTTGGTACCCATACTTCTCTTAGGAGGTTAGGCCCGAATAAAGAGCCGGGGCTCTGATACCAATTGAAATGGATCATATGGGCACCTAGAGGGGGCGTGAGTAGGTGCTACTTCAATTTTTAATGCTTTTTCAACTTTAGGCTTAACACAAAGGGTAAATTCTCTAGATAAACTATTAGGTGGAATTTCCCTATATGCAAACCTATCTTCTAGCGAGTAAAGAGCGAGCGGAAGAGGAACGGGTGAACCGTAGTGAAGCACACGGAGACACAGGATTTGTTTGACCGCAGTTCCTTCCTTGTTAAGGGAAGTACGTCTGCATTGGAGGGGTGGGCGGTACTAAGACCACCACGCCACAATAGGCCTCACCCTGTTCTCCTATGGATCCCGCCACCAAAGGCCTGATCCACCTTTCCACTATAGGGACCCTTCGAGGCAGGTACCGATGCCTTTACACAACTAGCGGGGCACCACTCCACAATCAACTTGGAGGCTCCCGTAATGACAAAAGCTGCCAGAAGAACAAGTTATCAATAACAAAGAACAAGATCTAGATATTGACAAGAATACAAGATCAGGGATTTCTCCAAATGAATGGAGTGGAGTTGATGCGCTTGATTTGTGATGACGATGACGATTCTCTCCTCCTTCAATTCCCCAAAATATCGAAGCCTTCGGATGGTTGAAGTGGGAGATCTAGAATGGGAGCTCTTTCAAAAGGGTATGAACAATTTCGAATGAATCAAGAGTTATGCTTGTTGGGGAAGAAGGGATATTTATACCCCTTCCAAAAGAAAGCCGTTGGAGATTTCGGGGCCGGATTATCCGGCCTAGGGAAAACTCCGCCCCAGACTCGGATTATCCGGCAGAAAAAACCGGCCACGGACAGAAGCTCACGTAGACTTGCCCTTCACACTTTCTTCTAGGGACCGGATTATTTGGCCTAGGGGAGGGCCAGATTATTCGGCTGGGGGAAAAATCCGCCCCAGCCACGGAATATCCGGGGGAAATATCGCCCCCAGACAGAAGCTTCTGCAAGAGCCCACTTGGGCGATTTTCCTAGGGCCGGATTATCCGCCCCAACAAGAGGGCCGGATTATCTGGTCTAGGGAGAAAATCCGCCCAGAGCCAGAATTTTCCGGGGGAAAATCCGCCCCAGACAGAGACTTGCGCAGAGCCATCTTTGCCCAAAGTGGTCTGGCCGGATTATCCGGCCCATGATGGGGGCGGATAATCCGGGCCCCAAAACTCTCAAAACTTCCTGCAACACTTAGTGCACATTAGAATAATCCATGGTATTGTTATCTAACACACAAAACCAGGGAAATCATGAAATGTTCTTTCACCGGCCTCATTGTTTACTCAGGGGACATGGTGAAACTCGCACCCTTCAAAACAGGCGCACAACTGTTGCACGAAGAAGCGATATAATCGCCTAACACCGGTTGTACCACCAAGTCCGAGTCACCGAAACATAGGATGCGGCGGATGCCGATCTCTTTTGCCATCTTGAGGCCGTGGACGAGGGCCTCGTATTCCACGACGTTGTTGGACGTGCGGAAGTGGATCTGCAACACATATTCCAGCCGGTCTCCCTTAGGAGAGGTAATGAGCACTCCGGCTCCGAGTCCCCCGTACATCTTGGAGCCTTCGAAATGAAGCTTCCAATGAATGGAGTCAGGGCAGGGCGGCAGGTATTGCATCTCCACCCAATCAACAAGGAAATCTGCCAAGGCTTGAGACTTGATCGCTTTTCTTGGCTCGAATTGTATGTTGTGGGTGGCGAGCTCTATGGCCCATTTCACGACCCGGCCTATGGCGTCCGTATTGCCAATGATCTCCGAAAGTGGTGCTAGTGCCACTACCTTGATGGGGCGCTCTTGGAAGTAGTGCTTTAATTTCTTGGTGGCCATGTACACGTCGTACACTAGCTTCTAGTAATGCGGGTATTTCTGCTTCGAGAGCGAGAGCACCTCTCTCAAGTAGTACACCGGTCACTGCATCGGCTGCGCCTTCCCTACTTCCAGCATTTCCACCACCAGCACTACACTGATGACCCGGTTGGTTGCTGTGATGTACATCAGCATGGGCTCCTCTGCCACTAGGGCTTCCAATATAGGTGGTGAGGTGTGCATGCGCTTGAGGTTGCAGAAGGCTTCATCCTCCTGCGATGTCTAGACGAATTTGTCTGTCTTCTTCATGAGCTGGTACAATGGGAGCGCTTTCTCGCCCAGCCGGCTGATGAACCGGCTGAGGGAGGCCAGGCATCCGGTAAACTTCTGGACGTCTCGCAAGTTCTTGGGCGGCTGCATGCGCTCGATTGCACCGATCTTCTCTGGGTTCGCCTCAATTCCTCGCTCTGATACGAGAAAACCGAGGAGCTGGCCGGCTGGGACGCCAAACACGCACTTCTCCAGGTTCAGCTTCATCTGGAACCGGCGGAGTTTGGTGAATATTTCCTTCAAATATTCAAGGAGCGTCTAGCACTCCTTGGTCTTGACCACCACATCATCGACGTAGGCGTGTACATTTCTGCCGATCTGAGTCTACAAGCACTTCTGCATGTAGTGCTGGTATGTTGCTCCAGTGTTCTTCAGCCCAAATGGCATGGTGGTGTAGCAGTAGGCTCCATAGGGAGTAATGAATGTTGTCTTTATTTGATCAGCGGGGTTCAGCCGGATCTAGTGGTAGCCGGAATACACATCTAGAAACGATAGCAGCTCGCAGCCGGGCGTGGAATCGATCACTTGGTCTATCCTTGGCAGGGCGAATGGATCTTTGGGGCATGCTTTGTTGAGGCTGGTGTCGTCAACACACGTGCGCCAAGTTTTGTTCTTCTTTAGTAACAGAACAGGGTTTGCCAGCCATTCCGGGTGGAGAACCTCCATGATGAATCCGACTGCGAGGAGCCGGGTGATTTCCTCACCAATTGTTCTTCTTTTCTCTTCTACGAAGTGGCATAGTGACTGTTTGACCGGCTTGGCGTCCGGCCTGACATGTAAGGAGTGTTCGACGAGATCCCTCGGAACACCTGGCATGTCCTCGGGGGACCATGCGAAGATATCCCGATTCTCACATGAAGTGGCACCTACTGGTTTATGAAAATAACACACATCCAAGTTGTTTAATGAAAAGAACACACGTGCAATGACATCTAGTGGATCCATGTAGTTTATGAAATGAACACTCATGGAGTTACTCTACTGGTTTATGAAAAGAACACACATCCAAGTGGTTTATGAAATGAACACACATGCAATGACATCTAGTGGATCCAATTGGTTTAATGAAATGAACACACATGCAATGACATCTAGTGGATCCATGTCATTTATGAAATGAACACACATGCAATGCCATCTAGTGGATCCACGTAGTTTATGAAAAGAACACTCAAAGAGTTGCTTTACTTATTTATGAAAAGAACACACATCCAAGTGGTTTATGAAATGAACACACATGCAATGACATCTACCGGATCCAAAAGGTTTAATGAAATGAACACACATACAATGACATCTACTAGATCCATGTGGTTTATGAAATGAAAACACATGCAATGAGATCTAGTGTATCTATGTGGTTTATGAAAAGAATAAACATGCAGTGACATCTAGTGGTTTATGAAAAGAACACACATCCTAACTGTTTAATGAAAAGAGCACACATGCAATGAAACCTAGTGGATCCATGTGGTTTATGAAATGAACACTCATTAATTTACTCTACTGGTTTATGAAAAGTACACACATCCAAGTGGGTTATGAAAAGAACACACATGCAATGACATCTAGTGGATAAAATTGGTTTAATGAAATGAACACACATGCAATGACATCTAGTGGATCCATGTGGTTTATGAAATGAACACTCATGGAGTGACTCTACTAGATCGATGTGGTTTATGAAATGAACACTCATGGAGTTACTCTACTGGTTTATGAAATGAACACACATCCAAGTGGTTTATGAAATGGACACACATGCAATGACATCTACTGGTTCCAATTGGTTTAATGAAATGAACACACACGCAATGACATCTAGTGGATCCATGTGTTTTATGTAATGAACACGCATGCAATGAGATCTAGTGTATCCATGTGGTTTATGAAAAGAACACACATGCAGTAACATCTAGTGGTTAATGAAAAGAACACAGATCCTAGTTGTTTAATGAAAAGAACACACATGCAATGACATCTAGTGGATCCATGTCGTTTATCAAATGAACACACATGCAATGACATCTAGTGGATCCATGTGGTTTATGAAATGAACACTCATGGAGTTGCTCTACTAGTTTATGAAAAGAACACACATCCAAGTGGTTTATGAAATGAACACACATCAAATGACATCTACTAGATCCAATTAGTTTAATGAAATGAACACACATGCAATGACATCTAGTGGATCCATGTGGTTTATGAAATGAACACACATGCAATGACATCTAGTGGATCCATGATGTTTATGAAAAGAACACGCATGTAGTGACATCTAGTGGTTTATGAAAATAACACACATCCAAGTTGTTTAATGAAAAGAACACACGCGGAATGACATCTAGTGGATCCATGTGTTTTATGAAATGAACACACATGCAATGACATCTAGTGGATCCAGTTGGTTTAATGAAAAGAACAAACATGCAAAGACATCTAGTGGATCCATGTGGTTTATGAAATGAACACACATGCAATGACATCTTGTGGATCCATGTGATTTATGAAAAGAACACACATGTACTGACATCTAGTGGTTTATGAAAAATAAAACACATCCAAGTTGTTTAAGAAAAGAACACACATGCAATGAGATCTAGTGGATCCATGTGGTTTATGAAATGAACACTCATGGAGTGACATCTACCCGTTTATGAACAAAACACACATCCAAGTTGTTTTTGAAAAGAACACACATGCAATGACATCAAGTAGATCCAATAGGTTTAATGAAATGAACACACATGCAATGACATCTAGTGGATCCATGTGGTTTATGAAATGAACACACATGCAACAATATCTAGTGGATCCATGTGGTTTATGAAAAGAACACATGTCTAGTGACATCTACTGCTTTATGAAATTAACACACATCCAAGTTCTTTAATGAAAAGAACACATAAGAAATGGCATCTAGTGGATCCATGTGGTTTATGGAATGAACACACATGCAATGACATCTAGTGGACCCAATTGGTTGAATGAAAAGAACACGCATGCAATGATATCTAGTGGATGCATGTGGTTTATGAAATGAACACACATGCAATGACATCTAGTGGATCCATGTGGTTTACGAAAAGAACACACACGAAGTGACATCTAGTGGTTTATGAAAATAACACACATCCAAGTTGTTTAATGAAAAGAACACACGTGGAATGACATCTAGTGGATCCATGTGGTTTATGAAATGAACACACATGCAATGACATCTAGTGGATCCAGTTGGTTTAATGAAAAGAACAAACATGCAAAGACATCTAGTGGATCCATGTGGTTTATGAAATGAACACACATGCAATGACATCTAGTGGATCCATGTGGTTTATGAAAAGAACACACATGAAGTGACATCTAGTGGTTTATGAAAATAACACACATCCAAGTTGTTTAATGAAAAGAACACACATGCAATGACATCTAGTGGATCCATGTGGTTTATGAAAGGACCACACATGCAATGACATCTAGTGGATCCATGTGTGGTTTATGAAATGAAAACCCATGCAATGACATCTAGTGGATCCATGTGGTTTATGACAAGAACACCATGCAGTGACATCTAGTAGTTTATGGAAATAACACACCCCAAGTTGAAGTGACATCTAGTGGATACAATTAGTTTAATGAAAATAACAAACATGCAATGACATCAACTGGATCCATGTGGTTTATGAAATGAACACACATGCAATGACATCTAGTGCTTCCATGTGGTTGATGAAAAGAACACACATGCAGTGACATCTAGTGGTTTATGAAAATAACACACATCCAAGTTGTTTAATGAAAAGAACAAACATGCAATGACATCTAGTGGATCCATGTGGTTGATGAAGTGAACACTCATGGAGTTACTCTACTTGTTTATGAAAAGAACACGCATCTAAGTGGTTTCATGAAATGAACACACATGCAATGACATCTAGTGGATCCAATTGGTTTGATTAAAAGAACGCACATGCAAGGACATCTGGTGGACCCATGTGGATTATGAAATGAACACTCATGGAGTGACATCTACTGGTTTATGAACAGAACACGCATCCAAGTTGTTTATGAAAAGAACACACATGCAATGACATCAAGTAGGTCCAATTGGTTTAATGAAAGGAACACACATGCAATGACATCTAGTGGATCCATGTGGTTTATGAAATGAACACACATGCAGCGACATCTAACAGATCCATGTGGTTTATGAAAAGAACACACATGTAGTGACATCTAGTTGTTTATGAAAATAACACACATCCAAGTTGTTTAATGAAAATAACAAACATGCAATGACATCAGTGGATCCATGTGGTTTATGGAATGAACACACATGCAATGACATCTAGTGGATCCAATTTGTTTAATGAAAAGAACACACATGCAATGACATCTAGTGGATCCATGTGGTTTATGAAATGAACACACATGCAGTGACATCTAGTGGATCCATTTGGTTTATGAAAAAATACACATGCAGTGACATCTAGTGGTTTATGAAAATAACACACATCCAAGTTATTTAATGAAAAGAACACACATGCAATGACATCTAGTAGAGCCATGTGGTTTATGAAATGAACACTCATGGAGTGACTCTACTGGTTTATGAACAGAACACACATCCAAGTGGTTTATGAAAAGAACACACATGCAATGACATCTAGTGGATCCAATTGGTTTAAAAAAAATAACACACATGTAATGACATCTAGTGGATCCATGTGGTTTATGAAATGAACACACATGCAGTGACTTCTAGTGGATCCATGTGGTTTATGAAATGAACACACATGCAATGACATCTAGCAGATCCATGTGGTTTATGGAAAGAACACACATGTAGTGACATCTAGTGGTTTATGAAAATAACACACATCCAAGTTGTTTAATGAAAAGAACACACATGCAATGCCATCTAGTTGTTCCATTTGGTTTATGAAATGAACACTCATGGAGTTACTCTACTAGTATATGGAAAGAACACACATCAAAGTGGTTTATGAAATGAACACACATCTAATGACATCTAGTGGATCCAATTGGTTTAATGAAAAGATCACACAACCAATGACATCTAGTGGATCCATGTGGTCTATGAAATGAACACTCATGGAGTGACTCTACTGGTTTATGAATGGAACACACATCCAAGTGGTTTATGATAATAACACACATGCAATGACATATAGTGGATCCAATTGGTTTAATGAAAAGAGCACACGTGCAATGACATCTAGTGGATCAATGTGGTGTATGAAAAGAACACACATGAAGTGACATCTAGTCGTTCATGAAAATAACAAACATCCAAGTTGTTTAATGAAAATAACACACATTCAATGACAACTAGTGGATCCATGTGGTTTATGAAATGAACACACATGCAATGACATCTAGTGTATCCAATTGGTTTAATGAAAAGAACACACATGCACTAGTGGATCCATGTGGTTTATGAAATGAACACACATGCAATGACATCTAGTGGATCCATGTGGTTTATGAAAAGAACACACATGAAGTGACATCTTGTGGTTTATGAAAATAACACACATGCAAGTTGTTTAATGAAAAGAACACACATGCAATGACATCTAGTGGATCAATGTGGTTTATGAAAGGAACACACATGCAATGACATCTAGTGGATCCATGTGTGGTTTATGAAATGAAAACCCATGCAATGACATCTAGTGGATCCATGTGGTTTATGACAAGAACACACATGCAGTGACATCTAGTAGGTTATGAAAATAACACACCCCAAGTAGTTTAATGCAAAGAACACACATGGAATGACATCTAGTAGATCCATGTGGTTTATGAAATGAACACACATGCTATGACATCTAGTGCTTCCATGTGGTTCATGAAAAAATACACATGCAGTGCCATCTAGTGGTTTATGAAAATAACACACATCCAAGTTGTTTAATGAAAAGAACACACATGCAATGACATCTAGTAGAGCCATGTGGTTTATGAAATGAACACTCGTGGAGTGACTCTACTGGTTTATGAACGGAACACACATCCAAGTGGTTTATGAAAATAACACACATGCAATGACATCTAGTGGATCCAATTGGTTTCAAAAAAATAACACACATGTAATGACATCTAGTGGATCCATGTGGTTTATGAAATGAACACACATGTAGTGACTTCTAGTGGATCCATGTGGTTTATGAACTGAACACACATGCAATGACATCTAGTGGATCCATGTGGTTTATGAAATGAACACACATGCAATGACATCTAGTGGATCCATGTGGTTTATGGAAAGAACACACATGTAGTGACATCTAGTGGTTTATGAAAATAACACACATCCAAGTTGTTTAATGAAAAGAACACACATGCAATGATATCTAGTGGTTCCATTTGGTTTATGAAATGAACACTCATGGAGTTACTCTACTAGTTTATGGAAAGAACACACATCCAAGTGGTTTATGGAATGAACACACATGTAATGACATCTAGTGGATCCAATTGGTTTAATGAAATATCACACGAGCTGTGACATCTAGTGGATCCATGTGGTTTATGAAATGAACACTCATGGAGTGACTCTACTAGTTTATGAATAGAACACACATCCAAGTGGTTTATGAAAAGAACACACGTGCAATTACATCTAGTGGACCCAGTTGGTTTAATGAAAAGAACACACATGCAATGACATCTAGTGAATCCATGCGGTTTATGAAATGAACAGACATCCAATGAAATCTAGTGGATGGATGTGGTTTATGGAAGGAACACACATGCAATGACATCTAAGGGAACCATGTGGTTTAGGAAATTAACACACATGCAATGACATCTTTTGGATCCAATTGGTTTAATGAAAAGAACACACATGCAATGAAATCTAGTGGATCTATGTGGTTTATGAAATGAACACTCATGGAGATACTAAATTGGTGTACCAAAAGAACACACATCCAAGTTGTTTATGAAATGAACACACATGCAATGACATCTAGTGGATCCAATTGGTTTAATGAAAAGAACACACATGTAATGACATCTAGTGGATCCATGTGGTTTATGAAATGCACACACATGCAGTGACTTCTAGTGGATCCATGTGGTTGATGAAATGAACACACATGCACTGACATCTAGTGGATCCATGTGGTTACTGGAAAGAACACACATGTAGTGACATCTAGTGGTTTATGAAAATAACACACATCCAAGTTGTTTATTGAAAAGAACACGCATGCAATGACATCTAGTGGTTCCATGTGGTTTATGAAATGAACACTCATGGAGTGACTCTACTGGTTTACGAATAGAACACACATCCAAGTGGTTTATGAAAAGAACACACATGCAATGACATCTAGTGGATACAATTGGTTTAATGAAAAGAACACACAAGCAATGACATCTAGTGGATAAATGTGGTTTATGAAAAGAACACACATGAAGTGACATCTAGTGGTTCATAAAAATAACACACATCCAAGTTGATGAATGAAAAGAACACACATGCAATGACAACTAGTGGATCCATGTGGTTTATGAAAGGAATACACATGCAATGACATCTAGTGGATCCAATTGGTTTAATGAAAAGAACACAAATGCAATGACATATAGTGGATCCATGTGGTTTCTGAAATGAACACTCATGGAGTTACTATATTGGTATATGAAAAGAACACACATCCAAGTTGTTTATGAAATGAACACAGATGCAATGACATCTAGTGGATTCAATTGGTTTAATGAAAAGAACACACATGTAATCGCATCTAGTGGATCCATGTGGTTTATGAAATGAACACACATGCAGTGACTTCTAGTGGATCCATGTGGTTTATGAAATGAACATACATGCAATGACATCTACTGGATCCATGTGGTTTATGGAAAGAACACACATGTAGTGAGATCTAGTGGATCCATGTGGTTGCTGACTCGTGTATTAATGAGCTCGTTGGGGAACCCCAAGAGGAAGGTAAGATGAGTACAACAGTAAGTTTTCCCTCAGTTGTGAAAACAAGGTTATCAATCCAGTAGGAGCAAGGAAACACCTCAAAGGTGTTGCTAGCTGGACTTTGGCAGGGCGCACTACCGGCGTCAGCTTCAACGTGGAAACCTGCACAACACAACCACAGAACTTTGCCCCCAAGTTACAATGAGGTTGTCAATCTTACCGGTTTTGCTGAAAACAAAGGATCAAATGTATTGTGTGGAAGAAAGTAATAGTTTATAGAAAGTAAACAGAAAGCAGTAAACAGTTGATTGTAGATTGATGATAAAAGAAAGGACCGGGGTCCATAGTTCACTAGTGTTGGCTCTCCTTAAGATAGATGACATGTTGGGTGAACAAATTACAGCGAGGCAATTGATAAACATCGAGAAAGCATACATGCATATACTAAACATCTTGACTCCTTTGAGATTTAATTGGGCATTACAACATTATACATAGACCGTAATCCAACTGCATCCATGACTAATAATCCAGCTTCAGGTTATCATACAAACCCCCTCCAGTATTAAGTTGCAAGCAACAGATAATTGCATTATGCATTGCGTGTAAAGTAAACAATACGATTTTTCTATGAACAAAGGATTGTTGTTTTCTCCCTAGTAGCAACAACACATCTAGTACCTTAGAGATTTCTGTCACTTCCCTAGATTACTAGAGGCATGAACCTACTATCGAGCATAAATACTAACTCTTGGAGGTTCTAGCATCTACTTGGCCAAGATAGCTACTAACAACGGAAAACATGCAAGATCACAAATAACAAAGACATGATAGAATCAATAATCAATCTGAAATAGCATCTCAATATCCATGGGATCCCCGCAAACACAACATGTAGAATTACAAATAGATGATCTTGATCATGAATGGAGCTCACAAGATCTAAACATGATAGCACAAAGGAGAAGAACCAGCCATCTAGCTACTACATGGACCCATAGTCCAGAGATGAACTACTCATGCATCACACCGGAGGCTTGCATGGTCATGAAGAAGGCCTCCAGGGTGAATTCTGCCCTCCGGCAGGGTGCCGGGAAGAGCTTCAGATCCCTCATGATCTAGGGATGGATATGACAGCGGCTACAGACTCTTTCGTGGAATTTTGATCGGGTACTTAGGGTTTCTGTATCGGAGGCATCTTATAGGCGAAAGGGGAGGCCGATGGGTGCCCTGGGTGGCCGCACTACTCCCTGGCGCGGGCCAGGCCATGCCGCGCGGCCAGGTGGTGTGCCCGCCCCCTGTCCCCTCTCCATCTCGTATTCTGGCTCCTTGTCCCCTCGGTGAAAAAATGACTTTGGGTTTTGTCCCGTCCAATTTCGAGAA
The DNA here is from genome assembly GCA_910589775.1 of Avena eriantha. Classification (NCBI taxonomy): domain Eukaryota; kingdom Viridiplantae; phylum Streptophyta; class Magnoliopsida; order Poales; family Poaceae; genus Avena; species Avena eriantha. The sequence continues at coordinate 354,804,135 of OU342742.1, forward strand.
TATTCATTTTCTGACTTTCTTGGAACCAAAACAGCAGAAAATAGGCAACTGGCACTATGTCATATTGTTAATAGGTTAGTCCAAGAAAGTGTATCGAAAGTACTCCAATGTGTGGACAAAACACAAGAAAGTAGATAAAACCAAGCATGGAACATCGAAAATTATGGATACATTAGCAACGTATCAGTGGTTTATGAAATGAACACTCATGTAGAATCTATCGACTTTTCCTTAGAAAGTGTAAGAAAGTGTATGAAATGGACACCCTCGACTTCTCCTTAGAAAACCATAATAACCAATAGTAATAACCAACTTCTTCTGGTCTCCGATATAATCACATCTATCGTCGATATGGATCAAATGCAAGCAAAAAAATGACACAATCAACACTAGGCATACAAACATCAATACATACAGCAAGCAATGAACAATACAAGTTTACAAATCAGTAGGTCACGGGAAGAATGGATTTAATAAGATTGGCCTAGTCTTGGAAACATGGAAGAAAATCCCTTAGGATTTATAGTCTAGAAACTACCTAAGATATGGGTTTTGGTCCAAGACCATATCCTGTATGATCTTATTGTATAAAAATGGTACCATCAGATAGGTATTGATAAAATGAAGCCAGCAAAAGTGGTTTCACTATTATATCAATCTCCCTTGATTTATAAAGCATTTTCTAGTGATTAAAATTCTAGTTTTAGGAAATAATTCACCAAAACATTTCTGTAGGTTCAAAAATTATTTCCTTGGATTGTTAGGTAGGGTTTGCTGTACTTATTCACTGAGAGTTGGAATTGTGTCAATTTATATAACAGAATGCCCTCAGGAAATTCCCAAAGTCAATTTTGTAGCTGATTTGTCTTTTTCACCAGATTAATTCTACAAAATCTTTTGATATGATACCAAGGGACAATGATAGGCACCTTGAGTACCTTTCTTTAGAAATTGGAATCATCCAATTTGGAGTTGTAAAAGTTCTGTAGTGATTTTTCTACTGAGACTACCCTAGGCAGAGTTGATTAATTCACCAAAATTAAACAGAGCCTCAACAAAATTTGATCTCCTGGATTTTGGTAGACCTTAGTGTACCACATCACAAAGAGTTGGAATTAGGTCAATACATTTCATATATTGGCCTAGAGAATTTTCTAAAGACAGAATATAATTAATCTTGTCATTTTTATATCTTCAGATCTATAGCTCCACTTAGCTGGAGACAAGGGCTATTAGATACCATTTGGGTATGTACAAATCGCTGTGGAATTTATTGATTTTGTCACTGCATGTTTGAGAAAACAAGTTGTGCAATACTTGTTTAGGTACATGTTAAGAGATAAATTCCCAGGAACAAATCGCTATTAGATACCATTTAGGTACATGTTAAGAGATAAATTCCCACGAACAATACTTGTAATATTTTGGTGGGATTTTGTCACTGCATGTTTGAGAAAACAAGTATGTGCAAGTACAAAATTTTATCTGGGCGGCTAGGGTCATTTTTCAATTTCATTTCGATTTGGCAAAGAAAGAGAAAACTGCTTCACGGGCTAGATTCCGAAAGACAATGAGCCGGCAGAGGGGGATTCGGCCCATCCGGGCCATGCCGGGCGCGGGAAGAGCACAGGCGGGCATTCAAACTCCGGCCGTGGGCCCTCCAGCCAGTGGCTCTGTGAGCGAAGGGGTAAGGGAGGGTGCTGGCCGTCAGATCTAGCGGAGATCGACGACTCCCACTCTTCTCCTTCCTCTATCCTAGCCCGATGGGAAGAAACCCTAGGCGCGGGGAAAAGGCGGCGGGGAGGCTCACCGGGGCCGTCTACGGTGAAGAGGAGGCCGCAGGAGGTCGAGGTACACCGCGGTGATCCCAGGGATAGTCAGCATCAACCTGTTCCACGGCGGAGCGGTGCTCCCGCGATGGCGACCGCAGGGAGGGTGACGGAGCTCAATGGTGGCGTCAGTAAGGACTGTCCTGGAAGGGTAGAAGGGGAGGGTTAGATGCAGAAAGAAACTGGGAGCTCGGGAGAATGACATGTAGAGGGGGAGGAGTATAGGGGAGAAGACTAAGCTCATCTTTTGAACAATGGCCGAGAGGCCATTTTCTTCCTCTATCGGCGAAACTAGAGCAAGGGAAGAGGAGTGGAGCTCGAGGAGAATGAGTGGGAGGGGAGGTAGCAAATGATTAGAAGAATGGGGGCTGGGGTGGCCGGAGCCCCTTTTATTTTGAGTGGAGGGGCTCATGGTGGACAAGGTCCATGAGAGAAAGAGGGAGGGTGTGGTGGTCAGATATTGGGCATCAAGGGAGGTGGAGAGGAGGGTGCGAGGCCACAGAAGGGTAGAGGCGGCCTGTGGAGTCTTCTTGCTGCACGGTTTTCTCCTTCTCCGTTTATTTGACCAAGGAGGCAAAAGTGGAGGAGAGAGGGGGCTAGGGTAGCTAGGGAGGCACCCATTCACTCGAGGAGGTGGTGAGTGGGCCTAAGCATGACCAGAGAGGTGGAGGAGGCCTACTGCATCTGGGGTGTGGACTAATGATAAAGTTTTTACTGGATTTTCTTTGTCTTTCCTCTTTCTCATACTCCAAGCACATAGGACAAGGACAAGGCTGTGCTACAGTGCATGGCTGTCGTGAAGGTCACCCAGAGGGGTGTGGGATACTAGGGAGGAGTAGTTGGCAAGCTTTGAAGATGGTTTGATCTTGGTTTAGCTCAATACTAGCTAAGTTTGCCAAATTGAGTAAATAGATGGTTGTGAAGGAAGTTTAGAAACTTGTCTTTGGAAAGTTGAGGAAATGGTACTAGGGTGTATATAGGGTCAATGCATAACCCTAGGAATTAATTGGGACTTTTCAGAGGATTTTAAGTCCACTTAAAATCATTTATTCATAAAGTGCTGAAGTTGTTTATGGACGCTAATGTAATATTTTTACATTATACAAGGTGGGTTTTGCGTGTGGGAGGATCCTATACATGATTACTAACTTAGGATAATTTTCCCAAGATTTATTGAGGTTTAAAAGTATTTAACACTATTATTATTCCATTTCTGCCATTTAAGATAATAGGCAAAAAGAAATAATAAAGCTTCTCAAAAATATTTAGGTTTCAGATGGGAAGGTAGGGTATGATATATGGATCTCAATTGAGCCAAAAGTTGGGGAAGTGCTTTGACAAAAACCAAACTTTCCATTGGGAAAGGAGTTTTGGGGATTTTGTCTATTAAAGGAATTAAATAGATTTGGTCCATAATAAAAAGGGATAGAATTTGATAAATCTTTATGATCAAGGTAGATGATGTAGACAAGGTGTAACAAGCATTTGAAACCTTGGGATTTGAGAATCAAAGTTGATTTTGGTGAAAAACTAGAGATTAAGGATCTAGGGTAAGATTGTTTTCATGCCACCAAAACCTTGTTGGATCTCGGAGCTCAGATCTCCCCTTATGGCATGGGATAGATGGATGCATATAACAAGTGATTTACATCAACATGGTATAGAGGTTTGAGCTTGATCTTGCTTGAGTTCACCAAGAATTGATTTCAAACTTTGAATAAAATAAGCCTGCCAAGGAAGATTATCAACAAGCCTACAAACCCTTGTGGGTTTGAGAAGCACAAAGATCCACTTGGAACAAGTGAAGTATATATTGATGGAACTATATGAGTAGAACACAACCATGCAAATATTTGGTCCATAGAATGTCGGATGATGGTGTGACCTTCTGTCAAAGTAGGCATGTTGAGAAGATTTGCAGGAATAGTTATTTTCTTGCCTGCAAAACCATCATGAACAAGTGGGTTGGAGAATTATATAACCAAGGGAAAGAGTGGGCATTGTTAGTCCTTATGATGGTTTACAAGATGGTTCAAGTTAATTTCCAATAATGCATTAGGGTTGGGAATGGTGGATACCCAAAGATGGGATCTTGATAACCTTTTTCCAGACTTGGCAGATTTGGTGGTTTTGACTAGAATACAAGAATTGATGTTTTTTATTGGTTGCAAGGTTCCAAATCATCCTCAATTGGATTATGTTGAAGTTTAGATTGGGTACAATACATCCATTCTTGATATTGGACTTCATTGACCTAGAAACTTCTAGAATGGATCAGTTCAGAATTGATCTGGTTAAGGGTTTTAGATGATCACCTAGTGGCTAGAGATCAGATCCATCTTGTATTCTTGCTTAGGGTTTGGGGATTTTAAAATTTTTTGATCCTAGAGGATGAGGTCCTAGAGTATCTCATACTACTTCTAAGGAATCAAGTCAAAGAGGAGATCAAGGCAACTCATCTTACAAACAAATCAACTACTACTAGGGTTACCATCAAGCTTAGCTTGAGGTAAGGATGGGAAATTTGAAAGGTTGGAGTTTGATTAAGGTAAGAGTCCTTTGTATCCCTACCAAGAGTAGAATTCAAACGTTTCATACAAGGTTTTGATAATCCTAGAGGTAGGAGTAGTTGAAGGTTCTGTCTTGAAAACATAAGGATATTACATTATATATCTCTGCATAGTCTTGTCAATAGAAGATAAAATAGTTTTGGTTACATAAGCATCTTGGCTCATGTTTTGAAATTCTAGAACATTTTAGAATATGTAAAATGAGCCAGGATAGTTTTGTTAAATATCTTTTTGACAACTGATGTTGAGGTAAGGAGTATATCATAAGATGTACAATCAAAAGCATAAGCACATACAACAACAGGCAAGCACTGCACAATTAAATATGAAAAAGTTTTTGTTCCACCTGATTTTTGCATTCTGGACAACTAATCAGGGTTGCTGAAATTGGGATGTTATAGACCTTTCCCCCATAAAAGAATCTCATCCTAAGATTCAGGATAGTAGGGTTAGGGGATTTTGAGTCGGGTTGATACTAGGTGTCTTACGCGTATTATCTTACGGACTCCGTCTTTGAAAATGACTACTCTGTTGATGAAGTTGAGCTTTAGTATTCCGGGATGCAAGGAGAGTTGAGCAGAGTCCAACCCTAATTGCGAGGTATGATCTTATATTCCTTCGAGGCTCGATATCTCGAGGGATTAGGCTAGGCAGACTACCTCGATTCTTAACATCACGGAATACTCGTCGGAGGATAGAATCTATAGCTGGGAGTACCTCTCTAAGGGTCCATGGCTCTTCCTTAGGGGCATAGCGTATCCTATTTAACAATGTTAGGGTCGGGTCTCCTGAGTTTGCTTCGGCGAAGGGTTACCCTATTTTTGTGGGAAAGACGCAGTCTCTCCCCCTAAGGATTAAACTGGGGTAGATCGGAGAGTTGACATAGTCCTTCCTTCTTGGAGTCGTAGATTGATGTTCTGAAGACTGTCGTCACTCTTTCTCCTAGAGTTGGAATCTTCCAATGACGTCCGCGATGCTAGGTCCTACGGGGCTTATATACTACAATTATTCGTACTTAGTCTGTTGGAGCCGTTGGAGTCTCACGTCCTCTAAACGATTGGAACTGAACGGTTGGCGATCTTGGGGTCCTTCAGGTAGGTCTTCAGCTGAAGTAGCGAAGGGACTTCGTAGCATGTTCATCTAGTTTCTCCTCTGACGACTCGCAAGTTCCTATTTGGCGAGAATATGCCTGATCCGGGGATCTTTTCTGAAGTATCTTCTGAAACGTCGTTCCACCTTAGAGCTTCACTAAGGTTCATCGAGAAGGGTTTGGATCTTTTGTGTTGGAAGTGCTGCCCAGCGGTTAGCAGAAAGTTGTCTTCATCCTAGGTCTTGATTGGAGTCTTTGAGTGATGTCTTATCGCTTAAACCTTATCGGGGGTGGTTTCTTAACGAAGCCTTTAGGGTGGTTAGCTCAAGGTAAGTTAGCGGTTTATGGCTCACCTTGTTAGCCTTCAAACGAGGTAGGAAAACTAATCTTCGGAGGTAACGTCTTCATGTGAATTCCTTGCGTTGCTTCAGCTTGATGGAGGAGTGGATTCGTTGTCTTCATGCATCCTTGTCATCTGGCTTCAGGGGTAGTTCTGGCCTTCTAGGGAGGAACTTCCTTCGATTTGGGTAGGGTCGACTAGATTTAGTTAGTCTTCTGTGGTGGTCGGAAGGTCTAATATACCGAAGGTCAGAGTAGTTAGGTCGTCACTTCTTGTTTCGGTAGGTAAGTCTTGTGGTTCCTTGTGCATACTGAGAATCCTTCCGTGATTGACTTCCGGATTTAACGGGATTCTTGTGGTAGTAGACTGATGAACAAATGAGGGTTGCGCTATTGACGAGTCTTGAGAGGTGAGTTAGACGAGGTATGCAACCCTGCTGAGGTGAAGTCTTCGAGTTGTTCTGACTAGTCGATGTCGAACTCCTGGTTCTTCCGATGCTTTCCCCTCCTAGACTCTTGCGGTTAGTCTGGGTCTTAGTATCGACCGCTAACAGGGGGTTTTCTTGAGTCATTAGGTGGGTTATAGCTCCTCGAGTCACATTGTTACGAAGGTCAAAGCAAACCAGAACATGCAAACAAGGCAAACAAAGCGAGAGAATTCGCAATGTTCTCGGCAGGCAACACACATCAAGCAACACAATACACACTTAGGCAAGCAAACATGGCCAACTATAGGGACCAAGGAGTTAACTACTCGCGATATAGGGGAATCCTATCCTTAGGACTATTAATCCTAGATATCGTCTTTCTTCGAGTCAGAGTCACTATCTGCAGATGAGGTTGTCGTTGTGTCTTGGACGCTTCTTGATAGTGCAACACCCGATGTCTTCTGATTGTGAGGATTCGGCTGGTAGGGCAATGCTGTAGTCTCCTTGTGTTTGCTGGTAATTGCTTATCTTCATCTTGTTCTCATTGTTCTCACTGGGTTCTAGGTCCTAATTATTTAAAATCCGTAGGTCTGAGGTTTGGACGAGAGTTAGAGGAAACCATGTTTGAAATCCTTTAGATTAGGAGAGGATAATAAGTAGAATCTTTCAAAAAGCTTTGAGAAAATAGTTTCGAAACCCGATGTTTCCAAAATAGTGTTCCTGTTTAACGTCCATGCTAACTAAGGTTCTCCTATAGTCAGGATGGCTGTGATACCAAGTCTATGGGGCCCCCGTATTAATCCTCCGAGAATCCCTATTATGCATACACCACGATCCCATGATCAGTTAGTCGTGGCACATAACCGACACGTATCAAAGTAAACATCCATTACTCAAGCGGATACATGTCATACCTTACATGCCATTATGGCTACATCAATAATCATCAGCGGGACTTCATCAGGCGTAGAGCCCGAGCCATGCCTTAACCTATAGGCAACTGACTGGGAAAAACGTCCTAGCTCGCAGAGTCGTCAACATCAACTTCTTCTTGAAATCTGACCAAGTTAATAGCCAGGGACAATGCTAGTGAGTACTTTGAATGTACTCGCAAACCATGTTAAGATAACAATAATAACAAGAGGATATGCATTATGGTTGTGGTAGTAGGAGGGCTCCAAGAGAGGTTCTTTTCTCAATTAGTTTCTCTTGTAGATATAGCATCTACATATCTTTGTTGAAAACCTTTGTAAACATTTTGGAAACCTTTTTGAAAAGTTTTGGAAAACATTAGGACTGGGTCACCGATTTGTTCCTCCTTCCGGTCATCCCATGACCAAACTAATTTCCTTCCTTTCCGACCATCCCATGGTCAAGACATATATTCCTTCCAACCATCCCATGGTCAAAACATTTCCAAAGCCATTGCTTTTCCGAAATCCTTTTTGAAATCAAAACTAGCATTGCTCTACAGAAGTTTGTCCAACCCGTCCATAACCATGGACACGGCTATTCAAATAGATTTACACTCTACAGAGTTTATACACTTTACCCACACCATCCGGGCACACTACCCTGATCTAAAGTGATTGTGGGTCGAGTAACCGATCAAGACTCTCCGGATGCCCACTCCAATATAAGTGCCTACCCTATGAGTGTTTTCCCCTCAACAACGGGATGCCCTATATAATTCTCAAGCCAACCGGAGTGCTTTTTCCACTTTCCAAGTGTGCGCTTTCAATGAGGGTCTCATAGTAATGCGTGGATGCCCGTAGACCCTTCGTTCCTTCTCTAGGTCGATGTCCCACATTGACCTTTGTAGGAGAAGGCCCACCCTCTAGGGATTTTTATCCCCTGTAGTCATTGCGAGGCAGCTTATACCAGAATAAACAAACATCAAATCTAGCCCTGTCCCATTCCAGAGTAATGTGGTTTGCACGGGTTAAGTTGTTATAGCTAAACTGCAAAGAACCGGGTGCGTTTTCATAAACCTTTTTCCTCTAGCTTTCCTTCATAATTTTGTAACACAAAACCTTTTTTGTTCTCAACATCTCCTGGGAGGTCCCACCTCCCCAAGGTCTTATCATCAAACATTTGGTAAAACTTTTCCGAGATCTTCCCATCCTATAGCTTTGCTTCGGCTAAATCGGGGTCTCCAAAGGGTATGGTGTATTATATCATCTACCATACTAGGGACAAGTAGGTATCATTGAGAGGGTTGTACTTAGTAGTACAATTGAGTAATGGTTTGGAGGAGCCAATTCACTACCATATACAGCTCAACATATATTAAAACAATGCAGTTTCATAAACATTAGATAAAACATGCATAAGTAAAATAGTAGGGCATGGCTTATGAGCAAGAAGGTGGCTTGCCTAAGATCAGCAATCTGGCAATATATGTCCCTAGACTTCTCCTTAGAAAACCATAATAAGTAATAATAATAACCAACTTCTTCTGGTCTCCGATATAATCGCATCTATCGTCGATATGGATCACATGCAAGCAAACAAATGACACAATCAACACCAGACATACAAACATCAATACATACATCAAGCAATGAACAATACAAGTTTACAAATCAGTAGGGCTTAGGAAGAATGGATATAATAAGATTGGCCTTAGCTTGGAAATATGGAAGAAAATCCCTTAGGATTTATAGTCTAGAAACTACCTAAGAGATGGGTTTTGGACCAAGACCATATCCTGTATGATCTTATTGTATAAAAATGGTACCATCAGATAGGTATTTATAAAATGAAGTCAGCAAAAGTGGTTTCACTATTTTATCAATCTCCCTTGATTTATAAAGCATTTTCTAGTGATTAAATTTCTAGTTTTAGGAAATAATTCACCAGAAATGTTCTGTATGTTCAAAAATTATTTCCTTGGATGGTTAGGTAGGGTTTTCTATACTTATTCACTGAGAGTTGGACTCATGTCAATTTATTTAACAGAATGCCCTCGGGATATTCCCAAAGACAATTCTATAGCTGATTTGTCTTTTTCACCAGATTAATTCTGCAAAAGATTTTGATATTATTCCAAGCGAAAATGATAGGTACATTCAGTACCTTTCTGTAGAAATTAGAATCACCAAATTTGGAGTTGTAAAACTTCTATAGTGATTTTACTACTGAGACTGCCCTAGGAAGAGATGATTAATTCACCAAAATTAAACAGAGCCTCAATAAAATTTGATCTCCTGGATTTTGGTACACCATACTGTACCACATCATAGAGAGTTGGAATTAGTTCGATGGATTTCATATATTGTCCTAGAGAATTTTCTAAAGATAGAAAATAATTAATTTGTCATTTTTATACCTTCAGATATATAGCTCCACTTAGCTGGAGACAAGGGCTATTAGATAGGTATATCAACAACCGTTCATAGGCACTTTGATTCATACCATTTGGGTATGTACAAATCACTATGGAATTTATTTAGTGAAAAAGGTACATGTTAAGAGATAAATTCCTAGGAACAATACTTGTAATATTTTGGTGGGATTTTGTCACTGCATGTTTGAGAAAACAAGTACGTGCAAGTACAAAATTTTATCTGGGTGGATGGGGTCATTTGTCAATTTCATTTCGATTTAAAGTGACTTGCTAAAATCAGATCTGGCAAAGAAATCCTAAAAGAAAAAGAAAAATGCCTCACGGGCTCGATTGCGAAAGACAATGGGCTGGCAGAGGGGGATTTGGCCCATCCAGGCCACACCGGGCGTGGGAAGAGCGTGAGCGCTCGTTCAAACTCTAGCCGCGGGCCCGCCCGCCTGCGGCTCTATGAACAAAGGGGTAAGGGAGGGCGCTGGCCTGGATGGGGAGAAGGGGCAGGTTAGATTCAGAAAGAAACGGGGAGCTCAGAGAATGACATGCAGAGGGGGAGGAGTAGAGGGGAGAAGGCTAAGCTCATCTTTTGAACAATGGTCGAGAGGCCATTTTCTTCCTCTCTCGGCTAAACCTGAGCAAGGGAAGGGGAGTGGAGCTCGAGGAGAGTGAGTAGGAGGGGGAGGTAGCAAATGATTCGAAGTGTGGGGGATGGGGTGGCCGGAGCCCCTTTTATTTTGAGTGGAAGGGCTCATGGTGGACAAGGTCCATGAGAGCAAGTGGGAGGGGGTGGTGGTCATCTATTGGGCATCAAGGGAGGTGGAGAGGAGGGTGTGGGGCCATAGAGGGGCAGAGGCGGACTATGGAGTCTTCTTGCTGCAGGGTTTTCTCCTTCTCCCTTTATTTGACCAAGGAGGAAAAAGTGGAGGAGAGAGGGGGCTAGGGTAGCTAGGGAGGCATCCATTGGCTAGAGGAGGTGGTGTGTGGGCCTAAGCATGACCAGAGAGGTGGAGGAGGCCTGCTACATCTGGGGTGTGGAGTAATGATAAAGATTTTATGGGATTTGCTTTGTCTCTCCTCTTTCTCATACTCCAAGCACATAGGACAAGGACAAGGCTGTGCTATAGTGCATGGCTGTAGTGCAGGTCGACCAGAGGGGTGTGGGATACTAGGGAGGATTAGTTGGCAAGCTTTGATGATAGTTTGATCTTGGTTTAGCTCAATAATAGCTAAGTTTGCCAAACTGAGTAAATAGATGGTTGTGAAGGAAGTTTAGAAACTTGTCTTTCGAAAGATGAGGAAATGGTACTCGTGTCTATATAGGGTCAATGCATAACCCTAGGAATTAATTGGGACTTTTCAGAGGATATTATGTCCACTTAAAATCATTTATTCATAAAGTGCTGAAGTGGTTTATGGACGCTAATGCAATATTTTTACATTAGACAAGGTGGGTTTTTGGTGCGGTAGGATCCTATACATGATTACTCACTTAGGATAATTTTCCCAAGATTTATTGAGGTTTAAAAGTATTTAACACTATTATTATTCCATTTCTGCCATTTAAAATAATAGGCAAAAAGAAATAATAAAGCTTCTCAAAAATATTTAATTTTGAGATGGAAAGGTAGGGTATGATATAAGTATCTCAATTGAGCCAAAAGTTGGGGATGTGCTTTGACAAAAACCAAACTTTCCATTGGGAAAGGAGTTTTGGAGATTTTTTCTATTAAAGGAATTAAATAGATTTGGTCCATAATAAATAGGGATAGAATTTGGTAAAAATTGATGATCAAGGTAGATGATGTAGACCAGGTGCAGCCTTGGTATTTGAGAATCAAAGATGATTTTGGTGAAAAACTAGAGATTAAGGATCTAGGGTAAGATTGTTTTCATGCCACCAAAACCTTGTTGGATCTTGGAGCTCAGATCTCCCCTTTGGGCATGGGATAGATGGATGGATAGAACAAGTGATTTACATCAACATGGTATAGAGTTTTGAGCTTGATCTTGCTTGAGTTCACCAAGAATTGATTTCATACATTGAATAAAATAACCTGCCAAGGCAGATTATCGACTAGCCTACAAAACCTTGTGGGTTTAAGAAGCACAAAGATCCACTTGGAACAAGTGAAGTAGATGTTTATGGACCTATATGAGTAGAACACATCCATGCAAAGAGTTGGTCCATAGAAGGTGGGATGATGGTGTGAGCTTCTGTCAAAGTAGGCATATTGAGTAGATTTGCAGGAATAGTTATTTTCTTCCCTCCAAAACCATCAATAATAAGTGGGTTGGAGAATGATCTAACCAAGGGAAATCGTGGGCCTTATTAGTACTTAGGATGGTTTACAAGATGGTTCAAGTGAATTTCCAATAATGCATTAGGGTTGGGAATGATGGAGACTCAAAGATGGGATCTTGACAACCTTTTTCTAGACAACCAAATTTGGCAGATTTGGTGGTTTTGACTAGAATACAAGAATTGATGTTTTTGATTGGTTGCAAGGTTCCAAATAATCATCAAGTGGATGATGTTTAAGTGTAGATTGGGTAGAATAGATCCATTCTTGATATTGGTCTTCATTGACTTGGAAACTTCTAGAATGGATCAGTTCAGAATTGATCTCGTTAAGGGTTTTAGATGATCACCTAGTGGCTAGAGATCAGATCCATCTTGTATTCTTGCTTAGGGTTTGGGGATTTTAAAGTTTCTTGATCCTAGTGGATGATCTCCTAGAGTATCTCATACTACTTCTAAGCAATCAGGACAAACAGCAGATCAAGGCAACTCATCTTACAAACAAATCAACTACTACTAGGGTTACCATCCAGCTTAGCTTGAGGTAAGGATGGGAAATTTTGAAAGGTTGGAGTTTTATTAAGGTAAGAGTCCTTTGTATCCCTACCAAGAGTAGAATTCAAAAGTTTCATACAAGGTTTTGAGAATCCTAGAGGTAGGAGTAGTTGAAGGTTCTGTCTTGAAAACATAAGGAGATTACATTATATATCTCTCCATAGTTTTGTCAATAGAAGCTACTAAAATAGTTTTGGTTACATAAGAACATTGGCTCATGTTTTGAAATGCCAGAACATTTTAGAATATGTAAAATGAACCAGGATACTTTGTTAAATAGCTTTTTGACAAGTGATGTTGAGGTAAGGAGTATATCATAAGATGTACAATCAGAAGCATAAGCACATACAACAACAGGCAAGCACTGCACAATTAAATATGAAAAAGTTTTTGTTCCCCTGATTTTTGCATTCTGGACAACTAATCAGGGTTGCTGAAGTTGGGATGTTACACTTTCTTCAAACTATTACTTTCTTCCACACAATACGTTTAATCCTTTATTTTTAGCAAAACCGGTGAGATTGACAACCTCATCGCAAGTTGGGGGAAAGTTCTATGGTTGTGTTGTGCAGGTCTCCATGTTGTTGCTGACGCCGGTAGTGCGCCCTGCCAAAGTCCAACTAGCAACACCTTTGACGTGTTTCCTTCCTCCTACTTGATTGATAACCTTGGTTTCATAACTGAGGAAAAAATTGCTGTTGTGCTCATCATACATTCCTCTTGGGGTTCCCCAACGAGCTCGATATATTTTGGGCCAAGCAACTTATTTTTTAGCGCCGTTGCCGGGGAGTCAAGGACATCTTCACAAGGGGAGTCCCTCATAACCAATCTCTTTACTTTGTTATTTTTGTTTTCCTTAGTTTACTTTTGCATTGTTTGCTTGTTTATTTATCAAAACACACAAAAAAATAGTTTTACTAGTTTGCCTTCTTTATTAAAAACACAAAAAATGAATACTCTCGAAAAAATACTAAGTTGTGTGACTTCACTAGCACCAACAAAAATGATTTCATGAGCACACCTATTGATCCACCTATTCATGTAGCTACCTTCTTTGAAATAAAACCTGCTTTACTCAATCTTGTTATGAGAGAACAATTTTCTGGTATTGGTAATGAAGATGATGTTGCTCATCAAAATAACTTTGTTGAACTTTGTGAGATGCAAAAGCATAGGGATATAGATGGAGATATCATTAAGCTTAAATTGTTTCCTTTCTCTTTGAGAGGAAAAGCTAAAGAATGTTTGAATTCCTTAACTAAGAATAATATTGATTCTTGGACTAAATGCAAGGATGCTTTCATTGGAAAATACTATCCTCCTCCTAGGATTATATATATGAGAAGTGAAATAGTGAAGTTTAAACAATCTGATAATGAACATGTTGCTTAAGCTTGGGAAAGAATGAAATCTTTGGTAAAGAATTGTCCCACTCATGGACTGACTACTTGGATGATTATCCAAAAAAATTATGCAGGATTGAACTATTCTTCAAGAAATCTATTGGATTCTGCTGCTAGAGGTACCTTTATGACCATTACTTTGGGTGTTGCAACAAAGCTTCTAGATAATATGATGGTTAACTATTCTGAATGGCATACTAAAAGAGCTCCACAAGGTAAGAAGGTAAATTCTGTTGAGGAAACCTCCTCCTTGAGTGACAAAATTGATGTTATTATGCCTATGGTTGTTAATGGGAAAGCCCATATTGATCCAAATAATGTTCCCTTATCCTCTTTGGTTGCTCAAGAAGATCAAGTTGATGTGAACTTTATAATAAATAACACTTTTAGCAACAATGCCTACATGAATAATTTAGGTAACAACAATTATAGGCCTTATCCTCCCAACAACTGTAATGCTTATGGAAATTCCTACAACAACAATAGGAGTGCGCCCTCTGAACTTGAAGTTATGTTTAAAGATTTTATTAGTAAACAAACTGCTTTCAATAAAACTATTGAGGAGAAACTCTCTAATGCTGAAAGAAATATAACATCATTGGATGAAGCTCAATCTTCTTTGAATAAAATGACTGCTAAACCTGAAACTAATGAGAATCCCTTTGCAGCTACTAATTCCATACAAGTTAAAATTGATGAAAATGTTAGATTATTAGCTGAATTGCATGCTAAGTGGGAAAAAGAAGATGAAATTGCTAGAAACATTAGTGTTTCTACTATCACTACCACTAGTCTTGAGGCTAGTAATATCTCTTGAAAGGATATAGATGCCGCCTAGAGGAGGGGCGAATAGGCGGTTTAAAAACATTTCCGAGAGTGGCTCAACAAAGGCGGAATTAAACTAGCGTTTACTTTGTTAAGCACAAAACCTAGAACAACTAGGGTTCACCTATTTGCACCAACAACTTATGCTAAGCAAGACAAGCAACTATGTGATAGCTAGATATATACTTCAAGCACGAAGGCTATCACAAAGTAAAGTGCATAAGTAAGAGCTCAGAAATAGAGATAACCGAGGCACGCGGAGACGACGATATTTTACCGAGTTCCTCGCAACATGGAGTACGTCTCGTTTGGAGAGGGGGTGGTATGAAACCACCAATGCCACAAAAGGCCTCCCTTGTTCTCCTATGAATCTCACCCCAACGGGATCGATCCACACTTCCACTATCGGTGCACTTGTCGGTGGCAATCCGGAACCTCTCACAAGGTTGGGGCACTTCTCCACAACTTAATTGGAGGCTCCCAACAAACAAGCTTGGGGAAAGCTCTACAACTTAATGGGAAGCCCCAAGTAATCCACAAACCTGCAAAACCACCAAACCGTCTAGGGTTCCAATGAAACCAAGAGTAAAAAGCTTCTCACCTTTCACCCAATCGAATCCTCACCGAGAAATCAAACCGATGCACCAAATACAATGTCAAGAACACAAGAAGTGCTCAAGTCCTTCACTCCCAAATTCCACCAAAGCTACAAAAGCTTATGGGGGAATAAGAGAGGAAGAACAATGGAGGAAATCCACAAAAGACTCCAAGATCTAGATCCCAATATGTTCCCCTCACTTAGGGGAGAGATTGATTGGTGGGATTGTAGATCTAGATCTCCTTTTTCCAATCCCTCTAGAATATGCAATAATCATAGGAGGGATTGAGAGGGAAGCAAGCTCAAGAGATCAACAATGGTGGCTCAGTTTTAGGGTTCTTGAGGTTGGGAAAACAACCAGCAACCAAGGTAGAAGAAGGGGCCTATATATAGGGCCCCTGGAAATAGAGCTGTTGGGAGCCACTTACCCCGGATAGTCTGGCAAAAACAGGCCGGACACTCTGGGCGATAACCACCGGACACTCCGGCCAAGCAAAGTTTCCGGCCAGTGTCCGGGTGGTGTCCGAAATGGCACACAGAATGTCCGAGCAGGTCGACGAAACACCAGGGCCGGATAGTTCGGCGAGAATCAGCCGAACATTCCGGCCGGGCCGGACACTCCGGCCGAAAACGGTCGGACATTCCGCCCAAGGCAAAACTGACAGAAATAGCAAAACTGAAACGACCGTAACTTTTGCATCCGGACTCTGATTTTGATGATCTTGGGCTCATTTCGAAGATAGTAACAAGATCTACAAGATCATACAGAGAACCATCATAGTGCAGCAATGGAGGATAGAACCAAATGATGAAAGGATTAACCTATCTAGAAAAGACAAACCGGTAAAACCTCCAACCTCGAAAACGCGATAGAGGATGCATATGAAATCTGTTTTCGATGAACTTGGGCGTGTTATGAAGATTAACACAAGCTAAAGAACCTCACATGGATAAGATCCAAATAAAAACCAAGAAATATGATGACAAGTAAGAAAAGGTTTGAGCTCTCTCCGAAGGGTATGATCAAGTTACTCACTCGAGAGCCCCTCTTGATAGTACGACTATCTATCATATAAACCGGTCTCCCAAACTAACACCATGGGACCGGTAAGAAAGAAACCCTATCAAGAACATATCTTTGCCTTGAGCATATTCCACTTGAGCTTGACGATAGCGATCTTGTCCACCTCAAGATGGAACACCTTTCTTGATTGCACTAGCTTGGTGAAGACTTGCAAATTGCTCTCCCATTCTCCACTATGGTAGAGCTTATCTCTTGAGCATATCATCTTCCCATATAAATGATAACCATAGGATGGCAAGTTCCAAGCAAATGATCTCTTCGAGATAGCTCATATTGAACTTGCACACCATTTCTTCGTTGTTCATTATGTTGGTGTCTTGAAGGAACATAAGAGATATCACCCCAACTTTAGTCTTCAAGAGACACTTGCTATAGGCTCAACTCTCACTTGACCAATCTCCATATCATTCATTGAAACCTTGGTCAACATTTAATCTTCTTCACTTTCTTCTTCTCCAAACCTTGAAGGCAACATATGGTTCAAGCATTGCCTATGGAAAAATCCTACAGGTAAAACTCAATGCAAACATAAGTCCATAAAGATTGTCATTAATTACCAAAACCACACATGGGGGCACACATGCACTTTTAATCTCCCCCGTTTTGACAATCCCTTTGAGAGGGTTTATATAAGGAATTAATCAAAGAAAACATTGTGCTAACATAAAATACAACACAAGTATGTGATGTTAGTAAAACCACAATATAGAACAAACTCCCCACAATCTATGCACGTGTGGATGAACTTGAATTTAATTGCATATATTGCCAACCATTACCGGTGGTGGAGTTTTCTCTATATAATCAAGATGCCATACAACACACTAAGATGCAAAGCACACGAGGCAAGTGTTTAAGTACAAAACTCACAACACACAACCAAATTCCCTAAAACCCTCTAAAACTTCTCCCCCATTGGCATCGATTGCCGAAATGGGTGAAGAACTTTAGAAGGCCAATTTAGTGAGAGTTCCTCCATATGGTGTGCATTTCTCATAATATGAGTGGAATCAAATGCACGTATCCAATGATGAATACCATGAGGAAATCAAACTAAACTGAGGATCCAAAGATTGCAAAGAAATAAAATGGTGAAGAAGCATCAACGAATGAAGTAAGCAATCAAAACATCGAAAGAAGCACTTACAAAAGGAAGATACTAAAAGAAAGATAGATAAGGTCGAAAAGAGAGTGATCTAAATAATATGAGGAGACTCCCCAAGGTTTGTGCACAAATTATAATCTGCGTTCGAATACAATATGCACAAACATGGCATCCTCAATCCCTCTATATCATTTAAACCACGAGCACAAGCAAGAGAGAAGATATTATGATGAGAGAAAATGGGTGTTTAGATGAAAATAGGAAGCTCCCCAAGGTTCATGCACAACAAAGTTCACAATTATGGAATCCTAACTCCCCATAATCAAACAAAACACCAAACAAGAACAAGAAGGCAAATGTGTGTTCTTAGGTAAATTAGGAAAGCTCCCCAAGGTTCATGCACCAAATATAATAATTGCTTTGAATGTAGAGTGCATAAACGTGGTATTTTTGCTCCCCCAAACTTACATAACAACTCAAGGCATGAGAGATCAACTTTCTTAACACCAACAAGTGCCAAAAGATGCAAATGAAAAGTCAAGCACTCGAACAAAAACTTTTGGAGCCACCAAAGAGTAAAGAAGGATCACAAGGTGGACTCCAAAGCCAAAAGGATATCAACTATAGATTTAGCCATAATCATGTGTATAAGTTTCTAGGTAGATAACAATCACCAAGATATTCATCCACAAAGAAACATGTACACACAAAATGGATACTCAAGAAAGAGCAAGATATCCAAAAAAATCATAGATAATGCCAATAAGATTTTTGCTAGAAGGCATGGCCAAAGGCTCAAATTTATCTTATTTGAACATCAATGACCTTAAAACACCAAAAAATACATCACAACTATCACAAGGGAACAAGAGATAGTTGGAATGCATTGGGAAAGGCAACAAGTATCATAAAGAGCAAATAAACCTTGCAAATTTATCCATATTGCACATGAGAGAAATTGAGGAAAAGATTGACAATATAATTGCTAGATTGGCACATATGGGTTTGGTGAATAATCAACATGATTTGGATATACTCCCTAAAATATGCATCCATCTCAACTTACTCATACCACAAAAGGATGATACAATAAAATTCTTGTAAGAACCACAATAAAAGCAACTAAAGGAAATCATGCCATGATGCAACCACAATGGTTGGATGCTACGAAAGTATGCATTAGAGGGATACTTGTTACCAAGATACCATTGGTAGGATGTAGTAGATATACGTTTGTTGATCATCCTAGCTTGCCTCCAATTATCATTTAGTCACAACATCTTCTTATTATTGAGACAAGCAACCAATGTATATCTAGTGTACCTAAAACACATTCAAGTACACAATGGTCCCAAAACTCATTGGCTCCAAAGTAGTTAGATAAACTACAATACATAGGAGAGACTCCACATAAATATGTGCATATTGATATGAATTGAATTTCATGCACATCTTAGCCGATAGGATTTGGTGGAGAATCCCCTCTATATTGGATCAAGAAATAAAGCATGCCATGATATAGAACATGTAGTAAATATGCATGCACAAGATTTCAAGAACCAAAAAGGAGATACAATTTGAACAAAAACACCAAGTAAACCAAGAAGTCGCACACAAGAGAGTCACATGACAAAAGGGTGTCCAAATTGTATCAAAGAGCCAAATTAACACATAAAAGGACACAAATTCAACAAATGAACAAGGCAATAGCCAAAGAGCAAAAGATTGCTCAAGGATTTATCTCATCCTAAGGGATCAAACAAGTAACAAGGAATATACAAAACCAACTCCCAAAAAGCAAGGTTCCAACATACAAACCAAACTCTCTACACTTTTCATGATGGCACAAAGTACCAAAAGAAAAGATCAAACTTCCAAGCACATAAAACATGATATGGAACAAAACAAGAAGCATAAATATGAGTGTTTTAAATAATATAGGAGAGCTCCCCCATGGATAGTGCATTATGTAGGATTTTCCTTTTGAATGCAAAAGGCACATAAATGGGATCATCACTAGTACCTACATTAAATAAAACACACGAGGATACAAAAAAAGATCCACAAGAGGCAAGGAAAGCTTGGCAGAAAACACAAAACATTTTGTTGGCAGGAGGTAGAACAAAATTTAAGCAAAGGCCAAAATGAATATGATCAATAAATTCTACCATATATGGAGTACCACTTGTCCAATGACAAGAATTATGGGGAAACATATCCCAAGGTAGTTTTCAAGGATATCATGATCATATTCACAACAATAAGCATATGGCGAACTATAAAAAATAAGCTTGATGCTTGGATAGAGATTCTTGATAGCTCCAAATAGTCACACAATCATAAAAGATTAAAGTAACTTGAAGCAAATGGTTTCCATGGAGGATATGGAGGTCCAAATATGGGGAAACACATACCAAGAAAACTCTCACAAACAAGATCCAAAAGATGAGCAATAAAATCAATCCAAGGGAATTGGAACTTGTTTGAGCTAAATGTGCCACTTAGGAACTAGATAATTATCAATATCAATTCTACGTGACACTACCTCAAATATTCACATTATCTAGGATTGTGATATGCACTAAGCATATGACTCCCCCCTAATGTGATACATCCATAAATCTCGACACGAGGCAAAATGATCCACATAGAGATAATTAATGGACATTATAGAACTTAAATTTCTCATGAGAATCATACCACATAGAGACTAGATAATATTGCAATATCAATACGAGGTGGTATTCCTCATGTACACACATTTTTAGGATTGTGGAATGCCCAGGCATAACACTCCCCCAAAATGGGATAGTCCATTAATCTCTCACAAGAGCCAAGTAAGATATAAACAAGATGCAATAGGCTCAAACACGAAACACATACATGGTGTGCAAGTCAACATACACATACTTGATTTCTCAAGTTAAGCAAGTAGGAAGCACAACATATACAAAGCACATGCAAGGTACAAAACTAACACATGCACACGGGGCAAGTAACTTTCAATGTAAATGAGTTGAGCACATGTTACCGCAAGGAGGAACATCGAATATATGATAGAAGCATGATAAACTAAATGACCTGTCTTGAGAGAATATAATTGAAGTTCCCTTAATTCTTCATGATGTAGCCAAGTCTCCAATTCCCTCCAAAAATACCTATTGATCAAGTTTTGGCTTGTTGGTACCCAACCAAGTTGGGTCCTAAGAGGTTAGTCACAACAGGGTTGGCAACCCAAATGGTTCTTTTCATGAACCCACATTGAGCACCAACAAATTTGGCAAACACATTGCCAACCTCATCCTTACAAAGAGAATAAGCATCATCAATAATAATAGGGTCGGATGAGGAGATACCAATAGTGCATAAGGAAGAAATGTGCCCCTTCTCACGGCATATATAGCAAGTTCTTCTCTTGCCATCTTTCTTCTTAGGTGAAGCCACAACTCGAGGAAGAGTTCGAGTAGTTCTCTTAGGAAGAGGCCCATCACTAACTTGAGGTAGAGCTAGAGGCCGCTTCCCTTGTTGCTTCACACTAAGATGCTTCTTCTTTAATGGGAAAGATCTAACATGATGCCCTTCTTCCTTGCACTTGAAGCAAACGATGTTGGCCGGATTCTTGACTTGATATTGGCCATTCTTCTTGTTGCCCTTGTTCTTCAACTTGATAGTGGACTTGTTCTTGACATTGGAGTTGAATCCAAGCCCACTCTTGTCATTGGGGGATTTTTGCATACTCAAGATATTATCGAGTGTGGCCTTCCCTTTATGACCCTTTTTCAAGTTATTCTTCAAAGAAGTGACTTGAGCCTTGAGCTCTTTAATTTCCTCTACATGGTTAGTGTGAAAAAAATACTAGAGGAAGTGGATGCTACATTGTTAGATAAACAAGTTACGGAAAGTAATTCATCACAAGATGTATCAATGGCATGAGTGGATGAATTACAAGGACTAGCACATGGCAATATGACATTTGGAGTAGAAGTAGTGCTAATGTCCACATTAGGCTCATTAGACGTTACCTTTGACGTAATAGCCTCATGAGCTAATTTTAGCCTATCATGGGAGGCTAGAAGATCCTCATGACAGCTTGATAGCTTACCAGGAATTTCTTCCAAGATCCCATACTTGCTAGTTAGCAAAGCAAGTTAAGTCTTTAGATCAACATTCTCCTTCAAAATAGATGCTTCCCAAGAAATAGAGTTGGTAACACAAGCATCATAATTAATTGCAAGAGGTGAGGGCAACTTCGAAAGCTCTTTTGAGTAAGAGGCTTTTAGTTTGATGAGCTCACCCTTGATGACCCTAGAGCAATTTTTGAGGTGCTCAAAATCCTCGAGGAGTTTAGCATAAGCAACTTGAAGCTCATCATTTTTACTTTGGAGACCACTAGCCGCCCTAGGACCTCCATCATGAGATTCCTTCACTCTAGATAACTCTAGAGCAAAAGTCTCCTCAAGAGATTCCTTAGTGGTTTGTTCTTCTTCAAGAGCTTCATTTAGATGTGCAATTTGATTAGCATACTCACGCTCAAGGCTACTCATTTTATCAATGGTGTTCTCATGCTCCTCAATTTGTGCTTCTAACTTATCAATATGTTCTTTGCTCTTAATAGCAAAGTCCAAGATATCAACAAAGTTAGAGCAAGCGATATTATCCTTAACAAGAGCATGATAAACCATCTCACCCTTTTCATATAAATCATCAAAATCTAACTCTTGTTCCTCATTATCCTCGTCCTCATCATCACAAGAGGTATTGGGTTCCAAAGTAGGAGTTACCTTTGAATCCCTAGCCATAAGGCATAGGTGGGTACCATGAGATGATGATGATGATGAATTATTTGAAGCTCCATTCAAAACCTTGTCTTGGCCCATATAATCTTCCTTTTCCTCTACATGGTTAGCAACACAAGCACTAGAGGAAATAGAAGGATTTTTATCATGGCAACAAGACAACAAAACCATATCATCATAAGATTTATTAAAGCCATTTATACATGATATGAAAGGACTACCAACACAAGCATATACAGAGTTTTGGGTGCTACAAGTTTTAGAGTCCAAAGATGAAGTATTGCAATGAGATAGAGAATAAGGATCCATAAGAGTAAGCTCACTATCAACATTGCAATATTCATGACCACTCACCATATCATTACATTGTGTCTTACCACACTTTGGTGAAGTGGAAGAAGATGAGAACTCATCACGGCCGGAAGTGGAAGCAATACAATCATCCTCAATAATGTTGGACACATCATATTTATCTTGAAGTTTTGTCCATAACTCATGAGCACTCCAAAAATGTATGATTGAAGATGTAACTACATAGCTCAAAGCATTAACAAATACATTAGAAGCTTGAGCATCAAGATATAAGTTTTTCTCATCCTCACAAGATAGATTTTCGAAATCCATAGGAGGAGAAAAACCTATGTCTACAATACGCTCCAAATTTGGGTCCATGTCCCGAAAATGAATAAGCATACGAGATTTCCATATATCATAATTTGTGCCATCGAATGTGAGCATTTCATTGTGCATTAATCCCCTAGCTGACATCTTTACTCTCAAGGCGGTGAAGCCTAACATGAGAGACCGGGCTCTGATACCAATTGAAAGGATATAGATGCCGCCTAGAGGGGGGTGAATAGGCGGTTTAAAAACTTTTTTGAGAGTGTCTCAACAAAAGCGGAACTAAACTAGCGTTTACTTTGTTAAGCACAAAACCTAGAACAACTAGGGTTCACCTATTTGCACCAACAACTTATGCTAAGCAAGACAAGCAACTATGTGATAGCTAGATATATACTTCAAGCACGAAGGCTATCACAAAGTAAAGTGCATAAGTAAAAGCTTGGATATAGAGATAACTGAGGAACACGGAGATGACGATATTTTACCGAGTTCCTCCCAACATGGAGTACGTCTCGTTCGGAGAGGGGGTGGTATGAAACTACCAATGCCACAAAAGGCCTCCCTTGTTCTCCTGTGAATCTCACCCCAACGGGATCAATCCACACTTCTACTATCGGTGCACTTGTCGGTGGCAATCCGGAACCTCTCACAAGGTTGGGGCACTTCTCCACAACTTAATTGGAGGCTCCCAACAAACAAGCTTGGGGAAAGCTCCACAATTTAATTGGAGGCCCCAAGTAATCCACAAACCTGCAAAACTACCAAACCGTCTAGGGTTACAATGAACCCAAGAGTAAAAAGCTTCTCACCTTTCACCCAATCGAATCCTCACCGAGAACTCAAACCGATGCACCAAATGCAATGGCAAGAACACAAGAAGTGCTCAAGTCCTTCACTCCCAAATTCCACCAAAGCTACAAAAGCTTATGGGGGAATAAGAGAGGAAGAACAATGGAGGAAATCCACAAAAGACTCCAAGATCTAGATCCCAATATATTCCCCTCACTTAGAGGAGAGATTGATTGGTGGAATTGTAGATCTAGATCTCCTCTTTCAAATCCCTCAAGAATATGGAAGAATCATAGGAGGGATTGAGAGGGAAGCAAGCTCAAGAGATCAACAATGGTGGCTCAGTTTTAGGGTTCTTGAGGTTGGGAAAACCGCCGGCAACCAAGGTAGAAGAAGGGGCCTATATATAGGGCCCTTGGAAATAGAGCCATTGGGAGCCACTTACCCCGGACAGTCCGGCAAAAACAGGCCGGACAATCCGGCCTAGCCGGACACTCCGGGCGACAACCACCGGACACTCCAGCCAAGCAAAGTTTCTGGCCAGTGTCTGGGTGGTGTCCGAAATGGCACACAAAATTTTTGAGCAGGTCGACGAAACCCCAGGGCCGGACAGTCTGGTAAGAATCAGCTAGACATTATGGCCGGTCCGGACACTCCGGCCTAAAACGGCCGGACATTCCGCCCAAGGCAAAACTAACAGAAATACCAAAACTTAAACGACCGTAACTTTTGCATCCGTACTCTGATTTTGATGATCTTGGGCTCATTTCAAAGATAGTAACGAGATCTACAAGATCATACAGAGAACCATCATAGTGCAGAAATGGAGGATAGAACCAAATGATGAAAGGATTAACCTATCTAGAAAAGACAAACCGGTAAAACCTCCAACCTCGAAAACGCGATAGAGGATGCATATGAAATCCGTTTTCGATGAACTTGGGGTTGTCATGAAGATTAACACAAGCTAAAGAACCTCACATGGATAAGATCCAAATAACAACCAATAAATATGATGACAAGTAAGCAAAGGTTTGAGCTCTCTTTTTGAAATTTTTTGTCTTTACATGCTGGTCTGTTTTGACAGATTTCTGCCATTATTTGCGTTTGATTTTTGAGGGAAGTCCTACAGTAGCTTGTGTCTTAATGGAAGTTTTATTAGTGTTGAAACTGAACCTAGAGACATATTATCTTGAGTGCACTAATGTTGCTAATAAAGATTGTGTGAAGTTTTGTATGAAGGAAAATTTTCAGGTGTATGGAAGGAGTGAGTAATGAGATGAAGGACGGACTAAAGCTCAAGATTGGGGATGCCACGCGTGTCACCCCAAGAAATATCCATGAAGTACAAGCGTCAAAGCTTGGGGATGCCCGACGCATCCCCTTCATCAATAAAAATTCCAGGTTTCTTCCAAACACTTCATTTTTATTTTTTCATGCACAGTTGTGTTGTTCTTGGAGCGTCTTCTTTTTTGTTTTTTTTTGGTTTATCGTTTGCTTGGTTTTCTTAGTTTTCTGAATAAATTGGTTGGACCCCCTCTTTCATACATTGGTTTTCAAATAGTTTGGTTTCGATTGGAAAAGAGTAGGAAAGCTCATGCTTAAGTGGTAAAGAGAGCTTATTTTTTACTGTGGCCTATGCTTTGTCATGCCATGCTTGATATTGTTTTGGATTTATGCTTAGTATTATTTGCTATAGCATGACATGTTATAAACAATTGATATTGCTTAATGTGCCTTTGAAGAATCATGCGTTGTTTTAGCATATTAAAGCATAGTATTGTGGTATTCTCCTTTGATGCTTTATTTGGGTTGGCTTGGCGCATGCTCACACCATGTTATGACTATCCCAAGTCACCATAAGACTTTATGATCCTTTAGTTTTCAACTTGTAGTATCACTTTATGCTTTGATTAATGATGTTTTGTCGCTCTGCATGATTATGGCCATTATTGCTCTCTTAGTCTGTCACTCCCTGTCTTTTGCTAGCCTCCATAACCAAGTATGAGTTCCACTCATGCATCCAACTCCTAAAACCAACTTATTCCAAAGAGTCCATCATACCCACCTATTAGCATATGCTATTCCAAGTACATTCATGTTTTTATCTACCTGCCGAATTAAACTTGTTATGAGAAAACTAGTGATTAAAGCTCTCACGAACTTGATGGCACACTTTACTTATCTTGCCCTTAATAAACTTGAACCATTCTGTCGTATGTGTTGTATATGCTTGCACTTATATGTTGGGGATTAGCATAACCATGCTGTCATGGGGAACACTTTCAAGATTGCACTTGTACTTTGTACCTAGTTGATATCATGCTCTTTTGTCTATGGATGTCGTCAGTGTGAAATGAAAGGGGAGCTTGTAAGTCCATGGAGTTATGTATGTGTGTTAGAGAAACGCCTGGGACGCCGGTCTAATCCATGCTGTCATGGTGGAAACCTGCAGCGTAACCATAATCAGCTATCTATGAAGCACTCTTCTTATAAAAAAGAGTCAGATATTGAGAAAAAAAAGATATGAGAGAAGAGGAAAGAGAGAAAACCACCATTTTCCCATGGTAAATAAGAAGATTGATGAGATGCTCGTTGTCTGCTTTCCTTGTCAGTTTGATATGTGGATTCTTCCGTATCATCGGGCAAGGGGTACCCCATTGGCGGTTCTCTATGATACACATGTACTTACTATGACAAGAACTTACTGGTAACTAAACTTGAGTAGCATGAGGAGAGGCCCTCGTATTCAAGGGACATGGGATTTCCAACTTATACATTGTCAAGCATATACACCATAGTTTGTTCACTTTAACCTTAATGACTTGAAGATGCTTATGATAGGTGCAATGAGAGCTGAAAGCTAACAAGTACCATAATTTTTGAAAGCTCTTTATGAAACTTGAATCCCTACTTCCTTCTATGAAGGCCTTTCTTCCACTTTTATCTTGAGTCTCCACCTTCTATCTTTATGCACCTACTTTGAGAGCATAGTGGTCATTCTTAGTTCTATGTGCATTGTCCCAAGACTTGTTGATTGATGCATAACTTCGATATTTCTTGTTTTAAACTATATGTATCTAGTCACTCTTATGAACTTTGAAGGTGTCCTATGCATTTATGTTTGTTACTCTATGAGGGACAAGCTGAATGCCACTATGCTATGTTTTCTTTATGTGAAACAAACAAACGTCTTGTAACGCATTGTTATTCATGAATCTTTTGTTTGTGCCTTTTCATGTTGAAACATAGTTGCTTTGTCTTATTGTTAGAACTTTATCTTTCATGTTATGATTGAAGTACTATGATCCTAGATATCAATGTTTTAAAAATACTTTGATCAAGTTTATGATGGTGCATGTCAACTCAAAAATTATTCTTTGTTTTTTATCAGTTAATTACTCGAGGACGAGAATGAGTTAAGCTTGGGGTTGTTGATATGTTGCTAACGTATCCATAACCTTTGAGGTGTTTCCTTGCTCCTACTGGATTGATAACCTTGGTCTCATAACTGAGGGAAAACATGCTGATGTGCTCATCATAGCTTCCTCTTGGGGTTCCCCAACGAGCTCGATATATTTTGGGCTAAGGACACACATTCAATGACATCAGGTGGATCCATGTAGTTTATGAAAAGAACACACATGCAGTGACATCTAGTGGTTTATGAAAATAACACACATCCAAGTTGTTTAATGAAAATAACACACATGCAATCACATTTGGTTGATCCATGTGGTTTATGAAATGAACACTCATGGAGTTACTCTACTGGTTTATGAACAGAACACACATCTAAGTGGTTTATGAAAAGAACACACATGCAATGACATCTAGTGGATCCAATTGGTTTAATGAAAAGAACACACATGCAATGACATCTAGTGGATCCATGTGATTTATGAAATGAACATGAATGATGTGACATCTAGTGGATCCATGTGGTTTATGAAATGAACACATCTAGTGGATTCATGTGGTTTATGGAAAGAACACACTTGTAGCGACATCTAGTGGTTTATGAAAATAACACACATCCAAGTTGTTTAATGAAAAGAACACACATGCATTGACATCTAGTGGATACATGTGGTTTATGAAATGAACACTCATGGAGTTACTCTACTGGTTGATGGAAAGAACACACATCCAAGTGGTTTATGAAATGAACACACATGCAATGATATCTAGTGGATCCAATTGGTTTAATGAAAACAACACACATGCAATGACATCTAGTGGATCCATGTGGTTTATGAAATGAACACACATGCAATGACATCTAGTGTATCCTTGTGGTTTATGAAAAGAACACACATGCAGTGACATCTAGTGGTTTACGAAAATAACACACATCCAAGTTGTTTAATGAAAAGAACACACATGAGATGACATCTAGTAGATCCATATGGTTTATGAAATGATAACAAATGCAATGACATCTAGTGGATCCAACTGGTTTAATAAAAAGAAAACACATCCAATGCCATCTTCTAGATCCACGTGGTTTATGAAATGAACACACATGCAATGATATGTAGGGGATACATGTGGTTTATGAAAAGAACACAAATGGAGTGACATCTAGTGGTTTATGAAAATAACACACATCCAAGTTGTTTAATGAAAAGAACACACATGCAATGACATCTAGTGGGCTCCATGTGGTTTATGAAATGAACACTCATGGAGTTAATCTTTTTGTTTATGAAAAGAACACACATCCAAGTGGTTTATGAAATGAATACACATGCAATGACATCTAGTGGATCCGATTGGTTTAATGAGAACAACACACATGCAATGACATCTAGTGGATCCATGTGGTTTATGAAATGAACACTCATGGAATGACTCCATTGTTTTATGAATAGAACACACATGCAATGACATCTAGTTTATCCAATTTGTTTAGTGAAAATAACACACATGCAATGACGTCTAGTGGATCCATGTGGTTTATGAAATGAACAAACATGCAATGACATCTAGTGGATCCATGTGGTTTATGAAAACAACACGCATGCAATGACTTCTAGTGGTTTATGAAAATAACACACATCCAAGATGTTTAGTGAAAAGAACACACATGCAATGACATCTAGTGTATCCATGTGGTTTATGAAATGAACACACATGCAATGACATCTGGTGGATCCATGTGGTTTATGAAAACAATACACATGAAGTGACATCTAGTGGTTTTTGAAAATAAAACAGATACAAGTTGTTTAGTGAAAAGAACACACATGCAATGACATATAGCGTTTCCATGTGGTTTATGAAATGAACACACATGCAATGACATCTAGTGGATCCAATTGGTTTAATCAAAAGAACACACATGCAATGACATCAAGTGGATCCATGTGGTTTATGAAATGAACACACATGCAATGACATCTAGTGTATCCATGTGGTTTATGAAAAGAATACACATGTAGTGACATCTAGTGGTTTATGAAAATAACACACATAAGAGTTGTTTAATGAGAAGAACACACATGCACTGATATCTAGTGGATCCATATGGTTGATGAAATGATCACACATGCAATGACATCTAGTGGATCCATGTGGTTTCTGAAAAGAACACACATGTAGTGACATCTAGTGGTTTATGAAAATAACACACATCCAAGTTGTTTAATGAAAAGAACAAACAACAATGACTTCTAGTGGATTGATGTGGTTTATGAAATGAACACTCATGGAGTTACTATACTGGTTTATGAAAAGAACACATATCCAAGTGGTTTATGAAATGAACACACATGGAATGACGTCTAGTGGATCCAATTGGTTTAATGAAAAGAACACACATGCAATGACATCTAGTGGATCCATGTGGTTTATGAAATGAAAACACATGCAACGACATCTAGTGGATAAATGTGGTTTAGGAAAAGAACACACATGCGGTGACATCTATTGGTTTACAAAAGTAACACACATTCAAGTTGTTTAATAAAAAGAACACACATGCAATGACATCTAATGGATCCATCTTGTTTATGAATAGAACACTCATGGAGTTACTCTACTGGTTTGTGAAAAGAACACACATCCAAGTGGATCATGAAATGAACACACATACAATAACATCTAGTGGATCCAATTTGTTTAATGAAATGAACACACATGCAATGACATCTAGTGGTTCCATGTGGTTTACGAAATGAACACTCATGGAGAGACTCTACTGGTTTATGAACAGAACACACATCCAAGTGGTTTATGAAAATAACACACATTGAATGACATCTAGTGGATCCAATTGGTTTAATGAAAAGAACACACATGCAATAACATCTAGTGGATCCATGTGGTTTCTGAAATAAACACACATGTAATGAAATATAGTTGATCCATGTGGTTTATGAAAATATCAAACATGAAGTGACATCTAGTGGTTTATGAAAATAACACACATCCAAGTTGTTTAATGAAAGAACACACATGAAATGAAATCTAGTGGATTGATGGCTCAATGCACGGCGCCTAGAAAAATGCTTGATGGCGGTGTTGATGTAGAGCTCGTTGGGAACCCCAAGAGGAAGGTATGAGCATAACAACAAGTTTCCCTCAGTTATGAAACTAAGGTTTAATCGAACCAGTAGGAGCAAGGAAACACCCCAAAGGTAGTACTAGCTGAGCTTTGGAAGGGCGCACTACCGGTGCTAGTAGCAACGTGGCGACCTGCACAACACAACCATAGAAGTTTGTCCCCAACTTGCAATGAGGTTGTCAATCTCACCGTGGTTTGCGGAAAACAAAGGATTAAACGTATCGAATGGAAACAAGTAAAATTTTGTAGAAAGTAAACACAAAGCAGTAAATAGTTGTAGATTGTATGTAAAGAAAAAGGACCGGGATCCATAGTTCACTAGAGGTGGCTCTCCTTAAGATAGATAACATGCCGGGTGAACAAATTACAGCGGGGCAATTGGCAAATACTAAGAAAGCAATACATGCATATACTAATCATCTTGACTCCTCTAAGACTTGATTGGGCATTACAAGATAATACATAGACCGCCATCCAACTGCATCTATGACTAATAATCCACCTTCACGTTATCATCCGAACCCCCTCTAGTATTAAGTTGCAAGCAACAGATTATTGCTTTACGAACTGTGTGTAAAGTAAACAATACGATTGTTCTATGAACAAAGGATTATTGATTTCTCCCTAGTAGCAACATCACATCTAGTACCTTAGAGATTTCTGTCACTTCCCCAGATTACCACAGGCATTAACCCACTATCGAGCATAAATACTAACTCTTGGAGTTTCTAGCATCTACTTGGCCAAGATAGCTACTAACAACAGAAAGCATGCAAGATCTCAAATAACAAAGACATGATAGAATCAATAATCAATCTGAAATAGCATCTCAATATCCATGGGATCCCCGCAAACACAACATGTATGAATTACAAATAGATGATCTTGATCATGAACGGAGCTCACAAGATCTAAACATGAAAGCACAAAGGAGGAGAAACCAGCCATCTAGCTACTACATGGATCCGTAGTCCAAGGATGAACTACTCACGCATCACACCGGAGGCTTGCATGGTGATGAAGAAGGCCTCTAGGGTGAATTCCCCTCTCCGGCAGGGTGCCAGGAAGAGCTTCAGATCCCTCCCGATCTAGGGATGGAGATGACGGTGGCTACAGACTCTTTCGTGGATTTTTGATCGAGTACTTAGGGTTTTTTTCCCGAGGGCAACTTATAGGTAGAAGGAGAGGCCGGGGGGGTGCCGGGAGCGGCCACACCACCCCCTAGCGTGGGCCAGGCCTGGCCGCGCGGCCAGGTGGTGTGGTGGCTCCCTGGCCCTTCTCCGTCTCGTATTCTGGCACTTGATCACTTCCGGAAAAATAGGCACTTTGGCTTTTGTCCCGTCCAATTCCGAGAATATACATTTTCTGACTTTCCTGGAACCAAAAATAGCAGAAAACAGGCAGCTAGCACTGTGCCTCTTGTTAATAGGTTAGTCCTAGAAATCATATGAAAAGTACTCCAAAGTTGGAACAAAACACAAGAAAGTGGATAAAACTAAGCATGTAACATTAAAAATTATAGATACATTTGCAATGTATCAACATCCCCAAGCTTAACTCTTGCTCATCCTCGAGTAGGTAAGTGGTAAAAAGAAATAATTTTTGAGGTGACATGCACCATCAAAGACTTGATCAAAGTGTGTGTAAAATATTCAAAGCTAGGATCATAGTACTTCAATCATAACATGAAAGACAATGTTCTAGCAATAAGTAAAGAAACTATGATGCAACATGAAAAGGCACAAACAAAAGATTCATGAATAACAATGCTTTACAAGACGTTTGTTTGTTTCACATAAAGAAAACATAGCATACTAGTATTCAGCTTGTCCCTCAATAGGGTAACAAATATAAATGCATAGGACACCTTCAAAGTTCATAAGACTGACTAGATACAATAGTTTCAAACAAGCAATAACAAGTTATGCATCAATCAACTTGTCTTGGGACAATGCACATAGAACTAAGAATGGCCACTATGCTCTCAAAGTAGGTGCATAAAGTTAGAAGGTGGAGACTCAATATAATGGTGGAAGAAATGCCTTTTGTAAAAGGAAGTAGGGATTCAATTCTCATAAAGAGCTTCCAAAAATTATGGTACTTATAGCTTTCAGCTCTCATTGCCCCTATCATAAGCATCTTGAAGTGATTAAGGTTAAAGTGAACAAACTATGGTGTACATGGTTGACGAAGTATAAGTCAGAAATCTCATGTCCCTTGTATACGAGGGCCGCTCCTCATGCTACTCAAGTTTAGTCACCGGCAAGTTCTTGTCATCGTAAGTACATGTGTATCATAGAGAACCGCCAACGGGGTACCCCTTGTCCGATGATACAGAAAAATACCCATATCAAAATGACAAGGCAAGCAGACAACGAGCATCTCAGCATTCTTCTTATTTACCATGGGAATATGGTTCTTTTTTCTCTCTTTCCTCTTTTCATAGTATCTCTTTTTTTTCTCTTTTTTTCTTTTTTTCTCAATATAGGACTCTTTTTTTTATAAGAAGAATGCTTCATAGACAGCTCATTATGGTTACGCTACAGGTTTCCACCATGTCAGCATGGATTAGACCAGCGGCCCAGGCGTTTCTATAACACATATACATAACTCCATGGACTTACAAGCTCCCCTTTCATTTCACACCGACAACATCCATATACAAAAGAGCATGATATCAACTAGGTACAAGTACCAAGTGCAATGTTGAAAGCGTTCCCCATGAAATCATGGTTCTGCTAATTCCCAACAAATAAGTGCAAGCATATACAACATAGAAGACACAATGGTTCGAGTTTATTAGGGGCAAAAAGTAAAGCGTGCCATCAAGTTCGTGAGAGCTTTAATCACTAGTTTTTTCATAACAAGTGGAAGGTAAACAAAAGCATGAATGTACTTGGAATAGAATAAGCTAGTACGTAGGTATGGTGGACTCTTTGGAATAACTTGGTTTTAGGAGCTAGATGCATGAGCGGAACTCATACTTGGTTATGGAGGCTAGCAAAAGACAGGGAGTGACGGACTAAGAGAGCAATAATGGCCATAATCATGCAGAGCGACAAAACATCCTTAATCAAAGCATAAAGTGATACTACAAGTTGAAAACTAAAGGATCATAAAGGCTTATTGTGACTTGAGATAGTTATAACATGGTGTGAGCATGCGCCAAGTCAACCCAAATAAAGCATCAAAGGAGAATACCACAATACTATGCTTTAATATGCTAAAACAACGCATGATTCTTCAAAGGCACATTAAGCAATATCAATTGTTTATAACATGTCATGCTATAGAAAATAATACTAAGCATAAAGCCAAAACAATATCAAGCATGGCATGACAAAGCATAGGCCACAGTAAAAAACAAGCTCTCTTTACCACTTAAGCATGAGCTTTCCTACTCTTTTCCAATCCAAACCAAACTATTTAAAAACCAATGTATGAAAGAGGGGGTCCAACCAACTTATTCAGAACACTAAGCAAACCAAGCAAAGTAAAAACAAAAACAAAAACAAAAAAGAAGACACTCCAAGAAAAAGACAACTGTGCATGAAATAATAAAAATGAAGCGTTTGGAAGAAACCTGGAATTTTTATTGATGAAGAAGGGGATGCCTTGGGCATCCCCAAGCTTTGACGCTTGTACTTCTTGGATATTTCGTGGGGTTACACGCGTGGCATCCCCAAGCTTGAGCTTTAGTCTATCCTTTATCTCATTACTCATTTCTTCCATACACGTGAAATTTTGCCTTCATACATAACTTCACACAGTCTCATTAGCAACATTAGTGCACTTAAGATAAATAAGTCTCAAGGTTAAGTTCTAACACCAAATAAACTTCCATTAGAACACTAGCTACTGTATCACTTCCCTCAAAAATCTCAATTCTCCAAAGGAACTCAAGAAGGAACTAACAAGAAGCAAATGCAGAAAAACGGCAGAAATCTGTCAAAACAGACCAGCAGGTAAAGACGAATTTTTTCGAAGACCTTATGTTGCTCAAATCAAAAAGTGTTGAACAAACGAAAGTTAGATAACAACCTGGGGCATAAGCACAAAATATTATAGCTCAATCCGACGTACAGAGCTCTCTTAGGAATTTTTACGGTGAAGCACAAAAATCTGTTTCGGGACAACAACTTTCCCAATTATTATTTCACTCTCATTAGAGGTTACTCTTGGCAAACAAAAAGCAAATAAAAAGGATAAGGAGAGGTTATTACAGAGGTAATAACTTCCAAGACTCAACTAAAACTCTTGGGTTATCACCCAACAAGTACTTTTCTTTAACGCCTTTAAGTTAGGCATAAGAAGCAAAGAAAGAATCGAGTGTTCCCAGATGAAGAAGCATTAAGACCAAATTTTGTTTTCATAGGAGAAGCAAAAGAAATATTTTCTCTCTTTTTAGGGAAGTGTTCTATACCTTTCTTGAGTGGGAGTTTATATTTATTGGTGCCTTCTTTCATATCAATGATGGCACCAATAGTTCTAAGAAAAGGTCTTCCCAAAGTAATAGGACAAGAAGCATTGTATTCAACATCCAAAACATAGAAATCAACGGGGACATAGGAATCGTTAACCATAATAAGAACATCATTAAGACTCCCCATGAGTTTGTTTTTAGCATTAGCATCAAGTGGGACATTCAAATAAAAATCTTCAAGTGGAGGCAAATCAAGCATATCATAAATCCTTTTAGGCATAATAGAAACACTACTATCAATATCACACAAAGTTTTGAAATAAAAGTCATTCACTTTCATATTAATGATGGGTTCCCAACCATGTTATTGTTTTATAGGAATAGAAGCTTTATGTTTCATATTTTCTTCTTTAATCTTTATGAGAGCATCAATAATGTGTTTTGTAAAAGCCATGTTCATAGCACTAGCATTAGGACTTTTAGCAAGCTTTTGTAGGAACTTAATAACTTCAGAGATATTGCAACCATCAAGATCAAAATCAACTTTATCATCTAAAGTAGTAGAACTATTACTAGCCTCAACACTAGTGGTGGTGATAGTAGAAACACTAATGTTTCTAGCAATTTCATCTTCTATTTCCCACTTAGCATGTAATTCAGCTAATAGTCTAACATTTTCATCAATTGTTGCTTGTATGGCATTAGTAGCTGCAAAGGGATTATCATTAGTTTCAGGTTTATCAGCCATTTTATTCAAAGTAGAATGAGCTTCAGCCAAAGATGCTATATTTCTTTCAGCATTAGAGAGTTTTTCCTCAATAGTTTTATTGAAAGCTGTTTGTTTACTAATAAACTCTTTAAGCATAACTTC
This sequence comes from Avena eriantha, assembly GCA_910589775.1. Taxonomy (NCBI): domain Eukaryota; kingdom Viridiplantae; phylum Streptophyta; class Magnoliopsida; order Poales; family Poaceae; genus Avena; species Avena eriantha. Next base: position 354,839,674 of record OU342742.1, read on the forward strand.
AAGTTCAGAGGGAGCACTCTTATTACTGTTGTAAGAATTTCCATAAGCATTACCATTGTTGGGAGGATATGGCTTATAATTGTTGTTACCAAAATTGTTCCTATAAGCATTATTACCATAAACATTGTTGCCAAAATTGTTATTTCTTATGAAGTTCACATCAACTTGCTCTTCTTGAGCAACCAAAGAGGCTAAAGGAACATTATTTGGATCAATATGGGCTTTCCCATTAACAAGCATAGACATAATAATATCAATCTTATCACTCAAGGAAGAGGTTTCCTCAACAGAATTTACCTTCTTACCTTGTGGAGCTCTCTCGGTATGCCATTCAGAATAATTAACCATCATATTGTCCAAAAGTTTTGTTGCAGCACCCAAAGTGATGGTCATAAAGGTACCTCCTGCAGCTGAATCCAATAGGTTCCTTGAAGAATAGTTCAATCCTGCATAAACAGTTTGGATGATCATCCAAGCAGTCAGTCCATGAGTGGGACAATTCTTTACCAAAGATTTCATTCTTTCCCAAGCTTGAGCAACATGCTCATTATCAAGTTTTTTAAACTTCATTATTTCACTTCTCATGGATATAATGTTAGCCGGAGGATAGTATTTTCCAATAAAAGCATCTTTGCATTTAGTCCAAGAATCAATACTATTCCTAGTTAAGGAATTCAACCATTCTTTAGCTTTTCCTCTCAAAGAGAAAGGAAACAATTTCAGCTTAATAATATCACCATCTATATCCCTATGCTTTTACATCTCACCAAGTTCAACAAAGTTATTTAGATGGGAAGCAACATCTTCATTACCAATACCAGAAAATTGCTCTCTCAGAACAAGATTGAGTAAAGCAGGTTTTATCTCAAACAAAGTATTTTCAGCCTCAGGTGGAGCAATAGGAGTTCTCATAAAATCATTGTTGTTGGTGCTAGTGAAGTCACACAACTTAGTGTTTTCAAGAGTAGTCATTTTTTTTGGGTTTTCAAATAAGAAAACAAAACAAGTAAAACTATTTTTTTTGTGTTTTTTGAAGAACAAAACAAGCAAACAAAAGCAAAAAGAAACTAAGCAAAACAAAAACAACAAAGTAAAGATATTGGTTATGAGGGACTCCCCTTGTGAAGATGTCCTTGACTCCTCGGCAACGGCGCCAGAAAAAAGCTTGATGGCTCAATGCACGGCGCCCAGAAAAATGCTTGATGGCGGTGTTGATGTAGAGCTCGTTGGGAACCCCAAGAGGAAGGTATGATGAGCACATCAGCAAGTTTCCCTCAGTTATGAAACCAAGGTTTAATCGAATTAGTAGGAGCAAGGAAACACCCCAAAGGTGTTACTAGCTGAGCTTTGGCAGGGCGCACTACCGGTGCTAGTAGCAACGTGGAGACCTGCACAACACAACCACTGAACTTTGTCCCCAACTTGCGATGAGGTTCTCAATCTCACCGTGTTTTGCGGAAAACAAAGGATTAAACGTATCGAATGGAATGAAGTAAAAGTTTGCAGAAAGTAAACACAAAGTAGTAAACTGTTGTAGATTGTATGTAAAGAAAAAGGACCGGGATCCATAGTTCACTAGAGGAGGATCACCTTAAGATAGATAACATGCTGGGTGAACAAATTACAGCGGGGCAATTGACAAACACCGAGAAAGCAATACATGCATATACTAATTATCTAGACTCCTCCGAGACTTGATTGGGCATTACAGCATAATACATAGACCGCCATCCAACTGCTTATATGACTAATAATCCACCTTCAGGTTATCATCCGAACCCCCTCCAGTATTAAGTTGCAAGCAACAGATTATTGCTTTACGAACTGAGTGTAAAGTAAACAATACGATTGTTCTATGAACAAAGGATTCTTGTTTTCTCCCTAGTAGCAACAGCACATCTAGTACCTTAGAGATTTCTATTACTTCCCCAGATTACGAGAGGCAAGAACCCACTATCGAGCATAAATTGTAACTCTTGGAGTTGCTAGCATCTACTTGGCAAGATAGCTACTAACAACAGAAAGCATGCAAGATCTCAAATAACAAACACATGATGGAATCAATAATCAATCTGAAATAGCATCTCAATATACATCGGATCCCCGCAAACACAACATGTATGAATTACAAATAGATGATCTTGATCATGAACGGAGCTCACAAGATCTAAACATGAAAGCACAAAGGAGGAGAAACCAGCCATCTAGCTACTACATGGATCTGTAGTCCAAGGATGAACTACTCACGCATCACACCGGAGGCTTGCATGGTGATGAAGAAGGCCTCGAGGGTGAATTCCCCTCTCCGGCATGGTGCGGGGAAGAGCTTCAGATCCCTCCCGATCTAGGGATGGAGATGACGGAGGCTATAGACTCTTTCGTGGATTTTTGATCGGTACTTAGGGTTTTCGTCTCGAGGACAACTTATAGGCGGAAGGAGAGGCCGAGGGGGTGCCGGGAGCGGCCACACCAGGCCTGGCCGCGCGGCCAGGTGGTGTGGTGGCTCCCTGGCCCTTCTCCGTCTTGTATTCTGGCACTTGATCACTTCTAGAAAAATAGGCACTTTGGCTTTTGTCCCGTCCAATTCCGAGAATATTCATTTTCTGACTTTCCTGGAACCAAAAAAAGCAAAAAACAGGCAGCTGGCACTGTGGCTCTTGTTAATAGGTTAGTCCAAGAAATCATATGAAAAGTACTCAAAAGTTGGAACAAAACACAAGAAAGTGGATAAAACTAAGCATGGAACATCAAAAATTATAGATACATTTGCAATGTATCATGGATCCATGTGGTTTATGAAATGAACACACATGCAATGATATCTAGTGGATCCATGTGGTTTTTGAAAAGAACAAACATGAAGTGACATCTAGTGGTTTATGAAAATAACACACATCGAAGTTGTTGAATGAAAAGAACACACATGCAATGACATCTAGTGGATCCATGTGGTTTATGAAATGAACACTCATGGAGTTACTCTACTGGTTTATGGAAAGAACACAAATCCAAGTGGTTTATGAAATGAACACACATGTAATGTCATCTAGTGGATCCAATTGGTTTAATGAAAAGAACACACATGCAATGACATCTAGTGGATCCATGTGGTTTATGAAACAAACACTCGTGGAGTGACTCTACTGGTTTATGAACAGAACACACATCCAAGTGGTTTATCAAAAGAACACCCATGCAATGACATCTAGTGGATCCAATTGGTTCAACAAAAATAACACACATGCAATGGCATCTAGTGGATCCATGTGGTTTATGAAATGAACACACATGCAATGACATCTAGTGGATCCATGTGGTTTATGAAAAGAACACGCCTGTAGTGACATCTAGTGGTTTATGAAAATAACACACATCAAAGTTGTTTAATGAAAAGAACACACATGCAATAACATCTAGTGGATCCATGTGGTTTATGAAATGAACACACATGCACTGACATCTAGTTGGTCCAATTGGTTTAATGAAAAGAACACACACATAATGCCATCTACTGGATCCATGTGGTTTATGAAATGAACACACATGCAGTGACATCTAGTGGATCCATGTGGTTTATGAAATGAACACACATGAAGTGAAATCTACGGGTTTATGAAAATAACACACATCCAAGTTGTTTAATGAAAAGAACACACATGCAATGACATCTGGTGGATCCATATAGTTTATGAAATGAACACTCACGGAGTTACTCTATTGGTTTATGAAAAGAACACACATCCAAGTGGTTTATGAAATGAAGACACATGCAATGACATCTAGTGGATTCATATGGTTTAACAAAAAGAACACACATGCAATCACATCTCGTGGATCCATGTGGTTTATGAAATGAACACACATGCAATGACAACTAGTGGATCCATGTGGTTTATGAAAACAACACACATACAGGAGCTTGAGCTGGAGCTCCCATAATCCACTGCATGCTGTCGGGGAGGCGCGACGATGGGGTACGGAGGCTTGCCGTGGTCATGTAGGTGCCTTCGGGTGATTGCAGGTGCACCGATCATCCAGAACGGTGGAGGATCTTCATCACGGTCATCTCAAAATGGCAGCTGCTCTGTCAGTCCTGGAAGAAAAGAGATACAAGGGGAGGTAATGTTAGATGAAGGGATGCTCATAGAGAGAAACCAAGGAGAGCGAGGTGGTCTGGTTTGTCGGAAACCTTGATGACATGTGCATAGCCAAGAGGAGTTCTCCTTTTTCAGGGTTGCTACGAGAGAGAAAGCTTCAGAGCTTCAGGGAGGGAGAAGGGGTGAGGGAGACGAGTGGAATGAGCCCGAAAGGGTTGGTCAGGGTAGCTGGTGGGCTATGTATCGAAGAGGTGTGGTGTACGGTGGACCTTGTCCACTAGCGCAAATGGGAGGAGAGAGGAGGGCTCTGGTTGGATAACCAACAAGGTGGAGAGGTGGGTGGTGGGGCTCTAGGTCGAGTACTGAGTGGAGAGGGGGGTGGTGGCTGCTTTTGCCTCTAAACATTAAATGTTGTTCATCTAAAAGGACCAGAGGTAGGGGTTTGCTACAGTGTGTGGTCGACCAAGGGGAGATGAGATTCCTTGGTGATCAAGTGGAAGGGGTTTGGTGAGGTCTAGGTGGGGTTTAGCTCAAGTTTTGAATTATTTAAAAACTTGGCCATAAGGATGATCATGAAGGACCTTTTGAATCATTATCTCGGACACACAAGGGATTGGTACTGGTAGCTAGGTAAGGTCAAGGGACACCTCCTGGAATTATTTGGGATTTTCAGATTATTTTAGATTACATTTATCTTCATTTTCCAAAAAGTGCTGAATGTGTTTTGTTTATTTGTTTTGAGATATTTGACTTATACAAGGTGAGATTTTTGTTTGGGATAGTCCCAATTATGAATTTACAATTTGGGGATTTTTCCCAAGATTTATTGAAGGATAAGAGTTTTTAAAACAACTATAATTCCATATCATCCATTTAACAAAATGGGCAAAAAGAAATAATAAAACTCTTCAAAAATATTTATTTTTGAAGTGGGAGAATATGATATGATATCTAGGCCTCAAAATAGCCTAAAGTGGGAGGTGTGATTTGGAGAAAAACAAACTTTCCTTTATAGAGGGAGTTTTGGAGGTTTGGTCCATTAAAGAATTTAAATAGGTTTTGGTCCATCATAATTATGGATAATATGTGATAAATGTTTATAAATCAAGGTAGATGATGTATAAAAGGTGTATCTAGCATTTTCAACCTTGGGTGTCGAGAATCCATCTTGATTTGGAAGGAAAATAAGGAATGAAGGATGTAGGGTGATGTTATTTTCATACCATCCAAACCTTGTTAGATCTTGGGGCTCAGATCTCCCCTTGGGGAATGGGGTAGCAGGAGGGATAGACCAAGTTGAGTATATCACCATGGTACAAGAAGTTGAGCTTGATCATGCTTGAGTGCTCCAAGAATTGATTTCAAACTTTGAATAAAACAAGGGTGCCAAAGAAGATTCTCCATCAACCTTCTAAACCATGTAGGTTTTACAGGCACAAGGATCCAATTGGAACAAGTGAAGTAGGGAGTCATAGACCTCTCTGAGTAGAAAACAATCATGCAAGGAGTTGGTACAAATAGGAAATTATGGAGATGTGAGCTTCTTCCATATTACGCTAGTTGATAAGATTTGCAGAAAACGGTATTTTCTTGCCTGCAAAACCATCAAGATCAAGTGGGTTAGAGGATGGTCTAGCCAAGGGAAAGCGTAGGCCTTGGCAGTCCTTAGGATGGTTTACAAGAGGCTTGTAACACCCCTAGTTTTAAAAACTCTCTAATTAGGATTTGAGTGTGCATAGCATGAGCATCATATTTTAAAATGCATGGAAGAAAACAAAACCCTAAAACCCTAGTTTCTCCCTCCCTGAAAAACAATTCAAAATGGTATGAAAATGTATGAAAATGCATGGAGATGAAATGGACTAAGAGGGATCCACAATATCTTCATATACTTTAAAAACCCTCTGGTATTTTTTAAAACAGCTCCAAACAGTTTTGAATTTGGAAATACAAGTAGAAAATTAAAACAAAATTTAGAAAAATGTTTTGTTAAAAAATAGAACCAGACGCAGCCTAGCCTAGCCTAGAAAAATGTTTTGTTAAAAAATAGAACCAGACGCAGCCCAACCGTGGCCCAATACCGTTTTGTCCACCTCCCCTGTTCGTCCTCTTCCTCCCCGATGGAGGAAGTAGGTCGCTGGCACGCTGCCCGCCATTGTGCGTGCCAAGATGCATGTCGCCTCTGCCTACAAGACCCTGGACGCACCACGGAAGAAGCCATAGCACACCACTTCTTCCTCTCCCTCGCTCTCGCATTGTGGGGCCCATTCCTCTGAGAATCCCTGTTATGCACACACCACGATCCCATGATCAGTTAGTCGTGGCAGATAACTGATAAGTATCAAAGTAAACATCCATTACTTAAGTGGATACATGCCATACCTTACATGCCATTATGGCTACATCAATAATCATCAAGAGAACTTCATCAAACGTAGAGCCCGTGCCATGCCTTAACCTACAGGCAACTGACTGGGAGAACATCCTAGCTTGCATAGTCATCAACGTCACCTTCTTCTTGATATTTGACCAAGTTAATAGCCATGGACAATGCCAGTGAGTACTTTGAATGTACTCGCAAACCACCTTAAGGGAAATAATAATAACAAGAGGATATGAAATATGGTTGTGGTAGTAGGATGGCTCCAAGAGAGGTTCTTTCTCAAATAGTTTCTCTTGTATATATAGCATCTCCATATCTTTGTTGAAAACTTTTATAAAATGTTTTGGAAACCTTTTTGAAAAGTGTTGGAAAACACTTGGATTGGGGTACCCATGAGTTCCCGTCTTCAGGTCGTCCCACGACCAAACTCCTTTCTCCTCCTTCCGACCATCCCATGGTCAAAACCTTTCTCATTTACGACCATCCCATGGTCAAAACATTTCCAAAGCCATTTATTTTCCGAAATCCTTTTTGAAAACAAAACAAGCACCGCTCTACAGAAGTTTGTCCAACCCGTCCTTAACCGCGGACATGGCTATTCGAATAGATTTACACTCTGCAGGGGTTGTACACTTTACCCACACCATCTAGGTACGCTACCCTGATCTATACCGATCGTGGGTCGAGTAACCGATCAGTCTCTTCGGATGCCCACTCCAATATATGTGCCTACCCTATGAGTGTTGTTCCCCTCAATACCGAGACGTCGGGTACCGAGGACCAACCGGAGCGCATATTTTCACTTCCCAAGTGTGCGCTTTCAGTGAGGTGTCATAGTAACGCGTGGAGGCCCGCAGACCCTTCATTCCTTTATCCAGGTCGATGTCCCACATGGACCCTTATGTGAGAGGCCCACCCTCCAGGGATTTTTATCCCCTGTGGTTGTTGCGAGGCAGCTTATACCAAAATAGACAAACATCAAATCCAGCCATGTCCCATTCTAGAGTAATATGTGGTTGCACGGGTTCAGTTGTTATAGCTAAACTGCAAAGAACCGGGTGCGTTTTTGTAAACCTTTTTCCTCCAGCTTTCCTTCAGTATTTTGTAAAACAAATCCTTTTTCTTCCTCAACATCTATTGGGAGGTCCCACCTCACCATGGTTTTATCATAAAACATTTGGTAAAACTTTCTCGGGGGTCTTCCCATCCTCTAGCTTTGCTTTGGCTAATACATGGTCTCCAAAAGTGGTATGGTGTATTACACCATCTACTATACTAGGGACGAGTAGGTATCGTCAAGGGGGTGTACTTAGTAGTACCAAAGTGTAATAGTTCGGAGGAGCCAAACCACTACCATATACACATCAACATATAGTAAAACAGTGAAGTTTTAGTAAACAGTAGACAAAACATGCATAAGTAAAACAATAGGACAAGGCTTATGAGCAAGAAAGTGGCTTGCCTGTGATTAGCAGTATGGCATATATATTTCCCTGGACTTATTGTTAGAATACCATCATAATAACAATAAAAACCATCTTCATCTGATCTCCGAGATAATCGCAACTATCGTCGTCAGGGAGCACACATGCAAACAAACAAAGGTCACAATCAACACCAGGCATATAACCATCAATACATACAGCAAGCAAACATACCATACATTACTCAAATCAGTAGGGTTTGGATAGATTGCGTGGGTTGTAATTGGAATTACTTTAATTGCCCTTGTGGTCTTTGTTTTATGATGTATTTGTCCAAAGACCACCTGTTAAGGGGATTTAGAACTAGGCTTGGGTTTGTATGATATCAATATGCAAAGATGATACCATCAGGTAGGTATTGACAAAATAAGGCCAACAAAAGTGGTTTCACTATTTTATCACTTTTCTTTAATTTCTTATGAAAATTCTAGTGATAAAAGCTCTAGTTTTAGGAAATAATTCACCAGAAAAGTTCTGGAACGCCAAACATTATTTCCTCGGATGGTTAAGTAGGGTTCGATGTACTGATTCAACTAGAGTTGGAATCATGTCAGAAAAATTAGCAGAATGCCCTCTGGAAATTTCCAAAGGAAGTTCTGGAGTTGTTTTACCATTTTCACCAAATTAATTCTACAAAATCTTTTGAGTTGATTCCAAGGACACATGGTAGGCATTTAGAATTCCTTTCCGTAGAAATTAAAATCACCTTGTTTGTATTTATATAACTCCTGTAGTGATATTATTGATTCATAAACCATGCACAGAAATGGTTATTTCACCAAAAATCAACAAGAGTTCCAAAAATTAAGATCTCCTAGGTTTGGTTAGATATGGATGTAGATAATCTACTAGAGTTGGAATTAGGGTAGAAGCTATCATGGATTGGCCTAGAGAATTTTCTAAAGGCATAAAGTTGTTATTTTTGCTACAACAACTCCAAGGCTCCACTTGGTATGGGGCTGGGGTCACATGCAAAGTTAAAAGGGCATGGGCTGGGATCTGACCCTTCGTGGGCCGCTGATGTCTACGCACTTCTATTCTTGTAGACAGTTGTTGGGCCTCCAAGTGTAGAGGTTTGTAGAACAGCAACAAGTTTTCCCTTAAGTGGATCACCCAAGGTTTATCGAACTCATGGAGGAAGTGGTCAAAGCTATCCCCTCTCAAGAAACCGTGCAATCAAGATACAAGAAGTCTCTTGTGTCCCCAACACACCCAATACACTTTGCAGGTGTATAGGTGCACTAGTTCGGTGAAGAGATAGTGAAATACAAGTGGTATGGATAATTATAAGTGGTAACAGTAATAGAAGATAACTTGATGGCGTGGAAAAGACTAAAGGAAAACTGAAATAAAGACAGAAGCTAGCAAACATGTAACAGATCTAGTTGCAAACGGTGTATCAATGCTTAGAAACAAGGCCTAGGGATCATACTTTCACTAGTGAACACTCTCATATAAATATATTATCTTTATGATACTACTCTTAACTGCTCTCCGGTTGGACACTCTAATCGATGGTAGGGCTATAACAACACACCTCAAAGTTCATCTTTCCCATCCAGAAAACCCCACACTGTCACCTTGAGTACTAGATGAGTCCAACAAACACCATAATTTCATAAAGATATCCAACACCATATATAACTCATAACAAGTATTTGTAATCTCTAGCCTAAGTGCCACCATGGTGTGCATGCTGTCACTTTCACACACATGGGGAGAGTAGAGATTCATTAAAGCACTTAAGTAGCAGAATAGATCTATAGATTACAAGCTCATGATCTCAATAAGATCATGCATAGAGAGAGATGAACACATAGCTAGCGGTAGAACCCTTAGCCTCGAGAGAGAACTACTCCCTCCTCATCATGGGAATCAGCAATGGTGATGGAGATGGTGGTGGAGATCGAAGGAGATGGCTCCGGGGGCACTTCCCCTGTCCCGGCAGGGTGCCGGAACAGAGACTTTCTGTCCCCTGAATCTCCCCTTCGGTGGCGGCAGCGCTGCGGCACTTTTCTTGGATTTCTGATTGACTACTTAGGTTTTTGGTATCAGGAGGCTCTTATAGGCGAAGGAGGCTAGCTCGGCCAGGGGGCCCACACCATGCCCTGGCACGGCCTAGGATGGCCCGCGCCAAGGGGGGGGGTGCCCTGGCCCTCCTCCGTCTCGTATTATGGCTCCATGAGTCTTCCGGTAAAATATCAACTTTGGCTTTTGTCCCGTCCTATTCCGAGAATATTCATTTTCTGACTTCTTGGAACCAAAAACAACAGAAAACAGGCAGCTGGCACTATGGCTCTTGTTAATAGGTTAGTCCAAGAAATCATATGAAAAGTACTCCAAAGTGTGGACAAAACACAAGAAAGTAGATAAAACCAAGCATGGAACATCAAAAATTATAGATACATTTGCAATGTATCAACATCCCGAAGCTTAACTCCTTCTCGTCCTCGAGTAGGTAAGTGATAAAAAGAAAGAATAATTTTTTAGGTGACATGCACCATCATAAACTTGATCAAAGTATTTGTAAAACATTAAAAGCTAGGATCACAGTACTTCAACATAGCATGAAAGATAAAGTTCTAACAATAAGACGAAGAAACTATATTGCAACATGAAAAGGCACAAACAAAAGATTCATGAATAACAATGCTTTGCAAGACGTTGGTTTGTTTCACATAAAGAAAACATAGCATAATGGCATTTAGCTTGTCCTTGGTAGAGTAGCAAGTATAATTGCATAGGACACCTTCAAAGTTCATAAGAGTGACTAGATACAAATAGTTTAAAACAAGCAATATCAAGGTATGCATCAATCAACTAGTCTTGGGACAATGCACATAGAACTAAGAATGGCCACTATGCTCTCAAATAGGTGTATAAAGGTAGAAGGTGGAGACTCAATATAATGGTGGAAGAAAGGCCTTCATAGAAGGAAGCAGAGATTCAAGTTTCATAAAGAGCTTCCAAAAATTATGGTACTTATAGCTTTCAGCTCTCATTGCCCCTGTCATAAGCATCTTGAAGGTGATTAAGGATAAAGTGAACAAACTATGGTGTACATGCTTGACGAAGTATGAGTTAGAAATCTCATGTCCCTTGAATACGAGGGCCACTCCTAATGCTACTCAAGTTTAGTTACCGGTAAGTTCTTGTCATCATAAGTACATGTGTATCATAGAGAACCTCCAACGGGGTACCCCTTGCCCGATGATACAGAAGAATCCCCATATCAAAATGACAAGACAAGAAGACAACAAGCATCTCAGCAATCATCTTATTTACCATGGGAATATGGTGCTTTTTTCTCTCTTTCCTCTTTTCATAATCTTTTTTTTTCTTTTTCTCTTTTTTTCTCAATAGGACTCTTTTTTTATAAGAAGAATGCTTCATAGACAGCTCATTATGGTTACGCTGCAGGTTTCCACCATGTCAGCATGGATTAGACCAGCAGCCCGGGCGTTTCTCTAACACATATACATAACTCCATGGAATTACAAGCTCCCCTTTCATTTCACACCGACGATGTCCATATACAAAAGAGCATGATATCAACTAGGTACAAGTACAAAGTGCAATGTTGAAAGCGTTCCCCATGACAGCATGGTTCTGCTAATTCCCAACAAATAAGTGCAAGCATATACAACATATATGACACAATGGTTCAAATTTATTAAGGGCAAGAAAAGTAAAGTGTGCCATCAAGTTCGTGAGAGCTTTAATCACTAGTTTTCTCATAACAAGTTTAATTTGGAAGGTAAACAAAAGCATGAATATACTTGGAATAGCATAAGCTAGTAGGTAGTTATGGTGGACTCTTTGGAATAACTTTGTTTAGGGAGTTGGATGCATGAGTGGAACTCATACTTGGTTGTGGAGGCTAGCAAAAGACTGGGAGCGACAAACTAAGAGAGCAATAATGGCCATAATCATGCAGAGCGACAAAACATCATTGATCAAAGCATAAAGTGATACTACAAGTTGAAAACTAAAGGATCATAAAGGCTTATGGTGACTTTGCATAGTCATAACATGGTGTGAGCATGCGCCAAGTCAACCCACATAAAGCATCAAAGGAGAATACCACAATACTATGCTTTAATATGCTAAAACAACGCATGATTCATACAAGGCACATTAAGCAATCTCAATTGTTTATAACAAGTCATGCTACAGCAAAGAATACTAAGAATAAAGCCAAAACAATATCAAGCATGACATGATAGAGCATAGGCCACAGTCAAAAACGAGCTCTTTTTACCACATAAGCATGAACTTTCCTACTCTTTTCCAATCCAAACCAAACTATTTGAAAACCAATGTATGAAAGACGGGGTCCAACTAATTTATTCAGAAAACTAAGCAAACAAAGCAAACGAAAAACCAAAAAAAAAAAAGAAGACGCTCCAAGAACAACACAACTGTGCATGAAACAATAAAAATGAAGCGTTTGTAAGAAACCTGGAATTTTTATTGATGAAGATGGGGATGCCTTGGGCATCCCCAAGCTTTGACACTTGTACTTCTTGAATATTTCTTGGGGTGACATGCGTGGCATCCCCAAGCTTGAGCTTTAGTCCATCCTTCATCGCATTACTCATTCCTTCCATACACTTGAAATTTTTCCTTCATACAAAACATCACACAATCTTTATTAGCAACATTAGTGCACTCAAGATAATAAGTCTTTAGGTTCAGTTCTAACACCAATAAAACTTGCATTAAAACACTATATACTGTAGAACTTCCTTCAAAAAGCTCAATTCCACAAAAAGAACTCAAAAAAGGAACCAACAAGAACCAAATGCAAATAATGGTAGAAATGTGTCAAAACAGACCAGCAGGTAAACTTCGAAGACCTTCTGTTGCTCAAATCAAAAAGTGTTGAACTAACGAAAGATAGATAACAACCTGGGAAGAAGCACAAAAATTCACGCCTCACAAGGACGTTCAGAGATTTTACACGAATTTTTACGGTGAAGCACATAAATCTGTTTCTAGACAGCAACTTTCCCAATCATTACTTCTCTCTCATTAGAGGTTACTCTTGGCACAAAAAGCAAATAAAAAGGATAAGGAGCGGTTATTACAGAGGTAATAACTTCCAAGACTCATCTAAAACTTTTGGGTTATCTCCCAATAAGTACTTTTCTTTGACGCCTTTAAGTTAGGCTTGATAGTTTGAGAAGATGCTCACATAAGACATATGAATTGAAGTAAAAGAGAGCATCAAGAAGCAAATTCAAAGAACATTTAAGTCTAACCCACTTCCTATGCATAGAAATCTTGTAAAGAAACAAGTCATGAAAGCACAAAGAAACAAGCATAGGAAAGCAAAACAAGTGCAACTTCAAAATTTTCAACATAAAGAGGGGAAACCTAATATTAATGAGATACATAAAACCATGTTTCCCTATCTAATAATAACTTTCAGTAGCATCATGACTAAAATTAACAATATAACTATCGCATAAAACATTCTTATCATGAGCCACATGCATATAATAATTATTTCTCTCCACATAAGCATAGTCATTCTTATTAATTGTAGTGGGAGCAAATTCAACAAAATAGCTATCATTATTATTCTCATCACCATAATTATCAAATATAGGAGATATGTTGTAATCATAATTAATTTTCTCCTCAATAGTAGGTGGACTGAAAATATCATATTCATCATTGTAAGATTTTCATGAGGCAACCCTCTCAACAATTAAGAGATCCATTCGAAGAACACGGGGACTAATTGAAGTAAGAAGTCTACCAGATGGGTAGACTTCTTACTTCAATGAAATTATTTTATTATTTTAGTTGGAGTTGGTGGAACCTTAGGTGGTTCTCGGAAAAAGATAGCGAAAAAAATTATCCCTAAAGTAGAAACTAAAAGGAACGTATAAACCAATGCTTCCATAGATTCGATCGTGGTTTATTTACAATTATAACTTCCACACCTATTCACTTGTCATTTGGGAGAATTTCCCATATAAAGAAAGAAAAAGAGTTAAAGAAAGGATGGGAGATGTTTCCCATGTCAAATCAAAAAAGAGAGGTCAAAGATACCATAACAATGTGTATCAGACTGCCTGTTTCTTTGTAGTTGGATCTCCCACTTTTTGGAATGTTCCAAATTCCACTTGAGCATCCAAATCTGGATCAATACCAGCAAAAACATCTCGGAACAAGGTTCTAGCGCCATGCCAAATGTGTCCGAAAAAGAAGAGCAAAGCAAAGGTAGCATGACCAAAAGTGAACCAACCCCTTGGACTGCTGCGAAAAACACCATCTGATTTCAAAGTAGCTCGATCTAATTCAAAAATTTCCCCTAATTGAGAACGCCTCGCATATTTTTTTACAGTAACAGGATCAGAATAACTTACTCCATTAAGTTCGCCACCATAGAACTCCACCGTTACCCCTACCTGTTCAACACTATATTCTAAGCCCTCTCGAGGGCTTGCTTAAGAATAAGAAAGAAGAATCTTATGGAAATAGCATGGAATAAGGTTTGATCCTACTATAATTAAGCAATTGCTTCCTTTTAATATCCTTTTCAAATCTCCAATCCACAAGGGGTAGATCTATCGGACATACGCGAACACATACTTCACAAGCAATAAATTTATCAAATTCAAAGTGGATTCGGCCCCGATGAGGTTTGGTATCATCATCAGCAATAGAATAGCTATCTTCCAAAACTGGGGAACTAAAAAGATCATTTTCATAAAAACTAGCTTCCCCAAGATTAGACTTTTCCATAGCATTAGCAATAATGGTGTCCGAAGAATTCATACTAACAACATTGCTATTAGCATGCAAATAAAGTTCCATAGGTTTTTTAATTTTCTCTTCAAACACTTCATGTCCTAATTCAAGATAAATACTATAAAGCTCTCTAATTTTTGTTGTTGTTTTCCATTAAGCCTAACTAGTGAAAACAAGAAACAGAAAGAAAAAAATGCAGAATCTAAAGGAAATAACTTCGAGCGCTCACACCGGAGGATGTGAGTACCTTTTACCTTACCTCCCCGGTAACGACGCCAGAAACTAGGCGTTTGCCGTGGGAGGTTCTTCTTCTTTAATCCTCCGGTGTGAATACCTTTTACCTTACCTCCTCGGCAACAGCGCTAGAAAATACCTTGATGTCTACGCACTTCTATTCTTGTAGACAGTTTTTGGGCCTGCAAGTGCAGAGGTTTGTAGAACAGCAGCAAGTATCCCTTAAGTGGATCACCCAAGGTTTATCGAACTCAGGGAGGAAGTGGTCAAAGGTATCCCCTCTCAAGCAACCCTGCAATCAAGATACAAGAAGTCTCTTGTGTCCCCAACACACCCAATACACGTTGCAGGTGTATAGGTGCACTAGTTCGGCGAAGAGATAGTGAAATACAAGTGGTATGGATAATTATAAGTGGTAACGGTGATGAAAGATAACTTGATGGCGTGGAAAAGACTAAAGGCAAACTGAAATAAAGACGGAAGCAAGCAAACATGTAACAAATCTAGTTGCAAACGGTGTATCAATGCTTAGAAACAAGGCCCAGGGATCATACTTTCACTAGTGAACACTCTCATATAAATATATTATCTTTATGATACTACTCTTAACTACTCTCCGGTTGGACACTCTAATCGATGGTAGGGCTATAACAGCACACCTCAAAGTTCATCTTTCCCATCTAGAAAACCCCACACTGTCACCTTGAGTACTAGATGAGTCCAACAAACACCACAATTTCATAAAGATATCCAACTCCAAATATAACTCATAACAAGTATTTGTAATCTCTAGCCTAAGTGCCACCATGGTGTGCATGCTGTCATTAAAGCCTTGAGTAGCAGAATAGATCTATAGATTACAAGCTCATGATCTCAATAAGATCATGCATGAGAGAGATAGATGAACACATAGCTACCGGTAGAACCCTTAGCCTCGAGAGAGAACTACCCCCTCCTCATCATCGGAATCAACAATGGTGATGGAGATGGTGGTGGAGATCGATGGACATGGCTCTAGGGGCACTTCCCCCATCCAGGTAGGGTGCCGGAACAGAGACTTTCTGTCCCCCGAATCTCCCCTTCGGTGGAGGTGGCACTACAGAACTTTTCGTGGATTTCTGATTGACTATATCGGGTTTTGGTATCGGGAGGCTCTTATAGGCGAAGGAGGCAAGGTCGGTGGCCGGCCAGGGGGCCCACACCATGCCCTGGCGTGGCCTTGGCTGGACCGCACCAAGGGGAGGTGTGGGAAGGCCCTGGCCCTCCCCTATCTCGTATTCTGGCTCCGTGAGTCTTCCGATAAAATATCAACTTTGGCTTTTGTCTCGTCCAATTCCGAGAATATTCATTTATTTCTGACTTCCTGGAACCAAAAACAGCAGAAAACAGGCAGCTGGCACTGTGGCTCTTGTTAATTGGTTCGTCCAAGAAATCATATGAAAAGTACTACAAAGTGTGGACAAAACACAAGAAAGTAGATAAAACCAAGCATGGAACATCAAAAATTATAGATACATTTGCAATGTATCAGCCGCACAGCACCGGACGACCCAAAATGCTGAAGCCAAGCGCGGGAGTAGCGGATTTCAAATGGTCGGGGTGGGGCCCACGCGACAGCCTCCTAGCTGACTCGAAGCGGTATGGAGGTTTCTCGGCTGGACGATCTAAAGGGAGATCAGCGACCTGAAGGCCATCTCCTTCCTCGCGACAGGAGCGTCGGGCGGGAACCCTAGCTCGACATCGGGGTGGCTTGGCGGTGCACTAGGGGACCTCGCCGGTGACGGAGGGTAGAGAGGGAAGAGGCAACGGCCAACAGAAAACCTAGGAGGGGCAGCACGGTGTGGTGTGGGCCCGAGGTTGGCCTCGCGCGACGGCTACCTTGACGACCTCGTCGGAGCTCCCTGGCAACGATGGAGGTGGGGTTCCTGGCCAAGAACAAGGGCATGGTTAGATGCACACGATCAAGGGGAGTCCAACGGAGTGACATGTAGAGGAGGGGAGCACGTGAGAGGGGGCTTAGCTCGATTTCATGGAGGAGGCCGAAGCTCTTCTTCCTTCATCGTACGGGCAGTACAGAGCAGGGGAGATAGAGAGGGTGCTAGGGGAGGTAAGTGGGGAGTAGAGGGAGGGAATTAGGGAGGAAGGGAGTGCTGGGGTGGTCTGTGGCCTTTTAACTCGAGGTAGATCGGTCCATGGTGGATTTGGTCCAAGGAGGGGATGGGGTGGAAGTTGGCCTTCCATTGGGCCGCAGGGGTGGTGGAGAGGACGGTTGAGAGGTCAAGGGTGGTACAGAGGTGGCTGTAGGGCCTTGTACTGAGAGGATGGGACCTCTCTCTATCCTTCGGCCCAAAAAACGAAATGGACAGGAGGAGGGCTAGGGCTAGCCATGGAGGCTGATAGGTGGGGTAAGGGAGTGTTGAAGGTTCCTGGGTTCAAGCAGAGAAAGATAAAGGGGAAGGTTGCTGCCAGCTTCTGATGTATGGAGGGACACACCAATAAATGGCATAGCTTTTCCTCCTTTTAAGGGGTAAAGTACATGGGGAGGGTGATGCTACAGTAGTGGGCTATAGTGTAGCACGACTAGAAGGGGGTGTTAGTGCTGTGGAGAAGTGTGATGCCAACTTTGGTCATGATTTGGTTTTTCTTTAGTTCAAGTTTTGATTGTTTTGCATAATTTGATCACAAGAGTGCTTCTGAAGGAGTTCACTAAATTCCATTGGAAAAAGTGGGGGAGATGGTACTGGTAGATGGGTATGGTCAAGGTGCATTCCCAGGATTTATTTGGGATTTTTATAAGGGCTGTTAGTCCTCTTAAATCCATTTATTCAAAAAGGGCAGAAGTAGATTCTAGAAGATCATTTTATATTTTTGCAGTGTACATGAGGAGTTTTTGATTTGAGATGGTCCCAAATGTGAATACACACTTAGGGGAATTGTTCCAAGATTTATTGAGGCTTAAAAGTATTTAAAACTATTATTATTCCATTTTTGCCATTTAAGAAAATAGGCAAGAAGAAATAATAAAGCTCTTCAAAAATATTTATTTTTGAAGTGGGAAGATAGGGTATTATATATAGTCCTAAAAAGTGCTTAGATTTGGGGAAGTGGTTTGGCAAAAACCAAACTTTCCTCTGGGAAAGGAGTTTTGGAGATTTTGACTATTAAGGAGATTTATTAGATTTGGAGCCATAACAATTATGGATAAAATTTGATAAATCTTGATTATCAAGGTATATTATGTAGACAAGGTGTTGCAAGCATTTTCAACCTTGGGAATTGGAAATCCAAGTTGAATTAGATGGGAAACAAGGAGTTGTGGATCTAGGGTGATGTTATTTTTATACCACCAAAACCTTGTTTGATCATGGAACTCAGATCTCACCTTGATGCAAGGGATAGATGGATAGTTAGAGCAAGTCAAATATATGATCATGGAAGAAGGATTTTGGATTGGTTATATTTGAGGTGGTCTGGAACTGATGGCAAACTTTGTTGAAAATAAGGCTGCCATACCAGATGGTTCATGATGCCTTATAAACCATGTGGGTTTAAGAAGCACAAGGGTCCACTTGGAACAAGTGAAGTAGATGTTGATAGACCTATATGGTTAGTACACAACCATGCAAATAGTTGGTCCATAGAAGGTTGGATGGTGGTGTGAGCTTCTGTCCAAGTAGGCATGTTGACTAGAGTTGCAAGAAGAGTTAATTTCTTGCCTGCAAAACCATCAAGAACAAGGGGGTTAGAAGATGTTCTAACCATGGAAAAGAGTGGGCATTGGTAGTCCTTAGGATGTTTAACAACATGGTTTATGTGCGTTACCAAAAATTCACAAGGGTTGATAAAGGGAGACATCCAAAAAGGTAATGTTGAAACAGTTTCCAAACTTGGTCAAATTTGGTAGTTTTCAGGATTTTGACTAGAGTATGAGAGGGGATGTTTTTGATGGGTTGCAAGGTACCCAAGCATCATCATGGGGATAATGTTGAGGTGAGGATTGGGTAGAATAGATCCATGCTTGATATTGGTCGTCATTGACTTGGAAACTTCTAGAATGGATCAGTTCAGAATTGATCTGGTTGAGGGTTTTGGATGATCACCTAGTGGCTAGATCTCAGATCCATCTTGTATTCTTTCTTAGGGTTTGGGGGATTTTAAAGTTTCTTGATCCTAGAGGATGAGCTCCTAGAGTATCTCATACTACTTCTAAGCAATCAAGTCAAACAGTAGATCAAGGCAACTCATCTTACAAACAAATCAACTACTACTAGGGATAACATCAAGCTTAGCTTGAGGTAAGGATGGGAAATTTTGAAAGGTTGGATTTTGAACAAGGTAAGAGCCCTTGGTATCCCTACCAAGAGTAGAATTCACAATCTTTATAAAAGGTTTTGGAGATCCTAGATGTAAGCGTAGTTGAAGGTTCTATCTTGAGAACATAAGGAGGTTATAACTCTCCCTAGTTTTGTCAATAGAAGCTACTAAACTAGTTTTGGTTACCCAAGCATCTTGGCCCACCTTTTAGAAATGCCAGAACATTTGAGAATATGTAAAATGATCCAGGATTGTTTTGTTAAACAGCTTTTGACAACTGATGGTGAGGTAAGTAGTATCATATGGTATACACTCACATGCATAAGCACAAACAAACAGCAAGCAAACACTGCACCAATGAACAAGAAATTTTTTTCCCCTTGATTTTTGCTTTCTGGACAACTAATCAGGGTTGCTGAAATTGGGATGTTACAGACCTTTCCCCCTTAAACGAATCTCGTCCCGAGGTTCAGGGGAGTAGGGTAAGGGGATTTTGAGTCAAGGCTACTGCTACTGGGTTCAAGCGTGCTATCTTACGGTACCCGTCCTTGGAAGTGATTACTATGTCGATGAAGTTGAGCTTCAGTCTTCCGAAATGCACGGAGAGTTGAGCGGAGTCTAGTCCTGATTGCGAGGGATGACCTTCTTTTCCTTCCAAACTCTATATCTCGAGATCTTAGACTAGGCAGACTATCTCGATGCTAAACTTTACGGAGTACTCGTCGGAGGATAGAATCTACGACCTAGTGTACCTTTCTCTAAGAATTCACGGCTCTAACTTGGTGTAGCATATCCTATTAACGACATTGGGGTCCAAGCTTCTGGGTTTGCTCCTGGCGAAGGTTTACTCTATTTGTGTGGGAAAGACACAGCCTTTCCCCCTTAGGATTTGACTGGGTTAGCTCGGAGATAACGCATTCCTTCCTTCTTGACTTCATTGGTGGCGTTTCTGAAGATTGTCATCCATCTTTCTCCTGGAGTCGAGGACTTCAGAAGGCGTGCGTGAAGCTATGGCCTACGGGGCTTATATACTACTATTATTCATACTTAGCCTGGTGGAGTCATTGGAGTCTCACGTCCTCTAAGCATTAAGGACCTAGGGGTTAGCAGTTTGGCGGTCCTTCTGGTGGGTCTTCAGCTGAAGTAGCGGAGGGACTTTGTAGAATCTTCAGTTAGTTTCTCTTCGGATAACTCACGTGTTGTTGCTTGGCGGGAAGACTTCGGAGCTGGAGATATTTTCTGAAGTATCTTCTGGTAGACAGTCTTCTGAAGATTGAGTGGAAGGATGCAGTCTTTCCACCTTAGAGCTTCACTAAGGTTCTTCTGGATGGGTGCAGATCTTCTGTCTTGGAGGGCTGACTTGAGGTTAGAGGAAGGTTGTATCTTCCCGGAGTCTTGAGCTGAGATCTTCGAGAGACGTCCTATTCTATAAACCTTGGCGAGGGTGGTTTCCTAACGCAGGCTTTAAGGGGTTAGCGCAAGGTAAAACTAGCGTTGTACGACTCTTCTTGCTAGTAGTTAATCAGGGCTGAAGCAGTCAGCGCCAGGTAAGAGGTTTTCAGTTGCATTTTTTGCGTTGCTTCTACTTGATGGCGGAGTGGACTTGTTGTCTTCACGCTTCCTAATCATCTGACTTCAGGGGTGGTTCTGACCTTCTAGGGAGGAACTTCCCTTCGGTTTGGGTAGGTTCGACTATAATAGGTAGTCTCCTGAGGCGGCCAGAAGTTCTAATATACCAAGGGTCAGCGTAGTCAGGTTTTCATTTCTTGTCTTGGTTGACTTATCGGGTGGTTTCTTGCGGATATTGAGGATCCTTTGGAGATTGACTTTCGGCTTCAACGAGAGTCTTGCTGTAGTAGACTAAGGAACAAGGGGGTGTGGTGCTATTGACGAGTCTTGCGAGGTGAATTTGACGAGGTATGCCATCCTTCTGAGGTGAATTCTTTGATTTGATTCGGACTTGACGATGTCAAACTCTTGGTTCTTGCTATGCTTTTCCTCTCATATACTCTTGAGGTTAGTCTAGGTCTCATTTGTGACATCTAACACAGGGGTTTTCCTGAGTTACTAGGTAGGTTATCGCTCCTCGAGTCATATTTTTAAGGAGGTCGAAGCAAACCAGAACATACAAACAAGGGAACAGAGCGAGGGGATCGGAATGTCCTCGGAAAACAACACACATCAAGCAGCACAGGATGCACTTAGGCAAGCAAACACGGTCAACTATAGGGACCAGGGAGTTAACTACTCGTGAGGTAGGGCAATCCTATTCTCAGGACTATTGACCCTAGATATCGTCTCTCTTCAAGTCGGAGTCACTATCTTGCAGATGAAGCCATCGTCGTATCTTGGACGCTTCTTGATAGTGCAACACCCGATGTCTTCTGATTGTGAGGATTCCGCTGGTAGAGCGATATTGTAGTCTCCTTGTGTTTGCTGGTAGTTGATTCTCTTCATATTGTTCTCATTGCCTTCACCGGGTCCTAGATCCTAATTAGTTAAAATCCATAGGTTTGAAGTTTGGACGAGAGTTAGAGTAAACCATTTTCGAAAGCATTTAGTGAGAGAAGAAGTAGAACTTTTTGAAGATCATTAAGAAACAAGTTTTTGACGCCGGTGTTTTTAGAATAGTGTTCCTCTCTAATGTCCATGCTAACTAAGGTTCTCCTACAGTCAGGATGGCTCTGATACCAAGTCTGTGGGGCCCCCGGATTATTCCTCTAAGAATCCTTGTTATGCATACACAACGATCCCATGATCAGTTAGTTGTGGCACATAAACGACAAGTATCAAAGTAAACATCCATTACTTAAGAGGATACATGCCATACCTTACATGCCATTATGGCTACATAAATAATTATCAGGGGAACTTCATCAAGCGTAGAGCCCGAGTCATGCCTTAACCTACAAGCAACTGACTGGGAGAACGTCCTAGATCGCATAGTCATTAACGTGACCTTTTTCTTGATATCTGACCAAGTTAATAGCCAGGGACAATGCCAGTGAGTACTTTGAATGTACTCGCAAACCACCTTAAGAGAAATAATAATAACAAGAGGATATGCAATATGGCTGTGGTAGTAGGATGTCTCCAGGAGAGGTTCTTTCTCAAATAGTTTCTCTTGTAGATATAGCATCTACATATCTTTATTGAAAACTTTTATAAAACATTTTGGAAACCTTTTTGAAAAGTGTTGGAAAACACTAGGATTGGGGTACCCATTAGTTCCTGTCTTCAGGTCGTCCCACGATCAAACTCCTTTCTCCTCCTTCCGACCAACCCATGGTCAAAATCTTTCTCCTTTATGACCATCCCATGGTCAATACATTTCCAAAGCCATTTCTTTTCTGAAATCCTTTTTGAAAACAAAACAAGCACTGCTCTACAGAAGTTTGTGCAACCCGTCCTTAACCGTGGACATGGCTATTCAGATAGATTTACACTCTGCAGTGGTTGTACACTTTACCCACACCATCCGGGTACACTACCCTGATCTACACCGATCGTGGGAAAAGTAACCGATCAAGACTCTCTGGATGCCCACTCCAATATAAGTGCCTACCCTATGAGTGTTCCCCTCAACACTAGGACATCAGGTACCGAGGACCAACTGGAGCGCATATTTCCACTTCCCAAGTGTGCGCTTTCAATGAGGGGCTCATAGTAATGCGTGGAGGCCCGCAGACCCTTCGTTCCTTCTCCAGGTCGATGTCCCACATGGACCCTTATGTGAGAAGGCTCACCCTCCAGGGATTTTGATCCCCTGTAGTTGTTGCGAGGCAGCTTATACTAGAATAGACAAATATCAAATCCAGCCCTGTCCCATTCTAGAGTAATGTGGTTGCACGGGTTAAGTTGTTATAGCTAAACTGCAAAGAACCGGGTGCAGTTTCGTAAACCTTTTTCCTCCAGCTTTCCTTCAGCATTTTGTAAAACAAAACCTTTTTCTTCCTCAACATCTCTTTGGAGGTCCCACCTCACCAAGGTTTTATCATAAAACATTTGGTAAAACTTTCTTGGGGGTCTTCCCATCCTCTAGCTTTGCTTTGGCTAAAACAGGGTCTCCAAATGGGGTATGGTGTATTATAGTATCTACCATACTAGGGACGAGTAGGTGTCGTCAAGGGGGTGTACATAGTAGTACCAAAGTGTAATAGTTCAGAGGAGCCAAACCACTACCATATACATATCAACATATAGTAAAACAGTGTAGTTTTAGTAAAAAGTAGATAAAACATGCATAAGTAAAACAGTAGGACAAGGCTTATGAGGAAGAAGGTGGTTTGGCTGTGATTAGTAGTATGGCATATATATGACCCTGGACTTCTTGTTAGAATACCATGATAATAACCATAAAAACCATCTTCTTCTGATCTCCGAGATAATCGCAACTATCATCGTCAGGGAGCACACATGCAAACAAACAAAGGTCACAATCAACACCAGGCATACAACCATCAATACATAAAACAAACAAACATACCACACATTACTCAAATCAGTAGGGTTTGGATAGATTGCATGGGTTGTAATTGGAATTACTTCAACTGCCCTTATGGTCTTTGTTTTATGATGGCCAACAAAAGTGGTTTCACTACTTTATCACTTTTCTTTAATTTCTTATGAAAATTCTAGTGATAAAATCTCTAGTTTTAGGAAATAATTCACCAGAAATGTTTTGGACCTCCAAAAATTATTTCCTTGTATGGTTAAGTAGGGTTTGATGCACTAATTCAATTAGAGTTGGAATCATGTCATAAAAATTAGAAGAATGCCCTCTGGTAATTTCCAAAGGCAGTTATGGAGTTGTTTTAGCTTTTTCACCAAATTAATTCTACGGAAGATTTTGAGTTGATTCGAAAGACACATGGTAGGAATTTATAATACCTTTCTGTAGAAATTGGAATAACCTTTTTTGGATTTATATAACTCCTGTAGTGATTTTATTGATTCATAAACCATGCACAGAAATGTTTATTTCACCAAAACTCAGCAGGAGTTCCAAAAATTAAGATATCCTCGGTATGGTTAGATATGGATGTAGATAATCCATTAGAGTTGGAATTACGGTAAAAGCTATCATGGATTGGCTTAGAGAATTTTCTAAAGGCAGAAAGTCTCTATTTTTGTTATTTTTGCTACAGCAACTCCAAAGTTCCACTTGGTATGGAGCTGGGGTCACATGCAAGGTACTACTGATAACTTTCAGCACAATGTGGTTTTCTTCAAAATGGAGTCGTAGAACTCACAGAAGGATTTTATTAGTAGAAATGGTAAACTTAGGTAGTTGATTTACTATAATTAATCTGGACATCATTTGGGTCAACTAAGGATACTGCATGTTAGGGAAAACATGAAGGGGCCTAAGAAAATTTAAATCTGGGCATTTTAAGATTGTTTCCATTTTCAAAATTATTTAAACAAAAGGTCAATTCTTCTGAATAGGGGCAAAAGAATAAAAGTTAAAAGGGGCATGGGCTGGGATCTGACCCTTCGTGGGCCGCACGCACCGGACGGCGCAAAATGCTGGAGCCAGGCGCTGGAGTGGGGGATTTCAAATGGCCGGTGTGGGGCGCACGCGTCAGCCTCCTAGCTGACTCGAAGTAGTGCGGAGGGTCCTCGACCGCATGATGTAAAGGGAGATCAACGGCCCGAAGGCTGTCTCCTTCCTCAAAACAGGAGCGTCGGGCAGGAACCCTAGCTCGACATCGGGGCGGCTCGGCGGCACACCAGGGGACCTCGTCGATGACGAAGGGTAGCAAGGGAAGAGGCGGCAGCCGATAGCGAACCTGGGGAGGGGAGGCATGGGGTGGTTCGGGCCCGAGGTTGGCCTCGCGCGACGACTACATTGACGACCTCGTCGGAGCTCCCTGGCAATGATAGAGGAGGGGTTCCTGGCCAAGAAAAGGTCATGGTTAGATGCACACGATCAAGGGGAGTCCAGCGGAGTGACATGCGGAGGAGGGGGAGCACGGGAGAGGGGGCTTAGCTCCATTTCATGGAGGAGGCCAAAGCTCTTCTTCCTTCTTCGTACGGGCAGTACAGAGCATGGGAGATAGAGAGGGTGCTGGGGGGAGGTAAGTGGGGAGTTTAGTGAGTAAATGAGGGAGGAACGGAGTGGTGGGGTCGCCCGTGGCCTTTTAACTCGAGGTAGATCGGTCCATGGTAGATTTAGTCCAAGGAGGGGATGGGGAGGGCACTGGCCTTCCATTGGGCGGCAAGGGTGGTGGAGAGGTCGGTTGAGAGGTCAAGGGTGGTACAGAGGTGGCTGTAGGGCCTTGTACTGAGAGGATGGACTTCTTTCTACCCTTCGGCCCAAAAAATAAATGGAGAGGAGGCAGGCTAGGGCTAGCCATGGAGGCTGATAGGTGGGGTAAGGGAGTGTTGAAGGGTCCTAGGTTCGATCAGAGAGCGAGAAAGGGGAAGGATGCTGCCAGCTTTTGATGTATGGAGGGACACACTAATAAATGGCATAGCTTTTCCTCCTTTTAAGGGGTAAAGGACATGGGGGAGGGTGATGCTACAATAGTGGGATATAGTGTAGCACGACCAGAAGGGGGTGTTAGTGCTGTGGAGAAGTGTGATGCCAGCTTTGGTGATGATTTGGTTTTTGTTTAGTTCAAGTTTTAATTGTTTTGCATAATTTGATCACAAGAGTGCTTGTGATGGAGTTCACTAAATTGTATCGGAAAAAGTGGGGGAGATGGTACTAGTAGATGGGTATGGTCAAGGTACATTCCTAGGATTTATTTGGGATTTTTATAAGGGGTGTTACTCCTCTTAAATCCATTTATTGAAAAAGGGCAGAAGTAGATTCTAGACGATCATTTTATATTTTTGAATTGGACATGTGGAGTTTTTGATGTGAGATGGTCCCAAATGTGAATACATCCTTAGGGGAATTTTCCCAAGATTTATTGAGGCTTAAAAGTACTTAAAACTATTATTATTCCATTTCTGCCATTTAAGAAAATAGGCAAGAAGAAATAATAAAGCTCATCAAAAATATTTATTTTTGAATTGGGAAGATAGGGTGTGATATATCGGCCTCAAAAGTGCTTAGATTTGTGGAAGTGTTTTGGCAAAAACCAAACTTTCCTTTGGGAAAGGAGTTTTGGAGATTTTGACTATTAAGAAGAATTATTAGATTTGGAGCCATAATAATTATGGATAAAATTTGATAAATCTTGATGATTAAGGTAGATGATGTAGACAAGGTGTTTCAAGCATTTTCAACCTTGGGAATTGGAAATCCAACTTGAATTAGATGGGAAACAAGGAGTTATGGATCTAGGGTGATGTTATTTTTATACCACGAAAACCTTGTTGGATCATGGAGCTCAGATCTCACCTTGATGCAAGGGATAGATGGATAGTTATACCAAGTCATATATATGATCATGACAGAAGGAATTTGTGTATGGTTACATTTGTGGTGGTCTAGAAATGATGGCAAACTTTGTTGAAAATAAGGCTGCCATACCAGATGGGTTATGATGCCATATAAACCATGTGGGTTTAAGAAGCACAAGGATCCACATGGAACAAGTGAAGTATATGTTGATAGACCTATATGAGTAGAATACAACCATGCAAAGAGTTGGTCTATAGAAGGTTTGATGGTGGTGTGCGCTTCTGTCAAAGTAGGCATGTTGACTAGATTTGCAGGAAGAGTTAATTTCTTTCCTATAAAACCATTAAGAACAAGGGTGTTAGAAGATGTTCTAACCATATGAAAGAGTGGGCCTCCTTAGTCCTTATGATTGTTAACAAGATGTTTCAGGTGCATTACCAAAAACGCACAAGGGTTGAGAAAGGGAGACATCCAAAAAGGTGATGTTGAAACAGTTTCCAGACATGGTCAAATTTGGCAGTTTTGAGGATTTTGACGAGAGTATGAGAGGGGATGTTTTTGATGGGTTGCAAGGTACCCAAGCATCATCAAGGGGATTATGTTGAGGTGAGGATTGGGTAGAATAGATCCATGCTTGATATTGGTCGTGATTGACTTGGAAACTTCTAGAATGGATCAGTTCAGAATTGATCTGGTTGAGGGTTTTGGATGATCACCTAGTGGCTAGAGCTCAGATCCATCTTGTATTCTTGCTTAGGGTTTGGTGGATTTTAAAGTTTCTTCATCCTAGAAGATGAGATCCTAGAGTAGCTCATACTACTTCTAAGCAATCAAGTCAAACAACAGATCAAGGCAACTCACCTTACAAACAAATCAAGTACTACTAGGGTTACAATGAAGCTTAGCTTGAGGTAAGGATGGGAAATTTTGAAAGGTTGGAGTTTGAACAAGGTAAGAGCCCTTGGTATCCCTACCGAGAGTAGAATTAAAAATCTTTATAAAAGGTTTGGGAGATCCTAGAGGTAAGAGTAGTTGAAGGTTCTGTCTTGAGAACATAAGGAGGTTATAGCTCTCCATAGTTTTGTCAATAGAAGGTACTAAACTAGTTTTGGTTACCCACGCATCTTGGCTCACCTTTTTGAAATGCCAGAACATTTGAGAATTTGCAAAATGAGCCAGGATTGTTTTGTTAAACACCTTTTGACAACTGATGGTGAGGTAAGGAGTATCATATGGTATACACTCACATGCATAAGCACAAACAAACAGCAAGCAAACACTGCACCAATGAACAAGAAAACGTTTTTCCCCTGATTTTTGCATTCTGGACAACTAATCAGGGTTACTGAAATTGGTATGTTACATGCATCACATGGCGCAAACCATAGCCTCGGACCTCGCCCGTGCCCTGCCATTCCCGGCCACCCAAGCCAAGATTAGGCCACCATCAGTACCCCCTCCCCGTACTATATCTTATAGCCGAAGGACGCATCCACGGGAGCTCGGAATTGGGCCAATGAATGTCGTCTTCCTCGCAGCCGACGAAGCTCTGCCGTGATATCGTCGTCGCATCCGACCTCCTCTTCTCAAATAGAGCCGTCTACGAGAATCGCGGTGAGCTTCTAAGCATCATAGTGCCCTCCAATCACCCTATTTCTTCCTAGGTCGACCCCGCGACGTTTGCCGTCCATCCCCGCTGCAACCCGTCATCGCCTGCCTGCTCCGGAGACCATCTAGGGGCGGCACCACCACCAGAAGGTCCACCTCGGCCTCGTCTCTCCAACAAGCCCACTCGCATATCTCGACGTGCCCCCAATCGGCCGATCCAACATCAACCTGGTAGCTTCCCCATTGATGACGTCAGCAAGGCGTCATGCTGGCATCATTAATCCTTTTTTTAATCCTTTAATTGCAAGTTTAATTAGAAGAACAATAGCAACCCCGTAGGTGACTCCGAGCCTCCGAGGTTCCCCCTATTTTAGGGTTTGTACCCCTCGGACCCTGCTTAAAATTGCTAAGCATGCTTTAGGGTGACATTTCAATACAATTTAACTTGTCATATCATCATCCTTGCTTGAGCATTTCATCGATGCCATGCGTCGATTGTTGCTTTCCTTTCCTGTGTTTCTGCTCTTCTCAGTAGACCTCGGAGTTGATGTGAGCAACGAGATCGAGTCCAAGATTGAAGACCGAGATTAACACCGTCGAAGAGAAGTACATGATCAACTATGACCAATGGCAAGAAGGTGAACCTGAAGTTCTGTATTGGATATAAACAGGAAAAGGCAAGCAAAACCCCACACATGATAAAATCATATGCTTTCAAAGTATTTAATTCTTGTCATGTGCATACGATTCCAAAGTCTTTTATCGATAGATAGAGTAATCTATCTGATGCATGTTACCTTTGTAGACTATAATCTTATATCCCCTGCTCCTAGCATAACTAGGGTTTGGCTTTTGAGCTTCGCTAGAGTTGTTATATCCGTTGTGCTTAGCCATCCTTAGTTGTTGCCGCTAGTCCATCCAGTTGATGAATCAGAGTTGCACGTCAACCTAGTATGACAGGATAACGTGGTATGATCAGAGATCAAAGTTAAACATGCTAAAGATTTTATGGGAGGTGATACCTTCGATCCAGATTACGGATGTAGTATAGCTCTTTTTGCCAAGTAGACCTAGGTTATCGAATCCATGGGAACAGAATGCATAGTGAAGTTACTTTAACGGACCTTCGGGAGTTTTAGAATTCCTTTTGTGTTTTTACCAGACCAGTAGCTTGCATGTTTTTGTTGTTGTTGATGGAGAGAGAGGGCCTAGGGCGTTCGGTTTCACCTGTAGCTGTGCAAAAACATCTGATGGAAATAAAAGATAGAAATAAGGTATGCGTGTACTAGTTAGAGCAAGATAAATTATATGTGGGCAATGCATCCATAATTTCTATTGCCTCCACAGCCTCTTATAGCAATAACCTACTAGTCTCATTCGTAGAAGAAAGAGAACTAATGATATGCATAGTGATGTCATCGTCAATCCCAAGCAAATTCCTCACATACAGCCGAACTATGTAACACCCCAAAACTTTAACCAAGGTTATCAAGGTCCTAATCACCCAAATTAGGGTTAACAAAAACTTTTTATTATTAAAATGATTTATGAATGCATGTGTGTTGCATTAGTGTAGAATTGTTTGAAAATGCCATGTTTAATTGTTCTAAATGTTGTGAAATGGTTCAAGGGTGAATGCCACATCATCTAGACCATTTACAAATAAAATCCAAAGAAAAAGAAATAAAATAGGAATAAAAGGACCAAATGGTCATTTTGACCATTTTAATACACTTGGCCACTTTAGGTGTTCCTAGAAGTGAATTTCTAACAGAAACTTTTTCAACTATTTTCACCCCTTGCTAGACCAAGTAAAACTATACCAAGGCCCACTTTACAAACTTACATAAACCTTTCGCAAAACAATTTAAATGACATTTGAAAATTGAATCCAATGCATATGGGAAGATCCTCATTTTTAAAAAACCCATGAAATGAGTTCACCTTGACAATCCCAAGCAAGCCTAGATCGCCAAGCATAAGTGTAGATCACCCACCAAATTTGAGCCAAAAATTCAAAAATAATTTTCTTTCGGCCATTTAAACAAACACTTGGTTAGCACTGAATTAACTACGTAACAATCACTGTTTTTGATCAATGCTTTGTGTACCCATTTGACCCCTTTCTACTCCCCTTGTCCCTTCGAGTCACAACAAGCACCAATGTGCCACTCCCAGCTGCTGTTTGCACCAGTGCCAAGCCAAACCGAGCCATCCGTGTCGGTCGACCATGGGAAAGCCCTAACAGACCGCCCCGAGCTCACCCACGACGCCTAGGAGGTAGGCGAGGCCACACCGCCGCCATCTGTTCCCTCCCCGAGCACAGCTGAGCCATGGACCACCCACAGAGCGCTGCGCCCACTGTGTCTACACCATGCCAAGCACGCGCCAGAGCGCCGGGCCCGACAAGTGTGCACACGCCGCGCCTCGATCACAGCCCGCACGCACCGCTTCGCCACGACCCCAGGAACCGCTCGGATATCCCCGTTCGCCATTGCTTGACCCGAAACCACCGTGCACCACATCGAACGCCGCTTATGCCGCGCAGAGAACGAGTCGCGCCTGACCAAATGCCACCGCCAATAGCCACGCCTTGACGCCGTAGATGACAGCCAGCTGACTGCGCACCATCCCCTTCATCCAACCACGACGATAGCACGATGTACCGCCCTCGTCGGAGATGCCAGCCCATCCCGTTCGGTCGCTTTGTCGAACTATAAGTAGAGGCCACCCCCAGCCTCATTCTGCACACCATCTCACTCCCCTCTCTCCACTGATCCTTCCACCCCATCCCCGGAGCAAGGCGAGCCTCCCTTCGTTGGAACTTTGACGGAGCTTGCCGCTGTAGAGGAGAAGAGGCGTCGTCGATTGGAGCTTCCCAGGAGCCGCCGTGACCACACCTAGGACCGCCATCGTCTACCAGTTCGATCGCCCCCATCGCCACGCCTAGCTGGAGCCCAGGTGAGCCACCGCAGACCCCCACCGTGCCGCGTTAGCGTTCGTTCTCGCCGGAGCCGTTCGCCGGAGATGACAAACCACAATCGTTGATTTGTCGTCTAATCGCACGACTGAGATTTCCCCGTACCACTTTGCGTTAGATCTGCCGCTATCATGCGGGACCAGCCTGTCAGTCGCCCTTTTCTCTGCAGAGCGCCATTGGGCCGGCCTGTTTTGTTTCCCGCGCTAGCCCACAGATTCAAATAAGTGTTTTGTATTTAGGTTTAAACTAGATTATGTCCACTTGTTCAAAAATCAATCTAGAGAGATTTAATTAACCAAATGACATGATTCAAATTTTGTTAGAAAAATAATTAAAATATCTATCCAAGCCTGCTGGATTTAAGTCATTTGGAGTTAGAGATAATCTATACCAAAAATAACAACACATAGACTTTATTCAAACATTTTTCAAAAATCAACTATGATAGCTTTTGAGTTGATTCCAACTCTCAAAAATCACATTTGAACATATCTATCAGAATATCTAAAAATATCTAGGATTGCATGAAGTGACTTTGGACTAGTACGAAAAGAATGCTATTAGGGCATTTCTAGTCACTTTAAATTGATTAATTAATAAACTTAATCTTTATAAAATAAGACCAACCTTTTAAATCACATTCCCATGTATTAGAATATGTGGTTATGACATGTGTCCACATGATCCCATATTATATCTGGAGAATATTAAATCTTAATGATTTTCAATGAGTAGAAATTACTTTTCTCAAATAAACTAATGAAACTAGTTCTTTAAAATCTTGTGATGATTGTGATGATGCTAGATCATCAAGTGTGTGCCTTAGTTTGCTATTTAGAAATAGATAAGTATTGTTTGGTGATTGTGTACCCCGTATTCATTTATAGACGATAGTACCGACCAAGTATACGAGGAGGAGGAGTTCTACCCCGAAGAAGACGAGGAGAATTTCAACCACTGCACCAATCAAGGCAAGCTATTATTGGCAAGCAAGTACTTGCAAGCCATCATTAACAAACACTTGCAAGCTTGATAACCTAAGCAAGATGCATTAGTCATGCTTTGGTTATATATTTTTATTTATAACAATCCCAAGTTTTACTTTCAAGCTTTACTTTATTTTCTTTACCAAAGTTCTTTACCTTTCTTACATATAGCATAAAGAGTATAAAACTTGGCCTATCTAGTTATACCTAGATGTCATTCTATGGCATGAGATTGAAGATTAGCACCCCTCTTTAGTGAACACTCTTAACTTAGTGCCTAGTGCTAAGCATAAAACATGATCAATTTAGATGGGAATACTTGGTGAAAATGATTATGAAAACCTTGGAATGTTGAGTCATTATATTGAGATGTTTTGACATGTGCTGAGAAACACAAATGTTTTATGATGATGAAAATGTTGAGGCATGAGCCTTAGCCCATTTTATAAAAACTGATGGTTGGGTTCGGATGCGATACCATTCAAATGTTACCGTACAACCACAATACTTGAATTGGGTAAGGCTTAGCCGGAAGTTTATATGCATTAGTATGGGTTCCCTCACGGGAGAGGCTTGAGCCGAGGCTACCTCTTCATGATGCCCACCTATGAAGTGCCCAGGATGGCAGATGGCCATCGCTGGGAGGCCAAGCTCATAGGAGAGGTACCTATATTAGGGTGTGTAATTGAAAGATTATGATTGATTATCCGCATAATAAGTATGATGATTCAGGGTTATCCTTGGCGGATGTATCGAATTTTGTGGTGAAAGTGTACCACCTCTGCAGAGTGTCAAACTATTCGAATTGCCGCGTCCGTGGTCATGGACAGTTGGAGCGCCATACTGTTCCGTCGTCAGCTGTTTTCAAAATGACTTATGAAATGAATGGTGATTTTGACTTGATCACAATAGGGTTGTGACTATGAAAACTAAGTTCCCAACTTAAAGTGATTTAGAACTTTAACTTAGCTTTCTTTACTTCTGAACTCAACTTGGGTTTCAAATTAGCTTTTGCAAATAAACTTAGAGTTTAGCTTTCCTACTAGAACTACCTTACTTGTTAGTGATAATTTGCGAGTACTTAAAGAGTACTCATGGCTTTGTCCCTAGCTATTCCCCTGGCCAGACTATGAGGAGGACTATCCGGAAGAAGGACAATAGGACAGCTATGACAACTAGGATCATCTCCCATCGTCAGCACTACCTGTGACACTGAAGATGGAGCCCACCGCTACGCTTCTTATTCCTCTGCTTGTTTGTATTAAGACTGGATCATGAGATCCTTTATTCGTGTAAGACCTTATTATGGTTTGTAATGTATGATGTACTGTGATATCCAATATGTTCTGTCTCGCAAAAATGATAATCCCGGGATTGCGATGTATGGCATAACAGGCATTTGGGTTTAAAAATCCGGGTGTTGACAAGTTGGTATCAGAGCCATCCTGACCATAGGAGACCCTAGTTAGAATGGACGTCCAAAGAAAAACTTAGTTTCAAAAACAATTCAAGTGAGTATTTATGAAAACATATTCCCACTCTTATCCTTGATTCTTTCAAAAAAAATCATGTTCCTCAAAAATTCTTACATTACTCCATAAAATTTGACACACTTGATCACCTCACTAACTTACTCATCCTAAATTCTTGTAGATGGAAGTTCAGTATTGCAAGTTCTACCAGTTGGGCAACTGAGGCCAACTGATATTTGAGAGGGATCTCGATGCACTGTCAGAGTATTCGGAGCTCAACCCAATGATCACCCAGGAGGAGATCTACAATGGCTGATAGTTTTTGATCTTCGAGGCAAGATGGAAGGACCCCTTGTGGAGAAGATTCAATTCACCGTGAGAGAGAACAACTAGCTAGATGGATTAGCCAGGGCAATGCATGAAGCTCTCGCCCGTCTTTGCGGACAGAACATCAACCTGATCCAAGGAACTCGTTTTGCGCACTATGCAAGGCGTGATTCTATGGGAATGCCATTGGAGATGCCAATTCACCCAGAGATGAAGTGCCAAGTGGAGAACCTTGACTTTCTGCTGTATGATAGGCAGAAGGAATTGGACAATGCTCGAGCCTACGCCAACCACAACCTTGCCATTGCCGCCAAGAAGGCCCAGACTTTTGCCCTGCTTGTCAAGGATCGCCAATTGCTTCGTCACAACGCGAGAAGAAGGATCGCACCATCGCTCGTCTTCACAAGAAGTTGGCCGACCTCGAGAAGACCATCTAGGAACAAGAAGTTAAGATTGCGGCAAAAGAACAAGAGGAAGAAGGTGAAGACGTCTAGGGAGATATTCACTCATACCTAAGTGATGACGAGGACTACCTGGAGGATGATGCCATGGACTTCTACACCGATGATGATGACTCCGACTTGATTGATGATGAGTAGATGCACTTGATCACTACCATAGGAATGAGTTGTATCGGTCCCACTATATCTTAGTTTATAGAATGGTTCTTAAAACCATCTATTTTCTTTTTATGTTGTGGTGTGTTTGTGTTTGTATCGTGAGCTTTGATTGAATTAATGAAAAGTTGTTAGTTTGCCAAACCTGAGTCAAACTCAAAGTTTAAAGCTTTTGAAAACAAAACCATGAACCTTAGGACTTTCCCTCTTACCCCTTTATCTATCTCAATCTTCAGATGACTCGTGGAAACCCCGGAGGAAGCAGCTCATCGCAAGACCCGCTGCTGCAGATTCTGCAGATGCTAGTTTCCGACCGTGAAGCTAGTAGAGCAGAGTGCCAAGCCAACCTAACCGCCATGCAACAGATAGCTCAGATGGCCCACAATAATCAAGGCCATGGAAATTAGGATCATCATGGATCCAAGCTCAAGAACTTCCAGAATACCAATCCCCCTATCTTTAGCTAGTCTGAAGACGCATTAGATGCAGATGATTGGTTAGAACCCATGGATAACAACCTGGAAGTCGCAGGAGTTGATGCTAACGAGCAAGTACTGTTTCCCACCCACTATCTGGCAGGAGATGTAAGAGCCTTGTGGAATAGCACTCGTACTATGAAGCATGGTTAAGTGATGACGTGGGAAGCTTTCAAGACCAAGTTTAGCTGCACCCATGTGCCGCAAGGGCTATTTACCAGGATGAGAGATGAATTCAGAGAGCTGAAGCAAGGCAGGATGATGGTACTTGAGTACCATGACAAATTTCTGTCCCTCGCAAGATATGCCCCCGATGAGATCAACACTGAAGCCAAAAAGAAGGAAAGATTCCTAAATGGATTGCATGATGAGATGCAAACGGTGTTTATCAACATCCGTTTTGAAGATCTCGAAGAGCTAGTCAACTCTGCCATCCAGATGGAAGGGAAGATCAACCAAGCCAATGACAACCGCAAGTGTAGAATGATGCATCAGACTAGGTCCCACAATGCCAAGAAGTATTGCCCCAACCCGTCTGCAGGATATGCCCCAAGGAACAATACACCCCCAATGTCTCGTTCAAGCTATCCCAACTGTATCGGTGGAAACGTGAAGTCCAGAGGAAACCACAACAACAACCCCAGAAACTCCAACAACTTCAACCGTGCACCGCCCAAGTCCAACAACAACAACAACAATACTGCCCCAAGGACTGGAAGCAATGTCGTGCCTGTTGCAGCCAAAGGCAAGTCCTAGATTACTTGCTTTGAATGTGGAGTGAAGGATCACTAGTCCAACGAGTGTCCCAAGAAGCTTGCAGCCACTACCAATGTGAATGCCCCCGCTCAACAGCAACGCCGTGTTCAGCCTAGAAGAAGATTTGCCCCAGGGAATTCGCTCAACCGCAACGGCCGTCTGTTCCACATGAATGCTAAGAAGCCTAGGAATCGCCAGATGTCATGTTGGGTATGTTTTCTGTTAACTCAGTATTATCAAGAGTGTTGTTTGATTCTGGAGCATCGCACTCGTTTGTTACCGATGAATTTGCATGCACTATTAAGATTCACCCAACCAATTTGAAGCATGTTATGATAGTTCAAATACCTGGTTCAACCACAAAAGCTAGAAAAAATGCAAGGCTATACCTATGAAAATACATGGGATAGATTTTTATGCCAATCTAATAGTACTTGGGACCAAAGGTTTGGAAGTAGTACTAGGAATGGATTGGATGTCGAAACATAAAGGATTGATCGACTGTGCCAAGAAAGCCATAACCATGACCAGTAGCTCTGGAGTATCAGTAGAGCATGTTTCTGAAACCTTACCATGCCAGTTCAAATGCAACAAGAGTCTAGCCCTACCAACCATAGACCAAGTCAGAGTAGTCTGTGAATACCCTGACGTATTCCTAGATGAATTGCCCGGTATGACCCCGGATCAGGATATCGAGTTCATTATTGAACTAATCCCTAGAACAGGACCCATAGCATAGCGACCTTATAGTATGAACCCATCAGACTTAGTGGAGCTGAAGAAGCAACTTGATGCTATGCTGGCGAAAGGTTTGATTCAACCAAGCGCATCACCATGGAGATCGCCTGTTTTGTTTGTCGACAAGAAAGATGGAGGTAACCGTTTGTGCATAGATTACTGGAAGCTAAATGATGTCACCATCAAGAACAATTACCCACTTCCCAAGATAGAGGATTTGTTTGATCAGTTGACCGGTGCTAGAGTGTTTTCTAAGATTGATCTTAGAACTGGTTATCATCAACTCAAAATTCGTGCAACGGATATTCCAAAGACTGCCTTTACCACCAGATATGGACTATATGAGTAGACGGTCATGTCTTTTGGATTAACCAATGCCCCCGCTTATTTCATCAATCTCATGAATAAGATCTTTATGAACTTTCTGGATAAGTTTGTCGTTGTGTTTATCGATGACATTCTTATCTATTCCAAGTCAGAAGAAGACCATGAGCAACATCTGATAATTGTTCTTGAAACCCTGAGAGAGCATTAGTCGTATTCCAACTTTAGCAAATGTGAATTTTGGCTGAAAGAAGTAGGATTCCTTGGACATATTGTGTCGGCAGGAGGAGTCACTGTTGATCCCGCCAACATCAAATATGTTGAAGCACGAGAAGCCCCAACCACTCAAACCCAAGTCTGTGCATTTCTCAGATAAGCGGGATATTACCGCAAGTTCGTAGAAGGATTTTCTAGCATTGCAAGACCAATGACCCAACTATTGAAGAAATATAAGAAGTTTTGAATGGATCGACAAATGTGAAGCGAGTTTTCAAGAAATCAAGAAGAGATTGATTTCAGCCCCAATATTGATTATGCCAGATATCAAGAAACCGTTTGATGTGTATTGTGATGCATTCAAGATTGGTCTCAGATGTGTGTTAATGCAAGAAGGCAAAGTCATAGCATATATGTCCCGACAACTGAAGCAGCATGAGCAAAACTACCCTACCCATGAGCTTGAACTAGTAGCTGTAGTTTTAGCATTGAAGACACGGCGTCATTACCTTATGGGTAACCGCTGTGAGATTTATTCGGATCACAAGAGCTTGAAGTATATTTTCACTCAGAAGGAGCTGAATATGAGCCAAATGAGATGGATAGAGTTAATCAAGGATTATGCCCTTAACATTCACTATCACCCTGGCAATGCCAATGTGGTAGTGGATGCTCTTAGCAAATTGTCGTGTAGATTAAACACCGTGATCAAAGAAACCTAGCCCAGTTTGCATGAAGAGTTGGAGTAGTTTAGAACAGAGCTAGTTAGCAAAGGATTTTTAGCTCGCATTGAACTTCAACCCACTTTGATCAGTCGGATCAAGGAAGCCCAGAAGGGAAATGCAAGTATCGACGGAATCAAGCGTCGTATTGGTACAGGAAATATACCTGTACTCACCAAAGATGAAGGAGTTTTGTGGTACAAAGGACGTATCTATGTGCTAGCAGATTCGGAGCTGAAGCAAGTTATCATGCAGGAAGCTCATGATACTCTTTATTCTATCCACCCCGGAGGAACGAAAATGTATCAGGATTTGAAGGAGCAATTTTGGTGTCACACGATGAAGAGAGAAATCGGAAGCTACATAGCCAAGTGTGATATATGTCAGCGAGTCAAAGTGGAACATCAGAGACCCGCAGGACTGTTCCAACCATTGCAGATTCCGGAATGGAAATGGGATTCCGTCGGAATAGACTTTATCACCGGATTGCCTACTTCAGTTGGGGAAATGACTCTATTGGGTCATAGTTGATAGACTGTCCAAGGAAGCCCATTTTATACCTGTCAAGAGAACCTACCAGAGTTTGAAGCTAGCAGAGCTGTACATTGCTAGAATCGTCAGTTTGCATGGAACCCCCAAGACCACCGTATCGGATCGAGGAACCCAATTTACCTCGAGATTTTGGCTGAAAGTCCAAGATGGATTAGGAACCAAGCTGAATTTCAGCACAACTTATCACCCCGCAGACCGATGGACAAACTGAAAGAGTCAACCAAATCTTAGAAGATATGTTGAGAGCTTGTGTGTTAGAGTATGGATCAAAATGGGAAGATTGTCCACCTTTCACAGAATTATCATACAACAACAGTTATCAAACCAATTTGCAAATGGACCCATTTGAATTTCTGTATGGAAGAAAGTGTCGTACCCCTTTGAATTGGTCGGAAGTACTAGAGAGTCAGATTTTCGGACCCGACATCCTACGAGAAGCCAAAGAGAAAGTTCACAAAGTCCATGAGCACCTCAAGACCGCCCAATCCAAACAGAAGAGTTATGCCGACAAGAGACGTAGAGACCTTACCTTCAATGTCAGAGATTTTGTGTATCTCAAAGTGTCACCGTTGAAAGGAACGCAATGTTTTAGT
The DNA here is from genome assembly GCA_910589775.1 of Avena eriantha. Classification (NCBI taxonomy): domain Eukaryota; kingdom Viridiplantae; phylum Streptophyta; class Magnoliopsida; order Poales; family Poaceae; genus Avena; species Avena eriantha. Next base: position 354,878,675 of record OU342742.1, read on the forward strand.
CTGAAAGGAAATTTAGCCCCCAGATATATCGGACCCTTCAAGATTTTTAATCACCGAGGAGATGTATCATATCAATTGGAACTGCCAGAGGAGATGTCAGCCATCCATAATGTGTTCCACATCTCTTTACTTCGCAAATTCTTAGAAGTGCTAGAGAAGACCGATGTTTTCAAGAACATCGATCATCGAGCCATAGATATCAACAAGGATCTTCCCAAGGCATCCCCTTCTTCATCAATAAAAATCCCAGGTTTCTTCCAAACGCTTTATTTTTATTGTTTCATGCATAGTTGTGTTGTTCTTGGAGCGTCTTCTTTTTCGTTTTCATTTTGGTTTTTCGTTTTCTTGGTTTGATTAGTTTTCTCAGTAAATTAGTTGGACCCCCTCTTTCATACATTGGTTTTCAAATAGTTTGGTTTGGTTTGGAAAGAGTAGGAAAGGTCATGCTTAAATGGTAAAGAGAGCTTGTTTTTTACTGTGGCCAATGCTTTGTCATGCCTTGCTTGATATTGTTTTGGCTTTATGCTTAGTATTCTTTGTTGTAGCATGACTTCTTATAAACACTTGAGATTGCTTAATGTGGTTTGGATGAATCATGCGTTGTTTTAGCATATGAAAGCATATTATTGTGGTATTCTCATTTGATGCTTTATTTGGGTTGACTTGGCGCATGCTCACACCATGTTATGACTATCCCAAGTCACCATAAGCCTTTATGATCCTTTAGTTTTCAACTTGTAGTATCACTTTATCCTTTGATCAATGATTTTTTGTCGCTCTGCATGATTATGGCCATTATTGCTCTCTTAGTTTGTCTCTCCCAGTCTTTTGCTAGCCTCTGTAACCAAGTATGAGTTCCACTCATGCATCCAACTCCTTAAACCAAGTTATTCCAAAGAGTCCACCATACCTACCTACTAGCTTATGCTATTCCAAGTATATTCTTGTTTTTATCTATCTTCTAAATTAAACTTGTTATGAGAAAACTAGTGATTAAAGCTCTCACGAACTTGATAGCACACTTTACTTTTCTTGCCCTTAATAAACTTGAACCATTGTGTTGTCTATGTTGTATAAGCTTGCACTTATTTGTTGGGGATTAGCAAAACCATGTTGTAATGGGGAACGCTTTCAACATTGCACTTGTACTTTGTACCTAGTTGATATCATGCTCCTTTGTCTATGGATGTCGTCGTTGTGAAATGAAAGGGGAGCTTGTAAGTACATGGAGTTATGTATATGTGTTAAAGAAATGCCTGGGCGGCTGGTCTAATCCATGTTGACATGGTGGAAACCTGCAACGTAACCATAATGAGCTGTCTATGAAGCATTCTTCTTATAAAAAAGAGTCAGATATTGGGAGAAAAGAGAAGAAAAAAAGAGATTATGAAAAGAGGAAAGAGAGAAAACGCACCATATTCCCATGGTAAATAAGAAGATTTCTGAGATGCTCATTGTCTGCTTGCCTTGTCATTTTGATATGGGGATTCTTCCGTATCATCAGACAAGGGGTACCCCGTTGGCGGTTCTCTATGATACACATGTACTTACGATGACAAGAACTTACCGGTGACTACACTTGAGTAGCATGAGGAACGGCCCTCGTATTCAAGGCACATGAGATTTCCAACTTATACTTCGTCAAGCATATACACCATAGTTTGTTCACTTTAACCTTAATCACTTCAAGATGCTTATGATAGGGGAAATGAGAGCTTAAAGCTATTAAGTACCATAATTTTTGGTAGCTCTTTATGAGACTTGAATACCTACTTCCTTCTATGAAGCTCTTTATGTACCTACTTTGAGAGCATAGTGGCCATTCTTAGTTCTATGTGCATTGTCCCAAGAATAGTTGATTGATTCATAACTTGATATTGCCTGTTTTAAACTATTTGTATCTAGTCACTCTTATGAACTTTTAAGGTGTCCTATGCATTTATATTTTCTACTCTATGAGGGACAAGCTGAATGCTATTATGCTATGTTTTCTTTATGTGAAACAAACAAACGTCTTGCAAAGCATTGTTATTCATGAATCTTTTGTTTGTGCCTTTTTCATGTTGCAACATAGTTTCTTTGTCTTATTGCTAGAACTTTGTCTTTCATATTATGATTGAAGTACTATGATCCCAGTTTTCAATGTTTTACAAATACTTTGATCAAGTTTATGATGGTGCATGTCACCTCAAAAATTATTCTTTCTTTTTATCACTTACCTACTTGAGGACGAGAAGGAGTTAAGCTTGGGGATGTTGATACGTTGCTAATGTATCCATAATTTTTGATGTTCCATGCTTGGTTTTATCTACTTTCTTGTGTTTTGTTCCAACTTTGGAGTACTTTTCATATGATTTCTTGCACTAACCTATTAACAAGAGACACAGTGCCAGCTGCCTGTTTTCTGCTTTTTTTGGTTCTAGGAAAGTCAGAAAATGAATATTCTCAGAATTGGACGGGACAAAAGCCGAAGTCAGTATTTTACCGAGGGACACACGGAGCCAGAATACGACATGGAGAGGAGCCAGGGGGCGGCCACACTTCCTGGCCACGCGGGTCAGGCCTGGCCACGCCAGGGGGTGGTGTGGCCAGCCCATGCAACCCTTCAGACTCTCCTTCTGCCTATAAGATGCCTCCGATACAGAAACCCTAAGTACCCGATCAAAATTCCACGAAAGAGTTTGTAGCCGCCGTCGTCTCTGACCCTAGATCGGGAGGGATCTGAAGCTCTTCCCGGCACCCTGCAGTATAGGGGAATTCACCCTGGAGGCCTTCTTCATCATCATGCAAGCCTCCGGTGTGATGCGTGAGTACTTCATCTCTGGACTACGGGTCCATGCAGTAGCTAGATGGATGGTTATCCTCCTTTGTGCTATCATATTTTGATCTTGTGAGCTATGTTCATGATCAAGATCATCTATTTGTAATTATGCATGTTGTGTTTGTGGGGAACCGATGGATATTGAGATGTATTTCAGATTGATTATTGATTCTATCATGTCTTTGTTATTTCTGATCTTGCATGCTTTCCGTTGTTAGTAGCTATCTTGGCCAAGTAGATGCTAGCAACTCCAAGAGTTAGTATTTATGCTCGATAGTGGGTTCATGCCTCTGGTAATCTAGGGAAGTGACAAAAATCTCTAAGGTACTAGATGTGCTGTTGCTACTAGGGAAAAAACAACAGTGCTTTGTTCATAAAACAACCGTATTGTTTACTTTACAGGCAATTCATAATGCAATAATCTATTGCTTGCAACTTAATACTGGAGGGGGTTCGGATGATGACCTAAAGGTGGATTATTAGTCATAGATGTAGTTGGATGGCGGTCTATGTATAATATTGTAATGCCCAATCGAATATCAAAGGAGTCAAGATGATTAGTATATTCTTGTATGCTTTCTTGATGTTTGTCAATTGCCCCGCTGTAATTTGTTCACCCAGCATGTTATCTACCTTAAGGAGATCCACCTCTAGTGAAATATGGACCCCGGTCCTTTCTTTTACAATCAATCTACAATCAAATTGCTTACTGCTTTGTGTTTACTTTCTGCAAACTATTACTTTCTTCCATTCGATACGTTTAATCCTTTTGTTCAGCAAAACCGGTGAGATTGACAACCTCATCAAAAGTTGGGGGCAAAGTTCTGAGGTTGTGTTGTGCAGGTCTCCACGTTGCTACTAGCACCGGTACTGCGCCCTACCAAGGCTCAGCTAGCAACACCTTTGGGGTGTTTCCTTGCTCCTACTGGATTGATACCCTTGGTTTTGTACTGAGGGAAAACTTGCTGTTGTGCTCATCACACCTTCCTCTTGGGGTTCCCCAACAAGCTCGATATATTTTGGACCATCACCAATCTAATACTTGCAAGCCATCATTAACAATACAAGCTAACAATTGCAAGCTTGATAACCTAAGAAAGATGCCATAGAAATGCTTTGGTTATATATTTTGATTTACACCAATCCCAAGTTTTACTTGCAAGCTTTACTTTATTTTCTTTACCAAATTTATTTACCTTTCTTATAGATAGCATAAAAAGTATAAAACTTGGCCTATCAAGTCATACCTAGATGTCATTCTATGGCATGAGATTGAAGATTAGCACCCCTCTTTAGTGAACACTCTTAACTTAGTGGCTAGTACTAAGCATAAAACTTGATCACTTTAGATGGGAATACTTGGTGAAAATGATTATGAAAAACTTGGAATGATGAGTCATTCTATTGAGATGTTTAGACATGTGTTGAGAAACACAAATGGTTTATGATGATGAAAATGTTGAGGCATGAGCCTTAGCCCCTTTTATAAAAACTAATGGTTTGGTTCGGATGCGATACCATTCCAATGTTACCGTACAACCACAATACCTGAATTGGGTAAGGCTTAGCCGGAAGTTTATATGCATTAGTATGGGTTCCCTCATGGGAGAGGTTTGAGCTGAGGCTACCTCTTGATGATGTCCACCTATGTAGTGCCCAGGATGGAAAATGGCCATGGCTGGGAGGCCAAGCTCATAGGAGAGGTGCCTATACTAGGGTGTGTAATTGAAAGGTTATGATTGATTATCCGCATACTAAGTATGATGATTCAGGGTTATCCCTGACGGATATATCGAATTTTTTGGTGAAAGTGTACCACCTCTGTAGAGTGTCAAACTATTCGAATAGCCGCATCCGCGGTCATGGACAGTTGGAGTGGCCATATTGTTCCGTCGTCAGCTATTTTCAAAATGACTTATGAAATGTAGGGTGATTTTGACTTGACCACAACAGGGTTGTGACTATGAAAACTAAGTTCCCAACTTAAAGTGATTTAGAACTTTAACTTAGCTTTCTTTACTTCTGAACTCAGCTTGGGTTTCAAATTAGCTTTAGCAAATAAACTTAGAGTTTAGCTTTCCTACTAGAACTACCTTACTTGTTAGTGATAATTTGCGAGTACTTAAAGAATACTCATGGCTTTGTCCCTGGCTATTCCCGTGGCCAGACTATGAGGAGGACTATCCAGAAGAAGGACAGCAGGACGGCTATGACAACTAGGATCATCTCCCATCGTCAGCACTCCCTGTGACACTGAAGATGGAGCCTACCGCTACACTTATTATTACTCTGCTTGTTTGTATTAAGACTGGATCATGAGATCCTTTATTCGTGTAAGACCTTATTATGGTTCGTAATGGATGATGTACTGTGATATCCAATCTGTTATGTCTCGCAAAAATGGTAATCCTAGGATTGCAATGCATGCCATAACAGGCATCTGGGATTAAAAATGCGGGTGTTGACATACTACCCCTTCTGTACTGGGGTTCCCAACATGCAGATCAGTCATCACTCATACTCCCTATACCTGGCTCAACCCTCGGGATCTTGGGTACGTGACATGTCCTTAGATTGAGGCAAGAGAGGATACAATAATCATCATGTCATACAAACTAATACATTATCCCATCTATGATTAATCACATGCACAATTGCTACATGGTTAGGCCGAAGCCCTTAGCCCAAGGAGAATTACTCACCAATAGAGATGAGATCAATAATAATAAACATTGTAATGAAAATCATAAGATTGATAAAATAGTCTTACAATGTCGCTAATCAGAGAAGAGATCTACTATTACAAGTGGTGGAAGATGGCTATGGAGATGGAGAATGGTTTGGAGATCTAGAGGCGGCTTTCTGGCGAGGTATGGCTTTTGGGCGTGGTGTCTCTCTGTTTTCTCGTCGCCTGAGCTTCTTTATATAGGGGTCCCTTCACGGAAGTTGTTCTGTTTAACCAGATGCGGCGCCAAGTATACAACTGGAGCTATACGGTTGGAATTTTTTCTCTGGCTGTATAGTTGGGCGTTCTGGTCTCTAGCTTCGTTGGATGGATCCTGGTTTCTTCTGGTCGAAGGAAATATCATATCTTGGACTTTAATGTAGTGATTCCCTCCTTTAAACGACATTATCTGCCTAGGAAAAATACAAGAACAAAGGATTATATACCCCTCTGAATATTAGCATTAGTGGTACGGTTTAGAGAGATATTTCATCAAAATATGATTAATATCCAGTTTAAATGTGCACGTAGAATGCTATATTTTAGAGCCATCAACCTCCCCAAGCTTAAACTTGATCATCCCAAGCAAGAAAACCAAAATGAAAGAGGAACTTAGCATTTAAACGGAAATAACGAGATTGTGATCTTACTCATGATTAATAATCTCATGTTTCCTCCACTTTCATAAATCTGAAAAACTTTAGCATAGATAGAGTAATGGCAAGCGTATCATATGGGTTTCATGCATCCTTATAGCGCAGCAAAATTATTGTAAGCATGGATAATTCAAATGAGTAAATTTTATTCCATGTCAAGTAATCAACTCATAGGCTTTCCTTTGAACAATAAAGTATAATCATGTAAATTAAGAGTGTGAGAGTTGTCATGAAAAGCATATATACTACAGTATCTCAATTCACCCACATCAATGAATCAAGACTTTCCAAGCACTACTTTTCTATTCATTGTCCTTCACGAATTCCAGTTTTTAAGTAATTTTAGAGCATGCCAAAGAATTTTATTAGTTTATCGGGTTATTATGGACACTCGTGGCATCACTAAGGTTTTTGTTCCTTTTGCATATTGATTGCTCATAACAGCCAAAGGAGTGATTGCATCATGATTATAGCTATCTGGGAGTGCCAAGAATCTTACCCACTATAGCATTGCTACTACAAGTGTTTAATCAACTCATAACCGAAATCTAGGAGTTTCCTCCATGACGATCGTTTGTAGGCCAGTGGAGTTGTTGGCATCCCATGAAGTTTGACACGCATAAAGCTATATCATTCTGATGATTAACAAGTCAAACTTTGGCATGCTCAGAAATACGGTAAACATTAATTCAATCGAACAAATCCTTTCAAAGAGAGTCGTTAAGTCAATAAGCATTTTTAGGGGTGTCAAGTGTCTCAAGAAATAAGCCTTCAAGACTAAACACTACAACACCCAAGCCTTCAATTGTGAGACTTTTTCTTATAACAATTGTTAAGAAATTTTTAGGCAAGACTTGGTTAATTACGAGAGCTAGAACAAAATGGGCCCAATTAAATACCCATGCAAACGACAATCTTACTATGATACAAATACTCACTCCACCAATATAATATCTCAAGATTTACTACTAACTAGAATGGGTTTCTCAAACTTTAAAAGTGTGGAGTCATAAGGCATACCTCTCATGTTTGGTTCCACTTCTCTCTTCCTTATTTTTTTGTTTCTTGGAAAATCCAAGTCGAGCACTCTCCTGCAAACATACGAAGACCTCGAGGCGACAAGAAAAGAAAGAGGGAGAATAAGGAAATAATGGAGAAATGTTTTTGTGCTTTTTAAGAGAGGGAAATAAAGAATAGAAAATTGGCAGCAAAGCTTGGCTAGAAACTTTCGAAAGCAAATAAAAAGAACTAAAAATAAGGTGTTGGGGAAACCAACACGAGTGCTTATAAACTCAAATAAAAATGTAACCTTTAAAAATAAAAGAAAATGAATGCCAATAAAGATACATGAGGAAACTTCCCCAAGATTAGGCTTTTGCAAGCCCTTCAAATAATTGTAGTGGTGGGAAAAAGTCGTTACTCCGGTTCGCGAATTGAGTGGAGAGGTTACTTGTTGATTCTCAGAGGTTCAAAGAGCGGTTGTGCATCCTCTCCATAGTCCCTCCAAGTCATTGGAAATCTTGGTATGTGGCGAACCTGGTTGTGGCTGCTCCTCTTCTTGGTGAGGAACTTCTTGCTCCTCCTCTTGGTCCTCATACTATTCAGGAATCTCCTCCTCGGGTTGGTACTTCTCAACCTGCACATCATATAGCAAACGTCCTTCCTCGATAGAGAAAAGACCATTAGGCAAAGAAGTAGGGTAGATACGCCCAGCTCCAGCAATATGCAGATAATAAACACCACCTCTCCTAGTGAGCATTCCACATGCCCTCAACGTGGAGAAACTAACACGCGTCTCACCTAGTACGGGTTGCAACTCACCTAGATTGATGTCTAGGGCGCTGGTAAGCATGGTGATGACGCCTCCTCCTTTGATTGGCCCTTGGCTTTGGGAGGCTTGCTGCTCTAGGTAGCGCACAAGGATGGCGCCCAAGCTGAGTGAAAGGTTGCAATTGATGTAAGCATCCTTGGCGAGGACTAGGATGTCCTCCTCGTTGAGTCTCGTGAACGCGTTACGTGCCTGCAAGGTGTTAGCAATAACATAGAACAAATAGCGACTTGCAGGATGTTGAATATTCTTCCCCTTGCTCACTCTACTAGTGAAGCCATTCCATTATAGTATTGATCGGAGAAGGAATTAAACCAGCAAAGGATGCGCGTAAAGCATGAACATCATTGTTTGAAAAATTAAAGCATGTACACCATTGAGCTAACATTAAGGTGTAGTTTTTGTTCATCAGACAGAAAGAAATAGTATCCTCTCCTTGCCACAGTTTAACAGTGATTTGCAATGATCTTAGGAATTCGATGGTTAAGCAGCGATAAGTAGGTACATCATCGTACACAAAGTTTTGCAGGCCAGCTCTATTGCAAAGTAAATTGAAGTCATTAGAAATACCGAGTTGGTTCAATATAATGGGGCAAGCCCACTTGGTGGCCTTCACTTCGCGATTCTTGATCTTGTTGAAGCGTTCGCCATGAGCCTGATCCCTGAACCGTATCCCCAAGGGTTCCTAGGTGATTGCCCGAGAAGCGCTAGCAGCGGCACGAGCACGAGTTTGGCTCCTTGTGTTCATCTTCTAAAACATTCAAGAAAGGAAAAAATAAAAAAATGATCCAACAACAGTAAGTATAATATGTTCCTCTTCTAAGCACACTAAAGAATCTCCTCAATATAATAGTCTAGGTAAGAAAATCATGCCAATTAGTTCATAGTAGATCTCACCCTAGATTGATAATGACAATAGATCAAAGATAAATTTGCAAAAAGTAACTGGAGGATCGGAGGAGAAACATACCATAGATCACTTGTGTGCAAGGAAATCGAACGAAATTGAGTAGAGATGAAGATCCCTTGAGGTTTTGAGAGAGTTGGAGGTAGAAGAAAGAAAAAGGATTGATGTTTTGGAGTTGGGAGTACCTTCCCATGCGATTTTGTGGTCGGACGCAACTATACGGGTGGAACATGTGTTCTGGCCGTATAGTTGGTGTTCTGTCAAAATATTAGGTCTTCCTCCTAGCGGCGCAGCTATACGACCGCAACTATACGGGTGAAACAAAATGTTCCATCCGTATAGTTGGTCGTTAAACTGTCTATCCCTACAAAAGGAAATTTGCAAAAGGCCTCGATATCTATACGACTGGAACTATATGGCCGGAATTTTTATTCCCACCGTATAGTTGGTACGGAGGCATTGGTATCTATACGACCAGAACTATATGAATCTCAGTACATATGAATAGAATTTGTACGGAGGCATTGGTATCTATACGACCAGAACTATACGTCCAAAAAATGTATTCTGGCGTATAGTTGGTCGTTAAACTGTTAGTACATAAGAAAAGAAATTGTACGGAGGCATTGATATCTATACGGCCGAGACTATACGGCTTGAATTTTTTATTCCCACCATCTGGTTGGTCGTTAAACTCTCATTACATATTGTAGAAAAAAATTCAATGGCAAAGATAACTACACGATCGGAACTATATGGCCGAAATTTTTATTCCCGCCGTATTGTTGGTCGTTAAACCGTCTGTATGCATCAAAAAATTTATGTTTCTTTGTAAACTATTTCCTTTCGTCTAACTTAGCGATATACCTTGTTTTTGACAGAAAATTGACAGAAAATATTGTCGACCAACAATAGCATGGATAATGTAGAAATTCAGGTACTACCAAATTTCTTCTCCTCAAATGATGTTTTCTAGCACTCTTTATTCAACATGAACTTGAACTAAAACTAAAAACTTAACTCAAACCTTCATTTAACATGGGTTGCCTCCCATGGTGCGCTTTTTTATGGTCAATAGCTTGACCTTGATGATATTCACTTGGGCCAGATGAGTGGAACACCCACTCCAAAGTAATTGGCCTTCAAAGTGATTGCCTCCTTCTCGTCATGTTTGTCTTTCTTCTTCCTGGGGAAATGAATAACAAAAGGATCCCGCGAAGGCAATTGCAACTTCACGTTCCCTTCATGAAGGTTAATTAAAGCTTTATAGTTCTTAAGAAAGGACGGCCTAATATTATAGGAGCAATAGTGTCTTCAGGCATTTCAACAATAAAGAAATCAATGAGAGCAGGACAGCCTTTGACGTAAACTAAAGTGTTCTCCTTAATCCCTATAGCTTGTTTGTAGGTAGAATCTACTAGATGCGATTTTAATTCAGTAATTTCAAAGGAGACAAGATTTAACTTGTGAAAAAGACTCTTTGGAATTGTTGAGACGCTTTCACCTAGATCACAAAGTGCAGCTATGTCATTAGTTCCAATTTGTATCTTAATGGTAGGCTCAAATATGTCATCTAGTGTAACTGGTTACTTTTCTGCGATTTTCTTGTATTCCTCTTCATGCTCGCGCACCTTAATTGTTTGTTGATCAACAAAGTGTTAATATGGCTTCATCATTATCTTCACTCACCAGAATTTTGACGTTGATCCTCTTTACAAGATCTTCGATGGTGTAGCTTGGCGAAGGGGCATTACTATAATCAAGTTCTTCAGGCTCCTCCCTTTGAATTCTCATCATTTTGAGTTCTTGAACATGATTGGGCTCAGCTTTACCTGCAGATTTAGCTAGAATGATAGTTTGACTCTCGGTTATCTTACCTAGTTGTGCCTCAATGATCCTTGTTCTATCTTGAAGGGCATGCAAATCATTTCTCGAACTAATAGCTTAGTTAGATAATTTACCAAGCATAGCATCATGGTTCTCCGTGATTTTGACTAAAATATTATTTTGTTCATTTTGCGAGTCTATGAAAGAATTAAGCGTTTCTTGGAGACAACTATTACTAGTTCCCATAATATTATTAGAGTTATTTGTAGGACTAGCAAAATGTTTGTGAAAATTAAGATTGTAACTCTTCTTCCAAGCAAGATTATAATCATTATGAGTTACGAAGTCTTTCTTCTATATTTGTTTCAGGGGTGGCTCTTACCTGAGTTTCCTTACCTTTTATGGCTAGTATGAGCTCATCCAACTTAGCTGTGAGATCTTCGTTCTCTTTTGGTGAGACAGAGTTCACCTTCTTCGTGTTTGATCTTTCAACATGCCATTGGGAATGGTTATCTTGCATATTGTCTAGCAGCTTCTTTTCTTTGGTAATATGTTTACCCATGAATGTTCCTCTAGTTGTGGTATCAAGCATAGACTTAGACACATGATTAAGAGCATTGTAAAATAATGGAGGATTAACCAATCTTCCATCCCATTACTAGGACAATTTCTTAGGCATTCTTTCATCCTCTCCCATGCAAGATCTAGTGGCTCACGCTCTTCCTGTCTAAAACTAGTAATATGAGAATCGGAGTTGCATAGAATTTGCAGGCGGGAAAAATTTAGTCATAAATAAATAAGTACATCCCACCCATGATGTAATAGTATTTTTAGGCAAAGATAGCAACCATTCTTTAGCTCTTCCTCTTAGAGAGAAAGGGAATAGACGTAATTTGACCGCATCGGGGTCAACATCTTTTATACGCATCATATCACATATTTCAGTGAAAGTATTTAAGTGCATACCACCGTCTTCAACATCAGAGCCTCCAAATTGATTCTGTTGAACCAAACTTAAATAATGGGGCTTAATTTAATAGTCATCAGCAGCAATTGATTGCTGAGTAATAGGAGTACGCAAATAATCATTATTGGGAGTAGCAAACTCCCCAAGCTTCTTTTCAGCTATACTTACTATGTTTTTGGGTTTTCTTAGATTACAAATTATAACAGTAAAAACAAGAATTTAAAGACTAACTAATTTTTTTGGTTTATCAAATAAAGACTAAAAGCAAACTAACAAAATTAAAAACAAGAATTAAAAGTAGCAAGGTTCCTAATAACCTCACTAGGGTAGCTATTTCTTCCCCGTCAATGGCGCCAGAAAAAGGGTTGATACCTTCGATCTAGATTATGGATGTAGTATAGCTCTTTTTCCCTAGTAGACGTAGGTTATCGAATCCACGGGAAGCGAATGCGCAGTGAAGTTACTTTAACGGACCTTCGGGAGTTTTAGAATTCCTTTTGTGTTTTTACCAGACCAGTAGCTTACGTCTTTTTGTTGTTGTCGATGATGGAGAGAGATGGCCTAGGGCGTTCAGTTTGACTTGTAGTTGTGAAAAAATATCTGACGGAGATAAAAGATAGAAATAAAGTATGTGTGTACCTGTTAGAGCAAGATAAGTTATATGTGGGCAGTGCATCCATAATTGCTATTCCCTCTACAACTTCTTATAGCAATAACCTACTAGTCTCATCCGTAGAAGAAAGAGAACTAATGATATGCATAGTGATATCACCATTAATCCCAAGCAAATCCGTCACAAACAGTCATACTACCCCTTCTGTCATTGGGGTTCCCAACCTGCAGATCAGTCTTCACTCATACTCCCTATACCTAGCTCAACCCTCGGGGTCTTGGGTACCTGACAAGTCCTTAGATTGAGGAAACAGAGGATACAATAATCATCATGTCATATAAACTAATACACGATCCCATCTATGATTAATCAAATGCACAGTTGCTACATGGCTAGGCCGAAGCCCTTAGACCAAGGAGAATTACTCACACATAAAGATGAGATCAACAATCATAAACATTGTAATGAAAAGCATAAGATTGATAGCAATAGTCTTACAATGTCGCCAATCGGAGAAAAGATCTACTATTACAAGTGGTGCGAGATGGCTATGGAGATGGAGAATGGTTTGGAGATCTTGAGGCGGCTTTTTGGCAAGGTATGGCTTCTAGGGCATGGTGTCTCTCTGTTTTCTCATCGCCCAAGGCTTCTTTACATAGGGGTCCCTTCACGAAAGTTGTTCTATTTGACCTAACGGAGGCGGCGCCAATTAGACTACCGGAGCAATACAATCAGAATTTTTGCTCTGGCCGTATAGTTGGTCGTTATGTCGTCCGCCTTTGTTGGACGGCTCCTGGTTTCTTCTGGTCGAATAAAATATCGTATCCTTGACTTTAATGTAGTGATTCCCTCCTTTAAATGATATTATCTCTGCAGGAAAAATACAAGAACAAAGAATTGCATATCCCTCTAAATATTAGCATTAGTGGTAGGGTTTAGAGAGATATTTCATCAGAAATATGATTAATATCTAGTTTAAATGTGGACGTAGATGGCTATATTTCAGAGCCGTCAGGAGGCCACATCGGGTTGTCGTTTTTGCAAGCTCATACTTGCCACCACTAGGACCTAATTTCTTGCCTCTAACCCAGACGAGCGTACAGCCACACTGGGGGCCTGGAAACCCCCTCGACCAACTAACTTGCCTAGTTGATTCCATGAGTCACATAGTTCGGGATTTTGATTCGACATATGCAATCTGGCTGTTCTCGGAGGCGGTGAAGGTGGTGCATTCATATTGGTAGGTAAGCGTGGCCAGGGCAAGAGATACACAGCCTCTGTAATCGTGTTCCCCACACACATCTCTAGGGACCGACTTCGGGACTTCACCCATTACGGCGACATATCCTTAGGACGTGACTCATGGTCTCGACGAAAGCAAGGTAAAGGTCATGGTCAACCACTCTCTAACGGCGTTCCAAGGAAGAGGGCTAATGTTAACTGACACTAAGAATCGGTTGGTATGTGTGGGTTATTAATATTTTCGAGAAGTTGTTTCCATGGTTATGGATGACTTGGGCACGGATTCAAAGACCATAGAGAAGAATAGCCTAATCATAAAACTTAACAAGAGAAGTGAGGTGTGCTTAAGGATGCTTCTCAGCGATCGAGGGGGTGATCCTAATTAGAAGGTTCAGCTGATAAAGATTTGGTGGATATAAAATATGATCAAGTTAGAGATACCGCTTTCCTATCTCCTTTCAAATGTTCTACTTAGTCAAGCTTCTCCTACCTCTTTTACAAAGAAAGTTAGCTTTTTGAAAAATAACCCCACCAGCCATAAGTCTTGCGGAGTACACCCTGTACTCAGCCTTGCTTTATTGATATTTTTGCAGCAGGTAAGTGGTATCATAAGAGATGAGTTCATTACAACATCGACATCGTCAAGTAGCTTGGGGTTCCCGATCGACAACCTGGAATATATGGATTGGGACGTCATAATTATGCTTCAGGCCTCTTAGGCTATTTGTTAAGTTTGCTATCCTTAATAGCATAATTTGCCTTCTATTGTTTGGTGTTTGTGGTTAGTGACCTCTGCTTGTAATATTTTGGATCTTTGCTTAGTTATGATCTTGATGTAATATTTTGGACCTCTGCTTACAAATTCTTTCTTTGTATGCTTCCAAAATTTAGGTTAGGCTTATATCAGACAGAGGTCTGGGAGTTGTCTAACCCTAATCTCGGGGGTGTCACAGGTCTTGGTATCAGAGCAGTATCGTCCTTAGGAAACCTTTCTACTCGTTGATGTTGAGTCTAGAGTTTGTGAAAACTATTTTAAAGATGAAAAGTATTTGTGAAAACTCTAGTATGCTTCTTTTTCTCCTTATCCTGTTTCGCTCTAACTTTGGGTCATCTTACCTTGTGTTGGTTAGAAAAGTTTTGCTATCTCGTCTTGTTTTTCAAAGCTTAGGTGCCTTTTAGGCCAGTCGTTTCTTAACCAGTTGACCTAGTGTTGAGTTCTCTAGAGTCATTGTGTGTGTGTTCCTTGTTTTCCCTTTTCTCCGCTTTAGCTGAGAGATTTCTTTCCATCATGATCTCTCTATGTTATGGTCCCACAACATCATGTTGATGGTTCCATAGTGATCTGTTCTAGGCCTCGAAGTTTCCTTTCACCTCGTGTGCCTCCTTCACGTTTGTTCGGGTACTTCAGAAGTTGTTTCTTCTTTTAGAAGCTACCTCGTGGTTACTACCTTGTAGTACCCTCTGTACTACTAAGATAGTGGTCACTTCTTTCTTTGGGTTTTAACCCTTGGACTTGAACCGAAGATCCCTGATTGTGCTGGATTCTAGTGTTGTGAATCTTGTACATGAAGCTGACCTTTAACCCAAGATCCATTTTGTTAATACCTGTTGTTAACGATTTAACATTACCTCAGGATGGCTAGTACCTTCTAGTACAACCTTCAAGCTTGTGGTTATTGTTGTGACTAAGTTATGAAAAACAAAGGACTTCCCCTACCACATGTTATGGCTGATATTCTTTAATGGAACCAAATAGATCACGACAAGAGTACTCCTTGTCAGTCTCACTTCTATACTCGTGACTATGCCACATCTTCCTTCCATGCATCGGTCCTCGGAAGATTGTTGACTTATGCATCCACATCTCGGGATTCTATCCTGAGCATGTTCCTTTTCCCTTGTTGTTCTGACCATTGTCTACCAGTTGGTAACCAAGTAGTAAATGTGTATCAGTGTCTTTCGATGCAAGATACTCTTGTGGTCTGTCAAGACAAACCATTTCGAGATGACATGATAAATAAACTTCAGAACCTCATCATATCTAGGACCACGTCAAAGTGTTGTAATCCACAGATTAAGAGGTATTGATTAGCTTCTGATCTGTTCACCTTAAGGTATCATGCTCTTTTATACTAAGAGGTCATTTCATGAACGCTTAATGAAGTGATCCTCTTATACATTTTTATCCATCCTTCTTCTGAGCTTCCGGCTCGTGAATGATGTGTGTGCGTAATATTGTGGTCATCTGAGATTCTCAGCAATCATTATTGCTTCGAACTCCTATGACATTTGTGTAATTCTTAGCATGATGGTTAACCTATCACTAAGTGAAGTTTGAGTGTGCTACCACGTCCGTTATTCTGGTACACTCTCTTTGGTCAAAGAGTTAGGCTCATGCCGACGCTTTGGGACTATGTCTTCTTGCCTTACCCAACAAGTTTCCTCTCGAACTAAGTGACATAACGGTGTTTCGTGATATTCTACGTCTTTCTAGAAGTATCACCAGGTTGCCGCATGACATTGTTTGTCAAGTTCTTGAGCAAGCAAGTTCTCTGAATTGCTTCTTCTCCAAGGATCCGTACTGGATAACCCTGCACTAGTTGGTTGAGCTTAAACAACAACTTGGAGAGTTGTAAAGACAAAATTTCTATCCAACTTAGTTCATCTTAAAAAGGGATGTCTAGTTTCGTACGCGCTAAAGAAAGATAGTGTTTCCTTCGTGGAAATGTTATCGTCCCCACCTTTGAATTGACATGGGCTATTGTCAAATCAAACTCAGTCTTAGGTACTATCCTGATGATGTATTTATTCGTGATGTTTAACCTGGGTACATCTTCATGTTCTTTGGTCTGACCAATTTCTATGTCATGTTCATACAATATATAAGCCTGTATTCTTGGAATATGTTGATAAATTCATTATTGAGCCCAAGATGGCATCCTTATCTTCTCCATGCTATACTAGATTCATATAGAACAATTGGCATTAATGTTGGAAACTTTTGAGAACCGGCTTTGTGTTACCTCAAAGTATGTGCTCTAGATGTTAGAAGTGACCTTCTCTGGTTCACGTGCAATAGTTGAACGTTTTCACCGTGAACTTGAGTAGAGTTATCCTTATTTCCTCGGGAATCATTTCAAGTCAGTCAAGCATGTGCAAAGTATTCTTGATATGGTAGGTTGATACCTTCACATCTCGAGAACATCCTCTAAGCAGACTAAGCAACTGATGATTTTTCATGGAAGAGAAGAAGTTGTTAAAACATCAATATTCTCCTAAATGCTTTTCAACAACGATATGTTTGTGTTTCATTGCAATAAATTCATGTAGGTGCAATTATATTTTGATAACTTTCTAATACATGGTTTCACAACCTAGCTCATTCTTTTGGAGCTTGACACTATAGTCCATGTCTTGAGACTCCAGTAACTCTACCTTTGTGGTAAATGTTGCAAACTTTCTATTCGGACCAGCTGAGTCCGAAGTATCATTCCACCAAACCAGAGCTGAATCTCAAGCAGCAATAATGGTTAGTGTTCACCAAGGTTTTTGATGTAGGTCTCTTTATAAGTCTGGTAAGATTGATGTGATGGTTTACACAATTAGCTGGAAGACCTATTGCCATATTCTCTTGACTTAGCAATAACAACCACTCTTCATGAGGCTCCTTCTATGATTTGTTATAGTAGTTGTCCTTATGGTTTCCTTTGTATCCGAAGTCCGACCTTTCACTTGATGTCCCGTGGCTCGAACATCAAGGAGAACATTTAAAGAAGTGTTGCTAAATGTCTATTAGTCGATCCCTTAGACCCTTTATGTTGGCAAGCGTCTTGTTGTGCCAAGTAACTAAAGTCTGAGAATATATTTTCTTTCTACTCGTGTCATCAGGAATCTTCTTGTATATTCATTTTAATGGTGTAAAGTGGTATTATGATCTTTGGGAAAGATTTTGATAAACCTGGATGAATAAAGAGTTTCCTTTTGTCTCTCTATCATGTTCATAGAGTGCCTATGACTTTGGTAATCATAAGTTCCTCTTGTCACATGTTCCTTTTGACTCTTATGAGTCCTCTCCACCAAAACAACCTTTCTACATTGACCTCCTATTGAACTAAGAGTGATCCTTCTGTATCAAAAGTAGTTCAACAACTTGGTTATCTATATCTTTGTACCCGTGAAATCTCTACTTAAGTCATATAGTAGAGGTTCATCTCTCGAAGTCTATGGTCATGTCCTTTCCATTGTACGCTCTCCTTTTCAGATGCTCAAACCCTTCTGAAGCTCCATGGTCTCAATCCTTATGAAAACCAGCTATCTAACACCTTGAAACCATATGCTTTTGTTCCTCCGTTATGTTGATGTGTTTCATGCCCGTTGGCTCTAGAGATGTTCATGAAACATCTATCCACGAATTGACCATGAGATACTCAGTTGTAGTTTTGTTTCTTTCCCTCTCTTCTTTAGTGTGGGAAGCAATCTTGAAGAAAAATGAAGCGCTTCATTCATACAGTAATGGTGGCATGGATCAGCCCCTTGAAGAAGGTCGTCGAAGTCTAGAGTAATCTTGTTCCTTCTATCTTCCTAACTAGGAATCTCGGGACGAGATTCTGTTAAGGGGGATAGAACTGTAACACTCCTAGTTTTAATGACTCTCTGAAAGGATAGAGATGTCGCCTAGAGGGAGGTGAATAGGCAATTTCAAAACTATTACGAGTTTGGATTGATAGAATGCAGAATTAAACTAACGTTTATTTTACAAGAACAAAACCTAAATACAGTAGGCTCAACTAAGTGTACCAACAACAAGTTAACCTAAGCAAGATAGCACAAGATAAATATACCACAAGAGATAAGCAAGATATAAGTACTTCAAGCTCGATGGCTATCACAAGGAAAGTAAGCTCGGGTATAGAGATAACCGAGGCACACGAAGACAAAGATGTATTCCCATGTTCCCTTAAAGGTAAGGTACGTCATGTTGGAGAGGTGTGGGATTACACAAAGGATGTCCCAACGCCATGAAGGCTCACCTTCTTCTCCGAGTCTATCCCACGAAGGAATATGCCCTTTCCTTATGGCTAGATTTTCCTCCACTCCGGAGATGGCAAGCTCCACAACCACTTCACAAGCTCCACGAAGGAGAAGCCCAAGTCTCTTCACAATCTTCCACGAAGAGGACACCGCGGCACCAACCGCCAAGCCAACTAGGAGGTCACCCTCCAAGAGAAAAAAAGCTCATGGTCTCTCACTCGAACAAATCATAGTGGAGAGCTCAACACTTATGCAAGAATGCATAGCAAGAACACCAAGGGCATTCATGTCCCTCACTCTCAAATCCCACCAGAGCAACAAGTGCTAAGGAGGAATTAGAGAGGAAGAACAATGGTGGAAATCAACAAATGACTTCAAGATCTAGATCCAATGGGTTCCCCTCACTTAGAGGAGGAATTGATCGGTGGGGATTGTAGAGCTAGATCTCCTCTTCTAAAGCCCTCAAAAAGATACAAGAATCATAGGAGGGAAGGGGGATGAGGCAAGCTCAAGAGGGTCAACAATGGAGGTCAATTTCGTGCTCAAGAACACCCAAAAATGTTGGGGGAAGAACCCCCTTTTATAGGGGAAAGAAAATATGACCGTTGGGAGAAATCTGCGTGAACCCGGTTTGAAGTTCGGTTGAACTGGCCCAAAAGCCGGACCGTCCGGTATCAGGCTCGGTTGAATCCCGGTTTGAACCCGGTTAAATCCCGGTTTGAACCCAGTTGAATCCGGTTTGAACCCGGTTGAATCCTTGTTGAACCGGATCTAACCGGGAAGGGGTACAGAGAGTAATCTCAGTTAGACTCGGTTGCGAAACCGGGCATCCCGGTATGAATCCCGGTTGAACCGGATCTGAAATAGTCTTCAAGAAAAACACAATAACTTTTGCATCCGCACTCTGATTTCGATGATCTTGGGCTTGTTTTGACGAGGAAAACAAGATCTACAAGATGGTGTAGAGAACCATAATAGTACAACAAAGTAGGATAGAACCAAATGAAGAAAGGTATGAATCTTCCCTATAAGAAGAACTGGTAAAACCTTCAAACTTGAAAACGCCATAGAAGATCTATACGAATTCAATTTTTGATGAACATGGGCTTGTTGAAGAGCTAGCAACAAGCTCAAGAACCTCATATGGAGAAACAACAGGAAGAAGCAAAATAGGAACATGAAAATTATGCAAAGGTTTGAGCTCTCTAAGACATTGTGATCAAGATACCCAACCGAAAGCCCCTCTTGATAGTGCGGCTATCTTTCCTATAACCCGGTCTCTCAAAAACCACCTTGATACCGGTAAAAGGAAAACCTAGCAAGGACATACATTTGCCTTGCGCATCTCGCTTGATCTTGATGACAGCGCTTCATGCTCCATCCAAGTCGGAATGCAACACTTGATCATTTTTGCTTCGTGAAGACTCATAATTTTCTCCCCCATACACCACTATGGGATAGATTCATTAAGACACATCTTCACATGTACATTATCACCAATATGGACGGAAAGCTACAAGCAAATGATCTTCTCAATATGCTTATCTTGAACTTTCCCTTCTCAACCTTGATGACGATCACCACTTGATGTCATCCTCTCATGGCCTATATGAAATCTTCACTTTTGAAGCATGCCCATGGAAATATACCTATCTAATATAGAAAACGCAAAGGCACATATATAATGGGTTAGTTCATGATGCATAATTGACAAGGCTTACCACACCATAAGATCCATGTGATACATTCTTTATGCTTCATGTGTTGACCAACTTGAAATCACTCTTCACTCTTTGTATTGGCCAACCATGTATCTTCTCATGCTCCATCTCAATATCTTGAGGTACATAAAGAATTCTTCATTTGATTAGATGCTCTAAATCTTATTCAAATATAACTCAACTAATGAGGCTATCATGACACCAACTTAGAGCCATATCTTGAATTCTTCTATTGAGATCACACTCTCAATATCTTGAAAATATCATATTCTTCTCTTCAGTTTGATGATCTTGATGCCAAAACTCAAGGTATATCTTTATCTTCATGGCATCCATACTTGAATCCAACATATGAACTACAAGCATGACCTCCGGAATATTCCTTCATATAAAACTCAATGAAAACGTTAGTCCATCGGGGTTGTCATTAATCACCAAAACCACACATAGGGGCAATTACCATTTCAATCTCCCCAATTTTGGTAATTGATGACAATCACAACAAGAGGGTTTATATAATGAATATTAGAAACAAGTATGCAACTTATCCAAGAATAAGTAGTATACAAGAGGTTGTATTTGACATGGTTAAGAAACACAAAGATACTAGCCCATATCAAAACGGATTCTACTCACACAAACTACAGCTACTACAAGAGATGTGAGTAGAGCCAACATACATAGAGAAATCTCCCCCACAATATATGCACGTGTGATGAACTTGAATTTCATTGCATATATTGTCAAGCATAACCTTTGGGAGAGTTTCCACTACATATTAAACCATGCAATACATAATAAAGATGAAATGCATGAAAGGCCAACACTTAAGAACAAACCAATCTTAAGTAGAAAACCATTTCCCTTAAAACCCTCTAAACTTCTCTCCCATTGACAACAAGTGCCAAAATGGATGAAAAAGTTTGAAGGCCAATATAGTTCATATTCCTCCCAAGGTGTGCATTTCTCATAATATGAGTGAAATCATATGCACATATCCAATGACGAATACTTGGAGGAAATCAACTATATTGAGGATATGAGTGTGTGAAGATGCAATAAAAGTAAACAGAGCACGCATAAATCAAGACCTTACCAATACCTTTACAAACGAGATGATAAGAGAGATGGTTGGCAAAGAGCGAGGATATTAACACTCTTGTGTATATAAGTTTCTGAGTGGACAAGACATGAGAATAATCCACAAAGAAACATCCACACATAAGAGGTTAATAAAAATAAGAATACAAGATATCCAAGAGGAAGCCATAACGTATACCAAAAAGGATATTTTGCTTAAGTGCATATATAGCCCATCGCTCTATTGTATCCTATGGTATATCAATGAACTTCACCAAAGAAAAAGAAAAACCTCAAAACATCACAACTAACACTAAGGGAACTAATGCTAGTTGGGATATTTTGAGAAAGGAAACAAGTATCAAAAGGAGGGATTCAATGCAATTTCAACAATATTGCACACGAGAGTACCTTCAGGAATTGATATGCAATAAATTTCTAGAAGGCATATTTGGGATTGGTGAATCATGAAAATGATTTTATATACTCCCCATTATATGCATCATCTCAAATTACTCACATAAGAAATAAGGATAGAAAAGTCTTTCAAAGATCCTTGCAAGAACCGCAACATTTACAAACAAATAAATTCATGCCAAGATGTAACCTACAAGAGATTGGATGCAAGAATAGTATACATGAATAAGATACTTGTTACCGATATATAAATGGTATGATGTAGTAGATGAGAATTCTTCGATCATCCTAGCTTGGCTACAATTATCATGTGGTGACAAGACGTTCCTTATAGATAAGACAAGCATCCATTGCATCTCCAATGTACCTAAAACAACATTCAAGTACATCTTGGTCCCCAAAATTATTGGGTCCAAAGTGGTTAGACAAACCACAACACATAGGACACACTTCACAAAAATATGTGCATATTTAGAGATATAATTTCAATTCATGCACATCTTAGACGTTTAAGGATTTGATGGAGTATACCCTATATATTGGATCAAAGAAATCAAAACATGATATAAGATATACATTTAGCAAACATGCATGCACAAGACTTTCAAGATCCAACAAAGATATAATTTGGACAAAACCCCAAAATATTCTATAAGGCATAAAAGGTGTGACAAAACATATTTGTTGTCCAAACTATATCAAAGAATTAAATCAACACAAGATTTGTTCAGCAAAGTTCAACAAATGAACCAAGCAAAAACTATTGAGCATAAAAGATGAGATAAAAACAAAAACGCTCAAAGATTTATATCATTCAAGCAAATAACATAGAGAAGAAAGAATGAGATAACAAACTCCCAAAAGAGCAAGGTTTCAACAAATAAACCAAACCCTTAACACTTTTCACAATGGCATAAGGTTCCGAGAAGAAAAGGTTTGTCTTCCACTAAACACACATTTGATAATAATCAAAAACACCATCAAAGAGATGTTCAAAATCCAAGGAAGACAATGGGATCCACAACAATTTTTGGAAAAAAAGGCAATAAGAGGTGAAATCCAAGGTGAAGATGATCCACAAATGCTACCACACCCAAGTATATCAATTGTCGAAGACAATGAGTGTATTGGAATTTATTTCTGGTGGTATATTGCATGGATATTAAAGATAAATCTTCACAATAAAAAGCACAGGATAGGAATAACAATATTAATCACTATGAAAAGATAGAGATTCTTGATAGCTTCAACTAGTCACACAATCATGCAAAGAAATGATTAGAATAACTTTCAGCAAATGGTCTCCCATATAAGATATAGAGATATGCATTTGAGGAAGGCCACACCAATAATTTATTACTCAAGCAAAGACCGAAAAGATGAGCAAAAAAATCTTCTAACAAAAGTTAGGATCTTGTTTGAGCTAACATTCCACCTACATACAAGATAATCAACAATATCAACTCTAAGTGGGACCACCTCATATGTTCACATTTCCTATGATTGTGATATGCAAAAGGAGCATATTACTCCCCCATAATGTGGTATTCAATTTTTCTTAATAAGTGGAAAAACAACCTCAACTGGAGCCAATTAATGGACTTTTAGAATTTGAATTTCTCATGAGTATGACACACCACATAGTGACTAGATAAGATTGCAAT
The DNA here is from genome assembly GCA_910589775.1 of Avena eriantha. Taxonomy (NCBI): domain Eukaryota; kingdom Viridiplantae; phylum Streptophyta; class Magnoliopsida; order Poales; family Poaceae; genus Avena; species Avena eriantha. The sequence goes on from OU342742.1 coordinate 354,902,174, forward strand.
ATCAATACTAAGTGGTAGTACGCATGTACACACATTTTAAGGTTTGAGAGATGCGTGAGGCATATCACTCCCCCAAAATGGGATGTTCCATTAACCACTCGAAAAGAGCCAAAAAAGATATCATCAAGATGCATTAGAGGCTCAAAGCAAAACACACAAGTAAATGATGTGCCAAACACATAGACATACTTGAATACAAAAAATAAGAAAGCACTAGGCACAACAAATACAAACACATACTTGGTGCAAAACCAAAACATGTAAAGGGGCAAGTAACTTACAATATAAAAGAGTTGAGTTTGAGTTACCGCAAAGAGGAACATTGGGTATATGGTAGGGAGATGATAATCCTTATAACTTGGCTTTATAAAATATAATATATGAAGATCCCTTGATTCTTCATGAGTTAGCCAAGTCTCCAGTGCCCTCCATAAACACCTATTGATCAACTTTGAGCTTGTTGGTCCCCAACCAAGTTGGGTCCTAAGATGTTAGTCACAATAGTCTTGGCAACCCAAATGGTTCTTTTCTTAACACCACTTTGACTTCCAACAAACTTGGCAAACACATTGCCATCCTTATCCTTCCCATGAGAATAATCATCATCAACAATGATAGGGTTAGATAATGTACCGTTTGAACATGAAGAGGCCAAGTGTCCCTTCTCACGACATATATAACAACAAGTGCTCCCCTTTCTCTTATTTATTGATTTATTGTCTTGGGGAACCTTATCTTGATTCTTCTTGCGAAGTGGCCTAGCTTCAACTTAAGGTTGAGATTGGGCTTCACCTTGAACTCGTGGTCGCTTCCCTTGTTGATTCTCATTCAAGTGCTTTTTCTTCCCTTGTGGACAAGATCATACATGATGTCCTACAACCTTGCACTTGAAGCAAATAATCTTGGCCGAATCCTTGACTTGGTCTTGGCCCTTCTTGTTCCTCTTGGAATTGTTCTTGTTATTGGAGTTGAATCCAAGTCCACTTTTATCATTGGGGTATTTTTGCATAGTCAAAATATTATCGAGTGTGGATTTGCCTTCATGACTCTTTTCCAAGTGTTTCTTCAAAGAAGTGACTTGGGCCTTGAGCTCTTTGATTTCCTCTACATGGTTAGTAGAAATAGAGGTACTAGAGGAAGTAGAAGCTTCATTGTTAGAGCAACAAGGCAAATCAAGTAATCCAACACAAGGTTTATCACTAGTATGACTAGAAGGATCACTAGGACTAGCACATCACAAAATAGCATTTTGAGTAGAAGTTGTGCTAATGTCCAAATGAGGCTCCCGAGATGTTACCTTAGTGATACTTGCCTCATAACTTTAGCCCATCATAGGAGATTAGAAGATCATCATGAGAGGCCGAGAGCTTTTCATGAATTCCTTCCTATTTCCCGTAATTACTAGTTAGCAACTCAAGTTGAGCCCTTAGCTCATAATTCTCCTTTAACATAGATGCTTCACAAGAATTAGAGTTAGTAGCACTAGCAGTGTCAACACCCGGATGTTTAATCTTAGATGCCTGTTATGCCATACATTGCAATCCTAGGATTACCATTTTTGCGAGACATAGCAGATTGGATATCATAGTACATCATCCATTACAAACCATAATCAGGTCTTACACAAATAAAGTATCTCATGATCCAGTCTTTAATACAAACAAGTAGCAGAAATATAAGTGTAGCGGTGGGCTCCATCTTTAGTGTCACAGGCAATGCTGACGATGGGAGATGGTCCTACTTGTCATAGTCGTCCTGTTGTCCTTCTTCCGGATAGTCCTCTTCATAGTCTGGCCACTAGAATAACCAGGGACAAAGCCATGAGTACTCTTTAAGTACTCGCAAACTATCACTAACAAGCAAGTTAGTTCTAACAGGAATGCTAAGTTCTAAGTTTATTTGTGAAGTTAAGTTTGAAACCTAAGATGAGTTCAGAAACAAAGAAAAATCGAATAAAGTTCTAAATCACCTAAGTGGGAACTTAGTTTTCATAGTTACAACCCAGTTGGGGTCAAGTCATGTCACAATTCATTTCATAAGTCATTTTGAAAACATCTCACAACGGAACAGTATGGCCACTCCAACTGTCCATGGCCGCGGATGCGGCTATTCGAATAGTTTGAAACTTTGCAGAGGTGGTACACTTTCACCACAATATTCGACACATCCATCAGGGATAACCCTGAATCATCATACTTAGTATGCGTATAATCAATCATAACCTTTCCTTTATACACTCTAGTATAAGCACCTCTACTATGAGCCTGGCCTCCTAGCCATGGCCATCTGCCATCCTGGGCACTGCATAGGTGGACAACATTGAGAGGTAGCCTCAGCTCAAACCTCTCCTGCGAGGGAACCCATACTAATGCATATAAACTTCTGGCTAAACCTTAACCAAATTAGGTATTGTGGTTGTACGGTAAAATTGGAATGGTATCGCATCCGAACCCAACCATCAGTTTTTATAAAGGGCTAAGGCTCATGCCTCAACATTTTCATCATCATAGACCATTTGTGTTTCTCAACACATGTCAAAACATCTCAATAGAATGACTCCTCATTCCAAGGTTTTCATAAGCATTTTCACCAAGTATTCCCATCTAGAGTGATCAAGTTTTTTGTTTAGCTCTAACCACAAGTTAAGAGTGTTCACTAAGGTGGAATGCTCATCTTAATCTCATGCCATAGAATGAAATCTAGTATAGGCCAAGTTTTATACTCTTTATGGTATCTAAACTACTTTCTAAAATCTCATCAAGCATTACTAGAAGTAAAGAAACTTTGATAAAGCAAAAGTAGAACTTGTAAGGAAAACTTGGGATGGGTATAAATCACCAAAGGTGTAACCAAAGCATGCTTAAGGCATTTTTCTTAGGTTATCTTGCTTGCAAGGGTTAGCTTGCATTGTTAATGATGGCTTGCCTTGGTTGGTGCAGTGGTTGAAATTCTCCTCGTCTTCTTCGGGGTAGAACTCCTCCTCCTCATAGACTTGGTCGGTACTATCGTCTATAAATACATACGGAATACACAATCACCAAAAAAATACTTAACTAGTCTATTTAGTACACTAATGCACACACTTGATGATCTAGCATCATCACAATCATCACAATATTTAATAAACTAGTTTCATTTATTTTATTTGAGAAAAGTAATTTCTACTCATTGAAAAATAATTAAGATTTAATATTCTCCAATTAAAATATGGTATCATGTGAACAGATGTCATCTCCACATATTCTAATACTTGGGAATGTGATTTAAGGTGTTGGTCACATTTTATAAAGTGTAAGTTTATTATTTAAATGATTTAAAGTGACTATAAATGCCTATATACATTATTTTGGTACTAGTCCAAAGTCACTGCATGGAAACCTAACTATTATTACATATTCAGATAGGTATTTTAAAATGTTATTTTTGAGAGTTGGAATGAACTCAAAGCTATTATGGTTGATTTTTGAAAAATGTTTGAATGTAGAAAAGTCTCTGTATTGTTATTTTTGCTATGTGAGATCTCTAACTCCAATTGATTTAAATCCAACGGGTTTGGATAGAGATTTTAATTATCTTTCTAAAAAAATTCATTTTGGTTAAGTAAATCTTTCTGAATTGATTTTCAAACCAGTGGACAGAATCTAGTGTTAATCTAAATAGAAAAACATTGATTTGAATTTTAGGGCCAGCGCGGGAAACTAAACGGGCCGGGCCAGTGGCGCTCCGCCGCGCAGAGGGCAACTGACAAGGGGTCCCGCCTGTCAGCGGTAGTTAAAACCTGAAACGGTATGGGATAATATGGGTGCTACGATTAGACGGTGGATCGACGGCTGTGGTTCATCGTTGATGACAAACAGGTCCCCGGCGAGAATGAACCCTAGCGGCTCGGTGGGGGTCGACTGGGGGCTTACCAGGGCTCCAACTAATGTGGCGATGGGGGCGATTGAGCTTGTGGACGACGGCGGTCTCAGGCATGGTCACGGCGGCTCCTGGGGTGGTCGCAATTAACGGGGCCCTTCACCTCTAGTGGCGACCAGCTCCGGCGAAATTCCGGACAACGGCTTCTCGCCTTGCTCCGAGGAGAAGCGGGGAAGGCTCAGTGGTGAGAGGGGAGGTGAGTGGTGTGCAGAATGAGGCTGGGGGAGGCCTCCTTTTATAGGCTCGACCGTGAGGCAGTGCGGTATGGACGTGGCTCATCAGAGACGATGGTACAGGCAGCTATGGTCGGGGGTGAGCTAGGCGGACGATGCGTTGTCTACTGGCGGTCATCTACGGCGTAATGGAGTGGCTAGGGGCGGTGGAAAATGGTTGGGCGTGTCCGTTCTTGATACGTTGCTATCGTATCCATAATTTTTGATGTTCCATGCTTGGTTTTATCTATTTTCTTATGTTTTGTCCACACTTTGGAGTACTTTCTATACACTTTCTTGGACTAACCTATTAACAAGAGCCACAGTGCCAGCTGCCTGTTTTCTGTTGTTTTTGGTTCCAGGAAAGTCAGAAAATGTATATTCTCCGAATTGGACGGGACAAAAGCCAAAGTCAGTTTTTCACTGAGGGACACCTGGAGCAAGAATAAGAGATGGAGAGGTGACAGGGGGCCGCCCCACCACCTAGCCGGACGACCCAGCCTGGCCCCCGCCAGGGGGTGGTTTGGCCGCCTCCGGCACACCCTCATCTTCCCCTTCCGACTATAAGATGCCTCCGATATAGAAACCCTAAGTACCCGATCAAAATTTTACGAAAGAGTTTGTAGCCACCGTCATCTCCATCTCTAGATCGGGAGGGATCTGAAGCTCTTCCCGGCACCCTGCCGGAGAGGGGAATTCACCCTAGAGGCCTTCTTCATCATCATGCAAGCCTCCGGTGTGATGCATGAGTAGTTCATCTCTGGACTACGGGTCCATGTGGTAGCTAGATGGCTGGTTCTCCTCCTTTGTGCTATCATGTTTAGATCTTGTGATCTCCGTTCATGATCAAGATCATCTATTTGTAATTCATACATGTTCTGTTTGCGGGAATCCGATGGATATTGAGATGCTATTTCAGATTGATTATTGATTCTATCATGTCTTAGTTATTTGTGATCTTGCATGCTTTCTGTTGTTAGTAGCTATCTTTGCCAAGTAGATGCTAGTAACTCCAAGAGTTAGTATTTATGCTTGATAGTGGGTTGATGCCTCTAGTAATCTGGGGAAGTGACAGAAACCTCTAAGGTACTAGATGTGTTGTTGCTACTAGGGAGAAAATAACAATCCTTTGTTCATTGTTTACTTTACACGCAATTTGTAATGCAATTATCTGTTGATTGCAACTTAATACTGGAGGGGGTTCGGATGATAACCAGAAGGTGGATTATGAGTCATAGATGCAGTTGGATGGCGGTCTATGTATAATGTTGTAATGCCCAATCAAGTCACAAAGGAGTCAAGATGAGTAGTATATGCATGATTGCGTTCTCGATGTTTGTCAATTGCCCCGCTATAATTTGTTCACCTAACATGTTATCTATCTTAAGAAGAGCCACCATTAGTGAACTATGAAACCCGATCCTTTCTTTTAGCATCAATCTACAATGAACTATTTATTGCTTTGTGTTTACTTTCTGTAAACTATTACTTTCTTCCATTCGATACGTTTAATCCTTTGTTTTCAGCAAAACCAGTGAGATTGACAACCTCATCGCAAGTTGGGGACAAAGTTTTGTGGGTGTGTTGTGCAGGTCTCCACGTTACTGCTGACGCCGGTAGTGCGCCCTGCCAAAGTCCAGCTAGCAACACCTTTAGGGTGTTTCCATGCTCCTACTGGTTCGATTAAACCTTGGTTTCATAATTGAGGGAAACCTGCTACTGTGCTCATCATACCTTCCTCTTGGGGTTCCCAACGAGCTTGAAATATCTTGGGCCATCAAGCTCTTTTCTGGTGCCATTGCCGGGGAGTCAAGGACATCTTCACAAGGGGAGTCCCTCATAACCAATCCCTTTACTTTGTTGTTTTTGTTTTGCTTACTTTATTTTCTGTTTCGTTTGCTTGTTTCTTTATCAAAAACACACAAAAAATTAGTCTTACTAGTTTGCTTTCTTTATTAAAAACACAAAAAAATGACTACTCCAGAAAATACTAAGTTGTGTGACTTTACTAGCACCAACAAAAATGATTTCATGAGCACACCTATTGCTCCACCTGTTTCTGAAGCTACTTTCTTTGAAATAAAACCTGCTTTACTCAATCTTGTTATGAGAGAACAATTTTCGGGTATTGGTAATGAAGATGCTGCTGCCCATCTAAATAACTTTGTTGAACTTTGTGAGATGCGAAAGCATAGGGATAAAGATGGGGATATTATTGAGCATAAATTGTTTCCTTTCTCTTTGAGAGGAAAAGCTAAAGAATGGTTGAATTCCTTAACTAGGAATAGTATTGATTCTTGGACTAAATGCAAAGATGCTTTCATTGGAAAATACTATCCTCCTGCTAAGATTATATCTATGAGAAGTGAAATAATGAAGTTTAAACAACCTGATAATGAGCATGTTTCTCAAGCTTGGGAAAGAATGAAATCTTTGGTAAAGAATTGTCCCAATCATGGACTAACTGCTTGGATGATTATCCAAACCTTTTATGCAGGATTAAACTACTCTTCAAGAAATCTATTGGATTCTTCTGCTGGAGGGACCTTTACGACCTTTACTTTGGGTGCTGCAACAAAACTTCTGGATAATATGATGGGTAACTATTCTGAATGGCATACTGAAAGACCTCCACAAGGTAAGAAGGTAAATTCTATTGAGGAAACCTCTTCCTTGAGTGATAAAATTGATGTTATTATGTCTATGGTTGTTAATGGGAAAGCTCATATTGATCCAAATCATGTTCCCTTAGCCTCTTTGGTTGCTGAAGAAGAGCAAGTTGATGTGAACTTTATAAGAAATAATAATTTTGGCAATAATGCTTATGGTAATAACAATTATAGGCCCTACCCTCCTAATAATACTTATGGTTATAATGGTAAACATGGATTACCTAGTGAAGGAAGAATTTTAGAAGTTGAAAGAGCTACTAAGAACTTGATGCAAATGCAATATGAGAAAAATCTACCATTTTGAAGAATATTAGCCATCAACTTAAGAGTTTAAATAGGGAAATTCCTAGTTTAGAATTGAAACTTTCTAATGCTGAAAGAAATATATCATCTTTGTCTGAAGCACAATCTTCTTTGGTTAATAAAATGTCTGCTAAACCTGAAACTAATGATAATCCCTTTGCTGCTACTAATGCCATACAAGTTAGAATTGATGAAAATGTTAGATTCTTCATTGAATTGCATGCTAAGTGGGAAAGAGAAGATGAAATTGCTAGAAACATTAGTGTTTCTACTATCACTATCACTAGTGTTGAGGCTAGTAATAGCTCTAGTACTTTAGATGATAATTATGATTTTGATCTTGATGGTTGCAAAATCTCTGAAGTTATTAAGTTCCTACAAAAGCTTGCTAAAAGTCCTAATGATAGTGCTATGATTATGGCCTTTACAGAAAACATTACTAATGCTCTCATAAAAATTAAAGAAGAAAAGATGAAACATAAAGCTTATATTCCAATAAAACAAGAAGATGGTTGGGAACCCATCATTAATATGAAACTGAATGATTTTGATTTCAAAGCTTTATGTGATCTTGATAGTAGTGTTTCTATTATGCCTAGAAGGATTTATGATATGCTTGATTTGCCACCATTGGAAGATTGTTATTTAAATGTCCCACTTGATGATAATGCTAAAAATAAACTCATGGGGAGTATTAATGACGTTCTTATTATGTTTAACAATGCCTATGTCCCCATTGATTTATATGTTTTGGATGTTGAATGCAATGCTTATTGTCCTATTACTTTGGGAAGACCTTTTCTTAGAACTGTTGGTGCCATTATTGATATAAAAGAAGGCACCATTAAATATCAACTCCCACTCAAGAAAGGTATAGAACAATTCCCTAAGAAGAGAGAGAAGATTTATTTTGCCTCTCCTATCAAAACAAAATTTGCTCTTAATGCTTCTGCATTTGAGAACACTTGATTCTTTTTCTTGCTTCTTATGCCTAACTTAAAGGCGTTAAAGAAAAGTACTTATTGGGAGATAACCCAAAAATTTTAGATGAGTCTTGGAAGTTATTACTTCTGTAATAACCACGCTTTATCCTTTTTATTTTCTTTTTGTGCTAAGAGTAACCTCTAATGAGAGAGAAGTAATGATTGAGAAAGTTGCTGTCCTAAAACAGATTTCTTCGCTTCACCGTAAAAATTCATGTGAAATCTTTGTACGTCCTTTTGAGTCGTGAGATTTTGTGCTTCTGCCCCAGGTTGTTATCTAACTTTCGCTAGTTCAACACTTTTAGATTTGAGCAACATAAGGTCTTTGAAAAAATTCGTCTTTATCAGCTGGTCTGTTTTTATAGATTTCTGCCATTATTTGCATTTGCTTCTTGTTTTTTCCTTTTTGAGTTCTTTTGGGGAATTGAGCTTTTTGAGGGAAGTGCTACAGTAGCTTGTGTTCTAATGGAAGTTTTATTGGTGTTTGAACTGAACCTAAAGACTTATTATCTTGAGTGCACTAATGTTGCTAATAAAGATCGCGTGAAGTTTTGTATGAAGGAAAAATTTTAGGTGTATGGAAGGAATGAGTAATGAGATGAAGGATGGACTAAATCTCAAGCTTGGGGATGCCACGCATGTCACCCCAAGAAATATCCAAGAAGTACAAGCGTCAGATCTTGGGGATGCCCAAGGCGTCCCCCTCTTCATCAATAAAAAAACCAGGTTTCTTCAAAAGACTTCATTTTTATTGTTTCATGCACACTTGTGTTGTTCTTGGAGCGTCTTCTTTTCCGTTTTCGTTTGGTTTTTCATTTGCTTGGTTTTCCTAGTTTGTTGAATAAATTGGTTGGACCCCCTCTTTCATGCATTGGTTTTCAAATAGTGTGGTTTGGATTGGAAAAGAGTAGGAATGCTCATGGTTAAGTGGTAAACAGAGCTTGTTTTTTGACTGTGGCCTATGCTATGTCATGCCATGCTTGATATTGATTTTGCTTTATTCTTAGTATTCTTTGCTTTAGCATGACATGTTATAAACAATTGAGATTGCTTAATGTGCCTTTGAAGAATCATACGTTATTTTAGCATATTAAAGCATAGTATGTGGCATTCTCCTTTGATGCTTTATTTGGGTTGACTTGGCACATGCTCACACCATGTTATGACTATTCGAAGTCACCATAGCCTTTATGATCCTTTAGTTTTCAACTTGTAGTATCACTTTATTCTTTGATTAATGATGTTTTGTCGCTCTGCATGTTTATGGCCATTACTGCTCTCTTAGTTGGTCGCTCCCAGTCTTTTGCTAGCCCCCATAAGCAAGTATGAGTTCTACTCATGCATCCAACTCCTAAAACCAAGTTATTCCAAAGATTCGACCAGACCTACCTATTAGCATATGCTATTCCAAGTATATTCATGTTCTTATCTACCTTCCTAATTAAACTTGTTATGAGAAAACTAATGATTAAAGGTCTCACGAACTTGATGGCACACTTTACTTTTCTTGCCCTTAATAAATTTGAACCATTGTGTCGTCTATGTTGTATATGCTTGCACTTATTTGTTGGGGATTAGTAGAACCATGGTGTCATGGGGAATGCTTTCAACATTGCACTTGTACTTTGTACCTAGTTGATATAATGCTCTTTTGTCTATGGATGTCATCGGTGTGAAATGAAAGCGGAGCTTGTAAGTCCATGGAGTTATGTATGTGTGTTAGAAACGCCTGGGCCGCTGGTCTAATCCATGCTGTCATGGTGGAAACCTACAACGTAACCATAATGACGTGTCTATGAAGCATTCTTCTTCTAAAAAAAGAGTCAGATATTGAGAAAAAAGAGAAAAAGAAAAAGGAAAAAAGAGATTTGAGAAAAGAGGAAAGAGAGAAAAAAGCACCATATTCCCATGGTAACTAAGAACATTGCTGAGATGCTCGTTGTCTGCTTGCCTTGTCATTTTGATATGTGGATGTTGGGAATATGCCATAGAGGCAATCGTGTATGATGATATTCCTGTGTATTCATAAGGTTATGGTCCATGTATGAACTGCTGATATGTATCATCGAATATGTGATTTGACTGTGGAACTACATATTCATGTTGTTCATACTAATTGTCCTTGGTCATTGAGGTTGTGCCAGACACACAACTTAGACCAATGTGAAAGTCGGCAAATGACTAGGTTCCACTTGTCATGGGCATGGAGATGATATTCCGACTTACACGGATTCGACTAAAGAGTTTAGCGAGTCGGACTGACCCATATTGAGATGCAACGAACAAGCCGTCATTTGCATGTCTCAATCAATATAATCCTTAGACCTGAGGTTATTGCACAATCCGAGTTGAGGATCTCCGACTTAGGTTTTGTGAAACAATGTTCCATCATTAGGCAGTTATAAAGGCGGAGTTCAGGTCGACTGAGAATCAAGCTGCATAATGTGCATAACCAAGACGGGATTTTGCCCCTCCATCTGGAGAGATATTCTCTGGGCGCTCTTGGAAGATATAATTTGGAAAGCATGGCCATGCGCGTCACGGTTAAGTGTTAACCGAGGCAGTCGACTAAGACTTAGTCGGATGGATCACTTATCTCAGATCGAGAAAGAGAGTCGGACTATTTAAGGGATGACGATCATTCGCCTATAGTCCGAGAAGGTATATCGTGAGGCAAAAGGGACTCAGACGAAAGTCGCATTGGAAGGTATGTCGTCATGACTTATTGGTACTTGGGAGTTGGCACGTTCTGCTATGAGCCGCTACCAACTGATCGATCACGAGTGAGACTCGGAATCATGTTCGGGTTACCATGAGCCTATCGGGTCACACACTTAAGAGCAGGAGAAAGTATGGGTTAGATCCAAACAGGAAACCTATTTTTGTTGGACCTAAATAGAGACATGGACTTAGTCTGCAAGTGAGACTTGCAGTGGCTAATATAGGCCTTTTTAGTGAATGGGCCACAAGTGAGTGGAGCCCACTTTCACTCCCTATATAAGCTGGGGCACAGGTGCTTAGAGCATAAGGTTAAGTCACTCCATGTGTTGGAAACCCTAGCCCCAGTCTGTCCTGTCGCTGCCGTACTGGACCTAGCAGTCCATCGCCGGCGCTTCTCCTCGTACGTGTGGATACCGACGGAGGTGCTGTACGTTCAGCACTTTGACGATCATGAAGAAAGAATGGATCGTGGATCGTGGAACCGGAACGGATCGCGAATACTGCACTGCATCAAGCGACGTGCTTCATCAATTCCGCAACTGCGTGTCTAGTGGTAATCCTCGTGTCCTTCTACCTGAGCTGGATCTTGGGATCACCGTGTAGGGAAAAAGTTTTGTTTATCTCTACGTGGCCCAACAGTGGTATCAGAGCGTTGCCTTCTTGTTTTAGGCTCGAGATCGCGCATATGTGATATGCGGTTGGCGTTAGATTGGATCTAATTGCAGTTTTGGTGGTCGATCTATGAGATAGATCGGTTTTGTACAAAGTTGATTGGATCAACTGTACTCGGGGAATGGATGATCTGGTTTCCGTGATCTAACTGCTAAGGTCGTAACGACATACCCCTACCGGTCGGTTTCCGCCATCGGGGTATACTGTGACACGTAAATCCAGATGTGGTGATCGAAGATCAAAGGGTTTGATTGAATCGGAGTCCGGATCGGATTTGGGTAAAATTGTTTTATCCGATGATGAAATCCATGTCCAGATCGGATGGGACCGCCGGCTTCGCCCTGTCGTAGCGCCTTAGATGTCGTTGCTAGTTTCACAACGCCGGTAGATATCGTATCTATGCATAACTTGTTTTTGCAGGATGATGTTGTGAATGGTATGTCTTATGTGCATGTGATGTGTGTAATCCATATGTGATTTGCGTATCACGGTTTTTGTTAGCCGGCTAGAGCCTAGGTGTTGTCAGCTTATTATATAACGGCCTGCGTGTCGGATTCTCTGTGTAATTTGCATTACTAGCTAGTGTAGCTGTTTGGAGAATCCGGATGGCATGCAAGTCGGTGTACAAGTCGGCTACATGGTGTAAGACGCCACGTGACAAGAGTTGACACGAGTTGGATTACAGGCTTTATAGAGATGGAGATCGCGATTAAAAGAGCAATACCATTTCACATTCTAATTGCCTTATTTTGTGTTATTGTTATGTCTTTGTTTTACCTCTATTAGATAGTTGGTATAAAGTACTCCCTCAAAGAAGGTCTAGTCGGTTTCCCCGCCAGCGCTGCACCATCACAAGTCGGACATTTTTGGTAGTGGGCTCATAAAATTGACGTGCTATCAATTCTTTCCGACTAGGTGGGTTCAAGTCGGACTTTTACAGCGGAAGCACTTGGTAATCTAGGCAGGTCTATCACAACGGTTGTGGGACTTGGGGAAAAGTCGGATGGGAGCCGGTGTATGTGATGCCACCCATCCAAAAGGAGTCGTATGAGATGCGATTGACAAGGAGTTTTCTACATATATCACTTGACGGCTAGCGGTGATGCTAAATCTCACTAGGCAACTTGCTTATTTAGGGTCCTGAATCACTAAGTAACCATCGGAGGGGTGTTGGTTCTAGTGGAAGCATAAATATTAAAGTGTTTAATATGCTTGCTCTTTATGAATACATGTCTTAAGTGTTTTGCATATTTTCTGTTGTAGATCAATGGCACCTAGCAGTCTTCCTCTGATTTCTGGTTTTGCTTTGAGAACCATCTTAGAGAAAGATAAGCTAAATGGAAATAATTTTACCAACTGGTATCGTAATCTGAGAATTGTTCTCAAACAAGAAAAAAGGGATCGCGTCCTAGACAACCCACTTCTAGCTGAGCCGGTTGAGAATGCGACTGTCGCAGCCACCAATGCCTACTGTCGGATTTGTGATGAATCCACGGAGATTAGCTGTCTTATGCTTACTCACATGGAACCGGACTTGCAGCAGCAGTTCGAGAATGTTGAGGCCTACGATATGATCGAAAGCCTCAAAAGTATGTTCTAGGCTCAGGAAAAGACTGAGAGGTATCAAGTCTCTCAGGCTTTGTTGAGCTGCAAGCTTAAGGATGGCGATCCACTTAGTCCGCATGTGATCTAGATGGTTGGTTACCTGCAGTCTCTGGAAAGGCTTGGCTACCCTATTAGCGAAGAGTTTGCTACGGACATAATTCTGAACTCTCTTCCTAGTGCATATGGCCAGTTCATACCGAACTACCACATGCATGGTATGGATAAGAAGCTCACTGAATTACATGGGATGCTCACGCAGGCTGAGGCGGATCTCAAGAAAGGTGCTAGTCAAGTGTTGATGGTACAAAACAAGGCTAAGTTCAAGAAGAGTTCTTGGACTAAGAAGAAGAAGGCAAAGTCAGGAGGTAAGGCGGAGGACCCAGTCCAAAGCGCTTCCTCAGGGACTAAGCCATCTCCTACAGCCAGATCCACTTCCTTTTACTGCAAGTCGGATGGCCACTGGAAGAGGAATTGCAGCAAGTATCTGGCTGATGCACCTGGTAGTTCTTGGGTATATGATACCGCATCAGTCATTCACATCTGCAACTCGTTGTAGGGACTGGTAAGAACTAGGAGCATTGCAAGAGGCGAGGTTGACATTAGAGTCGGAAACAAAGCGAGAGTCGCTGCGTTGGAAGTCGGCACAATGCAACTTCATTTACCTTCTGGATTCTTAATGGAGCTAAATAATTGTTACCATGTTCCAGTGCTTAGTCGAAACATCATTTCTGCCTCATGTTTGATGAGACAGGGCTATGAGTCGAATATTAAGAATAATGGTTGTTGTTTATATTTGAATGATATGTTTCATAGCTTTACGCCCGTCCGAGACGGGTTATTTATTTTGAATCTTGAGGGTGAATCTATCTATAACATAAATGTGAAAAGGGTGAAACCAAATGATCTGAATATGACTTACTTTTGGCATTGTCGGCTTGGTCATATAAGTTGGAAACGCATGAAGAAGCTCCATGATGATGGACTCCTAACTTCATTCGACTTACAGTCGTTTGAGACATGCGAATCCTGCCTTCTCGGCAAGATGACCAAGACACCTTTTGCAAACAGTTGTGAAAGGGCGTCCGACTTATTGGGACTAGTACACAGTGATGGATGTGGCCCAATGAGCACGATAGCTAGAGGTGGTTATGAGTACTTCATTACCTTCACTGATGATTTGAGTAGGTATGGATATATCTACTTGATGAAACATAAGTCGGAAGCCTTTGAAAAGTTCAAGGAATTCCATAATGAGGTACAAGATCAACTTGACAAGAAAATAAAGTTTCTTCGGTCGGACCGAGGAGGCGAGTACATGAGCCATGAGTTTGATGACCATCTAAAGAGTTGTGGAATAGTTCCCCAGCTCACTCCTCCAGGAACGCCGCAGAGAAACGGTGTGTTGGAAAGGAGGAATTGGACCTTGTTGGACATGGTACGATCAATGATGAGTCGGACAGATCTGCCTTTATCATTTTGGGGTTATTGTCTAGAAACTGCAGCGTTCACACTAAACAGTGTACCATCAAAGTCGGTAGAGAAGACACCGCATGAGATGTGGACTGGCAAGAAGCCGAGTCTGTCTTTTCTTAAGATTTGGGGTTGTGAAGCTTTTGTCAAGCGACTTCAGTCGGAAAAGCTTACAGCTAAGTCGGATAAGTGTATTTTTGTGGGATATCCGAGGGAAACCTTGGGTTACTACTTCTACAACCGAGAAGAGGGCAAAGTGTTTGTCACTCGAAACGGTGTCTTCCTTGAGAAAGAGTTTCTCAGTCGGGGAGTCAGTGGGAGTACGGTGCATCTCGAAGAAATTCGAGAGATACCGGCTAGCAGCGAGTCGGCAAAAGCCTTAGAGGTTGAGCCGGACGTGGTACCTTAGCCGGAAACTGCACCGACACTGCAAAGATCGGCTAGATTGCAAAGTGTTCGTGATGTGATGCAGTTGGATAGTGATGAGCCGACAACTTATTCGGAAGTGATGGTGGGTTCTGATTCCGAGTCATGGCTTGGAGCCATGAGATCCAAATTAAAGTCCATGGATGAAAATCAAGTTTGGAACTTGGTTCATCTACCAGACGGTGTAAGACCCGTTGAGTGCAAATGGGTCTTTAAGAAGAAAACTGATATGTATAGAAATGTTTCTATCTATAAAGCACGGCTTGTCGCGAAGGGGTTCCGACAAGTTCAAGGAGTTGACTACGATGAGACTTTCTCTCCTGTAGCGATGCTTAAATCAGTTCGAATCATGTTAGCTATAGCAGGCTATTTCGACTATGAGATATGGCAGATGGATGTCAAGACGGCTTTCCTTAATGGAAATTTAACCGAGGACGTGTATATGATACAGCCCGAGGGTTTTGTTGATCCGGATAATGCTGACAAGGTATGCAAGCTTCGGAAATCGATTTATGGGTTGAAGCAAGCATCTCGGAGTTGGAACATTCGCTTTGATGAGGTAGTCAAATCGTTTGACTTCAACAAGAGCGATCATGATTCTTGTTTATACAAGAAGTTTAGTGGGAGCAAAGTAAACTTTCTGATCTTGTATGTGGATGACATATTATTGATTGGAAATGATGTCCAGATGTTGCAAGAGACCAAGGAATCATTGGAAAAGAGTTTTTCGATGAAAGACTTGGGTGAGGCGACTTACATACTAGGAATCCGGATCTATAGAGATAGATCAAAGCGGCTCATTGGATTGAGTCAGAGTACATATTTGGACAAAGTGTTGAAGAAGTTCCACATGGAATCATCTAAGAAGGGGTTCTTACCGATGTCCCATGGCGTAAAACTTAGCAAGACTTAGTGTCCTTCGACAACTGATGAGCGAAGTCGGATGAGTACGATTCCATATGCTTTTGCAATCGGATCCATCATGTACGCTATGATTTGTACTAGGCTGGATGTTTCCTATGCTCTAAGTGTTGTGAGCACATACTAAGCTGACCCTAGAGAGATCCACTAGGCAGCGGCTAAAAATATCCTCAAGTACTTGAGAAGGACTAAGGATATGTTCCTGGTTTATGGGGGTGACGATGAACTCAGTGTAAAGGGTTACACGGATGCGAGTTATCTCACTGACTCAGATGATTCTCGTTCGCAATCCGGATATGTGTTTGTTATAAACAGAGGGGCTGTGAGCTGGAAAAGTTCCAAGCAAGAAACAGTGTCTGCGTCTACGACCAAGGCTGAGTATATTGCTACCTCGGAGGCGGCAAAGGAAGCCGTTTGGATGAGGAATTTCCTCATGGATCTTGGTGTGGTTGAGGGCTCGTCCAATCCGTTAGACGTGTATTGTGACAGCAATGGTGCTATTGCACAAGCCAAGGAACCTAGACAACACCAGAAGAACAAACATATACTCATGCGGTACCACCTTATTCGCCAGTTCATGGATCAAGTTGATATCAAGTTATGCAAGGTACACACGGATGCAAACATTGCGGATCTGTTGACAAAGCCACTTCCACAGCCGAAGCATGAGGCGCCCTTGAGAGCAATGGGCATTACATGCCTAGACATGTGATGTCGGAAGATTGACTCTAGTGCAAGTGGGAGACTGTTGGGAATATGCCCTAGAGGCAATCATGTATGATGATATTCCTGTGTATTCATAAGGTTATGGTCCATGTATGAACTGCTGATATGTATCATCGAATATGTGATTTGATTGTGGAACTACATATTCATGTTGTTCATACTAATTGTCCTTGGTCATTGAGGTTGTGCCGGA
This sequence comes from Avena eriantha, assembly GCA_910589775.1. Classification (NCBI taxonomy): domain Eukaryota; kingdom Viridiplantae; phylum Streptophyta; class Magnoliopsida; order Poales; family Poaceae; genus Avena; species Avena eriantha. Next base: position 354,918,996 of record OU342742.1, read on the forward strand.
CACACAACTTAGACAAATGTGAAAGTCAGCAGATGACTAGGTTCCACTTGTCATGGGCATGGAGATGCTATTCCAACTTACACAGATTCAACTAAAGAGTTTAGCGAGTTGGACTGACCCATATTGAGATGCAATGAACAAGACGTCATTTACATGTCTCAATCAATGTAATCCTTAGACCTGAGGTTATTGCACAATCCGAGTTGAGGATCTCCGACTTAGGTTCGGTCAAACGCTGTTCTGTCACTTGGCAGTTATAAAGGCAGAGTTCGAGTCGACTGAGAATCAAGCTGCATGATGTGAATAACCAATACGGGATTTTGCCCCTCCATCTGGAGAGATATTCTCTGGGCCCTCTTGGAAGATATGATTCGGAAAGCATGGCCATGCGCGTCACGGTTAAGTGTTAACCGAGGAAGTCGACAAAGAGTTAGTCGGATGAATCACTTATCTCGGATCTAGAAAGAGAGTCAGACTATTTAAGGGATGAGATCATTCTCCTATAGTCCGACAAGGTATATCGTGAGGCAAAACGGACTCAGACGAAAGTCGCATTGGAAGGTATGTCGTCCTGACTTATTGGTACTTGGGAGTTGGCACGTTCTGCTAGGAGCCGCTACCAACTGATCTCTCACGAGTGAGACTCGGAATCGTGTCCGGGTTAACATGAGGCTGTCGGGTCACACACTTAAGAGAAGGAGCAAGTATGGGTTAGACCCAAACAGGAAACCTATTTGGGTTGCACCCAAATAGAGACATGGACTTAGTCAGCAAGTGAGACTTGGAGTGGCTAATATAGGCCTTTTTAGTGAATGGGTTACAAGTGAGTGGAGCCCACTTTCAGTCCCTATATAAGCTGGGGCACAGGTGCTTAGAGCACAAGGTTAGGTCACTCCATGTGTTGGAAACCCTAGCCCTAGCCCGTCATGTCGCCGCCGTACTGGACCTAGCAGTCCATCGTCGGTGCTTCACCTCGTATGTGTGGATACCGGTGAAGGTGTTGTACTTTCAGCACTTCAACGATCATGAAGAAAGAGCGGATCGTGGATCGTGGAACTGGAACGGATAGCGAGGACTGCACTACATCAAGCGACGTGCTTCATCAGTTCCGCACCTGCGCGTCTAATGGTAATCCTCGTGGCCTTCTACCTGAGCTGGATCTTGGGATCACCGCGTAGGGAAAAAGTTTTGTTTATCTCTACGTGGCCCAACAGTGGATTCTTCCGTATCATCAGGCAAGGGGTACCCCGTTGGCGGTTCTGTATGATACACTTGTACTTACTATGACAAGAACTTACCGGTAACTAAACTTGAGTAGCATGAGGAGCGGCCCTCGTATTCAAGGGACATGAGATTTCCAACTTATACTTCATCAAGCATATACTCCATAGTTTGTTCACTTTTACCTTAATCACTTCAAGATGCTTATGATAGGGGCAATGAGAGCTAAAATCTAGTAAGTACCATAATTTTTGGAAGCTCTTTATGAAACTTGAATCCCTACTTCCATCTATGAAAGCCTTTCTTTTACTTTTATGTTGAGTCTCCACCTTCTATCTTTATGCACCTACTTTGAGAGCATAGTGGACATTCTTAGTTCTATGTGCATTGTCCCAAGACTTGTTGATTGATGCATAACTTTGATATTGATTGTTTTAAACTATTTGTATCTAGTCACTCTTATGAACTTTGAAGGTGTCCTATGCATTAAAGTTTGCTACTCTAAGAGGGACAAGCTGAATGCCGCTATGATATGTTTTCTTTATGTGAAACAAACAAACGTCTTGCAAAGCATTGTTATTCATGAATCTTTTGTTTGTGCCATTTCATGTTGCAGCATAGTTACTTTGTCTTATTGCTAGAACTTTGTCTTTCATGTTTTGATTGAAGTACTATGATCCCAGTTATCATTGTTTTACAAATACTTTGATCAAGTTTATGATGGTGCATGTCACCTAAAAAATTATTATTTCTTTTTTATCACTTACCTACCGAGGACGAGCAGGAGTTAAACTTGGGGATATTGATACGTTGCTAACGTATACATAATTTTTGATGTTCCATGCTTGGTTTTATCTACTTTCTTATGTTTTCTCCACACTTTGGAGTACGTTCTACAAACTTTCTTGGACTAACCTATTAAAAAGAGCCACAGTGCCAGCTGCCTGTTTTCTGCTGTTTTTGGTTCTAGGAAAGTCAAAAAATGAATATTCTCGGAATTGGACGACACAAAAGCCAAAGTCAGTTTTTCACCGAGGGACACCTAGAGCCAGAATACGACACGGAGAGGTGCCAGGGGGCCGCCACACCACCTGGCCGTGCAGCCCAGCCTGGCCCGCGCCAGGGGGTGGTCTGGCCGCCTCCGGCACCCCTCGGCCTCCCCTTCCGACTATAAGATTGCTCCGATATAGAAACCCTAAATACCCGATCAAAATTCCACGAAAGAGTCTATAGCCGCCGTCATCTCCATCCTTAGATCAGGAGGGATCTGAAGCTCTTCCCGGCACCCTGCCGAAGAGGGCAACTTACACTGGAGGCCTTCTTCATCATCATGCAAGCATCCAGTGCGATGCGTGAGTAGTTCATCTCTGGACTATAGGTCCATGTAGTATCTAGATGGCTAGTTCTCGTCCTTTGTTTAAATCTTGTGAGCTTCGTTCATGATCAAGATCATCTATTTGTAATTCATACATGTTTTGTTTGCGGGGATCCGATGGATATTGAGATGCTATTTCAAATTGATTATTGATTCTATCATGTCTTTGTTATTTGTGATATTGCATGCTTTCTGTTGTTAGTAGCTATCTTGGCAAGTAGATGCTAGCAACTCCAAGAGTTAGTATTTATGGTCGATAGTGGGTTCATGTATCTAGTAATCTGGGGAAGTGACAGAAATCTCTAAGGTACTAGATGTGATGTTGCTACTAGGGAGAAAACAACAATCCTTTGTTCATAGAACAATCGTATTGTTTACTTTACACGGAATTCGTAATGCAATTATCTGTTGCTTGCAACGTAATACTGGAGGGGGTTTTGTCGCATCCCGCTAAAACCACTACTAGAAAATTGATGTGTTTTTGTGCATTGCATCATCATGACCGCATGCTCATGTCATCATGCCACATTGTATTTGAGCATCGTCATCATCATGCATGGGTTTGTCTAAAACTATTTTCGAAAACCTATTTTGTTTTTCTAAATAAGCCCCGTCTTTCTAAACACAAAACCCGGGCTTGGCCGGAATATTTTGTTTCGTCTACAAGAAGATTTCAAATGCCCCGTTTTAAAAAAATAAAATAGTTATATTATTTTTGCAGGAGGCAGCCAGCCAGGCCCAAGAGCCCGGCCGGCCACCTCCAAAATCCCTAATCTACCCAACCCTAATCTACCCAGCCACTTCCTCCATCCCTCCACCTCACCCCGTCCTATCACAGCTCGACACCTCATCGCACCCCTCCACCTAATCACTCCAGACCCACACAGCAGCTGCCACCCTCTCTCGGCAGCCTGGCGCCACCCCCTGCCACATCCCCCACACCACCTGGACTCCATTGCCGCCTAACCTCACCTCTCCTACACCCAGCCACCAAACCACCTTCCTCCACCGACCGAACACACCCACCACCTACCACACCTACCGCTACAGCCAACCCCACCTACCGCCATACCCTATTCCCTGGCCCCACCTCGCGTCGTGCACCGCACCAACCCAGCGTGCGCGCCTCGCGCCGTTCCCTTGCACCCCGCACCCAACACGACTAGCTCACCCCGCGTCGCACGCCTCCCCAGCTCTGTCCCGCCCACCTGCCGCACTCCCACGCGCCTGGCCCCACTCCCCACCACTGACACGCTCCCGACCACCTCGTGTTCTCTACCCGCGCATCCGCCCCTCCCTCCTCATGCCGACCTTCCCCGCCTCCACCGGTCGACCACGCCGGCTGCCCTCTTCGCTCGCCCTCGCGCCAGATGCCTTGCTCGCCTGGCCCCGCTCATCAGGATCTCCCGACTCCATCGCCTCCATCCCGCCCGCGTGACCGCCGCCGCCTGCGAGCTCCCTCAGGCCACCTTCCTCCGTCAACCTCCCACCCCCGGCCGCCATCTTGCGCGCCAGCGACCCTGGCCGCGTGCACCACCTTCCTCCCCGTGGACCGCCTCGCCTGGTGTGCCTCTTTCCCGCCGCCAACGGAGACACCGCTGAGCTCCCCGTCGTCCTCCTCTCGCCCCTCTGTTCCCGAGCGCTTTGCTCGAGGCCCGCCTGCGCGTCTCTCTTCCTGGAGCCGTCGTCTCTGCCTGCAGTGCGCCCTGTCAGCGAGCCCTCTACACCTCGTCTCTGCTCATCTCCTGGGGGCCAGGGCAGCGCGACCTCCTCTAGGAGCCCCAACTCCACCATTGGCTCCACGCATTTGCCGGGTCTGCTCCAGACCAAGCTCTGCAGCGCCGTTGTCCTCTCTACAACCTCGCGTTGGCCTCTTCCTCTTGCAACTTGTCACATCGACCCTATTATGCGTCCCTGCGGTCAGCTGCAAAGCGAGCTTCGGTGTGTGTGTGCTTGCATATCGATATCAATCTTGCCGCTTGTTTGTTCGTGGTAGGAAACGACCACAAGTTCTCCGGTGTTCGGCTCTCAGGATCTTCGTTTTGCTCAAGTGCTACGGTTAAGGCCACCGATACAACAATTATGTTGGTGATCGAGTTTGTGCCATCACCAAGTATGTCATACGACAAGATGGCCGCACGAACTCGAGGACCCTGATCTCGATCCCGAAGACGCCTAGCTCTTCTTCCCGGACCCCGAAGACAGAACCCGGTGGCTTTTGCTAGACCATCGACAAGATCTACAATGGGACGCCATGACCAAGACCCAAGATCTCCAAAGTTGGGACCGACAAGATCTTCATCACAGACGCCAAGATCTACTTCCAAACGCGTTGACCGATGTTCGAGATGGCACACCAAGGTCTTCATCTCGGTACGATAAGAGCATCGCAAGGGATTCAAAAGCCCGAACCCCGGATCCGAAGACCGAACCCTGGCGCGCCAAGTTCTTCGACCCGAAGACCGATCCATCGGAACGCCAATACCTCCGTCCGAACTCGAGTTCTTCGTCACAGGTGTCAAGATCTCCTACACGGAACCGAAGACCACCGGTACCCGATCCATTCAAGTGCGCCATCGACGGCAAGATCGACTGCTTGGAACCCAAGTTCACCTTCATGTCTCGACAAGTTCTCCATCTTGTATCCGAACCTCGTCGTCCCCGTCGAACCCTGTCGAACCCCGAACCCCCGGATCCAAGATCTTCGGAACCCCATGTGTGACCGCGATCCGATATCCCTATTTTATAAATGCTATATATACTTGTTGCATTAAAGCATTTATCTCGCATACATATCATTGTTGTTTGGGGGGTGTTTAGGCGATTCACCTGAATTAAATATGGAGTCCATATGCGGGGTACTCTAGTCTTATATTGGCTCCATTTAAATCTGTGTAACGAACCGATGCCCTGTTTCGCCTTGTTAATCCAACATTTAATTTGCGGGGTAGCTAAATAACTTGAACCGTGTAATTAATTATCGGGACCCCGGTTCCGCTTAAGATTGCCTAATTGCACCGCATCTGTGCCATGCCATGCATCATATCATAAGCATGCCGGATCTTCTGCATAGTATTAAATATTGCATCTAGTGTTTCTTCTAGTGTTTGCTTCTTCGCGGATTAGGGCGATGAGTTGATGCGAGTATCGACAAGTTCTCCGGATATGATCCTTCGGCAGTGTTTCCTAGGCGTCATCTCTTCTCCTTCTACCTATTTTGAATTTATAGTCTTTATTTCCTCCTGTTGATCTACTGTTATCCGTGTCGTGATGCTTTAGTTTCCGTGCACCAGTTATACCCCGTGCAGCCTTTATATTGCCATGGGCACCTCCTAATACCTGTTGTTTGGTAGATAGCTGGCCTTGCGAGTCGTACTTGCTTGCTCAGGTGCGATCTCGTGTTGTGAAGTACCACAGTTGTTGGAATGCTGGTAGTTGTTTATGGTGGAGATGATCATGACTTTAAATACAACTATTAAAATGCTAGATATAACTAATTCAGAGGCATTGGTGGGCAATAGATGTTATTTGGTTCTTCCATGCTCACTTGTGTCCCGTAGGACCCCGAGTACTTGATACCTATACTTGACTATTCGTACTATCCACATCCGGGAGGCCTTATGGACCCCCCTGAGCCAGAGTTTGATTCATTTGTATTTCTTGGGGCCACAAACTAGTTTGGGGTTTTATTTACTATCCTGTACTTATGCCATGTTTACTGCTTTATTTAAAATTGTGCGTGGAGCACCTGTACTGTTTAGGATCGTGACACGTTTTCGCTGTATCGACAAGCCTAGTCACACTTTCGGGTTCCCAGTCGTTTACAGCCATCCACACAAACCCTAGGTCCGTTCCGGAGCCGGCCAACTTCGTTGCGGGTAGCTTAGTGGGGTGTCCCCCTGAAATATTTCTGAATCTTGTGATCGCTTTGTCGTGAATGCCTCGTTGGGTTTTGAGTTGGTTTTTCCGAGGTTGATCGAGTGTGTGTTGCTATTTGTGCACCCCTGCAGGGTAAAACTTTCTGAAAGCCGTGTCCGCGGTTATGGACGACTTGGAGCACAGTATCTCGATCATAGACAAGCATAACTAAAGTAGTGCTATAAACTTGACTTAATATATGACTAGTAATCAAATTCAACTATAACGGAATGGATATTAAAAATGCCAACAGCTGTGGATCTGGGTTGTTTTATGACATGCTATACCTGCCTCGTAAGTATTGCAACTCCAATGGAATGTGATAAAAGTGTCAACAACTGTTGGGTTTGGGATTCCTCAGGACAATTATATCTGACTAGTAAATGTTCCAACTACAACGGAATGGTAATTAAAACGGCCCACTACTTATGCTATCAGGATAACTCATGCTATCTATATCTGATTAGTAAGTGTTGCAACTATAACAAAATGAGTAAAATTGCCAACTATGTGAGTTCCTTGGTCTGACTTCCTCGTTTGGTCTCGAGGGGGAAATACCAGGATGGGTTTGTTTGGTGTTAGCTTCAGGTTGGATCCGAATAGGTCTTTCTTATCCCTCTCTGATAACCGCCAGTTGTATCGAGTCTCTATAGGTTGTTTAGTGCCGCTGCGCTGCCGCTTCAGCCCACCATACCTATGTAGGCGAGAGCCGCTGAATTCTAGCCTCGCCGTGTACTGGCCTCAGTACTGACGCTCCTCTTTTTCCATTGTCCTTTGTTGGCACCCCTTTTGTTTTAGCACGTTTGAGATCGACGTCGTTAGCAGGGTTACCCTTCTAGCTTGGCCTGGGCATGGTTATGGACGCCATTGGTTATTCTTCAGGGCTCTTAGCCCCATTTGCATCTTGTCCGTAGTCGGACGCTCTATCGTTTTCAAGGTGATTTGGATCTTTGTATTGTATATCTGTATTCTTGACTCATGGAGTCGTTGTTGTATACATCTGTTTGGTGGGTCCCATCGAGGACTGTTGTGTAATGTTATTACTTGGTTTTCCACCCGCACGAAAGTGGGCGTCCTGGGTTTGGCAGAAAGGGCTAAAACTTGCATAGGGCCGATCCGAGGGTGTTACAGGTTTGGATGATAACCTAAAGGTGGATTATTAGTCATAGATACAGTTGGATGGCGTTCTATGTATAATAATGTAATGCCCAATCTAGTCACAAAGGAGTCAAGATGAGTAGTATATGCATGATTGCGTTCTCGATGTTTGTCAATTTCCCCGCTATAATTTGTTCACCCAACATGTTATCTATCTCAAGGAGAGCCACCACTAGTGAACTATGGACCCCGGTCCTTTCTTTTACCATCAATCTACAATCAAATGTTTACTACTTTGTGTTTACTTTCTGCAAACTATTACTTTCTTTCATTCGATACGTTTAATCCTTTGTTTTCAGCAAAACCGGTGAGATTGACATCCTCATCACAAGTTGGGGCCAAAGTTTTGTGGTTGTGTTGTGTAGGTCTCCATGTTGTTGCTGACGTTGGTAGTGCGCCCTGCCAAAGTCCAGCTAGCAACACCTTTGGGGTATTTCCTTGCTCCTACTGGTTCGATTAAACCTTGGTTTCATAATTGAGGGAAACTTTCTGTTGGGCTCATCATACCTTCGTCTTGGGGTTCCCAACGAGCTCGAGATATCTTGGGCCATCAACGCTCTAGGCGGAGGCAGTGAGTGTTCGATGCGGCACACGGTGGCTGCTGGTCGCGCAGCGGGAAATGGGCATGTCCGGGCAGTTGCTGGAGTCATGGCGGAGCGGTGAGCGCGGGCTGCGGTCGAGGGGCAGCGTGTGCTTCCCTGTCGGGCGCGGCACACTGGCGCGTGCTCGGCATGGCACAGAGGCGGTGGGCGTGGCGCGCTGGGGAGTGGTCCACGGCTTGGCATTGCTCGGGGAAGGGACAAATGGCGGCGGTGTGATCACACGTACCTCCCAGGTATGACGGAAGGGGGCTGGGTGGTCTCCTTCGGCTTGCGCATGGTCGGCCGACGATGACCATTCTTGGGCGGCGCGGTACTGGCGCTGCGGTGAAGGAGGGGTGTTGTCTGGGGTTGGGTTAGGCTAAGAAGGGACATAGGAGATATGAGAGGGTCACAAGAGGGACACATCTTTGATTAGCAACAGCGTTAGTTAGGCAGTTTGTTTGATGATCAATAGGTGTTCGACACAATGGCCGCAAAAAATTTAGTTTTGAATTGTGAGAAGATTTTTGTTGGGTGTGTTAGTCATAAGCTTGATCATCTGTGGTTGCTTGGGATTGTCAAGGTGAACTCATTTGAGTGGTTTCTGAAAAAGTGGGATCTATACATATGTAATGGATTCAATTTTGAAATGTCATTTAAAATTAGTGTTTAAATGTTTTTGTGAGATTTCAAAATGGGCCTTGGTAGATATTTACTTGTACTAGCAAGGGGTGAAAAGAGTTGATGATGTTTCTGTTTGAATTTGACTTCTAGGAACACCTAAAGTGGCCTAGTGGATTAAAATGGTCAAAATGACCATTTGGTCTTTTTATGCTTATTTGATTTTTTTCTTTGGTTTTTGTTTCTAAATGATCTAGATGTTGTGGCATTCACCTTTGAATCATTTTACCACCATTATAATAATCAAACATGGCATTTCCAAACAATTCTACATTAATGCAAACACACATATGCATTCTTAATTATTTTAAAGATAAAAAGTTTCTGTTAACCCTAAATTGGGTGATTTGGATCTTGATAACCTTGATTAAAGTTTTGGGATGTTACAAGATTCATTAATAGATTTTTCATTTTCAAACTCATAAGATTCAATGTTTTGTGTGAGGAGACAATTAGTGCGCTTCTCCTCGGCAAGCTCTTCCTTAAGGAGATGGAATCTATGAGTACCATCATCAAGTTGGAAATCCAACTCCTCTATGGTTTCCATTTGTTTAGTTATGGTGTCCATAACGTGTTTGAGACAAGCAACAGCCTTATTGTTACCACGAAGAGAGGTACACAAAAAAGTCGACTCAAGCACAAGAGCACTAGTTTCCTCATCAAGGTCATCATCACTATCATCATTATCATTGCTATTATCTAGAGAAGATATGTTGGGATCCAAAGTAGGAGATACCTTTGATCCTCTTTCCATAAGGCACATGTGAGCACGGGAGGATGAAGATGATGATATTCTTGAATCTTCATTCATGATCGTGTCTTGCTCCATAGGGTGTTTGATTTCCTCTACATTGTTAGATACACAACTAGAGGAAATAGAAGCATTTTGTTGATTGGAACAAGACAAATCAAGTATATCATCTACACTAGTACTCAAATAATTTCTAGACAATATGCAAGGACTAGCAACACAAGGAGATATATAATTATCATTGCAAGAAGTGCTTAAGTCCAAACTCTCTACATCATTAGCATTTATAGAACATGAATCATTGGTGGAAAGAGAACCACTACCATCATTACATTTGATTTCTCCACTCACCATGCCATTACCTTGTGACATGTCGCATGTAGGTGAAGTGGAGGGAATTGAAATCTCATTGCGGCCGGAGGTGGAAGCCACTTGGAGCTCTTCATGATGTGAAGGAGAAGAGAGCTCCACAGAGATACCACCAACCCTATGAGAAATGGACCCACCAAATACTTCATTAAGCTTGATCCACATCTCATGAGATGACTTGCACTTCACAATCGTCAAGGACAAATTAATTGTGGGGCTAAAGGAGAAAAAGAGATTCTTAGATACTTGATCTTCGAGATGTAAATTTTTCTCATCCTCTAAAGATAGATTTTGAGGATCCATCGGACGAGAAAAACCTACATCTAGAAATTTCTCAATATTTGGACACAAGGTCCGAAGATTACAAAGCAAGCAATTTCTCCACAAAATATAATTTGTGCCATCAAAGATAATTGTGTGATTGTGCACTATACTACTAGCCGGCATCTTTACACTCTAGGCGATGAAGCCTAAACAAGGAGAGACCTTGCTCTGATACCAATTGAAAGTATATAGATGTCGCCTAGAGGGGGGTGAATAGGTAATTTAAAAACTATTATGGTATTGGCTTGATAGAATGCAGAATTAAACTAAATTTTATTTTACAAGCACAAAACCTAAATACAGTAGGCTCAACTAAGTGCACCAACAACAAGTTAAGCTAATCAAGATAGCATAAGATAAATATACCACAAGATATAAGCAAGATATAAGTACTTCAAGCTCGATGGCACATGGAAAGTAAGCTCGGGAATGATACATCCAAAATGTATCTACTTTCCCAAACACTTTTGCTATTGTTTTTCCTCTAAACTTGTGTGATTTGGTTCCAACTAACACAGACTAACGCTGTTTTCAGCAGAATTACCTTGGTGTCTAGTTTTTTTTAGAAAATCCACTATCAGGAAAAATCCCGGAAAATATGCCAAAAATCCTATTTCACCAGAAGACTCATGGACGCAAAAGACGGGATGGACTAGGGCCACGAGGGGACCACACCACTTGGCCGCGCAGGCCAGGCCAGGCCGCGCCTGGGGGTTGTGTGGCCACCTCGGCTGCTCCCTCGGCCTCCCTCTTCGCCTATAAGTTGCCTCTTGACCTAAGAACCAAGGGGGGTTCGATGTTTTTCCAGAAAGAATTCTACTCTACCTCCACCACCAGATTCCACAATTCGGAACCAGAAACTCCGTTCTGGCATCCTGTCGGGACGGGGAATTGGAGGAGATCATCACCGTCATCATCACCATCGCTTCTCCATCGACCATCCATGTTTCCCCCATCTATGAGTGAGTAATCCCCCTCTATAGGCTATGGGGATGGTAGGGATTGGATCAGATCGTTCATGTAATGGCATCAGATTGTTAGGGCATGGTGCCTAGTATGTACTATTAGTGCTTTTTGACTTTGTTGCAACTTGTTATGCTTAATGCTTGTCACTAGGGCCCGAGTGCCATGATTTCAGATCTGAACATGTTATTGATTCATTATGATAGTATTGTTTATGGTCTTACCTACAAGTTGTATACACACGTTGTTGCCCGGAACCAAAGGCCCCGAAGTGATAGCAATCGGGATAACCGGAGGGAATGGCTTTAATGTGAGGATCACATGTGTTCACGGAGTGTTAATGCTTTGCTCCGGTGCTCTATTAAAAGGAGCACCTTAATTTGCAATAGTTCCCTTGAGGCCCACTGCAAATGGGCTAGCAGAACAAAAGATGGTGTGCAAGTTCTCATTGCGAGCACATATGACTATAGATTGAACACATGCCTATGATTATCTAGTACTTGGGTGCTTTATCTTATTTATCTGGAGATGCCCTATGTTTTGATTGCTATATGAACTGTCTTGTCCATGCAATGCCCGTCCATCCACCCCTGTGCCTACCGCGCTTTAATCCTACTTTTTGTTGCAATTGCTACTAATATCTTTACTTTTACTAGTGCTATTACTTTACTATTGCAACTACAAAACTACTGCTACTGATAAACTGTTGTGAGCAAGATTGTTTCCAGGTGCATCTGAATTGACAACTCAGTTGTTAAGGGTTATACATATTCTTTGGCTCCCGTTGTGTCGAATCAATAAATTGGGTTTCACTTCCCTCAAAAATACTGCGATACACCCCCTATACTTGTGGGTCATCAAGACTATTTTCTGGCGCCATTGCCGGGGAGCATAGCTTTATTTATCAAGTTCACTTGGAATCACTATTGTTCGCCGCCATCCATCCATCATGGGTAAGTCTCGTGATGGGAAGGTTCCTATTTTAGCATCCACTACAAAACTGTTGCTACTCATAAACTGCTGTGAGCAAGATTGTTTCCTGGTGTAACTGAATTGACAACTCAATTGTTAAGGCTTATAAATATTCTTTGGCTCCCCTTGTGTCGAATCAATAAGTTGGGTTTCACTTCCCTCGAAAATACTGTGATACACCCTATTCTTGTGGGTCATCAAGACTATTTTCCGGCGCCGTTGCTGGGGAGCAGCTTCTCGAAGGAGAGCCGAAAAATCCGTAACATTCATCTCCCATCTATTCGCTACTTTTCTTACTTTATTGCCAAGTGTGTTCTAGCTAGGAAAACTACTAACAAGCTATCCTCTTATGATCTAGCATTCATCTCAGCTGCTTTAAAACGAGATAGGACTTATAACTTGGGTGCCTTGATAGCTTTCCATCTTGCTGCTTTAAAACGAGATAGGACTTAAAACGAGAAAGGTGGAATTTGTGGAGCCCTCATTGCATCTCATTTATTTGCTTTGCATGGTTTAGTGCCTCATCATCTAGACGTATAGTTTCCCATAGAAAGGCTAGATCTTAATTCCATGATACAACATAAATTTGTTTCTTCATGTGCCAATTTGAGTGAGTTGTCTTATGAAATAACCTTTGTCAAGGCTGGATGGAGAAAGAGTAAGTCTGAGCGATTTGTTCTTTTGCCTGCACCTATTTTGTTTAACCTTGACACCAGGGTAGGATGGTCACTCACTGAGGAGGAGCTGGATACGTACTTGGGAGAGCTCTCCCAACAGGAGCAGGATACTAGAAGGGAGGTTACAGATGATTCGGTCGAGCCCTCAAATGAGGGGGAATCTTCATATCAGCAGCCTACCTATGATTGGGGAGATTCTTCTGCCAAGGGCCTAACCACGATCATTCTTACAATGACCCGCCTGCTTGGAACCCTTACTCGTATTTGGGTTGATACCCACTTAGTCCAAAAGCCTAAGCTTGGGGAGAGGTACAATAACATCACACTCATCACCATATCATGTTTCGTCGGCACTTTGTATATTCATGCTTCGTTCTCTTTTTAGTTTTTGTTCTTTCTTTGCTTTTGTTTTCTAAAAAACACAAAAGACCAAAAATATTTATGTTGTTTCTCTTTGTTTGCTTCTTTATCTTTTTGCCTTGGTTTGCTTCTTCGTTTTTCCTTTGTTTGAACTATTCGAAAAACCCAAAATGATTTTGCTTTGCTTGTTTTTACTTTTTGTTCTTGCGTTTGAAAATAAAAACACCAAAAATATTTGTTCTTCTTCTTTGGTTTTGTGAAGTTTGTTGCAGGGTTCAGCAGTCCTCTGTGGAATTTGGTTTCATGTTATTATTCAAGCCACACAAGTGAAGGGCAATAATGAGGATTAATGACAACTTGAGGTGTGGTACGAGGCTGGTAATGAACACTATTATGTTATTTATAGATGCTTAGTAGTTCTTGGTTTCTTTTGATTAGATCCAGCTCGCTAATAGATTATAGCATGTCATATGAATGTATGCTTTCATTGCTCTATTCATAACTTGGTATGACGTTGTGGTATCCTCCTCTGAATGTTTCACTTGAATCGACTTGGCACGTGCTAATGCATGCATATGACTGAAACAATCAGTTAAGCCTCACTGAATTATTTTGCCTCAGGGGTCTTGAATCACTTTCATGCCATGATTAGTCATGTTTTGCTGCAAGCATGATTATGAAAGTTATTGCTCTCTCGTTTGTCGCTCCCTTACTATTGCTAGCCCTCACTTTCACTAAGTATGATCTCTACTCGTGTTTCCATTTCCCCAAAACCAATATAGCCAAAACTGTCCACCATACCTACCTATTAGCATCATTTGTTATTCTGTGCATGTTTAGTATGCCTTGTTTTCTTCCGAATAATATGTTTGCTTGTTATGAGAAAGTTAGTTACTAAAGCTCTCATGAACTTGATGGCACACTTTACTCTTAATAATCTTGAACCATTGCGTCCATCTTTGTTGTGTATATGATTGCGCTTTAAAAGTTGAAGTTAGCAGAACCATGTATCATGGGGAATGCTTTAAACATTGCACGGGTACTTTGTACCTCGATGATATCATGATTCTTTTCCTTATGGATCCCGACGGTGTGAAATAAAAGGGGAACTTGTAAGATCATGGAGTTTGTATATGTGTTACAGAAACGCCTGGGCCGCTAGCCTAAGCCATGCCTAATCATGGTGGAGACTTGCAGTATAACCATAATGAGCATTCTATGAAGCATCCTCAATAAAAACATATGCAAGTAGCAAATAAAAAGATCGCTGAGATGCTCGTTTTCTTCTTGCCTTGTCATTTTGATTATGGGATAGCTCATGTATCATGTGGAAGGGGTACCTCGTTGGCGGTTCTCTATGATACATATGTACTTACAATGACAAGAGCTTACTTGTGACTGAAGTTGAGTAGCATGAGGTTCGGTACTCGTAAGTAAGGGGCATGAGACTTTAACTTATAACTTGTCAAGAATATCCTCTTAGTTGTGTCACTTTAACCTTAATCACCTAAAGATGCTTATGACAGGGGTAATGAGAGCTCATAGCTAATGAGTACCATACTTTCAGCATTTGGAAGCCTTTCCAACTTTTCAAAACCTTTTTCACTTCCTTGTTGAGTCACCACCTATTCTATGAGCACTTTCTTGAGAGCATAGTTGTCATTCTTAGTATAATGTGCTTGTCTCAAAACTGGATTAATTGTGTTATGACTTTGATGCTTGTATCTTTGATATCTTTAATTCTTGTCTTCACTTGAACTTCAGAGGTTCCTTGGCATTTATGTTTGATCTACAATCAAAGGCAAGCGAGATACCACTCTATCATACTTTTTTATGAGCACTGAAATGTTGCTTGTGTTTATGTTTCATGCTACTTATTATTTTTGACATGGAGTCTCTTCATAGCTTACAATGACTATTAAGTAAACTTAGTTGCATACTCTTTATTATGAATTGCCTGAGTAGTTGATCATATGCTGAGAACATATACATCTTATGAAACAAATGTGTTTGTGAAAGTTTCTTTTATCGCACTCAGTTTTCAACTGAATTTCTCGAGGACAAGCAATAAGCTAAGCTTGGGGGGAGTTGATATGTCCAAAACGTATCTACTTTCCTGAACACTTTTGCTATTGTTTTTCCTCTAAACTTGTGTGATTTGGATCCAACTAACACGGACTGACGCTGTTTTCTGCAGAATTACCTTGGTGTCTACTTTTTGTGCAGAAAATCAGCTATCAGGAAAAATACCGGAAAATATGCCAAAAATCCTATTTCACCAGAAGACTCACGGAGCCAGAAGATGGGACGGAGTAGGGCTACGAGGGGCCCACACCACCTGGCCACGCATGGGGGTGGTGTGGCCACCTCGGCTGCCCCCTCGGCCTCCCTCTTCGCCTATAAGTTGCCTCTTGACCTAAAAACCAAGGGGGTTCGATGTTTCTCTAGAAAGAGTTCCGCTCTGCCGCCACCACTAGATTCCGCGATTCGGAACCAGAAACTCTGTTTTGGCACCCTGTCAAGACTGGGAATTGGAGGAGATCATCGCCATCATCATCCCCATCGCTTCTCCATCGTCCATCCATGTTTCCCCCATCAATGAGTTAGTAATCCCCCGCTGTAGGCTATGGGGATGGTAGGGATTGCATAAGATCATTCATGTAATGGCATCAGATTGTTAGGGCATGGTGCCTAGTATCTATTATTAGTGTTTTTTGACTTTGTTGCAACTTGTTATGCTTAATGCTTGTCCCTAGGGACCGAGTGCCATAATTTAAGATCTGAACATGGTATTGATTCATTATGATAGTATTGTTTATGGTCTTACCTGGAAGTTGTATACACACGTTGTTGTCCGGAACCAAAGGCCCCGAAGTGACAACAATTGGGATAACCGGAGGTAATGGCTTTGATGTGAGGATCACATGTGTTCACAGAGTGTTAACGCTTTGCTCCGGTGCTCTATTAAATGGAGCACCTTAATTGCCAGTAGTTCCCTTGAGGCCCCACTGCAAACGGGCTGGCAGGACAAAAGATGTTGTACAAGTTCTCATTGCAAGCACGTATGACTATAGATGGAACACATGCCTATGATTATCTAGTACTTGGATGCTTTATCTTATTTATCTGCAAATGCCCTATGTTATGATTGCTATATGAATTGTCTTGTCCATGCAATGCCCGTCCATCCATCCCTGTGCCTACCGCGCTTTAATCCTACTGTTTGCTGCAATTGCTACTACTGTCTTTAGTTTTACTACTGCTATTACTTTACTATTGTTACTACAAAACTGTTGCTACTAATAAACTGCTGTGAGCAAGATTGTTTCCAGGTGCAACTGAATTGACAACTCAGTTGTTAAGGCTTATAACTATTCTTTGGTTCCCCTTGTGTCGAATCAATAAATTGGGTTTCACTTCCCTCAAAAATACTGCGATACACCCTATATACTTGTGGGTCATCAGGGTAGATAACCGAGGCATGCGAAGACGAAGATGTATTCACATGTCCCCTTACAAGTAAGGTATGTCACGTTGGAGAGGTGTGGGATTCCACGAAGGATTTCCCAACGCCACGAAGACTCACCTTCTTCTCCGAGTCTATCCCACGAAGGAATATGCCCTTTCCTTGTGGCTAGCTTTTCCTCCAGTCCGGAGATGGCAAGATCCACAACCACTTCACAAGCTACACGAAGGAGAAGCCCGGGTCTCTTCACAATCTTCCACGAAGAGGACACAACGGCACCAACCACCAAGCCAACTAGGATATCACCCTCCAAGAGCAAAAATCTCACGGTCTCTCACTCAAACAAATCATAGTGGAGAGCTCAACACTTATGCAAGACTGCAAAGCAAGAACACCAAGGGCATTCAAGTCCCTCACTCTCAAATCCCACCAAAGCAACAAGTGCAAAGGAGGAATTATAGAGGAAGAACATTGGTGGAAATCAACAAATGACTTCAAGATCTAGATCCAATGGGTTCCCCTCAGTTAGAGGAGGAAATGATTGGTGGGGATTGTAGATCTAGATCTCCTCCTCCAAAGCCCTCAAAAAGATGCAAGAATCATAGGAGGGAAGGGGGAGGAGGAAAGCTTAAGAGGGTCAACAATGGAGGTCAATTTCGTGCTCAAGAACACCCACAAATGTTGGGAGAAGAACCCCCTTTTATAGGGGAAAGAAAATATGACCGTTGGGAGAAATCTGCGCGAACCTGGTTTGAAGTTCGGTTGAACCGGCCCAAAAACCGGACGGTCCGGTATCAGGCTCGGTTGAATCCCGGTTTGAACCAGGTTGATTCCCGGTTGAACCGGATCTAACCGGGAAGGGGTACAGAGAGTAATCCCACTCGGTTGCGAAACCGGGCATCCCGGTTGAACCGGATCTGAAACAGACTTCAAGAAAAACACAATAACTTTTGCATCTGGACTCCAATTTCGATGATCATGGGCTTGTTTTGACGAGGAAAACAAGCTCTACAAGATGGTGTAGAGAAACATCATAGTACAACAAAGGAGGATAGAACCAAATTAAGAAAGGTATGAAGCTTCCCTATAAGAAGAACAGGTAAAAGCTTCAAACTTGAAAACGCCATAGAAGATGCATATGAATTCCATTTTCTATGAACTTGGCTTGTTGAAGATAGCAACAAGATCAGGAACCTCACATGGAGAAACACCAAGAAGCAACAAAATAGGAAGATGAAAAGTATGCAAAGGATTGAGCTCTCTAAGACAATGTGATCAAGATACCCAACAGAAAGCCCCTCTTGATAGTGCAACAATCTATCCTATAACCCGGTCTCCCAACAACCACCTTGAGACCGGTAAAAGGAAAACCTAGCAAGGCCATATATTTGCCTTGCGCATCCCGCTTGATCTTGATGACAGCGCTTCATGCTCCATCCAATCCGGAATGCAACACTTGATCATTTTTTCTTCGTGAAGACTCATAATTTGCTCCCCCATACACCACTATGCCATAGATTCATTAAGACACATCTTCACATGTACATTATCACCAATATGGACGGCAAGCTTCAAGCAAATGATCTTCTCGAGATGCTTATCTTGAACTTGCCCTTCTCAACCTTGATGAAGATCACCACTTGATGTCATCCTCTCATGGGTTATATGAAATATTCACTTTTGAAGCATGCCCATGGAAATATACCTATCTAATTTAGAAAACGCAAAGGCACACATATAATGGGTTAGTTCATGATGCATAATTGACAAGGCTTACCATACCATAAGATCCATGCGATACATTATTTATGCTTCATGTGTTGACCAACTTGAAATTACTCTTCACTCTTTGTATTGGCCAACCAAGTATCTTCTCATGCTCCATCTCAATATCTTGAGGTACATAAAGAATTCTTCATTTGATTACATGCACTAAATCTTAGTCAACCATAACTCAACTAATGAGGCTATCATGACACCAACTTAGAGAAATATCTTGAATTCTTCTATAGAGATGATACTCTCAAGATCTTGAACATATCATATTCTTCTCTTCAATTCGATATTCTTGATGCCAAAACTCAAGGTATATATTTATCTTCATGGCATACATACTTGAATCCAACATATGGACTACAAGCATGACCTATGGAATATTCCTTCATATAAAACTCAATGAAAATGTTAGTCCATAGGGATTGTCATTAATCACCAAAACCACACATAGGGGCAATTACCCTTTCACTCTCTAATTAAGGTTTGACTGTGCATACCATGAGCATTATATTTTTAATTGCATGGAAGAAAACAAAACCCTAAAACCCTAGTTTCTCCCTCTTTGAAAAACAATTCAAAATGGTTTTTGTAATTTGAAAAGTATCAAAATGCATGGATATCAAATGGACTAAGAAGGCTCCACAATATCTTCGTATACTTTAAAAACTCTCTGGTATTTTTTGAAACAGCTCCAAAAAGTGTTGAATTTTGAAATACAAACAGAATGTAGAAAAATGTTTTGTAAAAAAATAGAACCATGCGTAGCCTAGGGCGACCCAAACCTACCTCTCTGTAGTTGTCACCTGCGAGAAGCGCCCCGCGGCCCACCTAGCCCACGCGTGGCCCAACCGTGGCCCGTTACCATTTTTTCCACCTCCCATGTTCGTCGTCTTCCTCCGTGACGAAGGAAGCAGGTCATTGGCACACCGCTCGCCGTCCGCTATCATGTGTGGCAAGATGCGTGGCGTCGCTTCCTACTAGACCCTGGACACTCCACGGAAGAAGCCCTAGCATGCCACTTCTTCCTCTCCCTCGCTCTCGCATGACAGGGCGCAAACCCTAGCCTCAGACCTCACCAGCGCCCCACCATTCCTGGCCACCCCAAGCCATGATGAGGCCACCATCAGCACCCCCTCCCTGTACTCTACCTACTATGTGAAGGACGCATTAGGGGGAGCTCGGAATCGGGCCAATTGACGTTGTCTTCCCCGCGGCCGACGAAGCACCGCCGGTACATCATTATCGCCTCCGACCTCCTCTGCTCAAGCTGACCTGTCTACGAGATTCAGGGTGAGCTACTGCGCATCACAGTGCCCTCCAATCCCCTTATTTCTCCTAGGTCGACCCCACGACGTTCACCGTGCATCGCCGCCGCAACCCGACGTCGCCTTCCTGCTCTGGTGACCATCCAGAGGCGGCGCCACGACCAGAAGGTCCGCCTCGGCCTCCTCTCTCCAACAAGCCGACTCACGCATCCCGGCGTGCCCCCAATCGGCCTTTCCAACATCAACATGGGAGCTTCCCCAATGATGACATCAGCAAGGCGTCATAGTGGTGTCATTAATCCTTTTTTAATCCTTTAATGATTTTCTATGAATAATAAATACCTGATAGGTGGGCCCAGATTATGAGGATTTCAATATTTTCCATAAAAGTCTGACATGTGGGTCCAGGTTGTAAATATACAAAAATGTTTACTCATTTTAAAAATGATTCAAAATGAATTTAAATTGGAAAAAAGCATAGCTAATTCATTTTAAATCAGAAAAATATGTACAATATATCAAAATGTTCAGAAAAATGAGATGTACACAATAGAGTCATAATCATGCATTGATCAACAAATTTAATTGCAAGTTTAATTAGAAGAACAATAGTAACCATGACGGTGACTCCGAGGTTCCCCCTATTTAGGGTTTGTACCCCTCGGATCCCGCTTAAAATTGCGAAGCATGCTTTAGGGTGACATTTCGATACGATTTAACTTGTCATATCATCATCCTTGCTTGAGCATTGCATTGATGCCATGTGTTGATTGTTTCTTTCCTTTCCGGTGTTTCTGCTTCTTCTTGGTAGACCTCGGAGTTGATGTGAGCAACGAGATCGAGTCCAAGATTGAAGACCGAGATTAACACCATCGAAGAGAAGTACTTGATCAACGGTGAACAATGTCAAACAGATGAACCTGAAGTTCTGTATTGGGTTTCAACAGGCAAAGGCAAGCAAAACCCCACACGTGATAAAATCCTATGCTTTCAAAGTATTTAATTCTTGTCATGTGCATACAATTCCAAAGTATTTTATGGATAGATAGAGTGATCCTATCTAATGCATGTTACCTTTGTAGCATATACTCTCTGATCCACTGTTCCTAGCATAACTAGGGTTTGGCTTTTGAGATTCACTAGAGTTGTTATATCCGTCGTGCTTAGCCATGCTTAGCTGTTACCGCTAGTCCATTCGATTGATGAATTAGAGCTGTGAGTGAACCTAGTATGACAAGATGACTTGGTATGATGACAGATGAAAGTTAAATATGATAAGGCTTGTATGGGAGGCCACGTCGGGTTGTGGTTTTTACAGTCCCATACTTGCCACCACTCGGACCTGAGTTCTTGCCTCTTGACCCAAGATGAGCGTACAGCCACATGGGGGCCTGGAAAACCCCTCGACTAACTAACTTTCCTAGTAGATTCCATGAGTCACATAGTTTGGGTGTTCCATTCAACGTATGCATTCTGGTTGTTCTCTAAGGTGGTGAAGGAGGTGCATCCATACAGGTAGGTAAGCATGACCGGGAGCAAGAGAGCCACGGCCTCCATAATCTTGTTCCCCGCAAACATCTCTAGGGACCGACTTTGAGACTTGTCCTGTTATAGCGGCATCTCATTTGGGCGTGACTCATGGTCTTAGCGAAGGCAAGGTAAAGGTCATGGTCAACCACTCTATGTTAGCCTTCCAAGGAAGAGCGCTAATGTTAACTTCCACTAAGAATTGGTTGGTACTTGTGGGTAAAGTTATGCACCCATGCAAGGTTATTAATCTTTTCAAAAAGTTGTATCCACGGTTATGGATGACTTGGGAATGGATTCAAAGATCATAGAGAAGAATAACCTAATAATAAAACTTCACAAGAGAAGTGGGGTGTGCTTAAGGATGGTTCCTCAGGGATCGAGGGGGTGATCCTAGTTAGTAGGTTCAGCTGATAAAGATTTGGTGGATATCAAAGATGATCAAGTTAGAGATATCGCTTTCTTATCCCCTTTCAAATGTTCTACTTAGTCGAGCTTCTCCTACCTCTTTTACAAAGAAAGTTAGCTTTATGCAAAATAACCCCACCAACCATAAGTCTTATGGAGTACGCCCTATACCCAGCCTTGCTTTGTTGATACTTTTGCAGCAGGTAAGTGGTATCATAAGAGATCAGTTCGTTACAGCATCGACATCAACGAGTAGCTTGGGGTTCCCGATCGGCAGCCTGTAATCTATAGATTGGGACGCCATCATTATGCTTCAGGCCTCTTAGGCCATTTGTTAAGTTGCTATACTTAATAGCATAATTTTCCTTCTTTTGTTTGGTGTTTGTGGTCAGTGATCTCTGCTTGTAATATTTTGGATATTTGCATAGTTATGAGCTTTATGTAATAACTGTTGAGTCATAGGGTCACTGTAATGTTATCGATTCTTTCTCTGTATTCTTTCGAGATTTAGGTTAGGCTTATATCAGATAGAGGTCTAGGATTTGTCTAGCCCTAAATCCAGGGGTATCACAAGGGTTCAAGTGAATTTCCAAAAATGCACATGGCTTGAGAAAGATAGGTATTCCAAGGAGTGATGTTGAAATAGTTTCCAGACATAGTCAAATTTGGTAGTTTTCAGGATTTTGAGTAGAGTACAAGGTGGAATGCTTTTGAGAGGATACGAGGTTCCAAATCATCATCAAGTAGATGGTCATGAAGTGTAGATTGAGTAGGATAGATCCATGCTTAATATTTGTCTTCATTGAGTTGGAAGCTTCTATAATGGATCACTTCAGAATTAATATGGTTAAGGGTTTTAGATGATCACCTAGTGGCTAGAGATCAGATCCATCTTAGTATTCTTACTTAGGGTGTTGTGATGTTGGTCAGTAACATCCCAATTTTAGCAACCCTGATTAGTTATCTAGAATCCAAAAATTAGGTGGAACAAAAAACTTTTTCTCGTTTAAGTACTGCAATGTTTGCATGCTTGCTTGTTGTGCTAATGCCTATGAATGTGTAGCAGATGATATACTCCTCACCTAGACCTCATTTGATAAAAGCTACTTTCCCAAAACTATCTTGGCTTATTTTACATATTCTCAGATATTCTGACATTTCTAAAACTTGAGCCAAGATGCCCTTGCAACCTCAATCATTTTCCTAGAATCTATTTACAAAACTATGGAGATATATATGATATAATACCCCTATGTTCTATAGACAAAACTTTCAACTACTCCTATCTCTAGGTTTTCCAAAACCCATTTTATAAAGCTTTTGAATTCTACCCTTGGTAGAAATACTAAGAAATCTCACCCTATTCAACTCCAACTTTTCAAAATACCCATCTCTACCTCAAGCGAGGCTTGATGGAATCCATATAAGTAGATTGATTTTGTAAAGTTGTAGCTGAATAGGGTGAGAGTCCTAGTATTTCTACCAAGGGTAGAATTCAAAAGCTTTATAAAATGGGTTTTGGAAAACCTAGAGATAAGAGTAGTTGAAATTTATGTATGGAGAACATAGGGAAATTATATCATATATATCTCCATTCCTTTGTAAATAGATGCTAAGAAAATGATTAAGGTTGCAAGGGCATCTTGTCTTAAGTTTTGGAAATGCTAGAACATTTGAGAATATGTAAAATAAGCCTAGACTGTTTTGGGAAAGTAGCTTTTGTCAAATGAGGTTTAGGTGAGGAGTATATCATCTTCTAGACATTCATAGGAATAAGCATAACAAGAAAGCATGCAAACATTGCAGTACTTAAACGAGAAGAAGTTTTTTTGTTCCCCCTAATTTTTGCATTCTAGACAACTAATCAAGGTTGCTGAAATTGGGATGTTACACAAACATTAGCTACAAGTAAGAGTGGTAGATTTCTCTTGAATTAAATGTCTTTTCAGAGGTAGATATAAGTGCATCTTCTTGTAGTAAACAATGCCATCAGTATGAGTTTCCAACTATCTTGGTAAAGAACATTCTCAATTTTCTGAGTGATGACGAGATTGTTCTTTCCCGTAAATAAAGTCCAAAGAATATGGATCTGAATGCCACAAGCCAAGTTTTCAGACATATATAGTGGACCAACATGCCGCAGTTACGATTTCTCATGTTTTATGAGTTCTCAAATTTCTTAGCTAATTTCACCCACTTGAATGACTTTTTGTCGATTTATCGAAATTAGGTAAAATTTGGACTACTACAAGTAAATTTTATGTTGCTTTGAAAGTTTGAAAAAAATCTCTCGGAGGTACCCATCGGGGGTTTTCGAAAAAATATATCTGAAAAGACCGAGAATTTTGACAACAATTTCAACTTCTTGCTAAGATTTTACATCTTGACAATTTAACGAAATTAGGTAAAACTTGAGCTACAAGTAACTGTGATAGATTGCTCTTGACTTAAATTTCTTTTAAGAGGTACATAGGTTCATCTTGTTTTAGTAAACAATGCCATCATTATGAGTAAACAAATATCTCAAGAAAGAAGATTCTCAATTTTCCAAATATCTGAAGAAAGAAGAATATGGATCTTAATGACACGAGCCAAGTTTTTAGACATACACTAGTACATACTCATTACATAGAGATTGTGTCTAGAGCCAGTTTACCCCAATAATATAAACCACCAGATGTTTTCATCAACGTCAGGTGGTCGTAATTTTTTGACCGCCTCTAACTTTGATCTCAGACGGTTTTTAGTATACACTGTCTCTAGTAAGATTTCCCCTTAGCTGGTAGTTAAAACATACCGGCTATAGACTGAAGCTGAGATGATGGAAATTACTGACCGTCTCTCTAAATCAGTGAACTGCAGCTAGTCAGAAATATAAAACGCCTCTAGGTGTTTATTGAGGTGGGCCATTATGCCACCCGTCTCGAAAACTAGCGTCGTGCACCTTCCCGAGGTAGCACATGCGTGTTTTTTGGGGAAAGCCTACGGGTGTTGTTAATGTAGTTAGAAAGTGGAGATCGTGGTAGCGCCCTACCCACACTAGTCCACACCCACGTGTTCGCTCGAGGACTACCAAGGGTCCCGTGTATATAAACCTGCTCGACCTTCTTCTTCCATGAGCTCATGTCTTTTTCCCCAATCTGTCAAGTCACAAAACCCCAATCTGCACCATCCACGCGTGTCAAAGCTCCTTCTCTTGCGCCACCGTCCTCCCTAGCTACGCCATGAAGCGTATGCATGGAGATGAGCCGGAGGTGAAGCCAGTTGGAGGCGCAGCAGTAGATTGGTCGGTCATCGACGAGCAGGAGGAGGCGGCTTATCCGGGCAAGCACGAGGCTCATCGCTGCACCGTCAAGGCTTCGAGCTCATCTGTCTAGCTAGTTGTCGTCACCGTCGAGCAATAAGTGACCGGCAATGTCGTGGTTCCAGCGGTAGATCTGGATGAGGGGCATGTGGTAGGCGGAGGCAACCCGGTGCTCTACATCAACGACCCCATCATCCACTAAGAAATCGTCAACGCAATCACGGAGAATGACGAGTTTGAGGAGGAGGTCTCCGGTGAGGAGTCCAAGGTACTACTTTGCTAGCTTCTCTAGTTGCAGCCACTGATTTCACTGTTCATACATAGAATTTGCTCAATCGTCTATATATTCTTTTGCTCTTGAAGTAGGGTATTAGTACATATATGGTTTGAATGGTCGATTTATGCATCTTCAATCTAGTCACAAAACCCCAATCTATCTAGTCACAAAACCCCAATCTACTCATCTGCCATCTAGTAAATTTACATTTTCTTAACTCGTTGTTGTTCATATGGTTCTTCTTGTGCTATAAATTTAATCGGTCTGTAACATTTGACTTTGGTGTTTTAGGGTTTGCTAGTTGAGTGTTGCAATTTTGATACACAACATTTATATTCCTTACTGAGTCCAATGATTCAAATTTTCCCCAAAAGAGTGCACGGGGAGACACATATATATGATGGTGTCAGATATTCTTATGGATGGTTAGTGAACCTGAGGCAATGTACAACAATATAAGTTGTGCAATTGGTACTTTGGTTTGCTAACTCCATTTGTAAAAACTTTATATATGAGGCCCTATATTTATTCTGCACATATGAACTATGATCTTTGAACTCTGTTCTTTTTATTGTTCCTCACTGAGGCTGAGATGATTGAAATTTGCCCCAAAAGAGTGCAAGGGAGACACATATAGGAAAACCTAAGGTAGCAATGTACACAAATAATATAGGTTGTGATGTTGGTAATTTGGTTTCCCCAAAATCCACCTGTTAAAAAAATTATGAGGCCTTTGATTATTCTCATATGGAACTAGATCTTTGAATTGTTTCTGATCTTTTGAATGATTCATATGATGCATATGTTATATGCATGGTTTTGATCATAACTTGTTTCTACATACATGTACCTAAAGATTGTTTTTGTACCTGAATATGTATATCCCTGAATATCAACTTCATATGATTACATTTCAATTTTTATTGTGGGCAATGATTCAAATTTGCCCCAAAAGTGAGGTAGACACATTGGTGTCAGATTTTTCAGGGATGAGTTAGAGAACCCAAGGCAATGTACAATAACAATAGGTTCGCTTATGCCATCCCTGAACAAACTTATGAGGCCGCAACCTTTGTTCTACATATAATCTTATCCAATTAATTGTCACTTTGCTGAGATGACATTATATATGAATTATGATCACACTATTCATGAGATACATTCTCTTTGATATCAATTTAATATTGTCTTACATATATGTTGTCAACTTTTGAGTTGTAATACAATTCAATCATATGTATGAGTTCTAAGTTATGTTCATAAAAATCATATGTAGGAGGATGATGATGAAGTGGACGATAGCAAGTACTCCAGGGACAACAAGAGTCGCTATGTACTGAGGCGGCTATGGTGTGGGCAAATCCATTTCTACCATAGGGGGAGACTGTTTTGCCTATTCTGTGGCAGATCCATCGACACAGACCTCGATAGCATGATCCAGGACGTGGTGGATGTTGGCAAAGGCCGAGGTTGAAGGCATCACCCGAAGACCTTCACGTGACACGTAGCCTTTGGCAAATTCCTCTAGGAATATTTCAGGACTGGCCGGTATCCCCTCGAGTAGGTTGTCCTGGCCTCCCGCTGCTGCCCCTGTTAGGCGTCTCCATGTCCCGGCCTCCTGCTGCTGCCCCTGCTTTTACTTATTTATAGTTAATTATTACATATGAGTTGTGTCAGATAGTATATCCATGGTGTCTCTAGTGAACCTTCTATATATATATATTAATCTACTCCATTATATGGAGTTCGATAAAAATTCTAGTGTTCAGTTATATTACTAATCATGCTCATGCACACTAGTCAAATTGCTGGAATACATTAACAAGATTTTAATTGGTGGAAAATTTGTATTGAAGTAACTAAATGATGTCACATCGGCATTAAACATTTGAATTAGTCAAATTCAAAACAGTTGCTCTATAGCATGGTACAAACCAAATTTACCTTTAGGACTCAAAGTTTCACTATAAACACCTCCCTTGGACTTTAAATTATGAATTATTCTCAAAATTTAGGATTAAAAAAATCCTAAGTTCTGAATATTTCCGGGTTTCCGAATATTCACTCGACGAGATTTCCTTCAAAGAATACATGAAAAAGGATAATATTGGTGAAAAATTCATAATTAAGTAACCAAATGATCTCACTTGATGATTAAACATTTGAATTAGTCAAATTCAAAACACTCGCACCTTATTTCTCTATAGCAAACTGCATGAACACTAGTCATAATGTCTTTCAGGGTAAAGATCCAAGGTTTGTACTACGCCAAATTTTGTCTTCAATTTATGAACCTCATTTAGTCTTAGGCGACTAAAATTCACTCTAGCAACCATGTATACACACCTTTCTTTGCTTTGAATTATGAATAATTCTCAAATTTTAGGAAAATCAAACGTCGGAGTTCCGAATATCACTCCGGAGTTTAGAATATTAGCTTTTTCAAATTACTAGTGGTTAAGTACTTGGCAGCAAAATGTGAAATATTCGGAGAACGGATGTTCTTAGAGAATTTTTACACTTGCAGCTATCTGAGGCTGGTACTTGGCACAAAATATCTGAAAATATTTGGACAAACATTTCAGATCTATGGCACTTTTGTTCTTCCCTGCCCACCGAGACCACTGTCCACCGCCTCTGCCCTCCACCACCGCTGCCTCCGGTCCCCTGTGGTGTAGACGCTCTCACTTGACTCCGAGGACCCCTTCGTCATCCAGGTAGGTATGTCTGAATACCAAACCCCCAAAACCCTAAATCACTAGCTTCGATTTAGGAATTTTACCATGGGATTTTCCATTTTGCTTCTCTAATTTAAGGTCCAGGGTCACCAAGCTGCAAAGACCCGACGACGTCGTTAGGAGAGCCTCCCCCAGACGGCCTGCATCTGTCCCAACTCTTTTCCCCTTGTATAAATCTCAAAATCTGTAGTTGTCACTTCCAGCAATGGGGATTTAATTGTCACTTCCAGCAATAGAGATTTAATTGTGACTTCATTGGTCTATTTTGATTGGCACTTCATTAGTTTGCTTGCATCTTGATTGTATTAAGATGCTTTCCGTCTGTATCTATTTAACATATGGGAACCAATAGTTACGATGCATTCACGCTGTCTAGCGATATTAGTTTTCGCATTAACTTTGGTGATTTTGAGTTCCACGCAACAGACTAAGAGTCCACTAAGAGCATTGAGTTTAGAGGTATCAAACAACATCAAAATTATAGTCATCTGTTTGTATGCGTTTAGATGGTAGACATTAATATTCCACCACATTGAAATGTTTATGTGTTGTTGCATCAGGGCCTCAACACAAGGGGACACTGATTTTGATAAGAAGAGCCTTTTTGGAAACGACATGTATCTGAAAGAAGTTCATGTAGACTTTCCCTTAAACTGGTGTAAACCCGAATGTCCACCAAAAAACCAAGTACTATGTCTATAGGTTGCCCTATTCATCTATCATGGAAAAGAGTGCAAGCTGGTAAAATGGTATAGTATTGATCATGTTATCAACAAGTTACCATGTGATATTTAAACACTTCCAGTAATCACAACATGCTAATTCTTCAATTCTCTATGCTTGCCTAGACATTTGGAGATGAGTTCACAAGAAAATACCTAAAGAATCTCCTTGATGAACCTATTGATGTCCATGTTTGGCAAATGAAGAGCAAAAAGCAAAAGATGGTTAGGATGAAGATGGGAGTTGGGTCAAATGCATTCTTGATGACCGGATGGGACAAGGTTGTGAGAACTGTCAACCTAAAGCAGGATACCATTATCCTTTTTTTCTTTGATGAAAAAGATAATGGAGAGGTACATATTCTAGTTCAGCAACTTCCACCGGGCGGCCGATTCTAAATGCAATCCTGGTTTGTTAGAGTACTCATTATGCTAGCTGATTGATTTATGGACTACAATTTGGATGTACTGCCATAACATGTAATTGCTAAATTTGTATGGATTTCCCAAACTACGTGGCTATTGTTATCGTGATCGAGCTGCTATAATAAGTTCTTTATATAATGTGTCTACCTATCTGCTGAATCATGATTATGTGTCACTAGTCATCAACCCGTGGACCTGCACGGGATAGTTATCTCGTTACTCATACATAAACATTGGATGTCCAACATTATAGAATGGAATTGAAGGCCAATGCAACACTTGTGTTGTGAGCTTTATTTGTTTCTTCCTTGGAATGGTACACACATAGGTAAAGTGAAATATGGAGAATGCATGCACAATAATAAATAGAAGCATAGAATGTCATGATGCAACAATAATTGAAAATTCTCCACTCGATTTAGGTTGAAACAATTACATTTGTTTAAACCGTAGCCAAGTGGAATACTTTGAGCATTGTAACACCTAACTATTGTTCGGACATATCAGGTCACAATTCTAGGAAGAGAAGCAAAACGCCTGTGCAGTAGCTTGTAGCAATTCACTCGAGCACATCGTAGACTTCTAGTCTTAATGTATTAATATTGAACGTCATTTAAATTATAAAGTAATGCGATATAAACTTAAAATAACATAGGATATTCGTTAATAAATTAATAAAGTACACTTGAGAAATCCTTGTATTTCAATAAGTTATGAGCATGGAGCACCAAACGAATAAATCAATTACATACTTTTGACCAATTACTTGGCTTACAGTTACACAAAAGAGCAAGGCGTCAAGGCTATATACACTGGAACCTTATGCTTTAGAATTTTAAATTACTACATTTGAAACCACTTAATGTACTCAATCTCTACACCTGAAACCTCTGAAACTTCTGTGGGTTTTTGGACACTACTATATACACATGGAACATCATAATTGATCGTGTGTGCTCCAAGGAGATCGATGCCACATCTGAAACATGACCACCATACTGGTTTCAATTCACGTGATCAGTATTTTCCTTCCAAATATTCAAGCACCATGCTCCATCGAATCAAATCTCGAGAGAAAAAATAACGTATCATTCAAAGTGAGTGGAAGCATAACAGCATAACCGGTGGTTAGTTAATATAGGAACACATGTTGGGCTACAATAGTCCTATTACCTCCGGTCCATATTAATAGCCTCACCTTTATCTATATTCGTATGTATCTTGTTAACTATTTAGTCTAGATGCATTCGTATCAAGACGAAGTTGAGACCATTAATATGGATCGGAGTGAGTATAATGATTCAAAAGTAGAAAAACAACAAAAAAATTCTATATTTATTATTGTTATGTCATGAAGCTGCATTGGAAGAGATGAAAAATTATTCAAAAACATTAAGTTATCACGTTTGGAACTAACCGTTTCGCACATGATATATGAATCCCATGGCAGCCAACTCCTTTAGAAAATGGTCAACATAAAGAGGAAGCATGGTATCTAATTACCCTAAATAATGTGATTCCCGTGAAAGAGGCAAACAAAATGGGTGGCCCAAACTATTCATTTTCATCTATTTGTGTCACATTAAGGATTATACAGAAGGAAATATTGTAAGCATTAAAGAACAGCCAGGAGAGAGAAGTCGATGTCAGAAATTGCAATTTCAAGTAACCTTTTCTCGTTATTGAGATTTTAACCTTGACATGTTTTCCTGGTACGCTTGTGTGACTCTTTGCTTTATTGTTTACATTGTTTATTCGGTATGCTCATAGATTGACTGGGAAGAACTTAGTTTTTTTACGAAGTAGACAATTTATAGGAGATGTATGGATACTTGTAATAGAAATCCTGTTTTCATAATATTATGAAATTCGGACCTACATTGCCATGTAAATCGATATAAGCATGACGATACTAATGATTATAGGTAAATACTTAAGATGTGAGGTAACAAACATACGCAAATCACAGGGCATGCATTGTCTAAGGCTCACAAAGACCACTGCGCTACTTAGTAACATATCATAGACCGATGTCGAGATATAATAGACATGCTATAAACTAACAATCAAGTGCATTGATTGTTGTTATGATAAAACATACATGCACTAATCAAGCGTTGAAGAACAAAGATGCAATTAGAACTAAATAGATAGTTAAATGTGAAGCTGTAAATTTAGAGTTTCAACAGTTCAGAGAAATTACCTACTGCACACTATACTGAGGACCAAGAAACCTGTAGCCAAGAATACAACACAGATCTAGCAAAATAAAAGAAATAATCAAGATTGTAAGTGTTACATAGTAGCAAACTTCTCCTGTATTTCTAATACTACCACACTTCTTGCTGAAAAGCATAGGATCATTTCCATCTGTAAACTGCCCTATCATTAGTGACAATTCACCCAAAGAGATGTCTAATTCGGTTAGATGGAAATATCGGAGAGAAACCACTAAAACTGAATTCAAATAATTAGATAATACTACCTCTGTCTAAAAATATAAGACATTTTAATAGGCTATTTTAGAGTACCAAAACATCTAATATGTAATTTCAAACTAAATCAGGATTCAGTGCCATGCTGATGATCCATCTTATAGCATTCAAAGTACTGATATGTGTCATAGGTATCTAAATAGCTACTCCCTCAGTTCAGAAATATAATACATTTTATCTTTGTGAAATAAATCTACCTATATGCCTCTTAGTGTATAGGTTAAACTCGAACCTCTACGAATTTATACAACAAAAGACGTCTAGATACATTCGATTCACAAAGCTAAAACGTTTTATATTTTAGAATGCAGGGAGTACCTTCTAAAATTAAGACAGATCAATCTTTTTACGGAAAAGAATCTAAACAAAAAAAGTAACATTGAATAGATGTAATGCATATAGCTGAATTTAAAGGTGGATTGTGTTGAACCTGTAAAATACCCAAAAATACCCAAAGACAGGCCGACTTGTTGATGCCATTGTAGATTATTCAATTTCGTGTGTCCCATGTGGATTGGAATTTCGTCAATTACTTGAGGGTTTAACACATATGGGCAGATGTGTCGGGCAGAGGCAACTATCAGTAAATTCAGAGAGACAGTAATACAGCAAAAAGGAAGACAAATTCTATATGCTTACATCTAGTTGTGGACCGTGGCAGCACGTGAAGGTTTCCTGTCCAGCTGCGATGGCGGAGCTGACGACCTGCCGATCGGGTAAGGAGGGATCGGGTATGGTTGAGATGCGAAGGAGCGCCAAGAAACGTTATGTTGTTGCACATGCGTATTCCATAAAGAAGTGAGGGGAGGAGACACTGTCATGTTGATAGCTGCGACGATGCGGAGGAGGCGGCGGAGCAAGATTGGTTTTCGTATTAATGAGGCGATGAGGATATTAGGGCTTGGGAGGAAAGATAACTCAGAAAATGCCGATTGGTTTATTTCCGAACTTGTTTTCTTTCTTTACAACTATACTTGATCTAACAGTTTTGGAAGACTATGAGGCTACTCGGACGGATGATAGTTTTCAGTGCCTGAGAGTTAACATGGAGTCTTATACGGTGCCTCCAATTAGTAAATATAAGATATACGATATAAGATATAATATGTCAGCCATGATCGAGTTCGAATTAGAATTCTATTACTTAAAATGGTTTACACACACTAGAGACGGTCACTCTAAAAGCCACTTCGAGGCATACGAGTTGTGAAGACGGTCTTTGTTCAAATTCGACTTAGGTCGCCTCACTAATGAAGACGGTCCCTAGTATTGGCGTTTGAGGATGATGAGTTCTTGCAAGTGGTTCTAAATACGGGCTGTCTCCATCTCGTACATCTTAGAGGTGTTTTCCTATTTGCACCGTCTGAGGTCTCGTATCTTAGAGCCGCAACAAAAACCTACCTCTAGAGGTGTGCTCTTAGAAGCTATGCGCTTGAGCCGGAACGAGAAACCGGCTAAGGCCCATGGGAAATTGACGTCTGTAAGTAACGCGTTTGTACTAGTGATATATAGTGGACCAACATGTCCTACTTACGATTTCCCATGTTTTATGAGTTCTCAAGCTTCATAGCTAACTTCGCCCACTTGAATGAGTTTATGCCGATTTATGAAAATTATTATGTAAAATTTGAACTACTACAAGTAAATTGTAGCTTGCTTTGAATGTTTGACCAAAAATATATTGGAGGTACCCATTGGGGGATCAATTAATATATTCGACAACATCAAGAGTTTCGACAATACATTCAAATTCTTGCTAACATTTTAGATCTTGAAAATTTAACGAAATTAAGTCATACTTGATATAAAAGTAAGCGCGATAGATTGATTTTGAATTAAATGTCTTTTTGGAGGTAGATGGGTGCATCTTCTTGTAGTAAACAATGTCGTCCGTGTGAGTTTCCAACTACCAGGGAAGAACATTCTCAACTTTCTAAGTGATGACGAGATTATGCTCTCCCATAAAGGAAGTCCGAATACTATTGATCTCAATGCCATAAGCCAAGTTTTCACACATATATAGTGGACCAACACATTGTACTTATGATTTCCCGAGTTTTCTGTGTTCTCCAACTCCATAGCTAACTCCACCAACTGGAATGACTTTATGTTGATTTATCGAAATTAGGTCAAATTTGAACTACTACAAGTAAATTGTAGGTTGCTCTGAAAGTTTTACGAAAAAGGTTTTGGAGGTACCCATCGGGGGGTCACAATTAATATATGAGAAACCAATGAGAGTTTTGACGACAAGTTCAAGTTCTTGCCAAGATTTTGCATCTTGTCAGTTTAACAAAATTAGGCCAAACTTTAGCAGTAGGTAAACATGGTATATTTCTACTGAATTAAATGTCTTTTTGGAGGTAGATATGGGTGCATATTCTTGCAGTAAACAATGCCGTAAGTGTGAATTTCCAACTATGTCAGGAAAAAACATTCTCAATTTTCCGAGTGATGACGAGATTGTTCTTTCCTGTAAAGAAAGTCCGAGGAATATGTATCTGAATGCCACAAGGCAAGTTTTCAGACATATATAGTGGACCAGCATGCTGCAATTATGATTTCCCATGTTTTATGAGTTCTCAAATTTCCTAGCTAACTTCACCCACTTGAATGACTTTATGTTGATTTATCAAAATTAGGTAAAATTTCGACTACTACAAGTAAGCTATAGGTTACTTTTAATGTTTGACAAAAAATCTCTCGAAGGTACCCATCGGGGGGGGGGGGGGGTCAACTAATATATCAGAAACGACCGAGAGTTTTGATGACAGGTTCAACTTCTTGCTAAGATTTGCATCTTGATAGTTTAATGAAATTAGGTCAAACTTGAGCTACAAGTAAATGCGATAGACTGCTCTTGAATTAAATGTCATTCTTTTCCGTAAGCAGAGTCGTCGGTGTGAGTGTCCAACTACCAGGAAATAACATTGGATTATGAGATCGTTCTTTTCCATTAAGAAAGTGCGAAGAATATTGGAACTGAATGCTACAAGCCAAGTTTCCAGACATATATAGTGGACCAATAGCATGTTGTACTTGCGGTTCCCATGTTTTATGAGTTTTCAACTTCCCAGCTAACCCTACCCACTTGAATGACTTTATGTCGATGTATCAAAATAAGGTCAAATTTGAACTACAATTAACAAATTGTAGGTTGCTTTGAAAGTTTTATGAAAAAATCTTTTGGAGGAACCCATTGAGTGGTCAATTAATATATCATAAACCATAGAGAGTTTTGACGACTGGTTTGACTTCTAGATAAGATTTGGCGTCTTGAATGAACCCCTTTTGAGAATGATCACATGAAACAAGGCCAGTGGGGAAATGATTTTTCTATTCTCTATGGGAAACCACAAGCTTGAGGTGCACCTTAGACTAAAAAATAATCTTATTTTCTCCACAATGTATAAGGTGAACCTTAGAGGATGCCACATACTAGGCCTTAAGGTGTGTTTTTTTACACATTGGGGATGCCCTTATAAGGGAAAATCAAATAGGAGTAATATATTTCTTTGCTTAGACATATGCTCACCTATGTCCACGCGTTGTACATGCTGAGAGTATAAAATGTTGGTAGGGTACGAGGGCATTAGCGAAGAGGAGTTAAAGGAGGTTCAATGTCAGAGCAAAGTTATGATGCATTCCTAACATGAGGTACTCCTGCAACCTTATAGTCTACACTCTACTAGTAGTAAATCTTAGGACATATGCACACAAAATGAATTGTGTGTTTTCTCTCTCCTTCGCTGCCTCTCACCAGCCATCCTCCATCTCTCCTCCCCTTTCCCCTCGCGCACTCATGGGGATATACAATTCGGGGTATGCCTAGAAGGACAATTCGACCAGCCCGAGTCCATAGCAAATGGGCCTGCAGGAATGGCGACTAGAAAGCGACTAAAGCAGAAGCATGGCGACTGAAAGCTGGAGGCCCACGAGCTTACATAGGCCTAATCGGATTAGGTCAAATCCTTAGAAACCTTAACAGATTCGGCTGTAATCCTGTAAACCCTACGGAGGTACCCCCTATATAAACCTCCCTAAGGTAATCTGCATACATACATGCTCTAAGCTACCCCATCTAAGTAACTCGCAGCCTATCCGCCGAGGTTGCCCACCTTGTAATCCACTCGCCGATAGTACAATCTAGCAGGAAGTAGGTCTTCACCCTACGGTGGGCTGAACCTAGGTAAATACCTTGTCTCTGGTTCCAATCTCACACCGCGGATGGCGACTAGCTCTTTCCCCAAATCGTATCAATCGCTACCCCTGGTAGTGACTACCATGGTCATTCCCACGATAGTGGAACCCACCGGGGGGCATAAACAAGTCTGAGATCTGTGGAGAGACCCTACATCACGGTCGACCAGCCAATCGCCATCGGTAGTATGATCACCAATGGCGGGTTCCTCTAGATCCTGCCGAGAAGCTACATCCTGGCATTGTGCCCAGTCACTCATGGCACGGTGATACCGGTCGGCACCATCAACCTCTTCGTCGGGTTCACAGAAATCATCGACTCGATGGAGACGGCGATCATCAGCAGATCGCCACCACACGATCTGCTCTCGGAGGAGCATATCCACTCCATCACCCAACTCGCCTCTGAGTACGAATAGGCCTCCGGCGATATGTCCAGGAGCGACGCAGCCACGAGCGACGCGGCCCTCCATGACCACGCCGACTCGGCGTCCCTTGCCTCGGTCGCCGGATCCATCACGACCACGTCATGCGAAGACTGAATCATGTTGTAGGATGGATGACAAGTACGCCATGAGGGGGTCCTCAAGGCATGCGGAAAAGAGGGGTGTGAGACATACGGTGTTCCAGGACGGTGAGCACACAAGTTTACCCAGGTTTGAATCCGCCGGCTTTGGACGGATCCTACTCCTGCTAGCAATCCAGTAATACAGCAGAGTCGGAATATGGGTTACAAGGGTTTGCCTGTGCGAGTTGAGATTGTGATTGTAAGGGTGTAACATCCCAAAACTTTAATCCAAGGTTTTTAAGATCCAAATCATCAAAATTAGGGTTAACAAAAACTTTTCCAATTAAAATTATTAAATCATTCATATGTGTGTGTGCATTTTAAATAGGAGTGGATTTGAATTGATAAGATTAGGTGATCCCTTACTTGTAAAATGATTCTTAGGTGAAATAAACATCATATAGATCATTCCCAAACAAATCCCAAAGAAAAACAAATCAAAATGAATAAAAGAAGTGCATGGTCATTTGTGCCATTTTAATCAACATGCCTACTTTAGCTAGTCCTAGAACTCAAAACCTAACAGAGAAAAGTGTGGATCTTTGCACCCCTTGATAGTACACATAAAGATGTACCAAGGCCCACCTTATGATCTGCCAAAAGCATTCAAACACTAAATTTAATTGGCAATTGAAAATTGAATCTATTTCATATGGGAAGATCACCCTATTCCAAAAACCATTCAAATGAGCTCAAAATTCAAAACCGAAGCACCCACAGAGTCTCAAGCTTATTCCTAGCACACCCACCAAAAATCTTTTCAAAATTCAAAAATAACTTTCTTGCGGCCATTTTCAAAATTCCTAGTACAGAGTTTTGCCCCCATTTGATCTCCATTTAATCCCTTTGTCTCCCTTTGATCAAACTAGGCCAGTAGCACCCCATCCCCTACCCCCTAGTGGTAATGCCAAGCCATGCCGAGCACATGCTTACCGGCCGACCATGCCATCTCCACAGCAGACTACCCCTCTCCCTCTCACCATGTCTACTAGCTAGCGCACACCTCACAGCCACCCTCTGTCCCCTCCCGAAGCGTAGCTGAGCCATGGACCACCGCCAATGCGTCGCGCCTAGTACGTCTGCACCATGCCGAGCACAAGCCAGAGCGCCGCGCCCGACACGCGTGCACAAGCCGCCCCTCGACCGCAGCCCGTGTCCACCGCTCCGCCACGACCCCAGGAACACGTCAGACATGCCCGTTCGCCGCCAAATGCACCACAGCCACCGCTCGCCATGGAAGCCGCCTCCTTTGCCGCTTAGAGTGTGTCCACCGCCCGATCGCACACCACCGCCCCTAGTCTCGCATTTACCCCGTAGAGCACCACAAGGAGACCAGCCACAGTCCCCTACCTCGAGCCACGCTGCTAGCACGCTGTGCAGCCCTCGCCGGAGCTGCCCGCCCATGCCTTTCGGTCACATCGTCGAGCTATAAAAGGAGGGCACCCCCAGCCAGTTTTGGCACACCACTGACCTCCTCTCACCTCACTAGACCTTCCCTACTTCTAGCCGGAGCCGCTCGAGCTCGAAGTCGCCGGAATTTCACCGGAGCTGGCCGCCTCTAGAGGAGAAGGGCCCCGCTGATTGCGACCACCCCCGGAGCTGCCTCGACCATCCCTGATTTCGCTGTCGACCACCAGTTCATTTGCCCCCATCGTCATCGTTCCTGGAACCCTGGTACGCCCCCTAAGCACCCCCACCAAGCCGCTAGGGTTAGAGTTCGCCAGCGACAGGTCCGTTGTTGACGACAAGCCCCAGCCGTTGATCCCCGTTCTAATCTAACGGCCCACATCGCCTCGTACCGCTTTGCGTGTTATGAGACTGTGACCGAAGGACCCCCTGTCAGTTGTGTCCCACGCCGCGTAGTGTCACTGGGCTGGCACGTTAGTTTTCCCGCGCGACCCATTTAGTTTGAATTAGGATTTTTCTATCTAGTTTAAACCTAGTTCTTTCCCCTAGTTTGAAAATCAATTCAGAGAGATTTACAAATCCAAATGGAGTGATTCCAATTTTATTAGAAAGCTACTAAAAATATCTACCCAAGCCCGTTGGATTTAACGCAATTATAGTTAGAGATCTCTCCTAGTAAAAATAACAAAACAGAAGTATTTGCACCTGGCAACATTATTATAAAATCACCCATGTTACTTTTGAGTTGATTCCAACTCTCAAAAATCACATTTCACCATACCTATCTGAATATGTAATAATATTATGGTTTACATGCAGTGAATTTGGACTAGTACCAAAATAATGCTATATAGGAATTTCTAGTCACTTTAAATCATTAAATAATGAACTTAAACCAAAGTAATTGTGATCCAACCTTTAAATCACATTACCACATGGTAGAATATGTGGTGATGACATGTGTCCACATGATCCCATATTTTAAGTGGTGAATATTAAATCTTAGTTAATTTTTCAATGAGTAGAAATTACTTTGCTAAAATAAAAAGGATGAAACTAGTTAATAAAACTTGTGATGCTTGTGATGATAATAGATCATCAAATGTGTGCCTTCTAGTGCTAATTAGACTAGTTAAGTGTTGTTTGGTGACTGTGTACTCCGTATGTATTTATAAACGATAGTACCGAGAAAGATTTCAAGGAGGATGAGTTCTACCAAGAAGAAGAAGAAGAAGAAAACTTCAACCACTACACTGCACAAGCCAAGCCACCATTAACAATGAAAGCTAACCCTTGCAAGCTAAATAATCTAAGAAAATGCATTAGGCATGCTTTGGGTATACCACTTTGAATGTTACTTACCCCAAGTATTATTTTCCAAGCTTTACTTCCTTTACTTTATCCAAGTCTTTAATTGTTTGAAGGTAGCATAAAGAGTATAAAACTTGACCTAGTTAGATAACTTTAGATGTCATTCTATGGAATGCGATTGATCCCATCATTTCCACCTTAGTGAACACTCTTAACTTAGTAGTTTAGAGTAGATAAAAACTTGAGTCACTTTAGATGGGAACACTTGGTGAAAATGAATTATGAAAACCTTGGAATGATGAGTCATTCTATTGAGATGTTTTGACATTTGTTGAGAAACCCAAATGGTTTATGATGATGAAAATATTGAGGCATGAGCCTTAACCTTTTTACAAAACTGATGGTTGGATTCGGATGCGATACCATTCCAAATTTACCGTACAACCACAATACATGAATTGGGTAAGGCTTAGCCGGAAGTTTATATGCATTAGTATTAGTTCCCTCGCGGGAGAGGTTTGAGCTGAGGCTACCTCTCAATGTTGTCCACCTATGCAGTACCCAAGATGACAAATGGTCATGGTTGGGAGACCATGCTCATAGGAGAGGTGCTTATACTAGGGTGTGTAAAGGAAAGGATATGTTTGATTATATGCATACTAAGTATGATGATTCAGGGTTATACCTGATAGATGTATCGAATCTTGTGGTGAAAGTGTACCACCTCTGTAGAGTGTCAAACTATTTGAATAGCCGCGTCCGCGGTTATGGACAGTTGGAATGACCATATTGTTTCATTGTCAGATGTTTTCAAAATGACTTATGAAATGAATGATGAATCTTGACTTGACCACAAGAGAGTTGTGACTATGACACTAGCGTCACAACTTAAGTGATTCTAGAACTTTATTTTATCTTTCTTTGCTTCCGAACTCAGCTTAGGTTTCAAACTTAACTTTATAGTTAAACTTAGAGTTAGCACTTTACTTTAGAATTATACTACTTGTTTGTGGTAGTTTGCGAGTACATAAAGAGTACTCATGGCTTTTGTCCCTTGCTATTCTCATGGCCAGACTATGCACGAGACTACCAAGATGATGGCCACCAGGACGGCTATTATAACTAGGACTATCTGCCTTCGTCAGCATTGCCTGTGCCCCTGAAGATGGACCCACCGCTACACTTATCTTTTGTTCCGCTGTTTCTTGTATTAAGACTAGATCATGAGATCCTTTATTTGTGTAAGACCTTATGTATGGTTTTTTATGGATGATGTACTGTGATATCCAATCTGTGAGGTCTCGCAAAAATGGTAATCCTTGGATTGAGAGGTATGGCATAACAGGCATCTGGGATTAAAAATCCGGGTGTTGACAAGTTGGTATCAGAGCCGTCCTGACCATAGGAGACCCTAGTTAGAATGGACATCCAAACAAAAACTTAGTTTCAAAACCAAAGTGAGTATTTATGAAAAACTATTTCCTCTCTTATCCTTGGGAATTCATTCTTTCTCAAAAATTCATGTTCCTCAAAATTCTTACATTACTACGTAAAATTCGACACACCTGATCACTTCACTAATTTCCTCATCCTTAATTCTTGTAGATGGAGACTCAGTTTAGCAAGTTCTACCAGTTGGGAAAGGGAGGTCAGCTGATCTTCGAGACAGATCTGGATTCACTGTCGGAGTTACTGGGACACCCACATCCGGAGTTTCTTGGAGCTCAACTTCCAGGACCCCTAGGAGGAGATTTACACTTGCTAGTCACCGCTGATCTTAGAGGAAGGATCGAAGCACCAACGTCCGGGAGAATCTAGTTCTCCGTGAGAGAGAACAACTGGGTAGATGAATTAGCCAGGGCAATGCATGAAGATCTCGCATGTCTATGTTCCCTTAGTTTCAACCAGATCCAAGGAACCTGTTTTTCTCACTATGCAAGGCGTGACTTCATGGGAATGCCGATGGAGATGCCAAGTCATCCAGCACTGAAGCGCTAAGTGGAGAACCTCGACTTCCTGTTGTACGATCGTTAGAAGGAGTTGGACAATGCTAGGGAGTTAGCCAACCACAACCATGCCATTGCCGACCAGAAGGCCCAAACTTTCTCACTACTAGTCAAGGATCGTCAGTCTCTTCGCCTCCAGCGCGAGAAGAAGGATCGTACCATCGCTCGTCTTTGCAAGAAGGTGGCCGACCTCGAGAAGACCGTCAAGGAGCAGGAAGCTCAGCTTGCAGCCAACGAGGAAGAAGATGAGGGTGAAGACATCCAGGGAGACATGGATTCTTACCTCAGCAATGATGATGACTTTCTGGAGGAGGATGTTGTGGACTTCTACACTGACAATGGGGACTCCGACTTCATCGATGATGAGTAGATGAACTAGAGCACTTTCGTACCATGAGATTGTATCGGCCCCACTGTATCGTAGCTTGTAGAATAGTTCTTCAAACCATCTGTTTACCTTTATTGTTGTGGTGTGTGTTGTATCGTGTGTTTGCTTGCATGAATGAAATGGAGTTAGTTGCAAAACCCGAGTCAAACTCAAAGTTTTAGTTTTGAAACCAAAACCATGAACCTTAGAACTTCCCTCTTACCCCCGTATCTACCTCAATCTTTAGATGACTCGTGGAAACCAAGGAGGGAATAGCTCGTCGCAAGACCCCATGCTGCAAATTATGCAGATGTTAGTTGCAGGCCGTCAAGCAAGCAGGGTAGAACGCCAAGCTAACTTAGCAACATTGCAGCAAATAGCTCAGATGGCCCAAAACAACCAAGGACATGGAAACCAGGATCACCATGGATCCAAACTCAAAAACTTCCAGAATACCAGTCCCCCAATCTTTAGTACTTCAGAGAACCCCCTTGATGCTGATGACTGGTTACAGACAATGGAAAATAACTTAGAAGATGCAGGAGTTGATGACAACGAGAAGGTTCTTTTTGCCACCCACTATTTGGCAGGAGATGCAAGAGCATGGTGGAACAATATCCGCACCATGAACCATGGTCAATTGATGACATGGGAAGCCTTCAAAATCAAGTTCAGTCGCACCCACGTGCCGCAAGGCCTAGTCACCCGACTAAGGGATGAGTTCCGCGACTTGAAGCAAGGCAGAATGACTGTGGTGGAATACCGTGACAGATTCCTGTCGCTTGCAAGGTATGCACCTGATGAGATCAACACTGAGGCCAAGAAGAAGGAGAGATT
Organism: Avena eriantha; assembly: GCA_910589775.1. NCBI lineage: Eukaryota > Viridiplantae > Streptophyta > Magnoliopsida > Poales > Poaceae > Avena > Avena eriantha. The sequence goes on from OU342742.1 coordinate 354,961,446, forward strand.
CTTGAACGGACTACATGATGAGATGCGACTGTTCTGGTCAACATCCGCTTCCAGGATCTCGAAGAGCTAGTCGACTCTGCCATTCATATGGAAGGGAAGATTAACCAGGCAAACGACAACCGTAAACGTCATATGATGCAGAAAACTAGATCCAGCAGTCACCAGAAGTACCATCCCAACCCCTCACTAGGATATGCACCAAGAAACAATCGACCCCCAATGTCTCACCCAAGCTACCCCAACCGTAGCAGAGGCAATGTGAAGTCCGGAGGAAATAATCACAACTCCGGAAATGCCAACAACTTCAATCATGCATGTCCCAAGAGCAACAACAACAACAACACTGCACCCAGAACTGTCAGCAATGCTGTGCCTGTCGCAGTAAAGGACAAGTTCCAGATCACTTGTTTCGAGTGTGGAGTGAAGGGTCACTATTCCAATGAGTGTCCCAAGAAGACTGCCGTCACTGCCAATGTGAATGCCCCAGCTCAACAGTAGCGTCGTGTTCAACCAGGGAGAAGATTTGCCCCAGGGAACCCTCACAACCGCAACGGTCGTCTCTTCCACATGAACGCCGAAGAAGCCTAAGAAGCGCCAGATGTAGTGCTGGGTATGTTTTCTATCAACTCAGTATTAGCAAGAGTATTGTTTGATTCTGGAGCATCGCATTCATTTATCACCGGAGAATTTGCATGCACTAGTAAGATTCACCCAACCAACCTGAAGCATGTCATGATAGTTCAAATCCCCGGTTCAACCACCAAAGCTAGAAAAATTTGTAAAGCTGTGCCTATCAGAATACATGGGATAGATTTTTATGCCAACCTAATTGTACTTGGAACCAAAGGATTGGAAGTAGTACTAGGTATTGACTGGATGTCAAGGCATAAAGGACTGATAGATTGTGCTAAGAAAGACATCACCATGACCAGTACCTTTGGAGTCATAGTAGAGCATATCTCTGAAACCTTACCCCGTCGATTCAAGTGCAACAAGAGTGTAGCCCTGCCCACCATTGAACAAGTCAGAGTAGTCTGCGAATACCCCGACGTATTCCCAGATGAATTGCTAGGTATGCCCCCAGATAGGGATATTGAGTTCATTATCGAACTAATCCCCGGAACCAGACCCATAGCCAACCCTATAGCATGAACCCCTCAGAGTTAGTGGAACTGAAGAAGCAGTTGGATGCCATGTTAGCAAAAGGCTTGATTCAACCAAGCGCATTGCCATGGAGATCACAAGTGTTATTCGTGGACAAGAAAGATGGAGGCAACCATCTGTGCACAGATTACAGAAAGTTGAATGATGTCACCATCAAGAATAAGTACCTTTTCCAAAGATAGACGATCTATTTGATCAATTGACGGGAGCTCAGGTATTCTCAAAGATTGATCTTAGGAAAGGTTATCACCAACTTAAGATTCGTGCAATGGATATTCCCAAGACCGCCTTTACTACTCGTTATGGTTTATACGAGTATACGGTTATGTCTTTTGGATTATCCAATGCCCCTGCTTATTTCATGAATCTCATGAATAAGATCTTTATGAATTTCCTAGATAAGTTTGTAGTTGTGTTTATCGACGACATCCTTATCTACTACAAGTCATAAGAAGAGCATGAGCAACATCTGAGAATCATCCTAGAAACCGTGAGAGAACATTGGTTATATGCCAAGTTCAGCAAGTGTGAGTTTTGGCTGAAAGAAGTACGATTCCTAGGACATATTGTGTCTGCCAGAGGAGTCTCTATTGATCCAGCCAAGATCAAAGATATCGAAGAATGGGAAGCCCCAACCACTCAGACCCAAGTCCGTGCATTTCTCGGATTAGCAGGATATTACCGCAAGTTCGTAGAAGGATTCTCGAGCATCGCCAAACCATGACCCAATTGCTGAAGAAGGACAAAAAGTTTGAATGGACAAACAAATGTGAAGCGAGTTTCTAGGAGCTGAAGAAGAGATTGATATCAACCCCAATATTGATCATGCTAGACATCAAGAAGCAGTTTGATGTATATTGTGATGCATCCAAGATTGGTCTCGGATGTGTGTTGATGCAAGAAGGCAAAGTCATCGCGTATCTGTCTGGACAACTGAAGCAGCATGAGCACAACTATCCTACCCATGATCTTGAACTAGTAGTCGTAGTTTTGGCATTAAAGACATGGCGTCATTATCTGATGGGTAATCGCTGTGAGATTTACTCATATCACAAGAGCTTGAAATATATTTTCATTCAAAAGGAGCTGAATATGAGGCAAAGGAGATGGATAGAGTTAATCAAGGATTATGACCTTGACATTCAATATCACCCCGGCAAAGCCAATGTGGTAGCGGATGCTCTTAGCAGATTGCCGTGTAGGCTTAACACTATGATCAAGGAGAAGCCGCCAAGTTTATATGAGGAGTTGAAGCAGTTCAGAACTGAACTAGTTAGCAAAGGATTCTTAGCTAGCATTGAACTTCAACCCACTTTGATTAGCCAAATTAAGGAAGCCCAGAAGGGAAATGAAAGTATCAACGGAATCATATGTCGTATTGGTACAGGAAAGGTACCTCGATTCACGGAAGATGAAGAAGGAGTGTTGTGGTACAAAGGACGTATCTGTGTGCCAGCAGATTCAGAGCTGGAGCAAGTTATCATGCAGGAAGCTCATGATACTCTTTATTCTATCCTCCTCGGAGGAACAAAGATGTATCAAGATTTGAAAGAGCAATTTTGGTGGCACAAGATGAAGAGATGAATCGGAAGCAACATCGCCAAGTGTGACATCTGTCAAAGAGTCAAAGGAGAACATCAGAGACCTCCAAGACTGTTGCAACCATTGCAGATTCCGGAATGGAAATGGGATTCCGTCGGAATGGACTTTATCACTGGTTTGCCTACTTCTAGTAGGGCAAATTACTCAATCTGGGTCATAGTTGATAGACTGTCCAAGGTAGCTCACTTTATCCCTGTCAAGAATACCTACCAAAGTTCGAAGCTAGCAGAACTATATATTGCTAGGATTGTTAGTCTGCATGGAACCCCCAAGACCATAGTATCAGATCGAGGAACCCAGTTTACCTCCAGATTGTGGCAGAAAGTTCAGGAAAGGATTAGGAACCAAGTTGAATTTCAGCACCGCTTATCACCCGCAAACTGATGGATAGGCTGAGAGAGTCAACCAGATCCTAGAGGATATGTTAAGAGCTTGTCTGCTATAGTACGGATCAAAATGGGAAGACTGCCTGCCTTCCACATAATTCTTATATAACAACAGTTACCAACCTAGTTTGCAGATGGCACCATTTGAATTCCTATACGGAAGGAAGTTTCGTACCCCCTTGAATTGGTCGCAAGTAGGAGAGAGTCAGATCTTTGGACCCGACATTCTCCGAGAAGTCGAAGAGAAGGTTCACAAAGTCTGTGATCACCTCAAGACCGCCCAATCCAGACAGAAGAGCTATGCTGACAAAATAAGAAGAGACCTGACTTTCGATGTCGGAGATTTTGTATATCTCAAGGTTTCACCATTGAAAGGAACTCAGCGCTTTAGTCTTAAAGGAAAGTTATCCCCCAGATATATCGGGCCCTTCAAAATTCTGAACCGCCGAGGAGAAGTATCGTATCAATTGGAACTGCCTGAAGAGATGTTAGCCATCCACAATGTGTTCCATATCTCGTTACTTCGCAAATGCCTAGAAGTGCCAGAGAAGACTGAAGTTTTCAAGAACATCGATCATAGAGCTGTCGAGATCAACAATGACCTGACATATCAGGAAGTACCCATCCGTATCTTAGAAGAAGCTTATAGAACTACCAGGACCGGGAGCATCAAGTTTCTCAAGATTCAATGGAGCAATCATACCGAAGACGAAGCCACTTGGGAGCGAGAAGATTACATTAGGACATTGTTCCCAGATCTCTTTAGTTCCTAGTTTTCTTTGTAAATCTCGGGACAAGATTTTGTTTAAGGGGGGAGGTTTGCAACATCCCAAAACTTTAATCCAAGGTTTTTAAGATCCAAATCATCAAAATTAGGGTTAGCAAAAACTTTTCCAATTAAATTTATTAAAGCATTCATATGTGTGTGCATTTTAAATAGGAGTGGATTTGAATTGCAAGAATTAAGTGATCCATTACTTGTAAAATGATTCTTAGGTGAAATAAAGATCATCTAGATCATTCCCAAAAAAATCCCAAATAAAAACAAATCAAAATGAATAAAAGAAGTGTTTTGGCAGGCAAATCCATTACTTGTATGCGGCCATTTTCACAAACACTTGGCAGGCAAGAATCAAAGTCTAAACATAGCTCACTGTTTTGTATAGATTTTTGCCCCCATCTGATCTGCATTTAATCCCTTTGTCTCCCTTTGATCAAACCAAACCAGTAGCACCCCATTCCCTACCCCCTAGTGGCAATGGCAAGCCATGCCGAGCACATGCTTGCCGGCCGACCATGCCATCGCCGCAGCAGACCACCCCTCTCCCTCTCACCATGTCTACTAGCTAGCTCACACCTCACCGCCACCCTCTGTCCTCTCCCCAAGCGCAGTCGAGCCATGGACCACCGCCAATGCGCCGCGCCCAGTGCGTCTGCACCATGCCGAGCACACGCCAGAGCGCCGCGCCCGACACGCGTCTACACGCCGCCCCTTGACCGCAGCCCGCGTCCACTGCTCCGCCACGACCCCAGGAACACGCCAGACATGTCCGTTCACCGCCATTTTCACCACAGCCACTACTCGACGTGGAATCCGCCGCCTCTGCCGCTCAGAGCGTGCACACCGCCCGACCGCATACCACCGCCCTAGTCCCGCATTTACCCTATAGAGCACCGCAAGGAGACCATCCACTGTCTCCTACCTCGAGCCACACCGCTAGCAAGATGTGCAGCCCTCGCCGAAGCCGCCCGCCCATGCTTTTCGGTCGCACCGTTGAGCTATAAAAGGAGGGCACCCCCAGCCAGTCTCGGCACACCACTCACCTCCCCTCACCTCACTGGACCTTCCCCACTTCTAGCCGAAGCCGCTCAAGCTCGCAGTCGCCAGAATTTCACCGGAGCTGGCCGCCTCTGGAGGAGTAGGGCCCCGCTGATTGCGACCGCCCCCAGAGCTGCCTCGACCATCCCTGAGTTCACCGTCGACCACCAGTTTGTTTTCCCCCATCGCCGTTGTTGTTGGAGCCTTGGTATGCCCCCTAAGCACCCCCATCGAGCCGCTAGGGTTAGAGTTCGCCAGCGACAGGTCCGTCATCGACGACAAGCCCCAACCATTGATCCCCGTTCTAATCTAACGACCCACATTGCCCCGTACCGCTTCGCGTGTTATGAGACTCTGACCAGTGGACCCCCTGTCAGTTGTGCCCCACGCCACGTTGTGTCACTGGGCCGGCCCGTTAGTTTTCCCGCGCGACCCATTTAGTTTGAATTAGGTTTTTTCTATTTAGTTTAAACCTAGTTATGTCCCCTAGTTTGAAAATCAATTCGGAGAGATTTACAAATCCAAATGGAGTGATTCCAATTTTGTTAGAAAGCTACTGAAAAGATCTACCAAAGCCCGTTGGATTTAATTCAATTAGAGTTAGAGATCTCTCCTAGTAAAAATAACAAAACAGAAGCATTTGCACCATGCAACATTTTTATAAAATCAACCATGTTAGATTTTGAGTTGATTCCAACTCTCAAAATTCACATTTCACCATACCTATCTGAATATGTAATAATATTAAGGTTTACATCCAGTGACTTTGGACTAGTATCAAAATAATGCTATATAGGCATTTCTAGTCACTTTAAATCATTAAATAATAAACTTAAACCAAAGTAACTGTGATCCAACCTTTAAATCACATTACCACATGTTAGAATATGTGATGATGACATGTGTCCACATGATCCCATATTTTAAGTGGTGAATATTAAATCTTAGATAATTTTTCAACGAGTAGAAATTACTTTGCTAAAATAAAAACGATGAAACTAGTTAATAAAACATGTGATGATAAAAAGGATGAAACTAGTTAATAAAACATGTGTGCCTTATAGTGCTAATTGGACTAGTAAGTTTTTTTTGGTGATTGTGTACTCCGTATGTATTTATAGACGATAGTACCGACCAAGCTTTCGAGAAGGAGGAGTTCTACCAAGAAGAAGAAGAAGAAAAGTTCAACCACTGCACTGCACAAGGCAAGCCACCATTAACAATGCAAGCTAACCCTTGCAAGCTAAATAATCTAAGCAAATGCATTAGGCATGCTTTGGTTATACCACTTTGACTGTTACTTACCCCAAGTATTATTTTCCATGCTTTACTTCCTTTACTTTATCCAAGTCCTTTAATTGTTTGAAGGTAGCATAAAGGGTATAAAACATGACCTAGTTAGATAACTTTAGATGTCATTCTATGGCATGAGATTTATCCCATCATTTCCACCTTAGTGAACACTCTTAACTTAGTAGTTTAGAGTAGATAAAAACTTGAGTCACTTTAGATGGGAACATTTGGTGAAAATGAATTATGAAAACCGTGGAATTATGAGTCATTCTATTGAGATGTTTTGACATGTGTTGAGAAACCCAAATGGTTTATGATGATGAAAATATTGAGGCATAAGCCTTAACCCTTTTACAAAATTGATGGTTGGATTCGGATGCGATACCATTCCAAATTTACCGTACAACCACAATACCTGAATTGAGGCTTAGACGGAAGTTTATATGCATTAGTATTAGTTCCCTCCCAGGAGAGGTTTCAGCTGAGGCTACCTCTCAATGTTGTCCACCTATGCAGTACCCAAGATGACAGATGGTCATAGTTGGGAGGCCATGCTCATAGGAGAGGTGCTTATACTAGTGTTTGTAAAGGAAAGGATATGTTTGATTATCTGCATACTAAGTATGATGATTCAGGGTTATCCCTGACAGATGTATCGAATCTTGTGGTGAAAGTGTACCACCTCTGTAGAGCGTCAAACTATTCGAATAGCCGCGTCCGCGGTTATGGATAGTTGGAATGGCCATACTATTTCGTTGCCAGATGTTTTCAAAATGACTTATGAAATGAATGATGAATCTTGACTTGACCACAACAGGGTTGTGACTATGACACTAGCTTCCCAACTTAAGTGATTCTAGAACTTTATTTTATCTTTCATTGCTTATGAACTCATCTTAGGTTTCAAACTTAACTTTATAGTTAAAGTTAGAGTTAGCACTTTACTTTAGAATTATACTACTTGTTAGTGGTAGTTTGCGAGTACTTAAAGGGTACTCATGGATTTTGTCCCTGGCTATTCTCATGGCCAGACTATGAAGGAGACTACCAAGATGATGGCCAGCAGGACGGCTATGATAACTAGGACTACCTGCCTTCGTCAGCATTGCCTGTGCCCCTGAAGACGGACCCCACCGCTACACTTATCTTTTATTCCGCTGTTTGTTGTATTAAGACTGGATCATGAGATCCTTTATTTGTGTAAGACCTTATGTATGGTTTGTTATGGATGATGTACTGTGATATCCAATCTGTTATGTCTCGCAAAAATGGTAATCCTGGGATTGCGAGGTATGGCATAACAGGCATCTGGGATTAAAAATCCGGGTGTTGACAAAGGGGTGCCCTAAAGGCTCTCCCTAGGATGGCTTATATAGATGTCCGGCCTAGGGTTTACAGGAGAGATCTGTCAGGCTACGTCTAAGAGTCAGTCACAAAGTACATATTGAACTAGAAGTAACACTATGGGCCTATGTCAGTAAGTCTTCTAGGCCTTCCCGTAGCCAGACTAGACTCTGTCTTTTCTCCCTGACTGGGCCGCCCGTGAAGCAAATCTCTAACCCGAAGTGGGCCACCCTAGTCAGTGAGGAACTATGAGGATACCCGGAAAGTATATCCCCAACAGCATCCCCTGGAAGTCTCCAAGATCCAAAGTCGGATTCATCATCGTCTAGCTTGATCTTCGGCTTGCAGAATCTTCAAAACAAAAAATACGATCCGGGTCTCAAAAATAAGTCGGACCTATCAACATGTTACTCAGATTTCTAGCTTGATTTTCAAACTAAACTGGAACCAGGGCCGGCCCACAGGCCGGGCAAAAGGTTCGCTCGCACTGGGCCCCCGCGAGCCAAGGGCCCCGGGCCAGGTATTAGTTCTACTACTTCTAGTTAAAATTTCTGGTTTTTGGTCTAAAAAAAGGTCAAAAAGGCCCATGTTCAGCCTAGGCAGATCAGTACGTACGGAGCATAGCATTCAATCCATTGCTCAGGTAAAAAACCCAGTCATTACAGTATGACGCTCTAAGCTCTCTTCTCCTCTAACCTTTCTTTCGCTCCACCAAATGAGATGTCACATCTGCTCCTTCCCAAACGGCACGACCACCATCGTGCCTTTCTAAAATTACTAAATGTGAAAGGCGCATCTCGATCGTTTCCCAAATTTCCCCCTTCAATTTTTAGCGATTCTATGGTTTGCCGATCAAATAGTCGTTTGAGACTAGATTCTAGACAGGTAAATTTGTGTCCACCCTTACCGCTGCTCCACATACCTCAAGAAGTCAAGAATCAAGGTATCCATAGGCAAAACGAAAACCTATGGGGTGTGATTTTGATTGGATCTGAGAGACTGAGAGTGCTGACTGCTGAAGAGAAAAGGAAAGAATTCTTTATTTCATGAAGGTGTGGTCTTCTTGTTCATGCTATAGATCAAGTTTACATCTGAATCGAGCCAGGTGCTTCCGTTCCCTATTTTATTCTTTTTTATGCAACCTGTATTTTGGTGATATGTCTATTGGAAAGAAGTTATCTGGTTCCTTCCTTCCATGATTACTCCACTTGATCGAGATAAGTATTGTTATTTTAGAGTTAAAAGATTAGTTTATGCTGTCATTTGAGAGTCAAAAAATCATGGATCTATGCTATGTATCGAATATTACTTTTTTATAATGAAATATGAAGTTTTTTAGCTTGAAATATATTGTTTTAATAGTTTTGTGTGTGAATAAGGGCCCTTGTTGTCATTTTGCACCTGGGCCCCGTATAAGTATGGGCCAGCCCTGACTGGAACTTGGTCCCTGACGTCAAATGACACTGGTCATGGTCAAGTCACATCATCTAACAAACATCCTATCAGCACGACCGTTGGTGGGTCCGTCGTTCGCGGAACCGAGGCGCCGTTTCAATGCGTACGCGGAGATCAAGGCAACGTAATCATCGTGTGGGTCCTTCCCAGTTCCTTCCACGACGCGTGGCGGTTACACAGTGCTGTTTGCACGATTCTTGGCGCGGTTAGGTGGTTATAAGGGGTGAGCATTTCTTTTCCTCATCTTCACATGTTCCCTTGCCGTTCCTTCTCCTCCATTTCTCCCTCGCGCACAAAGTTCTCCTGCCTCCCAGATTCCCAGAGCCAGCCCTCTAAGGTCACCGGCGCACCGGAGAAATGGCTTCCTCTTCATCATCCGGCTTGGCAGCAGCAGCGGCAGCGGCGGCGGCGACGGCAGCGGCCGAGAAGGAGAGCAACCGGGGGGTTTGGATCCTGTGCCTCCTCGACGACAAGAAACTCCGCGGCGTGGAGAGTGAAGGTCTCCTCCGTGCTGGCGACTAGGGAGCGGTTCCGGCGAAACCATCCCCAACCCGCACGTAGAAAAGCGGGTACACTTCGGCACCCACCTCGACAGAGGTTTGTCTTTCCCTCTCTCGGAATTATTTTCCGAGGTGATTGATCACTATGGCGTTCAGCTTCACCATCTCCCCCGGAACTCCATCTTAGATATGAGTTCTTAGGGAGCTTTGTGCGAGGGGTATCTCGGCATTAGGCCGAGTCTTACTTTGTTCTGGTATTATTTTCATCTCCAGAGAAACTCCATTACCGCTGGTAATCCTTACATTACCGGCACTATTAGCCTTTCAGTTAGACGCGAGCATGTTTATCCTCGTATTCTAGCTAGTGAGTCGGTCAAACAATGGCCATCCAATTTCTTTTACCATAAGGATATTCCTGCTCCCGGCAAAGATACTACTTTGCTGGCTTTCATCAACAGAGCTGCCACGGCCCAACCATCTTGGGATGAGGCCCCTCTGGCTCTCAGTGATGATCTGATCCTCAGCAAGAGGCGAATCGAATACCTGATGAAACACAAGGGCCTGAAAGGGTCCGACTTAGTCCAGTGCTGGGTATCATGCCGGATCTAGCCTCTCCAGTACCACGGCGACCGACTAATGCATTCCATCATGGCTTCAAAACAAGACTCCCTCCGCATCTTCCCCAATGCGCTGAAGCCACAGGACTACATAAGCCAGATTAAATGGCTGATTAAGGAGCGGATTGAGAGAAAGATCCCGGATGTGTCTCTAGACATGCACACAGCGGAAGACCCTGTAGTTCCAGTAAGCTTTAACAATAAACCCTTTTATGTGTTTCACCTTTTAAGTTATTTCGCAATATTGAAATATTTTCTACTTTTTAGTTTGACGACCTCCTCGAGTCAGAGTTGGCTCCTCTCGAAGGGTATCCTCCGGAGTTTTCTTAGGAGGAGGAATAGGTCCCACTGCCGGACGTTGTACCCAGGAAGTGCAAAGCTCCGAGGAGGTGCTAGTTGTGAAGAGGTAAGTTTCAACACAAGTTCTGACTTTGTACCTTACTCATAATTTCTTCCGAGATGTAATGTTTTCTGGTTTATCACATTCTTAGAGCTAAACAGCTCGTCAAGGGCAAGGGGAAGGGAACTTCTTCGAAGCCCTTGCGGCAGACGAAGCTAACTATGGCTTCTCCTGACACGGCTCCTCCAACTCCTGCCCCACAACCTTCGACAACACCGGTGATCACTCCATCTCCGGTTGTCGCAGAAGATCTGGCTCCTTCAACGGGGCCAGCGACCCTTGAGTTGCAAACTGACGCCACCATGGGTGGCTCAGGATTAGATAAGGGTGAACCCTATTTGGGTAATGATCCCTCGGCAGAGACTTTCACCGAAAACCTCCTAAACAATCCGGGACTTGCCAAATTTGGCTTGTCTCGGAAATCTGCGGAAGAAATCAAGCTTCTGGCCCGGCAATGCCTAGAGATCCGAAATCTCTCTGCCGAAGAAGAAGCACAAGAAGCGGAGGAAGTCAAGTACTCCGACTTTCTTGAACAAGTCCACCTTCGCGACGAGGGACTTAGAGCTGGTGTTGTTCCACCACCTCTGGTTATTCCACTCACCCTCGCCGAGAAGGTTCCCACCGAAGTGAACATGTGCCCGAGCAAGCTCTCACATGAACATCATGTAAGTCAGAATTCCAACTCACGTTTTTCTTTATTGTACTTTATATCATATCCTCTAGCCCCCAAGCATGAAGTAGGATATACAATCCGGGTTTATGCTTCCTTAGGATACCAAAGAATGAACTAGTGTAGCCCCCAAGGCTCATGCTGATATTAGTAACAATATTAGCCCGAGTCTTTAGTAGACTTCTGACTCTGGGTATTCTGACTTACAGAAAGTTAATTCATATAACCAGGATTTGTTGAAGAATATTTGCAACAAGCAGAGAGAGATCAAGGCTCTCCGACTTGAAAATGCTGAGCTGAAGGTTTCTAAGGATGAGGCTGAACATAAACATTCCGAGACTCAAGCCTTGTCCTGTATTTTCATAGTCGATTTTTTTTGCTGAACTATTGTTCTTTTGTCTTACAACACTGGTAGAACAAGCCTGTGCTATGATTGAAGAGGCCGAGAACCTTAAAACCCTAGTGGTGGAGAATAAAGAACTTTGCCAAGAGCTGGATAAGCTCAAGGAAGATCATGAGAGGAGCATCGCTCAAATTCTCGAATCCACCTCCATGGCCACTAATGAACGTGATCGTAAGATTGCTTCTCAAGATCAGAAAATCTCGCATCTCAACAATGAGCTTTGCAGAGAGAAGGATCTTTCCGAGGCGCTCCGGGCTGAACTCCGGTGTCTTCGAGGAGAGAAGACCAAAGTTGACGACGTCATCTTCGGTATGTTCCATCTCTCTGACTTGTCTATATTCTTCGATTCTTTCAATGTCAGATTTTCTTAACCATTTTTGTGTTATGTGTATAGGTCTTCTAAACTTGACGGACTCCACCTCTGCCACGCCGCGCACCCACCGGCTTACCCAAGTCGGTGATCTGCTTCATGACTTCTACCAATCCATTGAGGATATTGGCGAAGCTCTCAAGGTTCCGGACATGCATAGCATGTCCGACTTTCAGGTGCCGGACAAGGCAAAGGAGATGCCGCAACTTGTCCAGGACTGGAACATGTCCTACGCGCGATCCGTGGCGCAGAACGATCTTACCATGGTCATGAGCCACCATGGAAGCATGGAGATATGGCAAGTGACCAGAGGGTATTCTACGGTGGATGAAGATGGACATGAGCAAGACATCAAGGCCATTATCGACTCCTGCACCGGATATGGATGTCTTGGAGCTGACTTAACCAGCTACGACACCCCTTTCTTCAAAGCGTGGACACACCGCCTCCGCCTCCGGAAGAAGCAGCTGAAGTTTCCGACAATGAACAGACCGTATTGGATCTGAACATCTCGGAACATTATCAAACCGAGGCAGATGCATCCAGCGAGCCGACAGTACCTACCTCTTCTCCTGCATCATAGATCATCAGAAAACAAATGTGTTATTCTGAAAAACATTATGGATATGTAAATATGTAGCATGATACTTTTGGCTAGTGCTAAGTTTTAATCTATTTCGCACTTTTGGCTTTAAATTTTTGTGTGCCTGAAGTGTTTACACAAGCACTTGTAGTTTTATGCCTATACTTATCGTTTATCTGGCTTTCCACCTCGTCCCTTTCATGAGCCGGCTAAACCTTCTGCACGGAAACTTTGTCAAGCAACGAAGCTCAATTGCTAAACCAGTTTAAACTCGGAAACAAAGCCGAATTCCAGTACCAACAATTCACTACTCGGAAAATACTCGCATCCGGCAATCATACAAATAACCAAAGTATAGACTATGAAATTTAGAGTTATACCTGAAGGTAGCATTTTTAGAATCGGAAATCTAAACCAGAACAAACATGAGCATAAAGTACTTTCAAGTATTCTGGGATTTTTGACTGTGCCATGATCATTCGGAAATAAGATGGCAAAAACTTCTCAGAAAAACTTGAGGCAACCAAAACTTTTATTTCTCATAGAACATGTACATATTTACGATTACAAAGAAGGATAAACTAAGAATAAAAGGGACGTAGCTGAGCAATATTCCAGGGTCTATCTAACTCATCCGGATTTGTACTGCCTCCAGCTCTCTTTCTCTTCTTAGTAGCAGGTCTTTCTTTGACTGGCCTCATATTAGTTAAGTAGTATGAACCATTGTGCAGTACTCGACTAACTAAAAATGGCTCTTCCCATACTGGGGAAAGTTTGTGCTTTCTATGTTGCACAAGACGGAGAACCAAATCTCCTTTATTGAAAGATCCGTTTCTGACTCTCTAGCTATGATACTTGTGTAACTTCTGCTGATAGGCTGCTGATCTCATTTCAATAACTACGCGAACTTTTTCGACTAAGTCGTGATCATTTTGTCGAGAAATCTCGGCATCCTCTTCGACATATGCCGCCACTCTAGGAGAAGTGTGAATCAAATCACTAGGAAGAACTGCTTCTACGCCATAGACCAAGAAGAAAGGTGTGTATCCGGTTGACCTGTTAGGAGTTGTTCGTAAACTCCATATTATAGAGGGTAATTCCTCTGCCCAAGCCCCCGTAGCACGTAGTAGTGGTGCTTCGAGTCTCGGTTTTAGGCCCTGCAGGATTAAACCATTTTCTCTTTCGACTTGTCCATTAGCTTGTGGATGTGCGACTGATGCAATATCAAGCCAGATATTTTGTTCATTGCAGAATTAGGACAATTCTCCCATACAAAAACTCCCGTTGTCCGTGATAATACTGTGCGGATAACCATACCGGATTATAACATCCTCGACAAATCTTTTGGCTGTTGCTCCATCACAACTAGTGACATGTTTAGCCTCAATCCATTTGGTGAACTTATCCACCATCACTAAGAGGTGAGTAAATCCACTTGGAGTCCGTTTAAACGGTCCTACCATGCTAAGCCCCTAGACCGCAAAAGGCCATGTTATAGGTATTTTTCGCAACTGATCAGCCGGAACATGAGATTGTTTGGCGTATTTTTGGCAGCCCTTGTACATCTTAACCAGCCGTTCGGCATCTTCCTTGGCTTTAAGGCAGAAAAAACCGTGCCTGAAAGCTTTTGCCACTAAAGATTTGGCTGCAGCGTGGTGACCACACTCGCATTCATGCATTTTCTTAGGATTTCCACTCCTTCTTCCAGAGATACGCAGCGCTAAAATACCCCAAATACACTCCGCTTATAGAGCTCACCACTAACTATAGTATAGGCTTTTGCTCGTTGGACAATTTGTCGGCTCAGAAACTCATCTTCGGGTAATTTACCATCTACCAAATAGTCAAGGTAGGGCTGAGTCCAGCTAGGAATTATAGCCAGAACTACTATCAAAGGTGAGTCGGATTTGGTCAGATATTCCTCGTCCACTCCCTTTATTGAGGAACTTTGAGGTGCTCTAAAAATGCGCCATCCGGAACCTCTTTCCGTGTAGAGCCTATCCGAGATAAGGCATCTGCTTCCTCATTTTCTGCTCGAGGGATGTGTTGAACCTCAAACCCTTCGAACGATTTAGATAAATCATCCACGACAGCTTTATATGCTGCCATGTGTTTATTTGCATTACAAATATCCGACACTTTCTAAGCAAGAAGATCCGAATCTCCGTAACACATCAAACGTCGGATGCCGATATCCTTAGCTATCCGGATTCCATGTAGCAGTGCTTCATACTCGGCAATATTATTTGTCGCTATGAAGTGGATCTGCAACACGTATAGAAGGTTATCTCCTTGGGGTGATTTGAGCACCACGCCAGCCCATGAGCCCCCACGAGCCTTAGACCCATCAAAGTATAGGGTCCAATGTTCTAACTAAGGGAGGATCATATTCTCCTTCGTCTCTGTCCAATCAGCAAAAAAATGGCAAGGATTTGGGATTTGATTGCTGTCCGAGGTTTGTACTCAATATCAAAAGCTGAGAGCTCTATGCCCCATTTGGCGACGCGTCCTGTGGCGTCACTGTTGTTGATTATATTCTCATGGGAGTTGTGCTCACCACGGTAATTGGATGCTCCTGAAAATAATGTCGTAACTTACGAGATGCTAAGAACACACCGTAAGCCAACTTTTGATACTGCGGATACCGCTGTTTTGATTCTGTTAGGACCTCGCTGACAAAATAAGTCGGACGCTGCACCAAGTGTTCCTGATTTTCCTCCGGTCTCTCCACTACCGTGAAGATACTAATGACTTTGTTGGTCACAGCAAGATAAAGCAACATTGGTTCCTGCGGTTCCGGTGCAGCGAGGATAGGAGCAGATGAGAGTACTTTCTTCAGGTCTTGTAATGGAGCTTCAGCTTCGTCGGCCCACACAAAATCTTTGGTCTTTTTCAGGAGTTTGTATAGTGGTGCGGCTCTTTCACCGAGCCGTCTTACAAACCGACTGACTGCAGCGATGCAGCCAGTTAGTCTCTGTACGTCCTTCAAGCGGGTTGGCCTGGAAATATTGAGTATAGCCTTGATTTTGTCTCGGTTCACCTCTATGCCTCTTTGAGACACAATGAAACCTAATAATTTTCCGGCTGGAATTCCAAAGAAACCTAATAATTTTCTGGCTGGATTAAGCATTATGTTGTATTTTCGTAGATTGGCAAACGTTTCCTCTAAGTCAGAAATCAGCGTTTCCTTCTTTTTGGACATTACCGCAATATCATCCACATATGCGTGTACATTGCATCTTCTTTTATCGTGGAAGCAATGTTGCATTGTGCGCTGGTACGTAGCTCCTACGTTCTTTAGCGCAAAAGGCATCGTAACAAAACAGAAGGTTCCGAAGGGGGTTATGAATGAAGTTTTGACTTTGTCAGATTCCTTCATCCGAATTTGGTGATAACCTGAATATGCGTCAAGAAAATAGAGGAGTTTCGAGGCGGCCGTAGAATCGATAACTTGATCAATTCTAGACAGAGCAAATGGATCGTTTGGACAAGCCTCATTCAAGGCAGTATAATTAACACACATCCTTAAATTAGTGGTGTCCTTTTTCGGGACCATTACAAGATTGCCCGACCACTCGGTGTGGAGGACCTCTTCTATGAATCCGGCTAACTCGAGCCGTGCTAGTTCCTTAGCTATTGCCTTATACTTTTCATCGCCAAAATGTCGTAAGGACTGTTTGACGGGTTTAGCATTTGGGTTTACATTTAAAGAGTGATCGACAAGTTCCCTAGGTACTCCGGTCATGTCAAATGGCTGCCATGCGAAGATATCTTGATTTTCTTTGAGGAACTTGACGAGCGCGCTTTCCTATGCGCTATCTAGGCCTACACCTAACTGGGTCACCTTGGAGGGGTCATCATCCTTCAATGGTGTCTTTTTCGTCTCTTCTGAAGCCTTGAACTCCGGATTCGGCTTTGTCACCTCCTTCTTAATTGCGGGAATCTCAGACAAATCTATGCTCTTCTCGATCTCTTGGTACTCCTGGGCGTGCAACACGGCTTCAGCAAAGGCGGCATTTCCATCCTCGCACTCTCGCGCTTTCTTCGGGTCACCCCTGATGGTGATCATGCTAGTGGGACCTACAATTTTCATCATATTGTAAATGTAACACGGACGAGCCATAAAAGCCCAGTAAGCCGGACGTCCGAATATAGCATGGTACGCACTCTTGAACGGGACCACTTCGAAGGAAAGTGCCTCCGTCCGATAGTTCTTTGGAGTTCCAAAGGTAACATCCAAAGTGATTTCTCCCAGGGAATTAGCTTGTCTTCCTCGGAAAACTCCATGAAAGATCACAGAGCTATGGTTTAGCTGGGTCTCCGAGATCCTCATCCGGCGTAGCGTTTCGACATACAGAATATTAATACCGCTACCACCGTCCATGAGAGTCTTGGAGAAACCATAACCGTCAATAAGTGGATTGACGATTAAGGCATATTTTCCTCGCCTGTGTAGCTTAGGCGGATGATCAACGCGGTCAAACGTGATTGCCACCTCCGACCAGTCCAAGAATTGGGGGACATCCGGAACTATTGCATTGAGCTCATGTAGAACTACCTTTTTGACCTTTGCTGGTTGAGATCCGATGAAGGTGACATAAGTGTCTTTCTTGGTCGGAAAATTTCTCTTTCCTTTCAGCTTGGGATTTGAATCATCGGCTTCCTCCATGTCGAAATCTTCCATGGTCTCTTTATCCTTTTTGGGATTCTTCTTTCCCTCCTTCCGCTTAGATTTGTAGCCAGTGGTATCATATCTCTTAATGTAGTCATTGAAACAACATTCGGCGTTTGTGTGGGATGAGCCCCCATTGGCGTCTAAGTGATGCACACATAGGTTATTGGCAATGTCGGCCCAAGAGTAGGTTTTGCCTGGTTACTGGTCTCCTCTACCTTGAACTCTTGAAGTCCCATGACCATGTCCATGGCCTCCGCCACGTCCTCCTCGCCCTCCAGACCCGAAAGTAGCAATAACTACTGCCGTTTCCACGTTGGGTTTTTCTTCCGAGGTATTCTGGCGCTTCTGAGCTTGTTGCTTTGGTTGTTTTGCCGACTGTGGCACAGCCAGGGCGTTGAGTAATCCCTCTGCATTATCTTCCACATCTGCATACTTGCTCGCTTGAGTAATCCCAAATCAGTGACTTTGTCACACTTCAAGAGATGACGCAGTAAACCAATTGGGAGACCTGCAATGAAGGCTTCAATCGCAGTTTGGTCATTTACGCCTTCACAGGAGTTCTTGGTGTCGATCCATCATCTGAGGTAATCCCGGCAAGTTTCTCCAGCTTTCTGGGTGTAGCGTTGTAGGTCTCCTACCATACAGGGCCTCCGTTATGTGCCTTCGACATTCCAAAAGAACGCACTTTGCATGTCATACCAGTTGTGGATGGTGTTCTCCGGAAGTTCATTAAGCCATGATTGTGCCGTCTTCCGCAACAGGAGTGGGAGATATCGGGTTGCAACCAGGTTGTTTCCGCCCTTAGCGATGCAGCAAGCTTGGAAGAAATCCTGTAGCCAAGTATCTGGCCGAGCAATGCTATCGTAGGCTTGGATATGCCGTGAGATATCAAATCCTTCGGGGAATCTTGTAGCTCTTATGCATGGTCCGAAGCACTTCGGTCCCACGTATATATCATCATTTTCGTTGCGACACACCTCTATGTTGGAGTTGATCCTGTGTCTTGCGTCGTTCAGGGATAAAGATCGTCCCGAGTGTCGACTTTGGCTGCGGTGCCTTGGGGCCGCACTTTGGCTTCTGCTACCACCTCCTCCACCATGACGCCCTCCTTGGCCTCCTTGGGAGCCGTTGTGATGGCTACTTGGCACAGAGGGTGGAGCAGCTGGGTTATTTCTGGCTGATCGCCGGCCTCCATCCGGAGCGTCATTATTTTAGTTGCGGGGAGGATCTTCTTTGTGACGAGCCCCCTGCCGGCTTGTCTCGGCACGGTGTCCGTCGTTCCTTCGCCTGTCATCCGGACGGCTTTCGTGTCTAGGAGGTGGCATTCTTTGTCGGTCCTCCTCCCGATGTTTCTCCTTATCATTGTCCATGCGGTCTTTCGACTCTCGCCAGGGTAGGTTCCTCAAATTCAGTGCAGCAATTGCCTCTTGCTCTGCAACTAGGTTAACGTTACGCCAGTCGTGGGCAGTTTTGTGGTGTTGTCCCGATGATCCAGTTCTTGAGTAATTGTCTTCCTGACGATCGGAACGGTGGAGGTGCTCCGAAACGTGTTGGGGTCTTCCATCAGCCCATGCTGGATCTGTGCGACATTGGTCGGAATCGGAGACTAGCTGTTGACTTCTGGACATGGTGATCTTTTGCTGATCCAGTCCCTTGTTGAGTAATTTGATGCCCAACCGGATCTGCTTCGTGCCTAGATTAGCCGATAGGATTTCTCGGGCCGCAATGGTGTTTTGTACTGGTGTTGGATACACCCAATCCCCTTTGCTGTCTTTCCGAGGCATCCCCATTTCTCCTCCAAAGAGGACTTTGTGGATCTGCGGGAATTGGTTGTCATTATTATGACGTTTCCAGGTCTTCTGATGTTTCCTGGAGTTGTATTTTTCCACAGATGCCATGTGTTTCTTCTCTTCCTCGATGTTTTTGGCTTCATCCAGGAGTTGTTGTCAACGCGCTTCTAGGGCCTGGGCCCTTTCTTCTAGCCCTTCAGTAGTAAGTTCTGCAGCTGTAGAATAGTTGTGGTTAATGCAGCATCGATGAATTTACGCACACCTTCAGTGATCACGTGTCCATCCACCGGTTCTTATTTTTTGGGTTCGTCTAGGATAAGTGCTCCATCCGAGTCTTCCTCATATTCCTTGGCAATCACCTCCACTACTGGAGGATCTTTTGTCGGGGTCTTGTTCTTCTTGTTCTTCTTCTTGGCATTCTTGGTAGCACCGGTAGCAAAGACGGCTTTGGGCCTGTTTCCCGGAGTCAAGCTCTGATCGGTACTTTTGGCCATTTGGTTCTCGGGATCGTCTCCGAGATCCATGTTGTCCTACACTTTGGGAGAGTTTTCTCCGGATCCTTCGTCCATGTCTTCTCCTTCTGCCGCAACCGTGGAGTGAAGCTCCTCGTCATATTCCGCGGAGAACTTCCAGAAATCTGCCGATGTCATCGACTCATCAGAGGATGCGGGTACGTCAGCGTTTGTTCCGATTGCTTCCAGCACGGAGTCGGTGTTGTATCCAGCATCGGCAGAGCCAGATCCGGATCCGACATACCCGATGAAGTCTAATGCGGCCCTCCTGAGATAACTCCGGTCTTCATAGTAGGCTTCATCAAAATGTTTGATGGTTTCGAGGTTTTCATCTATGCCTGAGTTCTGCATCACCAAACGTCACAACGTGTACCTCGGGAAACGCCTGTTTTCCTAGCATCGTCAGAGCCGGAACCGTCGTTGTTGTTGTGCTCCTCCTGGATTTCGACCTCAGCGGGTGGGTTGATCTAGGATTTTGTCTCTCCTGGGAGATCCACTCCAGATTTGACTTGGACCACAAGGTCTGCTTCAGGCTCAGCTTTCTCCACTATCTCCGCAACTGGTGCGGGCTGGGTGGGATTAGGGTTTCCTGAGATCCGGAACTGAGAATCTTCCTCTGCCTCTATCATCAACGGTAGGGTGGGTGGGACAGGTTCAGTGAAACTGATTGAAACATCGATCTCTCTGAAAGACATGATTGTGTAGGTGGTCATAGCATCCCTAGCCAGAATCTAGGTCTCGTCGAGAACGATGAGAGGGACATCGCTGGCGTAGAGGATGCGACCGACAACGATGGTTTCGCTGATTCCGATTCTTGTAGATTCCACTCAGAACGCTAATCCGAAGCTCTCTTGCCCCACGGTGGGTGCCAACTGTCATCGGATTGATGACAAGTACGCCATGAGGGGGTCCTCGAGGCGTGCGGAGAGAGGGGTGTGAGATGTACAGTGTTCCGGGACGGTGAGCACACAAGTTTACCCAGGTTCGAATCCTCCGGCTTTGGACGGAACCTACTCCTGCTTGCAATCCAGTAATACGGCAGAGCCAGAATATGGGTTACAAGGGTTCGCCTGTGTGAGTTGAGATTGTGATTGTAAGGGGTGCCCTAAAGTCTCTCCCTAGGACGGGTTATATAGATGTCCGGCCTAGCGTTTACAAGAGAGATCTGTACGGCTACGTCTACGAGTTGGTCACAAAGTACATCTTGAACTACAAGTAACACTATGGGCCAATGTTGGTAAGTCTTCTTGGCCTTCCCGTAGCCGGACTGGACTCCGTCTTTTCTCCCTGACTAGGCCTCCCATGAAGCAAAGCTCTAACCCGAAGTGGGCCACCCTGGTCAGTGAGGAACTGTGAGGATACCCGGAAAGTATATCCCCAACAAATAATGCGAGTCTCCAGTGCTGAGGACTTCAACGATCCCTCCATACTCTGGCTCTTCGACTCCGACTCCTGGTCGGAGTTCCTCGACGAAGTGTGGTCAAAATCCAACCGCTATGATGCCATCTACATGGCGGGTAACATCACCGTGCCACCAGGTCCCTTCGCCACGCCCCCCTGTTGACCGCGATGGCCACAGAGATCGAGGAGTACCGCCAGGAGCTGGAGGTGGCCAAGGCTAGGGAACTAGCCAAGCACGACAAATTTCGCCTCGAGCTATAAACGGCGCATGAGGTATCACTCTATCACCAGTGTTGCATCAGGAGTCACCAGAACTCCAACGTCCAGGGCCATGGCCTAAACTTCGACAATTAACACGACCCGGCTCATGCGGCCAAGCACGTCCAGGGCCGTGCCCTAAACTCTTCACCAAAGAGCCGCGACCAGTTAACACCTTGGTCAGTCGATCGACGCGCGGACCCACATCCTCAACAACCAAACTTGGCGCGCTCGCCAGCCAAACGACTTGGGGAATACGCTCACCAACCGTGGTGAGCCTGATCCAAGGGGCTCCCTTAGCTAAATCGGGCCATAGTGCTTCGGAGTAATGATCTGAGGCGAGAAGTACCCCTCCAGCTTCAAAGAACCAAAGGACATCGAGAAGTACGATCCGGTGGTACGGATCAACATGTACCTCAGAGCGATGGGGATCGCTGGCCACACTGACCTGCTCACTACTCGCTACCTCCTCCTGATGATGGAGGGAGCGAACTGGCAATGGATCAACACCCTCCCCGAGAACAGCAACGACTCATGGGAGGACAAGCGAGATGCCTTCATCAAGCACTTCTAGGGCTCTTACAACTGCGCCACCACCATCGAGGTCCTAGCGTGCTACATCTAGGGACCACACGAGTCGACTCGCCACTGGGTCCAAAGGTGGCAAGACCATTGGATCAACGCCTCTGGCATCCACCGGGACACGGCAATCCACTTCTTCAAGAAGACGTGCCGGTATGAACATCTGGTCGCCAAGAACAAGAGGGTCTACTAGAAGCTTGACAACATCCTAGACCTTCTCGAGATCACCAAGCGATACGCGGAGGAGGATCCCAACCAACACTCCGATGATGAGTCAGGTGGGAGACGTCGCCTAGGCAGCCACGACAATGGCAGACAGTGCGATATGTGCTACAACAAAAATCGCCTCACTGACAAGCGCCACAGTGATGGGCGAGTCGACTTTGTCTCCAACACCGGCTATAGGAAGCATGACCCCAGGAAGTTCTACCACGACGGAGGAAACTACCACGATAGAAGACACTACCGCGCCAACAACACCACGAGGCCGAAATTCGACCCCGCGGCCCTACTCTCATAACCATATGTCTACCATAGTAGGGAAGGAAAGCCCACCATGCACACCACCGTTGATAGCCACTCTCTCAAAGAGATCAAGAAGGCAAGGCGAGCGAGGGAAGCCAACAATGGTGACTCGCCAAGGGACATTGGTAACGCTAGCATATTCGGCCGTGCCACTGGCTCGCTGCAAACGTTCACCGGGTCGGCACAAAGCACGAGAAGAAGGTGCTCGCTTGCGCAGTCACCGTGATTGCGGCGACTCAAGTCGACATACCTCGCTTCCTCAACTGGTCCGAACAAAGCATCACCTGGAGTGATGAGGACCATGCGCCATGGATCGAGTACCCCGGGCGAGTCTCCCTAGTGGTCAAGCCCAAAGTGGCTGACTAGTGGCTCCCCAAGACTATGATGGATTGTGGAAGCTCCATCAACATCCTATACATGGACACCTTTAGGAGATTGCAGCTCCCGCAGTCGATGGTTGAATCAACCCTCAACACCTTCCACATCATCGTCCCCGATCGGAAGGCGTACTCGATCTGCAAAATGACACTGCCAGTCACCTTCGGCACACTATCTAACTTTCGCACCGAGCGGATCGTCTTCGACTAGGTGAACTTCTGCAACCCCTACTACAGCATCCTAGGGAGACAAGCATTCGCCAAGTTCATGGCAACCATGCACTACGCATACAAAATGATGAAAATCCTCGGGCCACGCGGCATCATCACCGTTCACGGCAACCCTGACATGGCCGTGGAGTGCGAGGTCAATGGCATCGAGCTAGCCGACACCATCATTGCCAAGGAAACCAACCATGCAGATGAGCTCGCCAAATACATGAGCAACATGGACAAGGATGACCCGGCGATCCTCAAGAAGCCGACCACGACCAACGCTGCACAGGCAACCTTCGAGGCCTCCACGCACACCCACACCGTCGAGCTTGTCCCAGGCGACTCAAGCTAGAAGGTCACCGTGGGGACCAACATGAGCCCCACATAGGAAAGCATGCTCATCGAGTTTCTCCATCAGAACCATGACATATTTGCATGGAAGCCATCTGACATGCCTGGTGTCTCGAGGGAACTCGCTGAGCACAAACTAAACGCCGACCCCAAAGAGCGACCTATGAAGCCGCCGTTGTGGACCTTCAATGAAGAGTGTCGCCAAGCAATCGCCAATGAAGTACAATGGCTACTCACTGCATGCTTCATTCGGTCAATCAAGTAGTCCAAGTGGCTAGTAAACCTAGTCCTGGTCATGAAGGAACAAATACTTGGAGGATGTGTATCGATTACACCAACCTCAACAGCTCCTGCCCCAAGGAGGAGTTCGTCCTCCCGCGCATCGACCAGATCATCGACTCGGCTGTGGGGTTGGAGTTGCTTTGCTTCCTCGATGTGTAATCCGTCTACCACCAGATCAAGATGGTGGTCGAGGACGAGGAGAACATGGCTTCGATCACGCTGTTCGGAGCCTTCTACTACACCACAATGATGTTCAGCCTCAAGAAAGCCGGCGCAACATACCAGTGGTGCATGCAAGAGTGCCTAGCAGCACAAATTGTCCGCAACATCCACGTCTACATCGACGACGTGATGCTAAAATCGACTCACCAGATTGATCTACGCACCGACCTGGACAAAACTATCACAAATTTGCGGAAGTACAATGCTGTGACCTAGCATACCACTCCATTATGTAGTACACTATAGTCGTTGACATAACACTAATGAAACACCGTTCACTAGTATTACATCCCGCAGAGTGGTACAACAGAAACATATCAGGTCCAAGATATGACTCTAGATTACAACTCAACTCTTTACAACTCAACTCTTTAAAAATAATCCATTATCATATTATTATGAAAATAGTGTTTTCTGGCCTTTTTGAAATGCAGGTGATGCCAATATTTGAGTTACAAGCATTTGATAGAAAATAATCAAAGGACGTGAGCAAGTATAAACTTGCCTTTTGTGATTGCAAGATTATGCACTCACGGTCTTCGAGATAGTAGAAGATCCAAAATCTAGAAATAACATCATTGGTCTGATAAGGACTAATGTTTAAAGAAAGCAAGATGCAAGTATTCATAAGTAATGTAATGCAATTGGATAAACGCGAATTCCCAGAATAATTGTATCTGTTCTAGGGTTCGAAAACCGGGGATGGTTTCTTTAGAATGTGTTTCACTTTTATACATGCTTCACACTTGTGCTTCTTTTTAAGGCTTGTGAGCGTGTGTGAAAAAATATGTAAATACAACAAGTAGCATGCAATACTAAACCACTCAAATGTGGAATGGCACATAAAAACTGCTTGAATGGGATTATTATTTCATTAGAGTTTTCATAGATTTATTTCAAGGATTACATTTAATATTTCTAAAAAGAACGACCTTTGAGGAAAATATTACTTACAAAGTAAAAATATTTAATCTTAAATTTAACACTCTTAGGGTTCCTTTATAATTATAGTGACTAAAAAGGAAAGCATCACTAGATTTGAATAATTATAACACTTGTAATGGAGACTTGTATGTATTGAACACAACATGACATTATATTTTGTTTGATTTCATAATGCTTCCTAAAGTTGAAATTATTGTCCTTGTTGGAGTAGTGTTTTCTTAATACTATAAGTGAATAGAATCACTTATAGTTAAGGAGCGCCAAGAAACGTCATGTTGTCGCGCATGCGTCTTCCATAAAGAAGCGAGGGGAGGAGACGTTGTCATGTTGATAAATGCGATGAAGCAAAGGAGGCGGCGGAGCAAGAGTGGTTTTCGTATTAATGATGCGATGAGGATATTAGGGCTCGGGAGGAAACATAACTCAGAAAATGCCGATTGGTTTATTTCCAAACTTGTTTTTTTCTTTTCAACTATACTTGATCTAACGGTTTTGGACAACTATGAGGCTACTCGGACAAATGATAGTTTTCAATGCCTAAGAGTTAACATGGAGTCTTATATGGTGCCTTCAATTAGTAAATATAAGATTCCTAAATATACTCTATAAATTTCTCTTGTCTTGTTCACAAAGATCATATCTTCCAAAATAAGTCAATCATTCGACTCCACCATATCCATCATCATATGATGACATGGTCATGGCACTTCAACATTACTCCCTCATTCTTCTCCTAGTACAGATATAACTTCCATTAGTAAACTACCCTTGAGGAAGTCATTTATCTAATTAGTTCTAACTTCGTTCATTAACTCCTCTATGTTCCCTTACATCTACTTCTAGGGCTTGCAAGATTACAATTATCTCTATATCACATGTGATAACAATCCTCTAAAAGAGATATGGTACTACTCCCATAATACAAGTTTACTCTTTTACTAGATGGGTTACACTACGATGCCTCCATCTACTCCATACAACTTATGTTATATACTTCATCATACTCAAGCTTGACTTCTCATGATCAAGCTAGATGATTCACCTTACTAGGGCTTTCCTAATTTAGTATACTCACAATTCTTCTATAACACCTAATCATCTATTCTCAAGTGACTTGAGAATAATGACCACCAACCTTTTATCATACAAAGCTTAGGCTTCTATTTGTCTGATCAAAATCTATTATCATTAGGTAGTAGACTTTGTACTAGTCTCTCTACAGGCTTATCTTGTTAAGAAAACTTACTTTAGGTTTATACCTTCTTGGCTTAACAAGATTATAATTGGATTCTCTACTACTACTAGCTTTCTCATGGCTTCTCAAGCACTACTTACTTCTTGGGTGAGGATGCTTCTAATAGGTAACTTATGAGTGAGTTCACTCCTAAAATATCAAATGGTTTGATCACTACTAAGGATCGCATTCCATTGATGATGGCACATCCTACCAAAACTAGTTCCTTCTTCTCATTAATCTACTTAAAGTCTTTGGAAGGTTAATATAATAGGTCAAATGATAAGAGTATCAATAAGTTCTAGGTCAGGAATTGATCACTCAATATTGATGATCCATAGCCAGTAGGACTTGGTTAAGTAGGAAAGTCATCCTTTTAAAATGACAAATAAGACATGTGATGAATGGTCTTAGCTTCACTTCCTTTTCTACTCTATATGTGATAAGAGTTAATGTTTAAGAACAACCATGATGCTCATGGTAGAAATAACTATGGCAGGCAAGTGTTTCAAGATTTAGTTATGAGGTTTCTTTACTTGGAGTTATATACTTGATTTTGTATTCAAGGATTGTGGTAGATAATACCTTAATACCATCTTTAGAATATTAAGTATCCATCCTTGAGTTGTTGTATGGAATACCATGTCATGATCTCTAGAAGATCTAGTAATCCTTATTAAATAGTGTGTTGTGACTTAGTTTTACTAGATTTGATCTACCCTTAGATCAAATTATATTACACAAAAATAAGGTTTTAGTAAAGCTCATACTGAAACTTATCTCAATCAACTTGATGGTCTACTTCAGTTCCACAAAGTTAAGAGAAGGTTCAATCACTTTGACAAGTTTCTTTTAAAAGCGCGGAAATTAACCCGATTTTTATGAATGAAGACAATGCACACACCTTATCTTAGCTTATTTCGAAGCTCGAACGCTGGGATGTTACAGACTCTCCCCATTAAAATAAACTTCGTCCCTGAAGTTCGTACTCTCTTATGTTTTGGGATGAGGTATTGGCTTGTATTGATCACGGCATTTCTGAACTCCATTGTGATCAAAATTGGGGATAATTGTGGTATCCCGTATCTAGATCTTTTTCCTTCAATTCTCTTCATACTTGACAATATCCACTATCACTTATAATTTATCCTATGTTTTCTTTTATTATAATGTCTTGGATTATGTCTTTATGGGCCTATTTAGAATTGGTTTTGGACACATTTCATCCATTCTGATCTGGCTTTCCTACTACTTTACACTAGACAATTTTAGTAGGCTCTCCTCCTTCTTAAGGACAACCTACCAGCTGTTTCCCCTTTATAACTAGTCAACTAGGGTTAATAAGTTATGTATCCTTCGATCATTCATCCGGACATACTCTCGGAAATACTTTAAAATGATGACTTCTTATAACCTTATATAAGAAAGTTAGACAACTTTATTGTTTAGTACTTCTTCTTCAACGTTTAGTCAGAAAGTTAGACAACTTTATTGTTTATTTTTTACTCTCCCCCTTGGGGTTTCCTAATGGTCTCTAAAATATATGTATAATACCTATTAACTCAATAGTAAGGATATTGGTCTCTGTCTAGCATATACTTTATCTGCATAAGGTCTCGTCAAAGAATCTGCGATATACCCACACAATTGTGGATCTCCGAAATGAATCTTCCAACATTACTTGTCTTACTCTTAACCTTCTGGATAGTACTTTGCACAGGAAAATCCGATGTCACAAAAACATGTTGAAAGTCGTTCGCTCAAATTTTATACTCTTTCTATCTCTCTTAACTTAGGCCAAGTTTTTTATGCTCTTTAAATTACACAAAGATGATCTGGTTAGCTACATTGATAGGATACCAGCTACGGATACCAGCTGCGGAGAATCCTAGGTGTATGAATTACCCTACGGGTTTTCGACTTCTTACTACCATTCTCTCTGATTTGTCAAAGCTTTAATACCACCCTTGTTCTTAGACTTCTCCTTTGCACTGATTCATGATACTTTTGTGATCTTGGTACAACTACTTCATTAGCTTCTTAACAACATCACCTATCTTGGGTGAACTTAAGTTCATTCCTTCATGTTGGTCCACACCTTTTCTACACTAATATTCCTTCATGCTACCGGCTAATAATGAGTTGAAGTTGATCCATCCTTCCAAATACTATTGATACTCCTGTATTTGGATTCCTTCTTCACGCAAGTCCTTGTCTTGATGTTCAGATCTCATCACTCCCTTACATGAATTCCCTTTTCTATCTAGGTCTATAACATCAAGAAATAACTGGGTGGTGCAACATGCATTTGCAAACGAAGTCAAACTTCGTGTACAGATCTAGTCAATCAAGAAGATGCAAGAAAAACCATGAAATCCAAATGTGGTACATATAACTCACATCATTCTAAGACCATTATATAGTAGTTTAGTACAACATCTTGAGAATGCAGGCTTAGTTGTGTAGTATATGACACCTCCTAGTATAGGTTTACTTTGTGATACATAGCATTTAGGGTTAAACTTTTATTTGTCTCAATATCTTGCCCCTCGTCTTACCGCGGCTGCTGGCACGGAGTTAGCCGGGGCTTCTTCCTCGATTCATGTCATGATCGCGGACTCAACGAAAGAGCTTTACAAGCAGCATTGCCCTTCTTCACTCACGCGATATTGCTGGATCAGGCTTTCGCCCATTGTCCAAGATTCCCCACTACTGCCCCCCGTGGGAGTCCGGGCCGTGTCTTAGTCCCAGTGTGGCTGATCATCAGAAAATACCATCTAAGTATCATTAGCTTGGTTAGCCTTTACCTGACCAACTACCTAATACTACGCATGCAAATCAAACAGCGCTTTTCAGCTTTCTTCAGGATTTGGCCCAAATTGTTCGACAGATTCCCATGCGTTACGCACCCGTTCGCCACTTTGTTATCAACTATTCCGATTCTTTTTTCGGTTGCAACATGATAATTTTGAGCACAACGGTCTCACTTTGGATCTAACTAACCTCTTACCTTTCTTTTGGGACTACTAAAGGCTACTAATTTTCCATTCTATCGTAAACTAAGTCACATAATCTCTCAAAACTACTAACAACATTGTAGTTACTACCTTAATCCAACAATTATCGTAATATTATGTCACCGATGCTTTCTATCATAGACCTACATTGTTCTTTACTTACTGTTGTACAAGATTATTTACTTTGTACTAGTCCTAATTACACACTTATCATGGTATCGGAGCTAATCCCACCATGATAACTATTCTTTTTATCTTACAATAGTTGATTCTAAACCAAATCGTACTTCATCACGTAGAATTCTAAAGTGAATCCCACATGATTTACTTTCCATTACATTTATACATGTTCTAATGGTCTTCATTATGTAGCCTATCATTATTATCTAATGAAAATATTTTGCTACCTTACACGGATCCTATGAATAGACTACACCATTTAAAGTACTCCACCTAATATCGTATTCTTAGTCCTAATCTTCTTTGATATTTTACTTACTTAAGATATCATAATGGTTTTATACCTATTTAGAGCTACACTCAAATGACATTTCTCTAGAGAAGACATATAACTACTCGTTAAGAAAGATGAGAAAAATATCCAACTTAAGTGTGACATGGTTTGTCCTCAAGTGGATACCCATCACAAATATTGGTTTAGATAAGATGGCTCCTATAGTCACTATACAAACTACAGATCTTCCTAAAAGGGTTTTAATCCTAAGGTCAAAGCATATGCTCTGATACCAGCTGTGGTGACCCAGCATACCACTCCATGATGTACTACACTATAGTCGTTGACATAACACCAATGAAAGACCGTTCACTAGTATTACATCCCTCAGAGTGGTATAACAGAAACACAGCAGGTCCAAGATATGACTATAGATTACCACTCGACTCTTTACAAAAGATCTAGAGAACACTCTAGGTTAAAGAGGAAGAAAACAACTTCTTACAAAGAAGAACCAGAGATAACAACTAAGAACTTATCTAGTTTACTAAGACTAAAATCTAAACAAATTGGCTTGCAATTGCAGCTCGTGTAATGCTCTACAGAAGTACGTTTTATGTCTAGAGTATCTACTCCTATCTAATCATAATTTCATCTTCACTTCAATTGATGAATATGTTTCCTTTATTGACTTTATTGAAGAACTTGAGCGGACGATGATGGTTTCTTGAGCATAAATTGATGTTGAGATCATCTTCAACGGCTTAGAACCTAGCAAGGGTTAAGAAGGTACGATTGAGTACGAGCGTATGCAGCAAGTTCACTAAAAAGTTATGTATAATGCACTATCTCTACATCCATAGACCAAAGGTCGTAAGCAATGCAGGTTTGCATAAACATTTCTTTAAAGGTTGCTTTTATTCTAAAAACTATGTCCGACAACCTTCATAGGTTGACCAGAACTTTCATGGAGTTCCTTTCCTGCTGCGTTCGTAGCTCCTTCCCGGAACAGGGAGTAACATGTTACAGTTCTTACACTCTGCAATGGTGTGTTGCTTTACCCATTAGAGATCCTTAACCTTGTTGCACATCCGAGCGGCCAACCCGTTCATACTTCCTTGCTATGAGGCCCGGTATAAGAATCCATGCCAATCACTCCCCCTCTCTGTGACCCCGCATGAAGACACGACCCTCCAGGAGACGCCCCACCTCTGTTAAGCCCCCTTATAGGACCAACTATAACTCTAGTAGGCACCCAAAGACTGTATGAGCCGGTTGTGCCCCTGGCAAGCTCCCTAAAGGACTGACTATACCTCCGGCAGCCCCTCACAAATAGCCTAGACACCAAAATCATGGGGAAATCACCCATCTGCTAAGTCCCCGAAAAAAAACTACAACCTCATGATAAGGTCATCTGTCCATGCAAAAGTAAGAAGGTCTAGCTGACTTCTCCGTCCCAATACAAATCTCATGGTTAACACGTTATATACGGCTCAAGAATCACTGGCGACATTGGCTGATTAAGTCATAGATATTATGTTCCTTTACCACTAGAACTGTATCAATAGATTATTACCATTTGGTAAATAATCCGTAATCATATTATTATGAAAATAGTGTATTCTAACCTTTTTGAAATGTAGGTGATGACAACATTAGTTACAAGCATTTGATGGAAAATAATCAAAGGACATGAGCAAGTATGAACTTGCGTTTTGTGATTGCAAGATTATGCACTCACGGTCTTCGAGATACTAAAAGATCCAAAATCTGTAAATAACATCTTTAGTGCAGTAAGGACTAATGTTTAAAGAAGCAATATGCAAGTATGCATAAGTAATGTAATGCAATTGGATAAACGCGAATTCCTGGAATAATTGTATCTGATCTAGGGTTCGAAAACTGGGGATGTTTCTTTAGAATGTGTTTCACTTTTATACTAGATTCACACTCGTGCTTATTATTAAGGCTTGTGAGAGTGTGTGAACAATATGTAAATACAACAAGTAACATGCAATACTAAACCACTCATATGTGGAATGGCACATAAGAACTGCTTGAATGGGATTATTATTTCATTAGAGTTTTCACAGATTTATTTAAGGATTACATTTAATATTTCTTAAAAGAATAACCTCTGAGGAAAATATTACTTACAAAGTAAAAACATTTATTCTTAAATTTAACACTCTTAGGGTTCCTTTCTAATTATAGTGACTAAAAAGGAAAGCATCACTAGATTTGAATAATCATAACACTTGTAGTGGAGACTTATATGTATTGAATACAACATGACATTATATGTTGTTTGATTTCATAATGCTTCCTAAAGGTGAAATTATTGTCCTTGTTGGAGTAGTGTTTTCTTAATACTATAAGTGAATAGAATCACTTACCTATTATTTTATAAATAAATAAAATCCTCCAAACAAACCATACATTGTTTTTTAATGATTTTATACTCGATGAAATCTTTTTAGGAACAAAATATGATTACTTTGGATGAAAACTTTAGGAAATACACTTTAAAATGGTTGGAACCATATTGGGTTTCATATAAACATTATTTGAGCTTGTTCTTATACTTTTATACTTTAATTAAATAATGATAAAGGTAAAGTAAATATTTTTGTATTTTTAATCCATTAAGATATTATAAAATAGTTTTAATCATGACTTATTAAATTTTTACCTTTATTTGACTTAAATGTGCAAGAGGATATCTTCAAAGTATATATTTTATTTTTTTGATCATTTTGGTATAATATAAATATTTTTATTATTTATAAATAATAAGATATGATTTTATAGGTTTTATTGCTTTATAAACACTTAATAAATAATAAATATTAGTTAAGTGATACAGATATGTATAAAACAAGTTTAGAAGTCTATTTTTTCTAATACTTTTTATATATTATACCTGTTTTGGGGAATTTTTAAATAATATAATATATTTATTTATGATTTATCCTTAATAGTCTATTTACTAATTGATACTAATTACTTTATCTAAGTTGGAAAATAAAATATGATAATAGGTTTAGATCATAGAATTTATTTTTCTGAAACTTTTGATACATAATATAAATTTGTCTGAAGTATAAAACGAAAGATATGATTTTTATAAAACTTAACCAATTTCTAAAATTTATTTAATGTTTTATAGCATCATGATTACATCAGCATGACACAGACATGCGGGTTATACTTTTTATATACCGAGCCTATTCTACCCTAGAGTCACTAACTAATGGGGCCTATTCCACGTAATATCCAGAAATTTATTTATTAGACAAATGATTATTGAAAAGAAAAATAAAAGAAATATAGTGATGACATCACCGTGACATCATGGTGACGGCATCAATGGAGGCCGCTCTCAATTGAAATCGGATCCATAGATTTATAGCACGCGTTGGCTTGGGCTTAGGTTAGTTGGATAGAGGACGACACGGTGGACAATATAGAGGCGGCATGTAACATCCCAATTTCGGTAACAATGATTAGTTGTTCAGAATGCAAAAATCAGGAGGAACAATTTTTTTTCTTGTTTAATACTGAAGTGTTTGCTTGTTGTTTGGATATGCTTATACATATGAATGTGTATCAGATGATATACTCCTCACCTTAACCCCAGTTGACAAAAGCTACTTTCCCAAAATAGTCTTGGCTTAATTTCTATACTCTCAAATATTCTGGCATTTCAAAACATGAGGCAAGATGCTTATGTAACTTATATTGACAAAACTATGGAGAGCTATTTAACATAATCTCCTTATGTTTTCAAGAAATAACCTTCTCCTATTCTTACCTCTAAACTCAAACCTATTTCAAAATACCCATCCTTACCTCAAGCTAAGCTTGGTGGTAACCCTAGTAGTAGTTGATTTATTTGTAAGATGAGTTGCCTTGATCTGCTGCTTGAATTACCTGCTTAGGAGATAGTATGAGCTACTCTAGGAGCTCATCACTAGGATCAAGATGTTTCCAAAATCATCCCACCCTACGCAAGAATAAAATCTAGATCTGATCCCTAGCTACTAAGTAGTCATCTAAAAACCTTAACCAGATCATATGTGAAGTGATCTACTTCTATAAGCTTCCAAGTCAATGGAGACCAACATCAATCTTGGATCCTTTCTACTCAATCTACACTTCAACATCATCCACTTGATGATGCTTGGGTACCTTGCAACCCCTCAAAAACATCCCATCTCATGCTCTAGTAAAAAACCCTAAAACTGCCAAATTTGGCTAAGTCTGGAAAACTCTTTCCAACATCACCTTTTTGAATGCCTCCCTTTCTCAACCCTTGTGCATTTTTGGAAATGCATCTGAATAATCTTGTTAAAAATCCTAAGGAATAGAAAGGCACACTATTTCCCTTGGTTAGATCATCATTCAACCCACTAGTTCTTGATGGTTTTGCAGGCAAGAAAATAACTTTTCCTGAAAATCTAGTCATCATGCCTACTTTGGTAGAAGCTCACACTACCATCCAATCTTCTATGGACCAAATCTTTTCATGGTTGTGTTCTAAACATATAGGTCTATCATTACCTACTTCACTTGTACCAATTGGATCATTGAGCTGTTTAAACCCACAAGATTTTGACGGCTAGTTGATAATCTGCTTTGGCAGGCTTATTTTATTCAAAGTTTGAAAGCTTGCCATAGTGAACTCAAGTAGGATCAAGCTCAAACCCCTACACCATTGAAATCTACATCACTTGGTCTATCCAACCTCTACCCCATGCCCCAAGGGGAGCTATGAGCTCTAAGATCTAACATGGTCTTGATGGTATGAAATTAACATCACCCTAGATCCTTAATCTAAGGTATTCCACCAAAATCAACTTGGATTCTCCAATCCCAAGGTTGCAAATGCTTGCTAAACCTTGTATACATCATCTACCTTGATCACCAAGATTTATCAACAATTATCCATATTTATTATTGACCAAAACTATTTAATTCACTTAATAGGCAAAATCTCCAAAACTCCTCTCATAAAGGAAAGTTTGGTTTTTGCCAAAACACTTTCCCAACTTTTGGCTCAATTAAGTCCTATATAACATACCTTATATTCTCACTTCAAAAATAAATATTTTTGAAGAACCTTATTATTCCTTTTTGCCCCTTTTCTTAAATGGCATAAACAAGAAATAATGGTCTAAAAATACTGTTCCTTCCCAATAAATTCCAAGAAAACTCCCTAAGCTGTGCTATGGTATCTAGGTCCATCTCACATCAAAATCCAACAAAGTCCAAGGTAAAAAAAAAAATGCTCCAATACTTTATTTCTGCAGTTTTTGAGTAAATAGATTTAAGTGGACTTAAACTCCTCTGAAAAATCTCAAAGAAATCCTGGAAGGGTATCTTGACCTCATCTACCTACCAGTATCATCTCCCCACCTTGTCCAATTCAAATTTTGGAACTTAGTTCACACACTTCCAAGTGATCAAAATTGCCAAATCAATCAAGCCTTGATCTAAAACCACACCCAAACCCCACCAATATTGCAAAACCATGCACCTTAGCACCCAACACTAACCCTGGTCGTGTGCACTATAGCTAAGTTACTGTAGCAACCCTTCTCCCTTGTCCCATCTGCTAGAGAGAGAGAGAGAGAGACAAGTGGGACCAAATTTGTGCAGCAGCCTCCACCACCCCCTCCCTATCTCCCTGCTGACTAGATGACCCTCCTACCCCTCCTCACCGCCCCCTAAGCCACTCCCAGGCCAGCCCCACTCCTCCCCCATGTCCAAAGAGGATATTTACCCCACCTCCTCTCCCTCTCGGTGTAAATCGGCCAGAGGGCCTCCCAGCACACCCCTGCCCCCTCATTTGCTTCCTCTCCCTCTCCCTCAGCACCCCCTTGCTCCACTCCGCCTCCATTGTTTTGCCCTGATCTTGAGAGAGCAAAGGAGAACCTTAGGCCCTCCCCCGTCTACTAAGCAAGGGACACCCCCTACTGCCTCTCCCCCTCTGCATGTTCGCTCCCAGGAGCCCCGCACCCTACTGCATCTAATCCAATCCCTTTTCTTGCCCAGGAACAGCTCCACTGAGAGCTCCGTCGAGCTCCAGCGAGGATCGCTCGGCCACCGTCTCGCCAGACCCCCTCCAGTCGCGGGAACCCCTAATGCCGCCGCACTACTGACTCACCCCGGAGTCCTCCGTCGCCTCGACACCTCCCCCGTGGCCGACGAGCCCTCAGGTGAGCACCCCGGTCAAACCCCGCCACCCCTAGGGTTTCGTCCCTCTGCCGCCGGTGCGAGGTAGGAGACGGCCTGTGGCCGTCGATCCTGACTTGATCGGACGGCCGACGGTGCCCGATACCCCTTCGCCCGCTCTGTCCTGCTGATGACCGGGCCCCGCCGTCAGCAATTTGAATGACGCTCCCGCCGTGGCCGCGGTCCTTGTTGGGCCGGCTTGCGTAGTGCGGCCCCGCTGCCTCTCAGATCTCGCCCTAACGCGGCCCCTTTCTCTCTTTCTTTTAATAGCCCTTTTAAATCCAGAAGTTGGTCTTTAGATTAAATCCTTTCAAAAATGCAAATCAATTAGAAATTACCAGATCTAAATTTCCCAGGGTTCCTAAGTGTTTTCTTAAACATGCAATACCCCTAGCACGTCCAAAGGTTGTCCAGATTCTAAATGATAAATCAAACCCCTAGATATATCTTTTACACTAATAATTGCTTTCTGTGAGAATCACAACTCCAATTTGAGTAAAACCGGCTGCCCCTGATAGGTATTACTAGTACCTATTTCATGGACTTGGTCCCATGCCAAGGAGAACAACTGTTTGTCTTTAGTAAAAATAACAAAAACAACTCTGTTCTGACTTTAGAAATTTCTCCAGGTCAAACCAACAAATGTATTGACCTAATTATATCTCCCAGTAAAGTTCCATATCATTATCTATAAAAACCTAAGAGCTCATGATTTATTGAGCCTTGTATGTTTCTCTGTGAATTAAACTATTCTGTGCAAGGTTTAATCACCTCTAAATTCACTACAATAGTTCTGCTAATCCAAAACTATTGATTCCAATTTCTACAGAAAGGTATTGGAAGTACCTACCATGTGTCTTTGGAATGAAAAAAAAAGTTACTATAGATTTAATATGGTGAAAAAGACAAGTTTTGTATAGAACTTCCTTTAGGAATTTCTTGAGGGCATTCTAGTAATTATCTTGTCAACACCCGGATTTTTAATCCCAGATGCCCGTTATGCCATACCTCGCAATCCCAAAATTACCATTTTTGCGAGACATAACGGATTGAATATCATAGTACATCATCCATTACAAATCATACATAAGGTCTTACACAAATAAGGATCTCATGATCCAGTCTTAATAAAATAAGCAGTGGAAATAAAAGATAAGCATAACGGTGGGGTCCATCTTCAGGGGCACAGGCAATGCTGATGAAGGCAGATAGTCCTAGTTATCATAGCTGTCCTACTGACCATCATCTTGATAATCTCCTTCATAGTATGGCCATGATAATAGCCAGGGACAAAAGCCATTAGTACTCTTTAAGTACTCGCAAACTACCACTAACAAGTACTATAATTCTAAGTTAAAGTGATAAATCTAATTTAACTAAAAAGTTAAGTTTGAAACCTAAGCTGAGTTTTGAAGCAAAGAAAGATAAAGTAAAGTTCTAGAATCACTTAAGTGGGAATCTAAGGTCGTAAACACAACCCTGTTGTGGTCAAGTCAAAATTCATCATTCATTTCAAAGTACTTAGAAAACATCTGACAAGGAAACAGTATGGCCATTCCAACTGTCCATAACCGCGGACACGGCTATTCAAATAGTTTGACACTCTGCAGAGGTGGTACACTTTCACCACAAGATTCGATACATCTGTCAGGGATAACCCTGAATCATCATACTTAGTATGCATATAATCAAACATAACCTTCCCTTTACACACCCTAGTATAAGCACCTCTCCTATGAGCATGGCCTCCCAACCATGACCATCAGTTATCTTGGGAACTGCATAGGTGGACAACATTGAGAGGTAGCCTCAGCAACCTCTCCCGTGAGGGAACTAATACAAATGCATATAAATTTCCAGCTAAGCCTTACCCAATTCAGGTAGTGTGGTTGTATGGTAAATTTGGAATGGTATCGCATCTGAATCCAACCATCAGTTTTATAAAAGGGTTAAGGCTCATGCCTCAACATTTTCATCATCATCAACCATTTTTGTGTTTCTCAACACATGTCAAAACATCTCAATAGAATGACTCATCATTCCAAGGTTTTCATAATTCATTTACACCAAGTTTTCCCATCTAAAATGACTCAATTTTTTGATCTACTCTAAACTACTAAGTTAAGAGTGTTCACTAAGGTGTAAAAGATTGGTTCAATCTCATGCCATAGAATGACATCTAAAGGGTTCTGAATAGGTCAAGTTTTATACTTTTTATGCTACCTTTAAAACAAGTAAAGAACTTTGTGTAAACTAAGAGAAGTAAAACTTGTAATTAAGACTTGGGGTACTAATAGTCAAAGGGGTGTGATTAAAGCATGCTTAAGGCATCTTTGCTAAACCATCTAGTTTGATCCGAACTTGCGAAGCACTAAACTTGCAAGTGTTAGCTTGCACTGTTAATGGTGGCTTGCAAGTACACCTTGCAATGGTTAACTTGGATAGTGCTAGCTTGCCTTGGTTGGTGCAGTGGTTGAAGTTTTCTTCTTCTTCTTCTTGGTAGAACTCCTCCTCCTCGAAAGCTTGGTCGGTACTATCATCTATAAATACATATGGAGTACACAATCACCAAACAATACTTAACTAGGCTAAGTAGCATTCTAAGACACATATTTGATGATCTATTACCATCACAAGCATCAATGGTTTCATCCTTTTTATTTTAGAAAAGTAATTTCTACTCATTGAAAAATTAACTAAAATTTAATATTCACCACCTAAAATATGGGATCATGTTGACACAGGTTATCACCACATATTCTAACATGGGGGAAATGAGATTTAAAGGTTGGGTCATAATTACTTTGGTTTAAGATCATTATTTAATGATTTAAAATGACTAGAAATGCCTATATAGCATTATTTTGGTATTAGTCCAAATTCACTGTATGTAAACCTTAATATTATTTCATATTTAGATAGATATGATGAAATGTGATTTTTGAGAGTTGGAATCAACTCAAAAGCTAAATTGGTTGATTTTATAAAAATGTTGCAAGGTGCAAAAGCTTCATGCAATTTGGATTTGTAAAACTCTCAGAATTGAATTTTGAACTAGTGGACAGAAACTAGATTCAACTTAAAAAGAAAAATCAAATTTTGAATAGCTGGGCTAGCGCGGGAAAGAACTTGGGCCAGCCTAGTGGCGCTCCGCGACGCGAGGCTCAGCTGACAGGGGGGTCCCGCCTGTTAGTGGGTCTTAACACGCGAAATGGTACGGGCGCCGTGGGCCGTAGGATTAGAAGGGGGATCTACGGCGGAGGGTCGTCGTCGACGACGAACAGGTCGCCGGCGAGCTCGAACCCTAGCGGCTCGGTGGGGGTCTGCAGGGGACGTACCAGGGCTCTAACGACGACGGCGAGGTGGGCAAATGAACTAGGAGGCGACGGCGAACTCAGGGACGATCGAGGTAGCTCTGGGGGTGGCCGCAATCAGCGGCGCCCTTCTCCTCCAGCGGCGGCGGCTCCGGCTCCAATTCCGGCGAGCTGCTGCTCCCCTTGTTCCGGCTAATGGTGTGGGATGGTCAGTGAGAGGTGGGGAGTGAGTGGTTGTGGAGAAAAGAGGCTGGGAGGCTGGTTTATATAGGCCCGGCAGTGAGACCAAAGGGTATGGGCATGCGACTCCGGCGATGCGGCTACGGGGTGCTAGCGGCATGGCTGCGGGTGGTGATCGACATGGGGTCTCATGGCGGTGCTCTAGGAAGTGAATGCTGGCGTAGGGGCGGTGGTATGCGGTCTGGGCGAGGTGGCGCTCTGAGCGGCAGAGGCGGCAGTGTCCACGGCGAGCGGTGGCTGTGAGGCGTTGGGCGGCCAGCGGGGGTGTCTGGGGTGTTCCCCAAGTCGTGGCGGAGCGGTGGGCGCGGGTTGCGGCCAAGGGGCGGTCTATGCACGCGGGGACAGAGCGTGCTCTGCGGGCGATGTCGGCATGGTCGACCAGCTCCGGGCGCGGCAGTTTCTGGTCGTTCCTGTCTTTGGCTCTGGCCTGGGGCTGGTTGGACGGTGGCAGTGGACCACTGGCGACGTGCTAGACATGGAGAGAGAGGCTGGAGAGGTTTGCTGCTGCGAGTGCACGGTCGGCCGACGAGGAGTGGCTCGGCATGGCAATGTAGTGCAGCTAGGAGGTAGGGGATGTGCTAGTGTGGGTATGGTTGGGCTTGAGGGAGACAAAGATGATCAAAGCACTTCAATTGCTAGACAAAAATCAACCCAAAACAGTAATAGTTAGGCCACTTTGCTCTTTCCCACCAAGTGTTTGATGAAATGGCCGAAAGAGAAAAACATTTGAATTTTGAGTTCAAAATTTTTGAGTGATCTCCACTGGTGCTAGGTAGTCTCTGGTTGCAAGGGTTTTGGAAGTGGAGTTCAAATAGGTGGTTTTTGAAATAGGGGTGATCTAGGCATATGCATTGGACTCAATTTTCAAATGCCATTTAAATTAAGTAAAAGAATGTTTTTAGCAGATCAAAAGGTGGGCCTTGGTACCTCATTATGTGTAATAGCAAGGGATACAAAGATCATGAATTGTTTCTATTAAGAAATGAGTGCTAGGAACACTCAAAGTAGTGTAGTGGATTAAAATGGCCAAAATGACCATTCCTCCTTTTTAATTCTTTTTTATTTGATTTTCTTTAGGAAAAGTTTGGGAAAGATGTAGATGATGTTTAAATCACCTAATAAACATTTTAAAAGAAAATAATCACAGAACCAAGGAAATTCAAATCAATCACTATTTTAAATGCACATACACATGAATGCTTTCATTTTTAATTTGGAAAAGTTTTTGTTAACCCCAAATTTGAAGATTTAGATCTTGATAAGCTTGGATTGATGTTTTGGGATGTTACATATCTTGACTTGATTCCAAATCTTAGTGAACAAGTACATCAAGCCCTACCTAACAACCGAAGGAAATAATTTTTGGAGCTCCAGAATCTTTCTAGTGAATTATTTCCTAAAACTAGAGTTTTATTCACTATAAAAATCACAATAAATCTTTGGAAAGTGATAAAATATTGAAACCACTTTTGTTGGTTACATCTTACCAATAC
The DNA here is from genome assembly GCA_910589775.1 of Avena eriantha. Lineage (NCBI taxonomy): Eukaryota > Viridiplantae > Streptophyta > Magnoliopsida > Poales > Poaceae > Avena > Avena eriantha. Next base: position 355,002,177 of record OU342742.1, read on the forward strand.
CTATCTGTTGGTATCATGTTTTTACAATGGTACCCTACAGAATATGGTCTTGCCCCAAAATCCCTCTCTTAGGTAGTTTCTATAGTAGAAATCCTAAGGGATTTTCATCCCCTTCTCCAAGGCCATCTCAATCTCCTGATTTCAATCCTCTCAAAACCATCTGAATCTTAATCTGGTATCATCCATTTGTTTGCTGTATTGTATTGGTAATTGTATGCCTTGTATTAATTGGGCCCTTTTGTTTGTCTGCATGTGTTCCATATCGACGATAGTTGTGATTATAGCGGAGAGAAGAAGAAGATGGATTTTATTGGTTATTATGGTTTTCTTAGAAGAAGTCCAGTGACATTTATGCCATATTGCTGATCATCAGGCAAGCCAACTTCTTGCTCATAAGCCTCGTCCTACTGTTTTACTTATGCATGTTTTACTTATTGTTTTATGAAAACTACATTGTTTTACCTTATGTTGACGTATATATATATATATATGGTAGTGGTTTGGCTCCTCCGAATGATTATACCTTTGTACTATTAAGTACAGCCCCCTTGGTGACACCTACATGTCCCTAGTAGAATAGATGGTGCATATCCACCATACCCCTTTGGAGACCCCGATTTAGCCGAAGCAAAGCTAGATGATGGGAAGACCCCGAAAAAAGTTTTACCAAATGTTTTACGATAAAACCTTGGTGAGGTGGGAGCTCCCAAGAGATGTTGAGAAAGAAAAACGTTTTGTTTTATAAATGCCAGAGGAAAACCGGAGGAAAAAGGTTTACAAAAACGCACATGGTTCTCTGTAGTTTTGCTAGAACAATTAACCCTGTGCAACCACATTACTCTGGTATGGGACAGGGCTAGATTTGATGGTTGCCTATTCTGGTATAAGCTGCCTCGCAACAACTACAGGGGATCAGGGATCCCTAGAGGGTGGGCCTTCTCCGATAAAGGTGGGACCTGGAGAAGGAACAAAGGGTCGATAGGCCTCCACGCGTTACTATGAGCCCCTCATTGAAAGCGCACACTCGAGAAGTGGAAAAAAGCGCTCCGGTTGGTCCTTGCCCGACGACCCGTTGTTGAGGGGATTAACACTCATAGGGTAGGCACTTATATTGGAGTGGGCATTCAGAGGTGCTTGATCGGTTACTCGTCCCACGATAGGTGAAGATCAGGGTAGGGTACCCAGATGGTGTGGGTAAAACGTACAACCTCTGCAGAGTGTAAATCTATTCGAATAGCCGCGTTCGCGGTCATGGATGGTTGGGAAGGTTGCTGTAGAGCGGTGCTGGTTTTGTTTTCAAAAAGGATTTCTTAAACGAAATGGTTTTTGAAATGTTTTGACCATGTGATGGTCGGAAAGGATCTCTGTTTTGACATGGTCAGAAAGGGACGGAAGGAGTTTGGTCGTGGGACGACCGGGAGAAGGAAACAAATGGGTGACCTAGTCCTAATGTTTTCCAAAACTTTTCAAAAACGGTTTCCAAAATGGTTTACAAAAGTTTTCAACAAATATATGTAGATGCTATATCTACAAGAGAAACTATTTGAGAAAATAACCTTTCCTGGAGCCCTCCTATTACCATAGCCATAATGCATCTCCTCTTGTTATTACTTTTAAGTTAGGGTGGTTTGCGAGTACATTCAATGTACTCACCGGCATTGTCCCTGGCTATTAACTTGGCCAAATATCAAGAAGAAGATGGCGTTCGCGACTATGCGAGCTAGGACGTTCTCCTAGTCAGTTGCCTGTAGGTTAAGGCATGGCTCAGGCTCTACGCTTGATGAAGTTCCGCTGCTGATTATTGATGTAGCCATAATGGCATTCCTGTAAGTCTTGTATTTCGGTACCTTTTCGGATGTTTACTTTGATACTTGTCGGTTATGTGCCACGACTAACTGATCATGGGATCGTGGTTGTATGCATAACAGGGATTTTCAGAGGATTAATCTTGGGGCCCCATAGACTTGGTATCAGAGCCATCCTGACTGTAGGAGAACCTTAGTTAGCATGGTCGCTAGACAAGAACCTTATTTTGAAAACCCCTACTTTCGAAAACTAGTTTCTCAATGAGTTTCAAACAGTTCTACTTCTTCTCTTACTCTAAGTAAATGCTTTCGAAAATGGTTTCCCCTAACTCTCGTCCAAACTTCAAACCTACGGATTTTAAATAACTAGGATCTAGCACCCGGTGAAGACAATGAGAAAAAGATGAAGACAAGCATCTATCAGCAAACACAAGGAGACTACAATATCGCTCTACCCGTGGAACCCTCACAAATCAGAAGACCTCAGGTGTTGCCCTATCAAGAAGCCTCCAAGATACGACGGAGACTTCATCTACAAGATAGTGACTCCGACCGAAAGAAAGACGATATCTAGGGTCAATTGTCCTAAGAATAGGATTTCCCTACATCGCGAGTAGTTAACTCCTTGGTCCCTAGCGCTGACCGTGTTTGCTTGCCTAGGTGCCACATGTGTTGTTTGATGTGTGATTGTTTTCCGAGGACATTGCGATTCCCTCACTTTGTTCACCTTGTTTATATGTTCTGGTTTGCTTGACCTCTTTAAAAGTGTGACTCGAGGAGCGATAACCCACCTAGTAACTTAGGAAGCCCTGTGTTAGATGTCGGTAATGAGACCAGACTAACCTCGAGTGTATATGAGAGGAAAAGCATCGCAAGAACCAGGAGTTCGACACCGTCAAGTCAGAGTCAACTCAAAGATTTCACCTCAGCAGGACGGCATACCTCATCAAACTCACCTCACAAGACTCGTCAATAGCGCCACACTCCCTCGTTGCTCAGTCCACTACATCGCGAATCCCATTAAAGCCGGAAGTCAACCACCGAAGGATCATCAATATCCACAGGAAACCACCCGATAAGTCAACCCAGACAAGAAGTGACACCCCAACTATGCTGGCATTCGATACATTAGAGTTTCTGACCACCTCAGGAGACTAACTAATCTAGTCGACCCTACCCAAACCGACGGGAATCTCCTCCCTAGAAGGTCAGAACCACCCCTGAAGCCAGATGATAAGGAAGCGTGAAGACAATGAGTCCACTCTGCCCTCAATTAGAAGCCACACAAGAAAAGCAAATGATGATCGTTTACCCGATGCTGACTATTTCAACCCTGTGTAACTTCTAGCAACCCTGTGTAACTTCGGGAAGATACAGACTCCCACTAGCAGCAAGTCAGCCTTCCAAGACAGAAGATCCACACCCGTCTTGATGATCCGTAGTCAAGCTCTAAGGAGGAAATACTACGTCTTTCCAACTCAATCTCCAGAAGATGGTCTACCAGAAGGTACTTTAGAAGAGATCTCAGGATCCGACACCTTTTCGCCAAGCTGCAACCCATGAGTTATCCGATGAGAAACTAACGGAAGATTCGACAAAAGTCCCTCTGTGACTTCAGTTGAAGATCCACCTGAAGGAATGCCGAACCGCTAACCCCTAGGTCTTTAATGCTTAGAGGACGTGAACTCCAATGACTCCACCAGGCTAAGCATGGATAATAGTAGTAAATAAGCCCCATAGGACCTACCTTCGCGGACGTCATCGGAAGTTTCCAACTCTAGGAGAAAGAGTGACGACAGTTTTCAGGACATCAAGCTACGACTCTAAGAAGGAAGAACTTTGTCAACTCTCCAGTCTACCCCAGTCTTTCCCACAAAAATAGAATAACCCTTTGCCAGGAGTAACCTCAGGATGTCCTGACCCTAAAATCGTTAAATAGGATGCGCTATGACCCTAAGGAAGAGTTGTGAATCCTCAAACAGAGGTACTCCCAGCTGTAGATTATATCTCCTGACGAGCACCCCGTGAAGTTCAGCATCAAGAGAGTATGCCCAGTCTAAGCCCTCAATGATATAGAGTCTGGAAGGAAAATAAGGTCATCTCTCAAAATCAAGACTAGACTCTGCTCAACTCTCCGCGCACCCTAGAAGACTGAAGCTCAAGTTCATCGACAGAGTAGTCACTTTCAAAGACGGAGTCCGTAAGATAGTACACGTAAGACACCTAGTATCAACTCGACTCAAAATCCCCTAACCTTACCCTCCGGAATCTTGGGACGAGATTATTTTAAGGGGGAAAGATATGTAACATCCCAATTTCGGCAACCCTAATTAGTTGTTCAGAATGCAAAAATCAGGAGGAACAAAAACTTTGTCTTGTTTAATACGGAAGTGTTTGCTTGTTGTTTGGATATGCTTATACATATGAATGTGTATCAGATGATATACTCCTCACCTTAACCCCAGTTGACAAAAGCTACTTCTCCAAAACAATCTTGGCTTAATTTCTATGCTCTCAAATATTCTGGCATTTCTAAACATGCGCCAAGATGCTTATGTAACCAAAACTATTTTAGTAGCTTCTATTGACAAAACTATGGAGAGCTATTTAACATAGTCTCCTTATGTTTTCAAGACAGAACCTTCTACTATTCTTACCTCTAGATTCAACAAAACTTTTTTTATGAAGCTTTTGAATACTACTATTCGTAGAGATACCAAGGAACTTACCTTGTTCAAACTCAAACCTATTTCAAAATACCCATCCTTACCTCAAGCTAAGCTTGGTGGTAACCCCAGTAATAGTTGATTTATTTGTAAGATGAGTTGCCTTGATCCGCTTCTTGAATTATCTGCTTAGGAGATAGTATGAGCTATTATAGGATCTCATCACTAGGATCAAGATGTTTCCAAATCATCCCACGCTAAGCAAGAATACAATCTAGATCTGATCCCTAGCTACTCAGTAGTCATCTAAAAAGCATAACCAGATCATCTATGAAGTGATCTACTTCTATAAGCTTCCAAGTCAATGTAGACCAACATAAATCTTGGAACCTTTCTACTCAATCTAAACTTCAGAATCATCCACTTTATGATGCTTGGGTACCTTGCAACCCCTCAAAAACATCCCATCTCATGATCTAGTCAAAAACCCTAAAACTGCCAAATTTGGCCAAGTCTAGAAAACTCTTTCCAACATCACCTTTTTGAATGCTTCCCATTCTCAACCCTTGTGCATTTTTGGAAATGCATCTGAACCATATTGTTAACCATCATAAGTACTAGCAAATCACACTCTTTTCCTTGGTTAGATCATCGTTCAATCCACTAGTTCGTGATGGTTTTGTAGGCAAGAAATTAACTTTTCCTGCAAATCTAGTCATCATGCCTACTTTGGTAGAAGCTCACACCACCATCCAATCTTCTACGGACCAAATCTTTGCATGGTTGTGTTATACTCATATAGGTCTATCATTACCTACTTCACTTGTACAAATTGGATCATTGAGCTGTTTAAACCCACGAGATTTTGACGGCTAGTTGATAATCTGCTTTGGCACGCTTATTTTATTCAAAGTTTGAAAGCTTGCCATGGTGAACTCAAGCAGGATCAAGATCAAACCCGTACACCATTGAAATATACATCACTTGGTCTATCCAACCATCTACCCCATGCCCCAAGGGGAGCTCTGAGCTCCAAGATCTAACATGGTCTTGATGGTATGAAATTAACATCACCCTAGATCCTTAATCTAAGGTATTCCACCAAAATTAACTTGGATTCTCCAATCCCAAGGTTGAAAATAATTTATAAACCTTGTATACACCATCTACCTTGATCACCAAGATTTATCAACAATTATCCATATTTATTATGGACCAAAACTATTTAATTCACTTAATAGGCAAAATCTCCAAAACTCCTCTCATAAAGGAAAGTTTGGTTTTTGCCAAAACACTTCCCCAAATTTTGGCTCAATTGAGTCCTATATATCATACCTTATCTTCTCAATTCAAAAATAAATATTTTTGAAGAACCTTATTATTCCTATTTGCCCCTTTTCTTAAATGGCAGAAACAAGAAATAATGGTCTAAAATTACTTTTCCTTCCCAATAAATTCCAAGAAAAATCCCCAAGATGTGCTATGGTATCTAGGACCATCTCACATCAAAATCAAACAAAGTCCAAGGTAAAAAGAATAACACATGTGCTCCAATACTTTATTTTTGTAGTTTTTTAGTAAATAGATTTAAGTAGACTTACACTCCTCTAAAAAATCTCAAAGAAATCCTGGAAGGGTATCTTGACCTCATCTACCTACCAGTATCATCTCCCCACCTTGTCCACAAATTTGGGAACTTACTTCACACACCTCCAAGTGATCAAAATTGCCAAATCAATCAAGCCTTGATCCAAAACCACACCCAAACCCCAGCAATATTGCAAAACCATGCACCTTAGAACCCAACACTCACCCTGGTCATGTGCACTATAGCTAAGCTACTATAGCAACCCTTCTCCCTTGTCCCATGTGCTAGAGAGAGAGAGAGACAAGTGGGACCAAATTTGTGCAGCAGCCTCCACCACCCCCTCCCTATCTCCCTGCCAACCAGATGACCCTCCCACCTGTCCTCACCACCCCCTGAGACACTCCCAGGCCAGCTCCACTCCTCCCCCATGTCCAAAGAGGACATTTACCCAACCTCCTCTCCCTCTCGGTATAAATCGGCCAGTGGGCCTCCCAGCACACCCCTGCCCCCTCATTTGCTTCCTCTCCCTCTCCCTCACTACCCCTAGCTCCGCTCCCCCTCCACTGTTCTGCCCTGCTCGAGAGAGAGCAAGGGAGAAGCTTCGGCCCTACCCCGTCTACCGAGCAAGGGACTCCCTCTACTGCCTCTCCCCTCTACATGTTCGCTCCAAGGACCCCACACCCTACTGCATCTAATCCACTCCCTTTTCTTTCCCAGGAACAGCTCCATTGAGAGCTCCGTCGAGCTCCGGCCGGGATCTCTCGGCCACCGTCGGGCCAGACCCCCTCTAGTCGCGGCAACCCCTCATGCTGCCCCTCTACTGACTCGCCCCGGAGTCCTCTGTCGCCGACAAGCCCTCAGGTGAGCGCCCCGGTCAGACCCCGCCACCCCTAGGGTTTTGTCCCTCGACCGCCGGCGCGAGGTAGGAGACGGCGCGCGGCCGTCAATCCTGACTTGATCGGACGGCCGACGGTGCCCGATACCCCTTCGCCTGCTCTGTCCCGCTGACGACCGGGCCCCGCCGTCAGCGATTTGAATGACGCTCCCGCCGTGGCCGCGCTCCTTGTTGGGTCGGCCTGCGCCGCGCGGCCCCGCTGCCTCTCAGATCTCGGCCCAACGCGGCCCCCTTTCTATCATTCTTTAATAGCCCTTTTAAATCCAGAAGTTGGTCTTTAGATTAAATCATTTCAAAAATGCAAATTAGTTTCAAATTACAAAATCTAAATTTCCGAGGGTTCCTGAGTGTTTTCTTAAATATGCAATACTCCTAGCACGTCCAAAGGTTGTCTAGATTCTAAATGATAAATCAAACCCCTAGATGTATCTTTTGCACTAATAATTGCTTTCTGTGAGAATCACAACTCCAATTTGAGTAAAACCAGCTGCCCCTGATAGGTATTACCAGTACCTATTTCATGGGCTTGGTCCCATGCTAAGGAGAACAACAGCTTGTCTTTAGTAAAAATAACAAAAACAACTCTGTTCTGACTTTAGAAATTTCTCTAGGTCAAACCAACATATGTATTGACCTAAATCCAACTCCCAGGAAAGTTCCATATCATTATCTATCAAATCCTTGTATGTTTCTCTGTGACTAATCTATTCTATGCATGGTTTAATCACCTCTAAATTCACTACAGTAGTTCTGCTAATCCAAAACTATTGATTACAATTTCTAAGGAAAGGTATTGGAAGTAACTACCATGTGTCTTTGGAATTAAATCAAAATTTACTATATATTTAATCTGGTGAAAAAGACAAGTTTTGTACAGAACTGCCTTTAGGAATTTCTTGTGGGCATTCTAGTAATTATCTTGACTTGATTCAAACTATCAGTGAACAAGTACATCAAGCCCTACCTAACCACCCAAGGAAATAATTTTTGGAGCTCCAGAATCTTTCTGGTGAATTATTTCCTAAAACTAGAGGTTTACTCACTATAAAAATCACTATAAATCTTTGGAAAGTGATAAAATATTGAAACCACTTTTGTTGGTTTCATCTTACCAAAACCTATCTTTTGGTATCATGATTTTACAATGGTACCCTACAGAATATGGTCTTGCCCCAAAATCCATCTCTTAGGTAGTTTCTAGACTAGAAATCCTAAGGGATTTTCATCCCCTTCTCCAAGGCCATCTCAATCTCCTGATTTCAATCCTCTCAAAACCATCTGAATCTTAATCTGGTATCATCCATTTGTTTGTTGTATTGTAATGGTAATTGTATGCCTTGTATTAATTCGGCCCTTTTGTTTGTCTACATGTGTTCCATATCGAGGATAGTTGCGATTATAGCGGAGAGAAGAAGAAGATGGATTTTATTGGTTATTATGGTTTTCTTAGAAGAAGTCCAGGGACATTTATGCCATATTGCTGATCATCAGGAAAGCCACCTTCTTGCTCATAAGCCTTGTCCTACTGTTTTACTTATGCATGTTTTACTTATTGTATTATGAAAACTGCATTGTTTTACTTTATGTTGACGTATATATATATATGGTAGTGGTTTGGCTCCACCGAACCATTATACCTTTGTACTATTAAGTATAGCCCACTTGGTGACACCTATATGTCCCTAGTAGAGTAGATGGTGCATATCCACCATACCCCTTTGGAGACCCCGAGTTAGCTAAAGCAAAGCTAGAGGATGGGAAGACCTCGAAAAACTTTTTACCAAATGTTTTACAATAAAACCTTGGTGAGGTGGGATCTCCCAAGAGATGTTGAGAAAGAAAAATGTTTTGTTTAATAAATGCTGGAGGAAAACCGGAGGAAAAAGGTTTACAAAAACGCACCTGGTTCTCTGCAGTTTTGCTAGAACAATTAACCCTGTGCAACCACATTACTCTGGTATGGGACAGGGATAGATTTGATGGTTGCCTATTATGGTATAAGCTGCCTCGCAACAACTACAGGGGATCGGGGATTCCTGGAGGGTGGGCCTTCTCCGATAAAGGTGGGACCTGGAGAAGGAACAAAGGGTCGGCAGGCCTCCACGCATTACTATGAGCCCCTCATTTAAAGCGCACACTCGAGAAGTGGAAAAAAGTGCTCTGGTTGTTCCTCGCCCGACCACCTGGTGCTGAGGGGATTAACACTCATAGGGTACGCAGTTATATTGGAGTGGGCATTCAGAGAGTCTTGATCGGTTACTCGACCCACGATCGGTGAAGATCAGGGTAGGGTACCCCAATGGTGTGGGTAAAGTGTACAACCTCTGCAGAGTGTAAATCTATTCGAATAGCCGTGTCCGCGGTCATGGACGGTTGGGAAGGTTACTGTAGAGCGGTGCTGGTTTTGTTTTCAAAAAGGATTTCTTAAACGAAATGGTTTTTGAAATGTTTTGACCATGTGATGGTCGGAAAGGATCCCTGTTTTGACCATGGGATGGTCAGAAAGGGATGGAAGGAGTTTGGTCGTGGGATGACCAGGAGAAGGAAACAAATGGGTGACCCAGTCCTAATGTTTTCCAAAACTTTTCAAAAACGGTTTCCAAAATGGTATACAAAAGTTTTCAACAAAGATATGTAGATGCTATATCTACAAGAAAAAATATTTGAGAAAAGAAGCTTTCCTGGAGCCCTCCTATTACCACAGCCATAATGCATATCCTCTTGTTATTACTTTTAAGGTAGGGTGGTTTGCGAGTACATTCAATGTACTCACCGGCATTGTCCCTTGCTATTAACTTGGCCAGATATCAAGATGAAGATGGCATTGGAGACTATGCGAGCTAGGACGTTCTCCCAGTCAGTTGCTTGTAGGTTAAGGCATGGCTCGGGCTCTCGGACGATTCTCGGAGGATTAATCCGGGGGTCCCACACGGCATCGCCCAGGAATGGTCACCGGAACCACCCCCACGATGAGAAAACGCGGCGGTGATCAAAGGTCCATGGTGGCCGGGCGAGTTAGGGCACAAGAAATGACATGGGAGGTACCGTGGAAATAGGTGACTCACCAGGGAGCTTGTAGAGGCGATGGCGAGGAGAGGCGAGCTCGAAATCAACGGTGAATGCCGGTGACTGGTGGCGGAAGAGATGTGTCGATTAGCTCGACTAGAAGCTCTCAAGCTTTCATGGTGTAGTGGGGGTGATCAAGGATGACGATGATATCATGATGGTGATCACAGATAGCTGGAATACTGACGAAGGCGACGGTGCCCGGTAGCTCCGATGAGCTAGATTTACAGCGGATAAGGGAAGAGTAGGAAGAAGGGAAAACGGGGTTCGCTCTCTATGTCTAGGGGTTCTTATATACGATGGCAGTGTCTGTAGCACGAATCCTAGCACGAAGTTCATCTCAGCAACGACGAACGACGGAGCACTCGCCAGCGAGCTGCTTCCAGTCAATGAGGAAGACGATGACACGATCTTGCGGAAAACCCCCTGGCATGTTTTCAGTCTTAACCCGCGGTCCTCCATCTAGTCCAACTTATCAGTCAGAGAGGGAAGACGAGGCGGGCTGCTATTGGACTTCTACTAGGCCAAAGTAAAGTAAGCGAGATTGGCTATTGTTGCAAGTGGGCGACACTTAGGCGAGAAAGAGATTGGCCACGATAGGCTGGTTCTGCTGGCAGACTCTTTCCTTTCCCTTTTCTATTTCAATTTTTATTTCTGTTTTTCTGTTCTCCTTTTCAATTTGAATTTCCTTAATGATTCAAATATTTGAAATCCAGTAAATCATTCAAGGGTTCTACATGGTTTAATGTGCCAATTGGTTTGGCATTCTCTTATTTGAATTTACACTAATCAAAATATTAAGGATTGTTTTCTTAGAAAACATTAATTGAGATTAGGGTTTTAGGGTGTTTTGGTTTACTATATATATAAACCTTATAGAATGATTTTCTTTTCACCCTAAAAATGGTGATGGTGAAGATTTAAAATGGAGAATGATATATATAGGACTCTATTCATACATAGTCTCATAGAGGAACTATGCAAATATATTACAAGGTATTAAACCCTAGGGTTTATAATGTAGTTATTTTAATTCCAAGGTTCTTTAAAGCTGGTGACTTTTCCTATTCAAATTCTACTTGTATTGTAGAGTTTTAGAATTACTATAGAGAAATCTTGGTTAAGTCATTAAGCATGAGTAACAATCATTTATAATGGAATGAAAATATTTATTTACAAATAGCGATCTTTAGTTTGTAGAAGTTTTAGTTTTAGGGTTCTCAAAGTTTGGAATTTCCTTTATTCAAATTCCTCTAAAATTCTATCCGTCACCATCCTACTTAATCTAAAGTAGACATGTATCACTTCTTGAACTAGTTGTTCATTACGTCCTTAGGTGTGGTTAATGTTTTGATAGAAGTTTATTATATACTGGTGTACAAACATTATCATTCATGTGGCCCAAGTGATCTCAATGCCCAGCAACATTTATATAGGGCTTCTAATTTCACACTTACTATGGACCCTAGAGGATACACTACCCTCAAGTTCATTAATGAATATTGCTAGGGATCAAGGTTTAAGGATTGATCCTGAATTTATAATCCTAAATGATATCTCAACTTAGAGTGAGCTATAAAGATTACTTCTTAATATGGTCTTGATGATTCCACGAGACTAGGTTTCTATTAGGGTTTAAGATAATAAAGCTGGTATCCATAACACTACTAGGTTAAAGATAATCCTAAAGTTAAGAAAACTACTAGGTTCTATAAAGACAAGGCTTTCATCCATAACACTCATCTGGTTATCTAATTATCTCTTGGGAACTTTATTTGACTAAGAGCTACTATCCTTTGGCAGCCTAAAAGTACGAATTGATTCCAGTGATAACTAAATTCTAGGGTTTTGGACAGAGAGGTAGACATAGGTCTTGTCCTGTTTCATATGATCTTGGTTAAGGCTTCTAAAGAATTCCTATCCTCACACTTCACTAAGCTTGGATCATGGTTAAGGAATTCCTTTCCTAAATATACTCTATAAATCTCTCTTATCTTATTCACAAATATCATATCTTCCTTAATAAGTCAATCATCCGACTCCACCATGTCCATCATCATATGATGATATGGCCATGCCACTTCAACATTACTCCCTCATTCTACTCCTAGTACATATATAACATCCACTACTAAACTACCCTTGAGGAAGTAATTCATCTAATTAGTTCTAACTTCATTCATTAAGTCCTCTATGTTCCCTTACATCGACTTCCACGGCTTGCAAGATTACAATTATGTCTATATCACATGTGATAACTATCCTCTAAGAGAGATATGGTACTACTCCCATAATACAAGTTTACTCTTTTACTAGCTGGGTTAAACTACTATGCCTCCAACTACTCCATAAAACTTGTGTTATATATTTCATCATACTCTAGCTTGACTTCTCATGATCAAGCTAGATGATTCAGCTTACTGGGGCTTGCCTAATTTAGTATACTCACAATTCTTCTTCAACACCTAATCATCTATTCTCAAGTGACTAGAGAGTAATGACCACCTACCTTTGATCATACAAAGCTTAGGCTTCTATTTGTCTAATCAAAATATATTATCACTAGGTAGTAGACTTTGTACTAGTCTCTCTACAAGCTTATCTTGTTAAGAAAACTTACTTTAGGTTTATACCATCTTGGCTTAACAAGATTATCATTGGATTCTCTACTACTACTAGATTTCTCATGGCTCCTCGTGCACTAGTTACTTCTTGGGTGAGGATGCTTCCTCTAGTTAACTTATGAGTGAGTTCAATCCACCAGTATCAAATGGTTTGATCACTACTAAGGATCACATTCCATTTATGATGGCACATCCTACCAAAACTAGTTCCTTCTTCTCATTAATTTACTTAAAGTCTTTGGAAGGTTAATATAATAGGTCAAAGTCTAAGAGTATCAATAAGTTCTAGGTCAGGAATTGATCACTCAGTATTGATGATCCATAGCCACTAGGACTTGGTTAAGTAGGAATGTCATCCTTTTAATATGACAATAAAGACATGTGATGAATGGTCTTGGCTTGACTTCCTTTTCTAATCTATCTGTGATAAGAGTTAATGTTTAAGAACTACCATGATGCTCATGGTAGAAATAACTATGGAAAGCAAGTGTTTCAAGATTTAGTTATGAGGTTTCTTTACTTGGAGTTATATACTTGATTGAGTATTCAAGGTTTGTGGTATATAATACCTTGATATTATCTTTAGAATATTAAGTATCCATCCTTGAGTTGTTGTATGGAATACCATGTCGTGATCTCTAGAAGATCTAGTACTCCTTATTAAATAGTGTGTTTGACTTAGTTTTATTACATTTGATCTACCCTTTGATCAAATTATATAACCCAAATATAAGGTTTTAGCATATGTCATACTGAAACTTATCGCAATCAACTTGATGATCTACTTCAGTTCCACCAAGTTAAGAGAATCTTCAATCACTGTGAAAAGTTTTATTTAAAAGCGCAAAAATTATCCAGATTTTTTATGCATGAATGTAATGCACACACCTTATCTCAGCTTATTTCCAAGTGCTAATGCTGGGATGTTACAAACAAGATCAAACTCAACCCGGAGAAGTGCACTTTCAGCATGCCCACTAGCCAGCTCCTGGGCATCGATGCTAACCCCTCCAAGATCGACACCATTACGTGACTCAGAAAACCGGAGTACCTACGCGACGTCCAGTAGCTGGCCGCGCGAGTCACGGCTCTCAGTCGCTTCATTCCTCGGCTCGATGAGAAGGAAATGCCCCTCTACTGATTGATGTAGATGAAGCCCACATTCACGTGGGATGACGAAGCAAACAACGCGCTCAAAGCGCTCAAGGAGGTGCTACTCGCGGCACCAATACTCTCTGCCCATGTGGACAAGGAGCTAATGCTCGTCTACGTCACGACCTCCAGTTGAGTCGGCAATGCTGTGACGGTGGTCGAGCGACCAGAGGAGGGAAAGGAGCACCCCATGCAATGCCATATCTACTTCATCAGCAAGGTCCTCACCGAGTCAAGGAAACGCTACCTGCAGTACTAGAAGCTGGTCTACACGGTCTTGCGAGCCCAAAGGAGGCTCCCACACTACTTCTAGGAGAACCCCATCATGGTCGTCTCCCCCGCCCCGCTGTAGGACATCATCCGCAACCGTGACACGACTTGGCGAGTCACCAAGTGAGTCATCAAAATCGGCATCCACAACATCAACTACGAGCCGTGCAAAGCGATCAAGTCGCAAGCTCTGGCCGATTTCCTTGCCGATTGGGATGAGGCGGAGCATCCCAAGAACCTGCCCTAGCACCAGTACCGGTCGCTCCACTTCGACGGCTCCAACAACTCGGATGGCGCTGGGGCAGGGATCGTAGTCACCTCCCGCAAGGGCGACAAGCGCCGATATGTTTTGTAGATCAACTTCATGCCCTGCACTAAAAGCATGGCCGAATACGAGGCCATCCTCCATGGCATGCAAGCCGCCAAGTACATGAACATCAATCGCCTCATGTGCTATGGAGACTTCGACCTCATCACCGCACAAGTCACGTGCACCTGCAACGCCGTTGCCCCCACCATGATAGGATACCGCCAAGCGGTCGACTAGCTAGGGGGCTACTTCACCGGCTACTCCGTCGAATGGATCGACTAGCGCAAGAATGAGGAGGCCGGCACACTCTCGCGCACTGGGTCAGCTCGCCAAACACCACCTCCGGGTGTCTTCCCCGACATCATCGACAAGTCATCGGTCTCCCCCTGAAGGAAATCGACATCGGGATACCATGCTCTGGTTGCCATGATCACGGAGCCCAGCAACTAGACCAGACCCTACATCGCGTACCTTGAGCACAAGTTCCTACCCAACGACGAGACTGAGGCACGGATGATCATGCGACGCTGCAAGTCCTTCGTTATCATCAACGACAAGGTCCGCAAGCGTAGCGTGACCGGCGTGTTCCAATGCTACGTGCAGCCAGAAGAAGGATGCAAGATCCTACAAGACATCCACGCAGGCGACTGCGGCCACCATGTTGGCATCCGGTCGCTATTCGCCAAGGCCATGCGGCACGGCTTCTACTGGCTCACCGCACACGCCGACGCCACAGACATCATCCAGCGCTACATCGAGTGCTAGAAGTATGCCAACTAGACGCACATACCTAGTTAGGTCCTCAAGACCATCCCCATCACATGGCCATTCGCCGTCTAGGGCATCGACATGGTGGGTTGGTTCAAAACCGCTCCATTCGGCTACACTCACCTCCTGGTCGTAGTCGACAAATTCACCAAGTGTGTTGAGGCAAAGCCGATCAAGAAATGCGATGACAATACAGCCACCAAGTTCCTCCATGAGCTAATCTATCGGCACGGCTACCCGCACAACGTCATCACAGACAACGGCACCAACTTTGACAAGGGCGCCATGGCCAACTTCTTTGAGGAGCATGTCATTCAACTCGACCTCGCCTCGGTCGCCCATTTAGAGTCGAATGGCCAATCAGAGCATGCTAACCAAAGTGTCCTCCACGGCCTCAAGCCAAGACTCCAGGTTCCCCTCGAACGGACCCCGGATGCTGGGCCGAAAGAGCTCCCTCCGTGATATGGGGAATTCACACCTCCGTCAACCGATCGACAGGGTTCACACCCTTCTTTATGGTGTACGGCGCCAAAGCCAAGATGTCGACCGACCTGGAACACGACTCGCCTCCAGTCATCCACTACGCAGAAGAAGACAACAACCTCGCTTGTCAAAACGGGATCGACCTACTCGATGAAGCACGTGACCTAGCTCACTCTTGCACCACCATCTACCACCAAGGACTCCGTTGCTAGCACTGACACCGAGTCCGGACTCACACCTTCCAGGAGGGAGACCTCGTCCTGCGACTCACACAGGATAAGAAGGGCATGCACAAGCTCACTCCCCCATGGGAGGGCCATTCACCATAGGGAGAGTCCCAGGCAACGATGCTACTACCTTATCGACATATCAGGTTATCACCAACTCGACATCGAGCGACCATGGAATGCAGATCTCCTCAGGAAGTTCTGTACATAGAACTACAACTTGTACCCAGCTATACCAATGATGGAATAAAAATTATGCTCACAGAAATTGTGCCCACTCACCATTTCTTGTGCCAATCGCACTCATACATATAGAAATACGCTAGGTACGGTAGTCAACCCTTGGTCGACCGACCAGCATGGCTAAGTAGTGCGGATCAAGGGCACTAAAAATATTCGGTCCTTGAAACCGTCCACGAAAAAACCAACCCGGAGCAACCATAGGAGTCTCCTCGCAGCGCCACGTCCTCTATATCCTCGTGCAAAGAAACTTGAACGGTTAAGTACCACGCTCAGGGCCTCATCCAAAAAGACCCTAACGTGACTCGGGAACACGCCAAGTATGAGATCTTGCCCTAGACTCTCCACGCGACTGGCTTTCCAAGTCAGCTAGAGAGACAAGTTCCAAACAACGTACTATGACCATACCTACCTTGGGCATGCGACTCGAATGGTTTAGTACCACGCTTCGGGACTCGCCTAAATAACCCCGCCCATGTTCAGGGAAAACACCCAATACAGAGCACCCCTTGGCATCACCAAGCGACTAGCTCCACGAGCCATGGTGAGTCGACCTAGGTTAACCAAACAGCCTAAAAACAATTCAATAGACATATGCGCAAGGTCAACAACCAACGGAGGACACGTTCGGGGACTTGCATAATCCAAAATCCAAACAAACAAAATCACAAAAACTCATACGAGTCGATTGACATTCTCACCAAGTGACAAAATATATTATTCACAAATAAAATAATTACAAAAGGCCAATCACCTAGCTGACTTATGCTCCGATGCCAGTCTTCATTCTATAGAATTTGACAACGAGGCACCGTCAGCACCCTTGGACCGAACGAAACGCTTCAAGGGGTTCGCCGGGTAAGTCGTCAACTACTTTGCAAATGATGACCGGAAGGGCTGCTCCAACTTCAGGTCGCGATGCGCCGGCTCAGCGTCGTTTGGCGCCAACCGAGTCTTCTGATAAGGCAATAGATTGCCCATCGCCAACACATGTGCCACATACGGAGTGGCCTTGGCATCCAGCCCCAAAACTTCAGCTATATCTACCTGGTCAGTCGCCGAAGGTTACACGCTTGTGACGTTGTTGTGGTCAAAGCCTTCAGGGAAATGCGCAAGTCCGAGGCTCAACACAGTAGTGGCTCTTCGGTGAAACATAGACCACGCCATCCATTCGACGACTACTGGAGCTTCTTCGGTCAATCCCTTGAGAATCACTTTGGTGTGGGAAATACCTTAGAGGATGGCCTGGATGCACATGGCCGATGCGGTGGTAGCATTCAGCACCATTGTCACGCATTGCTTGGCATCGAAGGTCGGCACCACTAGATCTCCTTTATCTATAACAGCTGAAGAATGTTAGAACATCAATCTCCCGTGCAAGGACATCTTCGCGGACTCATCCGATCGGGGACTCACCCGCTTGGCGACTCGCTGCGACTAGGCAATGCGCTACTCGTAGAACAAGAAACAAGGGAAATTAAGCTTACCAAGGATCTTGCGGCAGTTCTCTATGACAAACTTCTCTAGCGCGGAGAACTTCCCATGCAAACCCACAATAATAGAGTCGAAGGCCTTACGCTCCTCCTCTGTCGCCATACTGCGGCCTTCACCCTCTGGACCTCTCCTCCGCCGTGGTCGCCGAGGCCTTCACAATGTCCAGATCGGCGATAGGAACATAGCCTTCGTGGGCCTTGGCGAGTGCGGTGTGATCGTCTACACTCAAGAAAATACAAATCAACACTCAAACAACCACAAGATCTTAAAAATTCGCAAGATAGAAACTGACCTGTGGTTGCTTCGAGTCGCCGATTCGCCTCCAGAGCCACTCGCATGTCGCGCTCCATTCGCTCCATAGCGGCCTGCCGCTCAACTGATTCAACCTGCAAGCCCTAACACAAAAACTTCATACACGACCCTACCGACCGGACAATCGGGTTTGGCACTAGAAGCTTGAGTGTCTAGCTACTGAAATTTAGTGACTAGCCCCTCGGGGACTATACAATCGAAGTTTTAAGTGTCTAGCCGCTGAAATTCAGCGACTAGACCCTCAGGGACTGGACATACCTGGAGCACGGTACCAAACATGCGGTGGAGCTCGATGGCGTTCGTTGAACGCACCACGAACGACGTGCACCCACGAGGATGCCCGATGTCACTGTCAGTAATTTCAGTAACCTGCACCGACTACGTCTTAGTCACCCTGACGAAGGATTTCACCATGAATCGCGGGAACGTCGCGGCCATCACCCTAGCGCCCCAGAGACCGGCATGTCTACCTCTGAAGGCATGTCCGCCTTGGGTGACTCTGTGCCAATGGATGCTTCTTCATCAGGAGGGACGTCGGAGTCACCTTCCCCCCCCCCCCCCGAATCTGAATCGTGGCATGGTCGCTCTTATTCTTCTTTGCGCCCATTTCTGGCGCCTCGATGGTCGTCACCTTAGCCTTCTTGGAAGGGTCGTCTTCACCTCCGGCACGGGCTGACGGAACTTTGGCCACCAAAGGGTGGTTGATATTTTTAGGGCCGCCCCTGTGAACTCTTTATGATTAGCGACTAGAAAACTCCAAAAGAAGAAAAGTATGACACGTGTGACTGGAAATCCAAAAGCAACTCAACTGGTGACCGGAATGTGCCGCAGGCCCATACTAATGTGCGTGGGTTTTTCTAACTCAGGGCCTATCAGCGAGTCAACCCTCTCTCCAATATGTTTGCCTGCCACGACGCCACGGGCGTTCGTTGAACGCACCACGAACGACGTGCACCCACGAGGATGCCCGATGTCACTGTCAGTAATTTCAGTAACGTGCACCGACTACGTCTTAGTCACCCTGACGAAGGATTTCACCATGAATCGCGGGAACGTCGCGGCCATCACCCTAGCGCCCCAGAGACCGGCATGTCTACCTCTGAAGGCATGTCCGCCTTGGGTGACTCTGTGCCAATGGATGCTTCTTCATCAGGAGGGACGTCGGAGTCACCTTCCCCCCCCCCCCCCGAATCAGAATCGTGGCATGGTCGCTCTTATTCTTCTTTGCGCCCATTTCTGGCGCCTCGATGATCGTCACCTTAGCCTTCTTGGAAGGGTCGTCTTCACCTCCGGCACGGGCTGACGGAACTTTGGCCACCAAAGGGTGGTTGATATTTTTAGGGCCGCCCCTGTGAACTCTTTATGATTAGCGACTAGAAAACTCCAAAAGAAGAAAAGTATGACACGTGTGACTGGAAATCCAAAAGCAACTCAACTGGTGACCGGAATGTGCCGCAGGCCCATACTAATGTGCGTGGGTTTTTCTAACTCAGGGCCTATCAGCGAGTCAACCCTCTCTCCAATATGTTTGCCTGCCACGACGCCACGGGCTTCATCATCGTCATGGTCGCTGCCACAGGAACTTCCAGCTCCTTCAGCGTTGGCGCCTCTTCTGACTCCTGTGC
Source organism: Avena eriantha (assembly GCA_910589775.1). Taxonomy (NCBI): domain Eukaryota; kingdom Viridiplantae; phylum Streptophyta; class Magnoliopsida; order Poales; family Poaceae; genus Avena; species Avena eriantha. The sequence continues at coordinate 355,021,702 of OU342742.1, forward strand.
CGGTGGAGTTGCCGACTCCGCGATCGCTTGGCCTTCTGGCTCTACGTCCTTGGATCGCTTGGTGACTTCATTGCGAATGGTGTCACCGACTCCAGGACCATATTTGCGGCCGTGGGCTCCATCATTGGATTTGGGTGCTCCGGAACCTTAGCCACACCCGCGGCCTCTTCGTCGTAGGACTCACCATCCGACTCAAATGTCGCCACCGCCTTCACCGGTGACTTCGCTTTCACTGATGCCTTGTCCTTTGGCGGTGACTTGGCCTTTGCTGGTGACTTTAGCTTTAGCGGGGGCTTGGGTGGCATGGCCACCCTTCGAGAAATGTGCTCGTCGACAAGGTCGATGTCGCTGTCGCGCTCCTTGAGACTACGACTTGCCTCGATCTCGCGCCGCTTCTGACCGCGGGTCTTCCACACCACAAACGAGGAAGTCTGCACTTCCGTGACCTTGTCTTTGCTCTCGGAACTCACTTTGTAGATGAAAAGAGATCAGCGATTAGAAACCATGATTACAATACTACGACTGTGAGACTGCGAATGAGATAAACAAATAAACGCTACCTGCATGCAATGCCATATCTACTTCATCAGCAAGGTCCTCACCGAGTCAAGGAAACGCTACCTGCAGTACTAGAAGCTGGTCTACACGGTCTTGCGAGCCCAAAGGAGGCTCCCACACTACTTCTAGGAGAACCCCATCATGGTCGTCTCCCCCGCCCCGCTGTAGGACATCATCCGCAACCGTGACACGACTGGGCGAGTCACCAAGTGAGTCATCAAAATCGGCATCCACAACATCAACTACGAGCCGTGCAAAGCGATCAAGTCGCAAGCTCTGGCCGATTTCCTTGCCGATTGGGATGAGGCGGAGCATCCCAAGAACCTGCCCTAGCACCAGTACCGGTCGCTCCACTTCGACGGCTCCAACAACTCGGATGGCGCTGGGGCAGGGATCGTAGTCACCTCCCGCAAGGGCGACAAGCGCCGATACGTTTTGTAGATCAACTTCATGCCCTGCACTAAAAGCATGGCCAAATACGAGGCCATCCTCCATGGCATGCAAGCCGCCAAGTACATGAACATCAATCGCCTCATGTGCTATGGAGACTTCGACCTCATCACCGCACAAGTCACGTGCACCTGCAACGCCGTTGCCCCCACCATGATAGGATACCGCCAAGCGGTCGACCAGCTAGGGGGCTACTTCACCGGCTACTCCGTCGAATGGATCGACTAGCGCAAGAATGAGGAGGCCGGCGCACTCTCGCGCACCGGGTCAGCTCGCCAAACACCACCTCCGGGTGTCTTCCCCGACATCATCGACAAGTCATCGGTCTCCCCCTGAAGGAAATCGACATCGGGATACCATGCTCTGGTTGCCATGATCACGGAGCCCAGCAACTAGACCAGACCCTACATCGCGTACCTTGAGCACAAGTTCCTACCCAACGACGAGACTGAGGCACGGATGATCATGCGACGCTGCAAGTCCTTCGTTATCATCAACGACAAGGTCCGCAAGCGTAGCGTGACCGGCGTGTTCCAATGCTACGTGCAGCCAGAAGAAGGATGCAAGATCCTACAAGACATCCACGCAGGCGACTGCGGCCACCATGTTGGCATCCGGTCGCTATTCGCCAAGGCCGTGCGGCACGGCTTCTACTGGCTCACCGCACACGCCGACGCCACAGACATCATCCAACGCTACATCGAGTGCTAGAAGTATGCAACTAGACGCACATACCTAGTTAGGTCCTCAAGACCATCCCCATCACATGGCCATTCGCCGTCTAGGGCATCGACATGGTGGGTTGGTTCAAAACCGCTCCATTCGGCTACACTCACCTCCTAGTCGTAGTCGACAAATTCACCAAGTGTGTCGAGGCAAAGCCGATCAAGAAATGCGATGACAATACAGCCACCAAGTTCCTCCATGAGCTAATCTATCGGCACGGCTACCCGCACAACGTCATCACAGACAACGGCACCAACTTTGACAAGGGCGCCATGGCCAACTTCTTTGAGGAGCATGTCATTCAACTCGACCTCGCCTCGGTCGCCCATTTAGAGTCGAATGGCCAATCAGAGCGTGCTAACCAAAGTGTCCTCCACGGCCTCAAGCCAAGACTCTAGGTTCCCCTCGAACGGACCCCGGATGCTGGGTCGAAAGAGCTCCCTCCGTGATATGGGGCATTCACACCTCCGTCAACCGATCGACAGGGTTCACACCCTTCTTTATGGTGTACGGCGCCAAAGCCAAGATGTCGACCGACCTGGAACACGACTCGCCTCCAGTCATCCACTACGCAGAAGAAGACAACAACCTCGCTTGTCAAAACGGGATCGACCTACTCGATGAAGCACGTGACCTAGCTCACTCTTGCACCACCATCTACCAGCAAGGACTCCGTTGCTAGCACTGACACCGAGTCCGGACTCACACCTTCCAGGAGGGAGACCTCGTCCTGCGACTCACACAGGATAAGAAGGGCATGCACAAGCTCACTCCCCCATGGGAGGGCCATTCACCATAGGGAGAGTCCCAGGCAACGATGCTACTACCTTATCGACATATGAGGTTATCACCAACTCGACATCGAGCAACCATGGAATGCAGATCTCCTCAGGAAGTTCTGTACATAGAACTACAACTTGTACCCAGCTATACCAATGATGGAATAAAAATTATGCTCACAGAAATTGTGCCCACTCACCATTTCTTGTGCCAATCGCACTCATACATATAGAAATACGCTAGGTACGGTAGTCAACCCTTGGTTGACCGACCAGCATGGCTAAGTAGTGCGGATCAAGGGCACTAAAAATATTCGGTCCTTGAAACCGTCCACGAAAAAACCAACCCGGAGCAACCATAGGAGTCTCCTCGCAGCGCCACGTCCTCTATATCCTCGTGCAAAGAAACTTGAACGGTTAAGTACCACGCTCAGGGCCTCATCCAAAAAGACCCTAACGTGACTCGGGAACACGCCAAGTATGAGATCTTGCCCTAGACTCTCCACGCGACTGGCTTTCCAAGTCAGCTGGAGAGACAAGTTCCAAACAACGTACTATGACCATACCTACCTTGGGCATGCGACTCGAATGGTTTAGTACCACGCTTCGGGACTCGCCTAAATAACCCCGCCCATGTTCAGGGAAAACACCCAATACAGAGCACCCCTTGGCATCACCAAGCGACTAGCTCCACGAGCCATGGTGAGTCGACCTAGGTTAACCAAACAGCCTAAAAACAATTCAATAGACATATGCGCAAGGTCAACAACCAACGGAGGACACGTTCAGGGACTTGCATAATCCAAAATCCAAACAAACAAAATCACAAAAACTCATACGAGTTGATTGACATTCTCACCAAGTGACAAAATATATTATTCACAAATAAAATAATTACAAAAGGCCAATCACCTAGCTGACTTATGCTCCGATGCCAGTCTTCATTCTATAGGATTTGACAACGAGGCACCGTCAGCACCCTTGGACCGGACGAAACGCTTCAAGGGGTTCGCCGGGTAAGTCGTCAACTACTTTGCAAATGATGACCGGAAGGGCTGCTCCAACTTCAGGTCGCGATGCGCCGGCTCAGCGTCGTTTGGCGCCAACCGAGTCTTCTGATAAGGCAATAGATTGCCCTTCGCCAACACATGTGCCACATACGGAGTGGCCTTGGCATCCAGCCCCAAAACATCAGCTATATCTACCTGGTCAGTCGCCGAAGGTTACACGCTTGTGACGTTGTTGTGGTCAAAGTCTTCAGGGAAATGCGCAAGTCCGAGGCTCAACACAGTAGTGGCTCTTCGGTGAAACATAGACCACGCCATCCATTCGACGACTACTGGAGCTTCTTCGGTCAATCCCTTGAGAATCACTTCGGTGTGGGAAATACCTTAGAGGATGGCCTGGATGCACATGGCCGATGCGGTGGTAGCATTCAGCACCATTGTCACGCATTGCTTGGCATCGAAGGTCGGCACCACTAGATCTCCTTTATCTATAACAGCTGAAGAATGTTAGAACATCAATCTCCCGTGCAAGGACATCTTCGCGGACTCATCCGATCGGGGACTCACCCGCTTGGCGACTCGCTGCGACTAGGCAATGCGCTACTCGTAGAACAAGAAACAAGGGAAATTAAGCTTACCAAGGATCTTGCGGCAGTTCTCTATGACAAACTTCTCTAGCGCGGAGAACTTCCCATGCAAACCCACAATAATAGAGTCGAAGGCCTTACGCTCCTCCTCTGTCGCCATACTGCGGCCTTCACCCTCTGGACCTCTCCTCCGCCGTGGTCGCCGAGGCCTTCACAATGTCCAGATCGGCGATAGGAACATAGCCTTCGTGGGCCTTGGCGAGTGCGGTGTGATCGTCTACACTCAAGAAAATACAAATCAACACTCAAACAACCACAAGATCTTAAAAATTCGCAAGATAGAAACTGACCTGTGGTTGCTTCGAGTCGCCGATTCGCCTCCAGAGCCACTCGCATGTCGCGCTCCATTCGCTCCATAGCGGCCTGCCGCTCAACTGATTCAACCTGCAAGCCCTAACACAAAAACTTCATACACGACCCTACCGACCGGACAATCGGGTTTGGCACTAGAAGCTTGAGTGTCTAGCTACTGAAATTTAGTGACTAGCCCCTCGGGGACTATACAATCGAAGTTTTAAGTGTCTAGCCGCTGAAATTCAGCGACTAGACCCTCAGGGACTGGACATACCTGGAGCACGGTACCAAACATGCGGTGGAGCTCGATGGCGTTCGTTGAACGCACCACGAACGACGTGCACCCACGAGGATGCCCGATGTCACTGTCAGTAATTTCAGTAACCTGCACCGACTACGTCTTAGTCACCCTGACGAAGGATTTCACCATGAATCGCAGGAACGTCGCGGCCATCACCCTAGCGCCCCAGAGACCGGCATGTCTACCTCTGAAGGCATGTCCGCCTTGGGTGACTCTGTGCCAATGGATGCTTCTTCATCAGGAGGGACGTCGGAGTCACCTTCCCCCCCCCCCCCGAATCTGAATCGTGGCATGGTCGCTCTTATTCTTCTTTGCGCCCATTTCTGGCGCCTCGATGGTCGTCACCTTAGCCTTCTTGGAAGGGTCGTCTTCACCTCCGGCACGGGCTGACGGAACTTTGGCCACCAAAGGGTGGTTGATATTTTTAGGGCCGCCCCTGTGAACTCTTTATGATTAGCGACTAGAAAACTCCAAAAGAAGAAAAGTATGACACGTGTGACTGGAAATCCAAAAGCAACTCAACTGGTGACCGGAATGTGCCGCAGGCCCATACTAATGTGCGTGGGTTTTTCTAACTCAGGGCCTATCAGCGAGTCAACCCTCTCTCCAATATGTTTGCCTGCCACGACGCCACGGGCTTCATCATCGTCATGGTCGCTGCCACAGGAACTTCCAGCTCCTTCAGCGTTGGCGCCTCTTCTGACTCCTATGCCGGTGGAGTTGCCGACTCCGCGATCGCTTGGCCTTCTGGCTCTACGTCCTTGGAGCGCTTGGTGACTTCATTGCGAATGGTGTCACCGACTCCAGGACCATATTTGCGGCCGTGGGCTCCATCATTGGATTTGGGTGCTCTGGAACCTTAGCCACACCCGCGGCCTCTTCGTCGTAGGACTCACCATCCGACTCAAATGTCGCCACCGCCTTCACCGGTGACTTCGCTTTCACTGATGCCTTGTCCTTTGGCGGTGACTTGGCCTTTGCTGGTGACTTTAGCTTTAGCGGGGGCTTGGGTGGCATGGCCACCCTTCGAGAAATGTGCTCGTCGACAAGGTCGATGTCGCTGTCGCGCTCCTTGAGACTACGACTTGCCTCGATCTCGCGCCGCTTCTGACCGCGGGTCTTCCACACCGCAAACGAGGAAGTCTGCACTTCCGTGACCTTGTCTTTGCTCTCGGAACTCACTTTGTAGATGAAAAGAGATCAGCGATTAGAAACCATGATTACAATACTACGACTGTGAGACTGCGAATGAGATAAACAAATATACTCACCGGAGGGCCTTTCCGCTTCCTGGTGGTGTATGGAGCCAAACCGGAGTTTGAACCGGTGTACTCCGCATCGGTGGTCTTCTTCAATGCTACAACGTAATCTTCTTCCTCCCAAGTGTCAGTGCTCAACTTGGTCATGGCATCGGGTCTAGTGTACTGGTACATTGAGTGAGCTCTATTCGCCAGCGGGACTAGTCGCTGCCTGAGCCAGCAGTTGTAGAGATTGATTGTCTCTAACCTATCATCCTCTAGCTCCCTAATCTGCGTGAGCATCTCATCCATGGCCATCTTTTGGTCGCTGGGATGTGAATCGGCTGAAAATCTGCACGGCTCGCTCCTCTCCGCGGTGTATGTTTGGAGTGAGACTTCGCCAGAGGGAGTGGATTCCTTAACATAGAACCATAACTTTTTCCACTCGCTCGTCGCCTTCTTCGACAGCATCACCTTCATGAATGGAGCCTTGGGCTTCAGCTGGAAGGTGACGCCGCTCGCCGCCAAGATAGGGCCAACCTTCCCTTCGTGGCTGAGGCTCCCATGGAACAATTCCATCTAGAGAGGGCAGTATGGCTAGCATCCCAGATAGCATTCGAAGAACTCCACAAATATGGTGAGTTTCTAGATGATGTGCGGTCCCATATCATAAAGCTTGATCGCGTAATAGGAGCAAAAGAGGTGGAAGCAGAGGGAGGGGGAGAATCCCAATCCCCTCTCGAGGTGGCTCTCGAAGAAGATGAATTCCCCTAGCGCCTAGACACGGTTTTGGCTCGACCTCAACGGTTGCGGGTATCCGCCAGTTCCCCTTGGTGAGAATACCGGTGTCCTGGAACAATTTTAGGACGGCTGTGGAACACTTGGACTTTCCCCACAGATCCTTCGGGGGCGCCATCGAGGAAAGAAGGAGGATGAGGTCTAGAAATTCCGGATCGGAATTGGATCTAGAGACTGAGGATGCAAGAATGCGGAGGAGTGTGAAGAATGCCCGTGATTCCCCCATCAATCTCCTTATAAAGCGGCATAATCCGACAATCTCGGGTTAGCCGTTACCTCGTGTTAAATCCGCCGAAGTTACATTGGAGTTACCAATGGCTAGTTTGACCAAAATGATGGTCCAACTTCAGCCACTCGACTTGCTTTCTTGCTTGCCCCTTCCAATCGATTGGGCGTGGTGACTCAAGTACATTTCAACTCGCCAATGCTGCGACTGAAGACATGCAACAAAATCTTCTCCCTTCATTGGAGGAGTCCACCACCGATTCGATCGGGCATTCCCCTAGACTTGCCTACTCCGACAGCCACGTTGACGCCTGCACCAAACCACTATTGCCCTCCAGGACTCCTGATAGGGAAATACCAATCAAGGTATGCGTAGAAGGTTGATTCCACTGGCCCAAGTCCATAGAAAATGGGCCTACGGGAACGGCGACTAGAAAGCGACTGAAGAAGAAGCCTGGCGACTAGAAGCTGGAGGCCGAGGAGCCTAGATAGGCCTAGTCAGATTAGGTCAAATCCTCTGAAACCTTAATTGACTCGGTTGTAATCCTGTAAACGCTAGTGAGGTACCCCTATATAAACCTCCCTAGGGTACTCTACGTACTTACGTTCTCTAAGCTATCCCATCAAAGCGACTCGCTGCCTAACTGCCGAGCTCGCCCACCTTGTAATCCACTCGCCGATAATACAACCTAGAAGGAAGTGGGTCTTTACCCAAGGGGGAACCGAACCAAGGTAAATCCCTAGTCTCTGGTTCCAATCTTGCACTGTGGATAGCGACTATCTCTTGCCCCAAATCATATCAATCGCTATCCCTCTTAGCGACTACCGTGGTCATTCCCACGACACGCACTGTCCTGGCTGATCTCTCCCTCGTCCATAGTGTGGCGCTGCGCACGTGTGCCTTGGTACGACGACCCTATGTGTATGGCGTGTCGGGCAGCCGTGTTGGTTTGAAGTAGGAGGGGTACATAGGAAGGAAACAAATTTGGTCCTTGGCAGCCAAAAAAATTCGAACTTTTCCGGTTTTTGAAAATTTCACTTGCTTCCCAAACATTAGGAGGGGAGGTTATTCCAAAGATCTACCATTCACAGTACTTCTTATCTTATCTTATCGTTATCTTGTCTTATCTTTTACAATACCATACCACTTTATAGTGTACACAAAATTGACTGTTGGATCAAGACTAGAAAATCCAAACACTGCTAACCATTGGATCTTGTTTTCCATTCTTAGCATCTAGAAAGATTCAACTGATGGTCTTTAGCATGATAAACACTAGTATGTATGAACCTTAAAACACAGTTTTCAAGCAGTTCATTGCTCAGTTTCAGGTCCCATGTGCTAAATGCATGGACTTGGATGCCATTTTCATTTTTTATGAGGTCCTTGATGTAACTTGTACTTCCATCGACCGGTTTAGCTTAAGAACCTCGCTCCCATGAGACCTACCACAGTTAAAAATAAATTCCAACCGCCGCAATTAAACACAAACTGGACCACAGTTTCTTATATGTAATACCCGATTTTCTAGTACTAGGAGTTTTCAAGCTTCCTAGCAAACCTCACACACTTCAGTGACTTCTTGATGATTTATTGAAATTAGGTCAAACCTGAGCTGCAACTAAGCACGACAGAATTCTCTTGAAATAAATGTCTTTTTAGAGGTAGATGGGTGAATTCTCTTGTAGTAAACAATGTCGGCGGTGTAAGTTTACAACCATCATGAAAGAAAATTTTCAATTTTCCGAGTGATTATGAGATCTCAATGCCACATGCCAAGATTACAGACATATTAAGTGGACCAACATGTTTTACTTACAACTCCCAAGTTTTATGAGTTTTCAACCTCCCTAGCTAACTCCGTACACTTGAATGACTTCATGCTGATTTATCGAAATTATGTCAAATTGGAACTATAAGTGAATTGTTGGTTGCTTTTAAAGATTTATGAAAAAACTTTTGGAGGTGTACCCATCGGGTCAATTAATATATCAGAAACCAACCAAGAGTGTGACATCAGGTTTTTAAATGTTTGCTAATTAAGATTTTCCATCTTGACAATTTAACCACAAATTTGGTCAAACTTGAGCTACAGGTAAGCGCGATAGATTTTTCTTGAATTAAATGTATATTTGGAGGTCTATGGATGCATTTTCTTGTAGTAATCATTCCCCTCGGTGTGAGTTTCCAACTATCAGGAAAGAACATTCTCATTTTTTTCGAGTGATGATGAGATTGTTCCTTTTCGTAAAAAAGACCGAAGGATATGGATCTGAATGCCACAAGCCAAGCTTTGAGACATATATAGTGGACCGTCATGTTGTACTTATTATTTCCATGTTTATGAGTTTTCAAACTTCTTCCTATAGCTAACTCTACCCACTTTAAAGTGACTTTATGTCGATTTATGGAAATTAGGTCAAATTTGAAGTACAAGTAAATTGTTAGTTGCATTGAAAGTTTTAGAATTATTTTGTATGTAACCATTGGGGGTCATTTAATATATCATAACCCACCACCGAGAGTTTTGACAACAAGTTCAACTTCTTGCTAAGATTCTGCATCCTGCCGATTTAAGGAATTTAGGTCAAACATGATCTACAAGTAGGCACGATATATTGCTCTTGAATTAAATGTCTTTTCAGATGTATATGGGTGAGTCTTCTTCCAGTAAACGATGTTGTTTAAGTGAGTTTACAACTATCACGAAAGAAAATTCTCAGTTTTCCGAGTGATCACGAGATTGGTCTTTTTGTAAACCAAAGTCAGAAGAATATGGATTTACATGCCACAAGCCAAGCTTCCAGACATATTAAGTGGAACAATGTGTTTTACTTCCAATTCCCATGTTTTATGAGTTTTAAAACTCCCTAGGTAACTCCCCCCACTTGAATGACTTTATGTCGATTTATCGAAATTAGGTCAAATTTGAACTATAACTAAATTGTAGGTTGCTTTGATAGTTTTACGAAAAATCTTGGAGGTACCTCTCGAGGGTTCAACTAATAGATCCGAAACCACTGATAGTTTTGGCAATATGTTTAACTTCTTTCAAAGATTTTGAATCTTGACAATTTAACAAAATTAGGTCAAACTTGAACTACAAATAAGCAACGCGATAGATTGATCTTGAATTAATTGTCTTTTTGCAGGTATATATGGGTGCATCTTCTTTTAGTAAACAATGTTGTCGACATGATTTTACAACTATCAGGATAGAACATTCTCAATTTTTGGAGTGATGACGAGATTGTTCCTTTTCGTAAAGAAAGTACGAAGGATATGGATCTGAATGCCACAAGCCAAGCTTTCATACATATATAGTTTGCCCACTTTTATGATTCCCATGTTTTATGGACCGACATGTTGTTCTGATGATTCCCATGTTTTACAAGCGAAGGATATGGACCGACATGTTGTTCTGATGATTCCCATGTTTTATGAGTTTTAGAACTTCTCCCTAACTAAGTTTGCCCACTTGAATGTGACTTTATGTCAATTTATCGAAATTAGGTCTAATTTGAACTACAACTAAATTGTACGTTGTGTTGAAAGTTTTATGATTTTTTGGGGGGTCATTTATTATATCACAAACCACCACCGAAAGTTTTGACAATAGGTTCAACTTCTTGCTAAGATTTTGTGTCTTGACAATTTAATAAAATTAGGTCAAACTTGAGCTACAAGTAAGCAACGCACCCTAGTATAAGCACCTCTCCTATGAGCTTGTCCTCCCAGCCATGGGCATCTGCCATCCTGGGCACTGCATAGGTGGACAACATTGAGAGGTAGCCTCAGCTCAAACATCTCCCGCCAGGGAACTAATACTAATGCATATAAACTTCCGGCTAAGACTTACCCAATTCAGGTATTGTGGTTGTACGGTAAATTTGGAATGGTATTGCATCCGAACCCAACCATCAATTTTTATAAAAGGGCTAAGGCTCATGCCTCAACATTTTCATCATCATAAACCATTTGTGTTTCTCAACACATGTCAAAACATCTCAATAGAATGACTCATCATTCCAAGGTTTTCATAAGGCATTTTCACCAAGTACTCCCATCTAAAGTGATCAAGTTTTTGGTTTAACTCTAAACTACTAAGTTAAGAGTGTTCACTAATGTGGGATGCTAATATCAATCTCATTCCATAGAATGACATCAAAACCTAACTAGATAGGTCAAGTTTTATACTCTTTATGCTATCTACAACAAGGTAAAGCACTTTGGTAAAGTAAAAAGAAAGTAAAGCTTGTAAGTAAAATTTGGGGTGGGTATAAGTCAACATGTATAACCAAGCATGCCTAATGCATCTTGCTTGAGTTAACTTGCATCTAGTGATGGCTTGCTAAGTATAATACTTGCAAGTGTTAGCTTGCCAATAATAGCTTGCCTTGGTTGGTGAAGTGGTTGAAATTCTCTTCCTCCTCTTCTTGGAAGAACTCCTCCACCTCGAAGACTTGTTCGGTACTATCGTCTATAAATACATACGGAATACACAATCACCAAACAATACTTAACTAGTATATTTAGCACACTAAGGAACACATTTGATGATCTAGTATCATCACATTCATCACAAGGTTTAATGAACTAGTTTCATTTATTTTATTTGAGAAAAGTAATTTCTACTAATTGAAATTAATTAGATTTAATATTATCCAATTAAAATAGGGGATCATATGGACACATGTCCTCACCTCATATTCTAATACATGGTAATGTGATTTAAAGGTTGGATTACATTTTAATAAGTTTAAGTTTAATACTTAATGATTTAAAGTGACTAGAAATTCCTATATAGCATTATTTTGGTACTAGTCCAAAGTCACTGCATGCAAACCTTGATATTATTACATATTCAGATAGGTATTGTCAAATGTGATTTTTGAGAGCTTGAATCAACTCCAAAGCCATTATGGTTGATTTTAGAAAAATGTTTGAATGTGAAAAAGACCTTTGTCTTGTTATTTCTGCTAGTAGATATCTCTAACTCTAATTGATTTAAATACAACGGGCTTGGATAGATATTTTCATTATCTTTCCAACAAAATTGGAATCACTCAATTTGGTTCAGTAGATCTTTCTAAACTGATTTTTGAACTAAGGGGCAAAAACTAGTTTACTTCTAAAAAGAAAAAGATTCATTTGAATTTATTGGGTTGCGCGGGAACTAAATGGGACGGCCCACTACGCTCCGTGTAGTGCCCGGGCTGGCTTATGTAAGGGACCCACCCGTCAGTGGGACAGGGGTTGCCGAACCGGTATGGGGGGATGGTGGCCGTAGGATTAGATCTTGGATCAATGGGTCACAGCCATCATCCACACCGGAATAGTGCACAACATGGATGAAACCTAGCGCGGTCGGTGAGGGTCTGTGGCGGCTTACCGGAGCTTCGGCGAGGGTCAGCGAGGAGGGAAATTGGACGAGTCGATGACAGCGGTTCTCCTGGTACTGGCGTCGTCCCGGGAGATGGCCTGGATCAGCGGCGCCCTTCTCCTCCTTCTGTTTCGGTCTACGGCAAAATTGGGACGCTACGGGGAGTGGCTTGCTCCGGTGGGGATCTGGGAGGTCCCTGAGGGGGAGTGGATGGGGATGGTGTGAAGAATTGGTGCATGGGGGCTTCCTTATATAGGCTCGGCGAGGCGGTAGAGAGGCATGGGCAGAGCTCGACGGGGGCGGCGATACAGCTAGCTAGAGGCGTGGGCGGTGGGCTAGGATGGTGGGCGGTTCCCTGGCGGTCGTCACGGAGGTGCGCCTGTAGTGCAATACAGTCGTGAGGGGCGAGCGTCGCTGCGCGCACACTACCTCTGTGATGGCGAACTTTGCAGCGGTCGGCGGCTACCGGTCAAGGTCGGGGAAACGGGCATGTCCGTTAGCCTCCTGAGACACTGGTGGTCGTGTGGGCTGGCTGCGGGAGCGAGGCGAGGTCTGGTTGAGCGGGGGACAACGCGTGAACTGAGGGCGTCATCAGCATGGCCGACACGGTCCAGGCGCGGCGGTTCCTAGCGTCTCCTCTCCACGTCTTCGAGATGGGGCTGGTCTGGAGGGGGGAGTGGTGCATGGGCGACGTGCTAGGAATGGTGGGCGAGGCTAGCGGTGCTAGGGGCATGCTGTCGACGGTGGGGGTGCTCAAGTGAGCTCGACATGGCGGCCATGACCATTGGTCGTGTGCACACTAGTTGGCCGGGCGAGCAAAGGGTAGGGGGTGCGCTGGGGTGTCTCTGGTTGCAAAATGGGAGACCACATTGGTCAAAACACTACTCACAATAGTGTTTGTGATTTTTCTCTTATTTGTGCACACAAGGTGTTTGACAAAATGGCCGAAAGAAGCCAAGTTTTGAATTTTGAAATGTAATTTTTTGAGTGATCTCCACTGTTGCTTGGTTGTGTGTGGTTGCTGGGGATCGTCAACTTGAATTCATTTGCATGGTTTTTGAAAAAGTGGGATCTAGGTACATGCAATAGATTCCATTTTCAAATGCCATATTAAATTAGAGTTTAAATGTTTTTGTAAGCATTCAAAGTGGGCCTTGGTACATTTTTACTTGTACTATGAAGGGGTGCAAAGATCCATAATTGTTTCTGTTTGCAATTGAGTTTTTGGAACACCCAAACTGGGCTAGTGGATTAAAATGGTCAAAGTGACCATTTCCATTTATTAATTCTATTTGATTTCTTTTTCTTTGGGTTTTTCTTAGGAATGATCTAGATGATGTGGAATTCATCTTAGAATCATTTTACAACCATTAGGACAAACAAACATGGCCTTTCGCATCAATTCCAAATTTTAATGCAACACACATATGCATTCTTATTTCTTTTAATGGGAAAAATGTTTGTTAACCCTAGAGAGGGGGGTTTGGATCCTAATAACCTTGATTAAAGTTTTGGGATGTTACAATCACCTTCTTCTTCGAATCTGACAAAGTTAAGAGCCAGGTACAATGCCAATGAGTACTTTGAATGTACTCGAAAATCACCTTAAGATAATAACAATAGAAGGATATGCAATATGGCTGTGGTAGTAGGAGGGCTCTAAGAGAGGTTCTTTTCTAAAATAGTTTCTCTTGTAGATATAGTACCTACATATCTTTGTTGAAAGCTTTTGTAAAACATTTTGGAAACCTTTTTTTGTTCCTCCTTCCGGTCATCCCATGACCAAAATCCTTTGTTCCTTTCCGACCATCCCATGGTCAAAACCTTTCTGAAAACCTTTTTGAAATCAGAACCAGCACCGTTCTATAGTATTTTGTCCAACCCATCTGATACATGGCTACTCAAATAGATTTACACCCTACAGAGGTTGTACACTTTAGCCACACCATCCGGTTCCCTGCCCTGATCCCCTACGGATCATGGGTCGAGTAACTGATCAAGACCTTTAGGATGGCCACTCTAGTATAAGCGCCCACCCTATGAGTCATTCCCCGCAACACCGGGACGTCGGGTACCGAGGATGAACTGGAGTGCCTTTTCCACTTCACAAAGCATGAGCTTTCGATAAAAGGCTCATAGTAATGCATGGCGGCCTGCTGACCATTCATTTCTTCTCTGAATCGATGCTTCACACGGAGCCTTGTAGGAGAAGACCCAACCTCCAGAGATCGAAATCTCATGTAGTATTTGCGAGGCAACATATACTAGATTAATTAAACTTTGATTCTAGCCCCTTCCCACATAGGAGTAATTTCGTTGCATGGGTTAAGTTGTTACAGCTAAAGATGCAAAGAACTGGGTGCGTTTTTGTAAATATTTTTCCTTCTCTTTCTTTTAGCAGTTTGTAAAAAATAAATTCCTTTCTCAAACCTCTCTTGGTAGGTCAAACCTCACCAAGGTTTTATCATAAAACATTTGGTAAACTTTTCTAGGGTCTTCCCATCCGATAGCTTTGCTTCGGCTAAATCGGGGTCTCCAAAGGGGTTTGGTGTAACACCATCTACCATACTAGGGACAAATAGGTGTCATCAAGGGGGTTCTACTTAGTAATACAAATGTGTAATATCTTGGAGGAGCCAAGCCACTACCGATATAGATCATCATAATATAAAACAATGATGTGCATAAACAATAGATAAAACATGCATAAGTAAAGCGGTAGGACAAGGCTTATGAGCAAGAAGGTGGCTTGCATGTTATCACTGACAATATATGTCCCTGGACTTGTTCTCAGAATACGATAAATACCAATAATAATCATCTTCATAGGGTCTTCAATATAATTGCATCTATCATTGCCATATATCATACATGCAAGAAAACAAAGGCCACAATCAACACAAGGCATTCAAGCATCAATACAATACATCAAATGAACATCCAACACACTACTAACTTGAGTAGGTTTTGGTAGATTGAGCTTATATCAACTAGCAATTATTTATTTGCATTCGGGGGAAATTTTTTTATGAGTTACTTGTCAAATACCACCAAATGAAGGGGTTTTGCACTAAGGCTTTGGTCTGTGGGATATCAATGTACAAAAATGATATCGATATATAGGAATTGAAATAACAATGCCAATACAAGTGGTTTCATGATTTTATCAATTTTCTTTATTTAGATATGAATTTTCTAGTTGAATAAACCCTAGTTTAAGAGAATAATTTACGAGAAATTATATGTAGTTAAATAAAATTGTCCTTAGAGATTATAGTAGGTATTGGAGGTTATGATTTTTTAGAGTTGGATTCACTTCAGAAAAACTTGGAGAAATTGTCAAGTTCCTGAGCAAGCTAGTTCTCTGAACTGCTTCCTTTCTCTCAGGATCTGTACTGGATACCCCTGAATTAGTTGGTTGAGCTTAAACAACAAGTTGGAGAGTTGTAAAGACAAAAGTTCTATTCGACTTAGTTTATCTTAAAGGGATGTCTAGTTCTTTTCATGCTGAAGAAAGATAGTGTTTCCTTGGTGGAAATGTTGTCGTCCCCACCTTTGATTTGATTTGGGTTATCATCAAATAAAACTCAGTTCCAAGGACTATCTTGATGATGCTGCTCCTTGTGATGTTTCACTTGAGTACATATTCATGTTCTTTGTTCTGACCAATACTCTTCCTTGTTCAAGTAACATATGAGTTCATCATCTTGGAGTATCTCGATAAGTTTGTTGTTGAACCCATCGACAATATCCTTATCTTCTCCATACTAGAACAGACTCATATGAAACATTTGGCATTAATGTTGGAAACCTTTCGAGAACCTCATTCGTGTTATCTCGAAGTATGTGTTTAGGATGTTAGAAGTAACCTTCTCCGATTCACGGGCAATTGGTGAAAGATGTCGCCGTGGATTCGAGTAGAGTTATCTATGTTACCTTATGGACATTTGTGTTTCATTGCAAGTACTTGATGGACATTTGTGTTTCATTGCAAGTACTTGATGTATAAGAAGTTGTCTTCTTACAAGTTGTTAATACATGGGTCTAGTAATTCAGCTTGGTCTATTGGAGCTTAACACTGTAATCCATGTCTTGAGAATCTAGTAACTTTACCTTTACGGTAAATTTTGCAAACTATCTATTCGGACATGTTGAGTCTGAAGTATCATTCCACTTAACCAAATTCGAATCTCAAGCAGATACGATGGTTGGTGTTCTTCAAGGTTTTGACATAGGTTTCTTTGAACATCTGGCAAGATTGTTGTATGGTTGACACAACAAGTTGGAAGACCTATTGCCATATCCTCTTGAATCAGCAATAGCAACCACTCCTCATGAGGCATCTTCTATGATTTAAATTATAGGAGTTGTTCTTATGGTTTCCTTTGTATCCGAAGTCCGACCTATACTTGATGACTAATTAAAGGCTCGTTAGAAGTCTTATATCAGTATTCCGAACACCAAGGAGAACATTTAAAGTAGTGTTTCTCAATATCTCTCGGTCGATCATCCAGACTCTTTATATTGGCAAGCCCCTTCTTGCGCCAAGTAATGGAAGTCTGAGAATGAAGTTTCTTTTTCCTCGTGTCTCGATCATTTCAGTAATCAAAAGTTTCTCTTGCGACATTTTCCGTGTGACTCTTATGAGTCCTCTACACAAAACACCTTTTTGTCTTGACCTTCTGTTGAACAAAGAATGACCCTTATCAATAGTAGTTCAACAGCTTGGTTATCCGTATCGTTGTATACCTGGAAGCTCTACTTAAGTCATTTTGTAGAGTTTCATCTCTCGAAGTCTATGGTCCTGTTGTTTTTGTTGGAATCTTTCCCTTTCAGAAGCTTAAGCTCTTTTGAAGCTCCATCGTCTCAATCCTTATGAAGACCAGTTACCTAACAACTTGAAACCTTCTCCTCTTGTTTCCTCTGTTACCTTGATGTGTTTCATGCTTGTCATCTCAGAGTTGTTTCTGAACACTCATTCATGATAGGATCATGAGATACTTGGTGTGTTGTTAGTGTGTTTCTCTCTTATCTTTAGAAGTGACCATGTTTCTCTTCCTTCTTCCTACCTGCGGAATCTCGGGTCGAGATTCTCATAAGGGGGATAGATCTGTAACTCCCCGGTTTTAGTTAATCATATTTAGGGTTTTGTTTGTGCATTCATGAGCATCATCCCTTAAAATGCATAAAAAAAGTAAAGAAAAACCCTAAAAGCCTAATCCTTCCCTCTCTTTGAAACCCTATTCAAAATAGTTTGAATTTCAAAACTATAAAAGGTGTGGAGCCCAAATTGTTCTAAGGGCCTCTTAGTGTTCTAAGGTATTTTTGAAATCCTCTAGTATTTTTGAAATGAGTGAAAACATAAAAGTATTTGAAATTACAAATGGAAAACCAAAACCAAAAAGGAAAAAACATTTTTGCTAAAAAAAAGAGAGCCAGATGCCTTAGGCCGAGCAGCCCAGCTAGCCCACCTCCCTCCTCTCTCTATCTGCCGCTAGCGCGCAGCAACCGCAGCCTGCACCAGCCCACCTCAGCCCAACCAGGCGCAGTACCTCTCTGCCATTCGTCTCCTTTCTTCTTCCTCGACAGCAGAAGGATAAGCTCCTCCATGGAAGCTACAATGCCGTCCTTCCGTGCCACTCATTTGCCGCCGTTCGTCACTGCCCGGGGAAAGGATAAGCACATGAGTCGATGCCCTGATCCTCATCCTCTCCCTCCTCTCTGAAGCTCTCCCTTGCTCCCGCACACCAGCCCAAACCCTAGGTCCACCGGTCGGCGCTTGTGTCGCCGATTGACTCCTCCTCAAGCTCCCCCGTGAGGTCCCCGAGCTCCGCACGGCTGTCTACGTCTTCCCCATCAATTCACGCGGGCGGTGATGTTCCCCGTTGGCCCAATTGGACCCTTCACCCCTAACACAGTTCACCATCGAATCGCTGCCGTCCGGCCTCCCCAGAGCTCGTCGTTGCCCTCTTCACGCTCCTGGTGAGGTTCTAGTCCTCAAGGACAGAACAAGTCTATCTAGCTGGCCGTCTCCAGTGGCCATCTAGTAGCAGCACTGCAAGCTTTATGTCCGTCTCGACGCGCTGGTTCGAATAGAACAAGTTGCGCAACCCCGCATTGCCTCCCTCGCCACTCTGTCGCTGATCTAGGAGCCACCGGCACGATGACGTCATCTTGACGCCAGCACGCGCGGGTTAGCTTTGGTCAAACGCAGGGTGCGTCCTCCTCCGCCAGCGTGTACGCTGACGTGTCCCTGGGTCCACCCGTCAGCCTCTATGGCTAGCCCAGTCCCGGTGTAAATGGTTTCCTAGTTTTGTTATATTTTGTAAAAAGTTTAATAAACTGTTTTATTACTTCCAGAAATTGTTTAAGTCCTATAGAATCAATAAGTAATTATTTATAAGTCAGAAAAATACAAATAATATATCAAAATGTTCATAAAAATGAGGTCTATATGTTTAAACTATAATCATACATTGTTAAGGAATTTAAATGACAAGTTTAATTAGAGAACTAAATCAACCCCTCATAGGTGTTCTGGGTTCCCATGTCCTAGGGTTTGTACCTTCGGACCCTGTTTAAAGTGATCAAGCATGCCCTAGAGTTTCATTTAAGATCAATTTAACTTGTCATATCATCATCCTTGCTTGAGCATTGCATCGATGCATGTGTTGATTGTTTCCTTTCTTTCTAGTGTTTGCTTCTTCCCGGTAGACTATGACATCGAGATCGAGATCGAAGACCGAGGTCAACACCATCAAAGACCGACAAACAATACTTGATCAACTACAATCTAGTCAAGTACCAGATATCCGAAGATCTGCTTTCTGGTTATCAACAAACAAGGCAAGCATAGCCCCACCAGGATATAATCCTATGGTTTCAAAAGCATTTCAATTCTTGCCATGATGCATATGATTCTACTGTGGTCTTTTGTCGATAGATAGAGTATCCCATCTATTGCATTACTCCCTTTGAGCTTATATTACCTGATCCACTGCTCCTAGCATAACTAGGTTTGGCTTGTGTGCACTTCTAGAGCGTATATTTGTGTCTTGCTTAGTCATGCATAGCTGCCAGTTCTGGTTCATCCAGATGATGTATCAGATGCGGAGAATCTAGTATGACAGAAGAACGAGGTATACTGATGAGGTAAGATCAGTGGTAAATGTCAAACATGCTAAGTCTTGTATGGGAGGCCACAGTGGGATGTGGTTTTTGTAGTCCCATGCTCGCCACATCTAGGAAACGAGTTCTTGCATTTTTGACCAAGACAAGCGTACAACCACACGGGGTTTATGGGGACCTCACGGTTAACTAACTTGCCTAGTAGATTCCATGAGTCACCTAGTTTGGGCGTTCCATTTGGCATATGCATTGAAAATATTTTCAAAAGAGGAGCTGAAGGAGGTGCTTCCGAACAGGTAGGGAAGCGTGGCCGGCGTTGCTTGGGGTCGATGGAGCCCCTGGTAAACCAACCTTGCCCACATCTCTAGGGAGCGATTTCAGGATTTGACCCGTTACAGCGGAACCATCCTTAGGGTGTGACTCATGGTCCCGGTGAAGCAAGGTAAAACGGTCGTGTCCAATCACCCTCTGCCAGCACACCAAGGAAGTGTGTCAAGTGGCGCTAAGAGTCGTTTGGTACTTGTGGGTAAATTTGTGCGCCCCTATAGGGTTAAATCTTTTCGAAAAGTTGTGTTCACAGTTATGAACACTTGGTGACCGAATTCTAAGATCATAGAGAACATTAACCTAATCGCAAAACTTGGTATATCAATGTGTTTTTAAGGATGCTTCCTCATGGGTACGAGGGGGAGATACTAGTTGTGAGATGAGGATTATATTTGGTGGATATCAAAATATGATCATCAATTCGTTGGAGATGTCGCTCTCTTATCCCCTTTTAAAATATTCTGATTAGACGAGCTTCTTCTCCCTCTTGTTTTATAAACAAAGATGGCTTTATGCAAAATAACCCCACCAGCCACAAGTCTTGCGAAGTGCACCCTGTACTCACCCTTGCTTTGTTGATACTTTTGTAGCAGAATAAGTGTTCCCCGAAGAAAGGTTTGGTACGACATCGACACCGACGAGTAGCTTGGGGTTCTCGGCCGGCAGCGTGGAATCTATGGGCTGGGACGTCATCATTATGCTCCAGGCCTCTTGGGCCATTTGTTAAGTTTGCTATACTTAATAGCATAATTTGCCTTCCATTGTTTGATGTTTGTGGTTAGTGACCTCTGCTTGTAATATTTTGGTTTTTCACTCAGCTATGAGCTTGTTGTACTAACTTTTGTGTCGTATGTTTACTGTTGTGTTACTAATTTCTCGCTGAATATCATCGAGCTCTAGGTTAAGCTTATGTTAAGCTAAGGTCTGGGATTTTTTTAACCCTGGTCCCGGGGGTGTTACAAGGGGTGTGCTACAGTAGCATTTCTATAGTCAAGAATTAACCAGAGATGATGTATTGGTGTTGCGGGGATCAAGGGTAGAGGTTTGGTGGGGGTTTGGGGGAGTATTAAACAAATATTGTTAATTATCCAAGATTCGCCATTTTGGATGCTTATGGTCCCAAATATAGGTAGATGGATAGCGTCAAGGTACACCTCCATGAATTAGTTGGGATTTAATGGATGAATTTTGGTCCACTTTATATCAAGTATTCAAATAGTGCAGAAAGGGTTTTTACGATTTGATTTAATATTTTTGAATCAGAAAAGGATAGTTTTTGGCTTGATATGGTCCCAAATCTAAAATCACACATTGGATAACTTTTACAAGATTTATAGTGGCACACAAGTAGTTAAAACATTTATTTTATTGTTTCTACCATTTATGAAAATAGGCAAAAAGAATTATTAAAATTCTTCAAAAATATTTTTTATTTATGTAGGAGGATAGGATATGATATATAAGCCTCAAATTTTCCTAAAGATGGACAAGTGTTTTGGATAAATACAAACTTTCCTTTGAAGAAGAAGATTTGGAGTTTTTCTTTAATAGAAGAATTAAATTGTTTTTGGGCCAAAATAATTATGGAAAATATTACAAAAATTATTCCAAGGTAGATGATATCCCCAAGGTGTATCCAACATTTCGAAACTCAGATGTAGGATCCTAGGCAAAGTTAATTTTATATGACCAAAACCTTTACTAGATCTTGGAGCTCAGAACTCCCCTTGGGTCATGGGCTATATGGATGGCTAGCAAAAGTGATGTAGATAACCATGGTGTAGAGGTTTTAGGTTGAGCATGATGGAGCTCTCCAAGAATAGATGCCCAAGTTTGAATAAAATAAGGGTGCCAATACAGATAATCAACTGGCCTTCAAAACCATGCGGGTATTGGAAGCATAGAGCTCCAATTGAAACAAGTGAAGTAAGTATGGATAAACCTTAATTAGTATATCACAACCATGCCATGAAGATGTGAGCTTCTGCAAAAGTAGGCATGTTGATAAGGTTTGCATGAATATTATTTTGTTTCCTAAAAACCATCATGAACAACTAGGTTAGGGGATGATCAAGCCAGGGGAAAGAGTGGTCATTGGTTGTCCTTAACATGGTCTACAAGATGGTTCAAGTGAATTTCCAAAAATTCACAAGGGTTGAGAGATATAGACTTCAAATATGTGATATCTATAATAGTTTTCTAGACTTAGCCATTTCATATAGATTTAGGGTTTTTATCTAGAATGTAAGTGGAGATGATTTTGACAAGTGGCAAGGTTCTAAACCATCATAAAGTGGATGGTATGAAAGTGTTTATTGAGTAGATAGTATCCATGCT
Source organism: Avena eriantha (assembly GCA_910589775.1). NCBI lineage: Eukaryota > Viridiplantae > Streptophyta > Magnoliopsida > Poales > Poaceae > Avena > Avena eriantha. Next base: position 355,043,901 of record OU342742.1, read on the forward strand.
TGGAGCTAGTTTTCATTGACTTAGAAACTTCTAGAAGGGATAAATTCAGAAGTGATTTGGTTATGGATTTTGGATGATCACTTAGTGGCTAGAGATCGGATCCATCTTGGGAATCTTAGTTAGGGTTAGTAAGCTTAATTTATCTTCATCCTAGAGGATGAGCTCCTAGGCTAGCTCCTATAGGTCCTAAGAAAGCAAGTCAAAGCAGATCCAGGCAACTCATTTTAGCAAACAATTTAATCTACTACTATGATTATCATAAAGCCTAGTTAGAGGTAAGGATGGGTCTTTGGAAAGGGTTGAGTTTGAATGATGTGAGATCCTTGGCACTTTTACCAATAATATAATTTAAAATCTTTATATAAAGGTTTTGGAAAAACAAGAGGTAAGAGTAGTTGAAGCTTCTGCCTTGAAAACATAAGGATATTATATCATAAAGATCTCCATAGTATTGTAAATAGAAGTTGAAAATATATTTGTTGCTGCATAGGCATCTTGGCTAAAGTTTTGAAATGCCAGAACATTTGAGAACATGTAAAATGAGCTAGGACACTTTTGTTTAGTAGCTTTCGTAAACTAGGGTTGAGGTAAGTGATGGCTCCAATTTTTGTCATCTTCCACTTTGTCTAAACGTTGTTTTTGCTTAAGCAATTGCCAAAGAAACTCTCAACCCTTTCCATTAATGACTAATAATTGCAAAGATATGCTAATCTCTTTTTTGATTTATGTTGTGTAAGAAATCATGGCTTTTAAAGCGAAATAAGGAGTCATAATAAAGGAGTTTGAGGAAGTACACATGGCCAAGTAATTGGAGAAGCGTTCCAGGGCATCAACACTCTTAACGACCACTGTTATGGGCGTGGTATGTCTGTACCGCCCACCCGTACCAGGTGGCGATGGCTTCATGCCATCAAACCCTACAACTTTTGTGAAGACTCCTATATATTTTGAGGCTCCAGCCACCGGCCAGAGAGCCACCATTCTCCGAGTGCATCACACCACCCCCAAAGGAGATCCACACCATTGTTCATCCATTATTCATCATTTCCCCCATCCATCCTTCCACTAGCCATAGCCATTGCTTTGTACTTTAGATCTCCTTGTGATTTGGCGACCATTGTAAGAATATTTGATTTCAATCCATGTATTTGTATGATGTTTTATATCACTGATCTATTTGTTATGAGTGAGTAGTTCTCATAGGCTGCAGGATAGGGAGAAACCTTGTAGTGATTATGTGCATCTAGATCATGGGATAATTGTATTTTGTTTGGAATTGTGAGTTGTATATTTTGTTTCTTCGTCTCTTGTCTTGATCTGTGGACTTGTAGGTACCCAAGATAACATAGATTGATAAATTCTTGAGGTGAGATACTTGGTTAGCGGCGATCTCATAGGAACCTTAGTGACAGAAAGGGTAGTACGGTCTTCGCTTAGCGCACCATTCGGGATCAACAATAACATCACCACTTAAAGCATTGATCTATGTTTTACACTTAATAATTGTTTGTAACTCGTGGCTTTGGTGTACTCTCGGTTGGATTAAATGTCTATTGCTATGCCCGCTACATCACGGGGGCTCTAGATTATTAGGATGTGTTTCCCACAAGAGAATATCTCAATTCAAACATTATAAATGACTATTCTTATTATTATCTTTTATCCCATTTGATGTGCAGCTGCAGGTGGATATTCAACCCTCCCCTATCTCCATCCATTGATTCAAACCCGTTATAATGTAAATTAGATTCATCTGGTTAACTAAGGTAAAACGAACCAATAAAGTCTGGTAGACGTGTCCATTTTTATTACCTTTTAGTAGTGCTTTCTGAGGTTCAATTAAACCTAAGTGTTAGGGAAAAAGCTATTATAATACATCTGTGAATCCTAATTGAAGGTATCAACCCTTTTTCTAGCGCCGTTGCTGGGGAAGAAATTTTGCTATCCTGGTGAGCTCATTAGAGACCTTGTTTTTAGTTTTATTATTAGTTCTAGTTTAATTCTTGTTATTAGTTTACTTTCTTCTTATCAATTTGAAAACACAAAAAAATTAGTTACTTGTTATTTGTTTTTCATTACTTAAAAATATACCAAAAATATAAGAGCCATGGATCAAAAGAGATTAGGGGAGTATGATATTCCCACTAATGATTTTATTCGTGCACCCATCACTCAGCCCGCAGTTGAGGCAGAAACATATGAGATAAAACCTAACCTATTAAGTTTGGTTCAACAGAACCAATTCGGAGGTTCATCTGCTGAAGATTCGGTATTGCACCTAAATACCTTTACTAATATTTGTGACATGATGCGTATTAAGGATGTAGATCCAAATGTTGTTAAGCTAAGATTGTTTCCTTTCAGTCTTAGAGGAAAGGCTACGGATCGGTTGCTAGCTCTACCAAAGGGCACTATTAAATCTTGGGAGGAATGTACTAATTTGTTTATTACTAAATTTTTTCTCCACCTAAGACTATGCAGCTAAGATCCAACATTACAAGATTTAGACAAGAAGACCGTGAGCCACTAGCGCTTGTGTGGGAAAGGATGAAAGAAGTCATAATGAATTGTCCTACTCATGTGATGGAAGAGTGGCTTATATTACATTTGTTTTATAATGATCTTAACCCAATGTGTAAGTCTATGATAGGTAATGCAGCAGGAGGAACGACCATGGGAAAGCATGTGATTGTTTCAAAGAAGTTACTTGATGATATGCAAAATAACCATGCCCAATGGCATGTGGAAAGAACCTCTAAGAGAGTAAGTTCAATTACCAAGGTAAACAATGAAGAGCTTACATCTAAGGTAGATGATTTGCTTAGCTTAGTAAAGGGTAAGGACGATACCCAAGTTAATGTTATCATAACCCATCTTGATGATGTTAATTTTATAGCTCGTACTCCTTTTAATCCTGCATGGAAAAAATATTTATGCTTCTAATGTTCAAAAATGTCATCCTAATCCTGTAGTAGCTCCTTATAATAATGTTGTTAATACTAATGGAGCAAATCATGGGAAACTCCCATTTGAGCAAACCGTTAGAACATTTATACAAGCTCAAACCGAGTAAAATAATATGCTTATTAAAATTACAGAGAAAATTTAAAATAGAATAGGAAGATTATCTAACCAGGCCGTTGCAATTAGAAATGATGTGCAGGCTCTACATGTAAGAACAAAGACTGTGGAGGCTTAGCTGGGTAAGGTAGCCGGGATCCAAGCTCTCATACTAGCAAAGTTTGCTGAAAAACCCAAGCCAAATCCGGTAGAAGACCTAAAAATGATGAGGTTGATAACCGATGATAAAAAACCTAAAGAGTTGGACTATAGCAACGCGCCAACACCATAATATACCGTGGAAGATCTATTGAACATGATCACCGTTAAGAATCCAGGTATAGAACAATGTAATGATGCTATGTACCAACAATTTATACAACAAGTAGCATCTAGGGTTCATGATTTAGAGATGGAGTATAAAAGACTGGCTAGTAAGCTTCTACCTAAGCTAGATGATATATTTGAGCCCACTATTAAAATTAAGTTGGGAGTTAATGAGATATCCACACTTTGTGATCTTGGTGCAAGCATCTCAACAATTTCCAAAAGCTTATTCGATGAATTAAACTTGGGGCAATTTGTTACAACTGAATTGAGACTCCATCTAGCTGATTGACTTATAAACAAGCTGTTGAGATAAAAGAAACTATAGTTCTAGGTAGGACATTCAAAATTAAAGGTAGTCCCGCTCTTATTGATCTTGTTATTATGGACATGCCTGAAGATCCCATAGCACCTATAATTCTAGGTAGGACATTCCTAAGAACTATTAAAGCTTTGATTAATTTACATGAAGGGAATGTGAGAATAGGGCTGCCATCTAGAGATCTTTTTGTAGTCCACTTGCCTAGGAATAATAATGCTAAGCCTAATGATGATGATGGTGCAATTACTTTGATAGCCAATTACTTTGGAGTGGGTGCTCCACTTCACAAACCTAAGTGATTGCCATCGAGATCAAGCTAATTTACCTTAACTAGTAGCGCTTCATGGGAGGCAACCCATGTGAAATAAAATTTCTTTCTTTCTATTTCCTATTAAATTTTTATGGTGTTAGTTTTGTTTTTGTTTTGTTTTATTTTTAATAAAGAGTATTAAAGAAGACCTATGGAGAGAGGAGAAGAAACAAGGTAATCCTCTATATTTTATTTTACTAAGACATGGCCTAAGAAGTATTGCTAGATCATTACTTAGTATTTTTACTGTCATCTAGCCATTTGATAAGATGTGCAAAGGCGCACAGAGCCACTAATCAAATTCCTTGAGTTTTGTTGTTCACAGTGTTCTTAATGACCACTGGTATTGACGGAGTGGACCGTATCGCGTGCCCGTACCACATCAAGACAAAGAGAGAGAAAACATTGATCTTTGCCGAAAGGAACAGTGTCGATAACGACCAGTGGTACCGTCGGACGTGCCCATACCGAGTGCATCGCCTAGGAGACGTCATCACCCCGAAGGTCAGTCACCCGGTACGGGCGGGTTCCTGTCGTACCCCCCGCATGTACCATCTACGCGGCCGCCATAAGCACCCCGAGGAGGTAACCTAAAAAACCCAAATCATTTTTTCTCTTTCTTCTTCCTCCAAACATCAAACCACCTCCATTGGATCTTCAAATTTACTTAATATTTCTTCGATTCTTCGCACTCACTCGATCTAAGGTATGATTCTCCTCCGATCCCCAACTTTATTGTGCAAAAGCTTCACTCAATCATTCATCATTGTCAATCCAGACATAGGTCTTGTTCTTGATACAATCTTGATATTAAGTATTCTTAGCATTTATTTTAGAGCAGTTTATTTTGTAGCTAGTGTAGAGAATCACTTATACTATGTTTCTATTGGACCAAAAAAATTATTAACAATATTTATTTACTTTGTCTTGTTTTTATTTATTAGATGAACACAGGGAGTCGTACACGTGAGATGGTTGCGGAATCCTCCGCACCACCCGTTGATACGTTAACCCCCAAGTCACTTGCCATCGAGTTCACCGAGGAGTTCCATCGAAGCCATTTCGATCATCTCAATATTCTAGAGATCAAGTATTGTTATGATTTTTTCTATCTCTGATATATTTGTTATGAGTGAGTAGTCCTCACGGGCTGCGGGTTGGGGAGAAACTTCACAGCGATTATATGCATCTAGATCATGGGAGAATTGTATTTTGTTTGGAATTGTGATTTGTATCTTTTGTTTCTTCATATATTGTCTTGATCTATGGACTTATAGGTACCCAAGATACCATAGACTGATAAAGGATTGAGGTGAGATACTTGGCTAGCGACGATCGCATAGGAACCCAATGGCTCTGAAATATAGCGATCTGCATCCACATTTAAACTGGATATTAATCATATTTCTGATGAAATATGTCTCTAAACCCTCCCACTAATGCTAATATTCAGAGGGTTATGTGATCCTTTGTTCTTGTATTTTTCTTGCGTAGATAATGTCGTTTAAAGGAGGGAATCACTACATTAAAGTCAAGATATGATATTTCCTTCGACCAGAAGAAACCAGGAGCCGTCCAACGAAGGCAGACACCATAACGACCAACTATATGGCTGGAGAAAAAATTCTGACCGTATAGCTCTAGTCGTATAGTTGGCATCGCCTCTGTAAGGTCAAATAGAACAACTTTTGTGAAGGGACCCCTATATAAAGAAGCCTCAGGCGACGGGAAAACGTCTCTCTCGTGATCCCCATACCCCGAAGAAGCCATACCTCGTCAGAAAGCCGCCTCTAGATATCCACATCCTTTTCCATCTCCATAGCCATACTCCACCACTTGTAATAGTAGATCTCTTCTCCAATTGGCGACATTGTAAGACTGTCGTCGGATTGATGACAAGTACGCTATGAGGGAGTCCTCGAGGCGTGTGGTAGAGAGGGGTGTGAGACGTACAGTATTCCGGGACGGTGAGCACATAAGTTTACCCAGGTTCGAATCCGCCGGCTTTGGACGGATCCTACTCCTGCTAGCAATCCAGTAATATGACATAGCCGGAATATAGGTTACAAGGGTTTCGCCTGTGCGAGTTAAGATTTTAGACTATTTTGAGGGTTGGGTGCCCTAAAGGCTCTCCCTAGGATGGCTTATATAGATATCTGGCCTAGGGTTTATAGGAGAGATCTATCCGGCTACGACTAACAGTCGGTTACAGAGTACATCTAGAACTAGAAGTAACACTATAGGCCTATGTCGGTAAGTCTTCTGGGCCTTCGCGTAGCCGGACGGGTGTCTGTCTCTTCTCCCTCACTGGGCCACCCGAAAACCAAAGCTCTAACACGAAGTGGGCCACCCTGGTCATAGTGAGGATACCTAGAATATATATCCCCAACAGCAGCCCCCGGAAGCCTCCAGGATCCACAGTCGGATTCATCATCGTCTAGCTTCATCTTCGGCTTCTAGAATCTTGAAGGGATCCTGAAACTTCAAAAGAAAAGATACGATCCGGGTCTCAAAAATGAGTCAGACCTATGAATACATTATTTGGGTTTCTAGCTCGAAATTCAAACTAAGCCGGAACTAGGACTCTGACGTCATCTGACACCAGTCATGATCAAGTCACATCACTGATAGACATTCCTCTCAGCACGACCGTTGGTGGGTCCGGCTTTGGCAGAATCGAGGCGTTGTTGCAATGCACGCATGAAGATTGAAGCGGCGTAATCATCGCGCGGGGGGTTATCCAGTTCTTTCCACGATGCATGGCACGTTCACTGTAGCGTTTACACGTATCTTAACATGGCTAGTGGATATAAGTGGTGAGGATCCTTTTCCCCCATCTCCTTCACCAGCACTTGTGCCGTTTCCTTCTCCCCAATGTCTCCCACAAGCACAGAGCTTCTCTGGCTCCTCTCAATCTTCTAGCGCCGCCCATCCTAGGTCACCGATCCACCGAATAAATGGCTTCAGCTTCATCCTCCGATACGGCAGCGGTGGCGGTGACAGAAACGGCGGCGGAGAAAGAGAGCACCCATGGGGTTTTGATCCCGTGCATCCTCAACGACGCCAAGCTCCGCATCGTGGAGAATGAAGGGCTCCTTCGCGCCAGCGACTGGCGGAGGGGCTACGGCCAAACCGTGCCCGCTCCTCGTGATAGCGAGCGAGTGCACTTCGGCACTCACCTCGACAGAGGTTTGAGTTTTCCACCCTCAGCTTTTTTACTGAGGTCATAGAACACTACGGAGTTCAACTCCATCATCTCCCCCTGAACTCCATCTTAGAGATGAGTTCTTATGCCTCTCTGTGTGAGGGGTATCTCGGTATTAGGCCAAGTTTAGATCTTTTTTGATTTTACTTTCATATCCGGAGAAATTCCATCACTGACGGTAATCCTTATATTCCCGGTACTATTATTTTTCTGTGAGGAGACAGCACGTCTATCCTCGTATTCGGGCTAGTGAGTCGGTCAAGAGGTGGTCATCCACTTTCTTTTATCATAAGGATATTCCCGTTCCTGGCAAAGCTACTGCTTTGCCGGCTTTTGTCGACGGTGCTGCCACGCCCCAAGAGTCATGGGATGAGGTTGCACCGGCTCTTAGTGACGATCTGCTTCTCGCCAAGAGGCGGATCGAATACTTGATTAAGAACAAGGATCTGAAAGGATCCGACTTAGTCCACTGTTGGCTGCCACGTAGGATCCAGCCCCTCCAGCATCATGGTGATAGGCTCATGCATTCCATCACCAAGAGCAAGACGGACTCCCTCCGGATCTGCCCCAATCCTTATTCTTATAAGGATGATGAGTCCCAGATCGAATGGCTGATCAAGGAGCAGGTCGAGAGGAAAATCCTAGAGCTGTCTTTGGACATGCATACGGCCAATGATCCGGTCGTACTAGTACGTTTCCAACAGTAACTCGAATTATGTGTTCACCTTTTTCCATAGTACTGAGATCTTTCTTCTTTTCAGCTTGCTGAGCTGCCTCAGTCGGAGCTTGCTCCTATCGAGGGATATCCTCTTGATATTTCTCAGGAGGAAGGAGAATTGGTTCCACTGTTGGAAACCCTTACCCGGAAACGTTAGGTTCCGACCTTGTCCGTCGACACAAAGGAGGTGCCTGTTGTGAAGAGGTAACTTTCCTCACAAATTCCTCCTTTGTACTTTGTCCATAATTCCTTCCGAGATGTAATATTGTTTGTTCTATTACCTTTTCAGAGCTAAACAACTCACCAAGGGCAAGGGGAAAGGAGTTGCGTCGAAGCCTTTGCGCCAGTCAAAGATAAATTTGACTTCTCCTGCCACGGCTCCTCCGACTCCTGTCCCTCAACCTTTTGCCGCCTCTGCACCTCAGCCTTCCATGACACCAGAGATTTCTCCATCTCCGACCATCGTAGAAGTTCCGGCTCAATTAGCAGAGCCAGTGATCCTTGGGTCACAAACTGACGTCACCATGGGTGACTCAAGTTTTGATAAGGGTGAACCCTCTTAGGGTAATGATCCCTCGGCAGAGGTCTTTGCTAACAACCTCCTCAACAATCCGAGTCTTGCCAAACTTGGCATTACTCGAAAATCAGCGAAGAAGATCCAGTGGCTCGCCCGGCAATGCTTGGAGAGCCAGAACATTACTGCTGAGGAGGTGGCACAAGAAGCCGAGGATATCAAATACTCCGAACTCCTCGAGCAGATCCATCTTCGCGACGAGGGACTGAGAGCCGGTGTGCTACCACCTCCGAGAAGGTTACAATTGAAGTGAACATAAGCTTGAGCAAGCTCACTGATGAACAACATGTAAGTCGGAATTCCAACTAACTTTTTTCCTTATGTTATTTTATATCATATCCTCTAGCCCCCAAGCATGAAGTTAGACAGACAAATCCAGATTTATGCTTCCTTAGGACACCAAAGAATGAACTAGTGTAGCCCCCAAGGCTCGTGCTAATATTAGTAAAAAATATTAGCCCGAGTCTTTAGTAGACTTCTGACTCTGGGTATTCTGACTTACAGAAAGTTAATTCATATAACCAGGAATTATTGAAGAATATCTGTAACAAGCGGAGAGAAATCAGAGCTCTCCGACTTGAAAATGCTCAACTGAAAGTTTCTAGGGATGAGGCTGAAGGTAACCATTTTAGTATTCAAACCTTGCCTTTTATTTCATAGTCGAATTTTAATTCAACTGTTGTTCCTTTTGATTATAGCATTGGTAAAGCAGTCCTATGCTATGATTGAAGAAGCTTAAAATCTTAAGACCCTAGAGGTGGAGAGCTCCGACTTACGTCAGGAGTTGGACAAGCTAAAGGTGGATCATGAATGGAGCATTGCTCAGATTCTTGAATCCTCCTCCATGGACACCGATGAACGCGATCAAAAGATTGCGTCCCAGGATCAAAGAATCTTAGATATCAATGACGCTTTGTTTAGAGAGAAGGACATCACCGAAGCACTCCGGGCTGAACTCCAGAGTCTTCGGGTGGAGGAGACCAGAATTGATGATGTCATTTTCAGTATGTTTCCTTCGTTCTGACTTTTCTGCATCTTTCAACTCTTTTGATGCCAGATTTCTTTTGTGAACCATTTTGCATAATATGCGCAGGTCCTCTGAACTTACTGGACTCAACCTGTTCCGAGTCTCGCACTAGCCGGCTTACACAAGTCGGTGATCTGCTTCATGACTTCCGCCAATCCATTGAAGATATTGGCGAGGTTCTCAAGGTTTCGGATGTAGGGCCCCCAGATTAATCCTCCGGGAATCCCTGTTATGCATACAACCACGATCACATGATCAGTTAGTCGTGGCACATAACTGAAAAGTATCATTACAACATCCGAGAATATATCGAATTACAATACTTACATAAATGTCGTTATGGCTACATCAATAGTCATCAGCAGAACGTCATGAAGCGTAGAGCCCGAGCCATGCCTTAACCTACATGCAACTGACTGGGAGAACGTCCTAGCTCGTGTAGTCGCCAACACCACCTTCTTCTTGATATCTGACCAAGTTAATAGCCAGGGACAATGCCAGTGAGTACTTTGAATGTACTCGCAAACCACCTTAAGATAACAGTAATAACAAGAGGATATGCACTAGGGCTATGGTAGTAGGAGGGCTCCAAGAGGGGTTCTTTTCTCAAATAGTTTCTCTTGTAGATATAACATCTACATATATTTGTTGAAAACTTTTGTAAAACGTTTTGGAAACCTTTTTGAAAAGTTTTGAAAACATTAGGACTGGGTCACCCATTTGCTTCTCCTTTACGGCCATCCCATGACCAAACTCCTTCCATACCTCTTTCACCATCCCATGGTCAAAGCAAGTATCCTTTCCGACCATCCCATGGTCAAAACATTTTCAAAGCCTTTGCTTTTCTGAAATCCATTTTGAAAACAAAACTAGCACCGCTCTACAGAAGTTTGTCCAAACCGTCCTTAACTGCGGACATGGCTATTCTAATAGATTTACACTCTGCAGAGGTTTTACACTTTACCCACTCCATCCGGGTACTCTACCATGATCTTAACCGATCGTGGGTTGAGTAACCGATCAAGACTCTCCGGATTCCCACTCCAATATAAGTACCTACCCTATGAGTGTTAATCCCCTCAAAACCGAGACGTCGGGCGAGGACCAACCGGAGCGCTTTTTCAACTTCTCGAGTGTGCGCTTTCAATGAGGGGCTCATAGTAACGCGTGGAGGCATGCCGACCCTTTGTTCCTTCTCTAGGTCCCACCTTTATCGGAGAATTCTCACCCTCCAGGGATCCCGGATCCCCTGTAGTTGTTGTGAGGCAGCTTATACCAGAATAGACAAACATCAAATCCAGCCCTGTCCCATACCAGAGTAATGTGGTTGCATAGGGTTAAGTTGTTATAGCTAGACTACAAAGAACCAGGTGCGTTTTTGTAAACCTTCTTTCCTCCGGTTTTCCTCCAGCATTTTATAAAGCAAAACCTTTTTCTTTCTCAACAACTCTTGGGTGGTCCCACCTTACCAAGGTTTTATCATAAAACATTTGGTAAAACTTTTTCGGGGGTCTTCCCATCCGCTAGTTTTTGCTTCGGCTAAAACGGGGTCTCCAAAGGGGCATGGTGGATATGCACCATCTATTCTACTAGGGACAAGTAGGTGTCACCAAGGGGGGGTTGTACTTAGTAGTACCAAAGTGTAATAGTTTGGAGGGGGCAAACGACTACCATATATATATGTATATATCCACATATAGCAAAACAATGCAATTTTTATAAACAGTTGATAAAGCATGCATAAGTAAAATAGTAGGACAAGGCTTATGAGCAAGAATGTGGCTTGCCTGTGATAAGAAGTATGGCATAAATGTCCCTGGACTTCTTCTTTAGATAACCCAGAATACCAATTCCCATTTATAAATACCACTTCTTCTGCTCTCCGATTTCATCGCAACTATCGTCGTCCTGACAGCGCATGCAATCAAACGAAGGGGCACAATCAACACAAGGCATGCAAGCACCAATATCATATAGCAAGCAAGTGAATAACATCTAACTTGATTCACTAAGCTTCGAGAGGATTGGAAAAGATTGAGATGGCCTTGGAGAAGGGGATGAAAATCCCTTAGGATTTATAGTTTAGAAACTACCTAAGAGATGGATTTTGCAGCAAGGCCATATTCTGTATGGTACCATTGTAAAAACATGATACCAATAGATAGGTATTGATGATATGAAACCAACAAAAGTGGTTTCACTATTTTATCACTTTTCTTTAATTTCTTATGAAAATTCTAGTGGTAAAGGCTCTAGTTTTAGGAAATAATTCGCCAGAAAAGTTCTGGAGCTCCAAAAATTATTTCCTTGGATGGTTCAGTAGGGTTTGATGTACTTGTTCACTGAGAGTTGAAATTAGGTTAAGACAATTACCAGAATACCCTTAGGAAATTCCCAGAAGCAGTTCTCTACACAACTTGTCTTTTTCACCATATTAAATCTACAGTAGATTTTGATTTGATTCCACGGTCACATGGTAGGTATTTAGAATACCTTTCTGTAGAAATTGGAATCATCCTTTTTGGAGCTGTGTGCCTACAGTAATGAATTTAGAGGTGAATAAACCATTTACAGAGTAGTTTAATTTACAGAGAATTATCCAAGGCTCAATAAATCACGAGCTCCTAGATTTTGATAGGTCTTAGTGTACCACATCCAGGATAATTGGAATTGGTTCAACTGGACTCATGATTTGGTCTAGGGAAATTTCTAAGATCAGAATAGGACTGTTTTTGATAATTATACTACAGATAATCTGCTGTTGAACTTGGCATGAGATAAAGTCTAGGTGGTAGGTATAGAGAGTACCTTTAAGAGGAACTTGGTTTCATCCATTTTGGAGATGTAAATCTCACAGAGGAATTTAATTAGTGGGATAGACACATTTTTGGTGGAAATAATGCCCAGAAATAAAGAAAATTATTTTGGGCAGAATACCAGTTCTGCATGATGTGGAAAACCCTAGGGGATCATGTAAAATTGTCACCTGGACGATATCATGTAGTGTTGTATTTTATTTTAATTTAAACTAACAGGTGTATTTCAGATCTATAATTCCCAAGGAAAAAGAAAAAGGCAAAACTAATGACGGGCCAGATCTGGAGGGGAGTTGGGCCGTCCAGGGGAGAAGCGGCCCACCTAGGCGGGGCACTGCACGGGAGGGCTTTCGAATCTGTGCAGCAGGGCCCGCTGGTCAGTGGCTATGGCCAGCCAAGGGGTAAGGGGCAATTTCTGCCGTCGGATGAAGTGGAGATCGACGGCCGCGACGCCGTCTTCAACCCCGCGAAGGGAGCGGCGGCGGAAAACAGAGACGGAACCCTAGGGGTGGCAGAGGGACGCGGGGAGGCTTACCAGGGGCTCGCCGCCGGCCGGAGATGGTCGGAGGCGACGCGGTCAACGACGGCGATCCTGGGGAGGGGCGGCATAAGGGGTCTCCGTGCCGGGAAATGGTTCGCACGAGAACGCCCGAGGGATGACCCGTCGGAGCTCGACGCCGGCGATAATCTAGGCAGTACCTGGCTAAAAAAACCACACCATCAGAGAGAGGGGAGGGAGGGAAGTGTGGCATGTGACATGCAGAGAGGGAGGGACAGAGGAGAGTGAGCTTAGCTCGGCGGGAGGGAGAGGGCCGAAGCTTCTCCCTTGCTCTCTCTCGAGCAGGGCGGAGCAGAGGAGGGGGAGAGGGGTGCTCTGAGGTGTGAGGTAGAGGGGTAGGAGGCAAATGAGGCCAAGGAAATGCGAGACAACGCCAAGGAAATGCCGCAGCTCATCCAGAACTGGAACATGTCCTACGCGCGAACCAAAACACAAAATTCTCTTACCATGGTTATGAGCAACCATGGAAACATGGAAATCTGGCAAGTAACAAGAGGGTTTTCTGCTATGGATGAAGACGGACATGAGAAAAACATCAAAGCCATCATGGACTCCTGTGCCGGATATGGGTGTCACATAGCTGACTTAACCAGCTACGACACTACTTTCTTCACTCACGTGGACATGCCAGCTCCACCTGCCGAAGAAGTTGGTGAAGTTTCCGAGAATGACCAAACCGTATCGTACTTGAACATCTCGGAACGATATCAAGGCGAGGACGATGTATCCAGTGAGCTGGCAGCTCCTACCTATTCCCCTGCATCATAGAGTATAAGAAAAAACAATGTGTTATTCTGAAAACAATTTGGGCTTGTAAATAAGTAGCATAATACTTTTGCTAGTGCTAAGACTCTATTTAGCACTTTTGGTTTTAATGTAGTGTGCCTGAAATGTTTGCATAAGCACTTGTTCTTTTTGTCTGCACTCATCGTTTATCTAGCTTTCTGCCTCGTCCCTTTCGTGAACCGGCCAAACTTTAGCACGGAAACTTTGCCGAGCAACGAAGCTCAATTGCTAAACCAGTTTAACTCGGAAACAAATTTGTCTTCTAGTACCAACAATTCACTACTCGGAAAATACCCGCATCCGGCAATTAGACAAATAACCAAAGCACAGACTATAAAATTTAAATTTATAGCCGAGGGTAGCAATTTTAGAATCGAAATCTAAACCAGAACAAACCATGAGCATAAAGTACTTTCAAGTATTCTAGGATTTTCGATTGTGACATGATCATTCGGAAATAATATGGTAAAAAACTTCTCAGAAAATTTTTAGGCAACCAATAATTTATTTCTTGTTGAACATGTACACATATATGATTACAAAGAAGGATAAACTAAGAATAAAAGGGACGTAGCTGAGAAATATTCCATGGTCTGTCTAATTCTTCCGGGTTTGTACTGCCTCTAGCTCTCTTTCTTTTCTTAGTAGCAGGTCTTTCTTTGATTGTCCGTATATCAGTTATGTAATAAGAACCATTGTGCAATACTCGACTAACTAAAAAAGGCCCTTCCCATACTAGGGAAAGTTTGTGCTTTATTTGTTGCACAAGCCAGAGAACCAAATCGCCCTTATTGAAAGACCGGTTTCTGACTCTCTAGCTATGATACTTGCATAACTTCTGTTGATAGGCTATTGATCTCATCTTAGCAACGACGCAAACTTCTTCGACTAAGTCGAGATCATAATCTCGGCATTCTCTTCGCTATACCCGACAAAGCTAGGAGAAGTATGAATCAAATCACTAGGAAGAACTGCTTCAGCACCATAGACCAAGAAGAAAGTTGTGTATCCGGTTGACCTGTTCGGAGTTTTTCGCAAGCTCCAAATTACAGAAGGTATTTCCTCTGCCCAATCCCCCGTAGCACGTATAGTGGTGCTTCAAGTCTTGGTTTTAGGCCTTGTAAGATTAAACGATTTGCTATTTCGACTTGTCCATTAGCCTGAGGATGTGCGACTGACGCAATGTCAAACCGGATATTTTGTTTGTTGCAGAATACGGCGAGCTCTCCCATAGAGAAATTACTCCCGTTGTCCGTGATAATGCTATGTGGATAACCATATCGGATTATAACATCCTTGACAAATCTTCTGGCTGTTGCTCCATCACAACTAGTGACAGGTTTAGCCTCAATCCATTTGGTGAATTTATCCACCATCACTAATAGGTGAGTAAATCCACTTGGATCCTGTTGAAACGGTCCTACCATGTCAAGCCCCCAGACCGCGAAAGGCCATGTTATAAGTATTGTTCGCAGCTGATCAGCCGGAACATGAGCTTGTTTGGCATATTTTTGGCAGCCTTTACACGTCTTGACCAGCCGTTCAGCATCTGCCTTGGTTGTAAGCCAGAAAAAACAGTGTCGAAAAGCTTTTTCCACTAGAGATTTGGCTACATCATGGTGACCACACTCGCCTTCGTGGATTTTATCCGATTCCTTCATCCGAGGTCGAGAAAACAGAGGAGTTCTGAGCCTGCCGTAGAATCGATAACTTGATCAATTCTAGGCAGAGCAAACGGATCTTTGGGACAAGCCTTTTTCAAGGCAGTATAATCTACACACATCCTTAATTCAGTGGTGTCCTTTTTAGGGATCATTACAGGTTTGGCCGGCCAATCAGTATGGATGACCTATTCTATGAATCTGGTTAACTCAAGCAGGGCTAGTTCCTTAGCTATTGCCTTACGCTTTTCATCGCCAAAATGTCGTAGGGACTATTTGACGGGTTTAGCATTTGGGTGTACATTTAGAGAGTGCTCGGCAAGTTCCCTAGATACTCCGGTCATGTAAGATGTCTGCCATGCAAAGATATCTTGATTTGCTTGGAGGAACTTGATGAGCGTGCTTTCCTATGCGATATCTAGGCCTACACCTATTTGGGTCACCTTGGCGGGGTCATCATCCTTCAATGGCGTTTTTTTCGTCTCTTCCGATGTCTTGAACTCTGGATTCGTCTTCGTCATCTCCTTCTTCATTGCGGGCATCTTGGACGGATCAAGTGTCTTCTTGATCTCCTGGTACTCCTAGGCGTGCAGCATGGCTTCAGCAAAGGCGGCAATTCCATCCTCGCACTCTCGCGCTTTCTTCGGGTCTCCCCTAATGGTGATCACACCGTTGGGACCTGGAATTTTCATCATATTGTAAATGTAACACGGACGAGCCATGAAAGCCTAGTAAGCTGGATGTCCGAATATAGTGTAGTACGCGCTCTTGAACAGGACCACTTCGAAGGAAAGTGCTTCCGTTCGATAGTTCTTTGGAGTTCCAAAGGTAACATCCAAAGTAATTTCTCCCAAGGAATTTGCTTGTCTTCCTGGGACAACTCCATGAAAGATCACAAAGCTCTGATTCAGCTCGGTCTCCGAGATTCGCATCCGGTGTAGCGTTTCGACATACAAAATATTGATGATGCTACCGCCATCCATGAGAGTCTTGGAGAAACCATACCCGTCAATAAGTGGATTG
Source organism: Avena eriantha (assembly GCA_910589775.1). NCBI lineage: Eukaryota > Viridiplantae > Streptophyta > Magnoliopsida > Poales > Poaceae > Avena > Avena eriantha. Next base: position 355,060,289 of record OU342742.1, read on the forward strand.
ACGACTAAGGCTTATTTTCCTTGCATGTGCAACTTAGGCGGATGATCAACACGGTCAAAGGTGATTGCTACTTCCAACCAATCCAAGTATTGGGGGACAACCGGAACTATTGTGTTGAGCTCATGCAAAATTGCTTTCTTGACCTTAGCTGGTTGAGATCCGAGGAAGGTGACGTAAGTGTCTTTCTTTGTGGGGAAGTTTTTCTTCCCCACCGGCTTGGGATTTGAAGGGTCAACTTCCTCCATGTCGGAATCCTCCTTGGTCTCTTTATCTTTTTCAGGATTCTTCTTTCCTTTCTTCTGCTTACCCCTGTAGCCAGCGGTATCGTCTTTCTTGATGTCGTCATTAAAACGACACTCGACATTTGTGTGAGATGAGCCCCCATTGGCGTCTAAGTGATGCACACATGGGTTATTGGCAATGTCAGCCCAAGAGTAGGTTTTACTAGGTTGCTAGTCTCCTCAACCCTGGACTCTTGATGTCCCATGACCGCGTCCGCAGCCACTGCCACATCCTCCTCGTCCTCTAGGCCGGAAAGTAGCAGTAACCACTCCCGTTTCTACATTGGGTTTTTCTTCCGAGGTGTTCTTGCGCGTCTGAGGGCGTTCAGTAATCCCTCTGCATCGTCGTCAACATCTGCATACTTGCTCGCTGTTTCTATCATCTCTCCTAGATCAGTGACCTTGTCACACTTCAAGCGATGACATAGTAACCCAATTGGGAGTCCTATAATGAAAGCTTCAATCGAAGTTTTGTCATTTACTCCTTCACAAGAGTCCTTAGTATTGATCCATCGTCTGAGATAATCTCGGCAAGTTTCTCTGGCTTTCTGGGTGCAACGTTGTAGGTCTCCTACCATACATGGCCTCCGGTATGTGCCTTCGAAATTCCGAAAGAACGCGCTTTGCATGTCATACCAGTTGTGGATGGTGTTCTCCGGAAGTTCATTGAGCCATGATCATGCCGTCTTCCGCAACATGAGTGGGAGATAACGGGTCACGACCAGGCTATTTCCGCCTTTGGTGATGCAGCAAGCCTTGAAAATATCCTAAAGCCAAGTATCTAGACGAGCTACACCGTCGTAGGGATGGATGTGTCTTGAGATAGAAAATCCTTCCAGGAATTTTGTTGCTCTTATGCATGGTCCGAAGCATTTTGGGCCCACTTATATATCATCATTTTCATAGCACCGCGCCTCAATATTGGAGTTGATCCGATGTCTTGCGTCACAAGGTGACAGAGATCGCCATCCTGAGTGACGGTTGTAGCTGCGGTGCCTTGGAGCCGGACTTCGGCTTCTCCCACCACCTCCTCCGCCACGACGCCCTGCTTGGCCTCCTTGGGATCTATTGTGATGACTACTTGGTGGAGAAGGTGGGGCAGTTGGATTGTTTCTGGCTGATCGCCGGCCTCCATCCAGAGCGTCATTATTCTGGTTCCGGGGAGGGTCTTCATTACGACGAGCCCCCTGCCGGCTTGTCTTGGCACGGTGTCCGTCGTTTCTTTTTCTATCAGTCCCACCACGATGGGGCTCAGCCGGATGTCTTGTAGGTCTAGGAGGTGGCATTCTTTGATGGTCCTCCTCCCGACGCTTCTCTTTGTCTTCTTCACTATGATTGTTCGACTCTCGGCAGGGAGGATTCCTCGGATACAGTGCAGCAATTGCCTCTTGCTTAGCAGCTGGAGCGACGTTGCACCAGTCATGTATAGTTCTGTGGTGTTGCCCTGAAGATCCGGTTCTTGAGTAGTTCTCTTCCTCACGGTCGGAACGGTGATGCTGTTCCCTAACCCATTGGGGTCTTATGTCATTCCAGGCCGGATCCATGTGACATTGGTTAGATTGGTAGACCAGTTTTCCGCTTCTGGATTTCGTGGCCTTCTGCTGCTCCAGACCCTTGGTGAGTAGCTTGATGCCCAATCGAACCTATTCAGGGCCTGGTTTATTTGACAAGATTTCGTGGCCTTCTGTTGGGTACACCAGATCTCTATTACTGTCGAGTCGAGGCATCCCTAGAACTCCTTCAAAGAGAACCTTGTGAACCTCCGGAAATTGATTGTCACGCGTGTGCCTTTTCCGGGTCTTCTCGTGTTGCCGAGAGATGCACTTCTCCGCGGTTGCTATGCGCTTCTTTTCTTCCTGGATGTTGTTGGCTTAATCTAGGAATACTTAGTGATGCTCTTCTAGGGCCTGGGCCCTTTCTTCCAGCTTTTCGGAAGTGAGTTCTACAGCTGTAGGGATTGGTGTAGTTAATGCAACATCGATGAGTTTACACGCACCTGCAGTGACCACGTGTCCATCCACCAATTCTTCTTTGGTCTCGTCTAGGATAAGTGCTCCATCTGAGTCTTCCTCATATTCTTCGGCAATAACTTCCTCTACCAGAAGATCTTTTGTCAGGGTCTTGTTCTTCTTGTTCTTCTTCTATGCCTTCTTGGCAGCGCCGATAGCAAAGACGGCTTTGGGCTCGTTTCCCGGAGTCAAACTCTGATCGGTACTGTGGGCCATTTGGTCCTCGGGATTATCTCCAAGATCCATGTTATCTTGCACTTTAGGAGACTTTCTCCGGATCCCTCGTCCATGGCTTCTCCTTCTTCTGCAGCTGTGGAGTTAAGCTCCTCTTCGTATTCCGCGGAGAACTTCTGGAAATCTGCCGACATCATGGAATCATCCGAAGATGCCGGTAATTCGACGCTTGTTCCAATTTCCTCCAGCACCGAGTCTTCGTTGTCTCCAGCATCGGCAGAGCCGGATCCAGATCCAACATATCTGACAAATGTGACACATGCCTCCTAAGAGCGTTGCGACTCTCACGGTCGGCTTCCTCGAAACACCTGATGGTCTCGAGAATTTCATCTATGCTTGCGTCTTGCATCATCATGCGCCTCAACATATATCTCAGGAAGGGTTTATTAGTTCCAATATTATCAGAGCCGGAATCAGAGTTGTTTTCTTTCTCTTCCTAGATTTCGACCTCCGAAGGTGGATCGATTTGGGATTCGACCTCGCTAGGGAGATCCACTCCTGTTTTGACTTGTATTGCAAGATCTGCTTTAGGTTCAGCTTTCTCCACTATCTCCGCAATGGGTGCGGTCTGGGTGGGATTAGGGATTTTTGAGATCCGGAACTCTGCCGCCTCCGCGGACAAACGGGACCCAGAATTTTTTCTGCCTCTATCATCACGCTGGGGTGGGTGGCGCAGGTTCAGCGAAACCGATTTAAACATGGATCTGACAAAAAGACATGATGGTGTAGGTGGTCACGGTTTCCCCAGCCGGAATCCAGGTCTTGTCAAGAATGATGAGAGGGATGTCACTGGCGTAGAGGATGCGATTCTTGCAGATTCCGCACGAAACGCAGATCCGAAGCTCACTGTCGTCGGATTTATGACAAGTACGCCATGAGGGAGTCCTCGAGGCGTGTGGTAGAGAGGGGTGTGAGACTTACGGTATTCCGGGACGGTGAGCACACAAGTTTACCCAGGTTCGAATCCGCCGGATTTGGACGGATCCTACTCCTGCTAGCAATCCAGTAATACGTCAGAGCCGGAATATAGGTTACAAGGCTTTCTCGTGTGTGAGTTGAGATTGTAGACTATTGTGAGGGTTGGGTGGCCTAAAGGCTCTCCCTAGGACTGCTTATATAGATATCCGGCCTAGGGTTTACATGATAGATCTATCCGGCTACGACTAAGAGTCGGTTACAGAGTACATCTTGAACTACAAGTAACAATATAGGCCTATGTCGGTAAGTCTTCTGGGCCTTCACGTAGCCGGACGGGACTCCGTCTCTTCTCCATGACTGGGCCACCCATGAAGCAAAGCTCTAACCCGGAGTGGGCCACCCTAGTCAGTGAGACATAGTGAGGATACCTGGAAAGTATATCCCCAACAAAGACTATTTCTATCAATCTTATGATTTTCATTACAATGGTTGTGATTGTTGATCTCATCTCTATGTGTGAGTAATTCTCCTTGGGATAAGGGCTTCGACCTAGCCATGTAGCAATTGTGTATGTGATTTATCACAGATGGGAATTAGTTGTATGACATGATGATTATTATATCCTCTCTTGCCTCAATCTAAGAACTTGTTAGGTACCCAAGACCCCGAGGGTTGAGCCAGGTATAGGGAGTATGAGTGATGACTGATCTGCAGGTTGGGAACCCCAGTGATAGAAGGGGTAGTATGGCTATATGTGAGGGATTTGCTTGGGATTAACGGTGACATCACTATGCAATTCATTAGTTTTCTTTCTTCTATGGATGAGATTAGTAGGTTATTGCAATAAGCGGTTGTGGAGGCAATAGCAATTATGGATGCACTGCCCACATACAATTTATCTTGCTCTAACAAGTACACGCATACTTTATTTCTATCTTTTATTTCCATCAGATGTTTTTGCACAGCTATAGGTGAAACCTAATGCCCTAGGCCCTCTCTCTCCATCATCAACAACAACAAAAATACGCAAGCTACTGGTCCGGTAAAAACACAAAAGGAATTCTAAAACTCTCAAAAGTCCATTAAAGTAACTTCACTACGCATTCTCTTCCCGTGGATTTGATAATCTAGGTATACTAGGGAAAAAGAGCTATACTACATTCGTAATCCAGATCGAAGGTATCAGAACCTCAGTGACATAAAGGGTAGTACGGTCTTCTCTTAGCGCTCCATTTGGGATCAACAACAACATCACCACTTAAAGCTTTGATATGTGTTTTACACTTAATAATCGTTTGTAACCCATGGATTTGCTATACTCTCGATTGGATTAAAAGTCTATTCCTATGTTCGCTGCATCACGGGGTCTCTAGAATATTAGGATGTGTTACCCACAAGAGATTATCTATGTGGGGCCCCCGAATTAATCCTCCGAGAATCCCTGTTATGCATACACCATGATCCCATGATCAGTTAGTCGTGGCACATAACCGACAAGTATCAAAGTAAACATCCATTTTAAGCGGATACATATTATACCTTACATGCCATTATGGCTACATCAATAATCATCAACGGAACATCATCAAGCGTAGATCCTGAGCCATGCCTTAACCTACATGCAACTAACTGGGAGAACGTCCTAGCTCGCATAGTCGTCCTCATCACCTTCTTCTTGATATCTGACCAAGTTAATAGCCAGGGACAATGCCAGTGAGTGATTTGAATGTACTCACAAACCACCTTAAGATAAAAATAATAACAATAACAGGATATGTTGTATGGCTGTGGTAGTAGGAGGGCTCTAATAGAGGTTCTTTTCTCAGATAGTTTCTCTTATAGATATAGCATCTACATATCTTTGTTGAAAACTTTTGTAAAACATTTTGGAAAACTTTTAGCGAAGGTTTAGGGAATCACTAGGATTGGGTCACCCATTTGTTTCGTCCTTCCGGTCATCCCATGACCAAACTGCTTTCCTTCCTTTCCAACCATCCCATGGTCAATACATGTATCCTTTTTGACCATCCCATGGTAAAAACATTTCCAAAGCCATTTCTTTTGTGAAATCCTTTTTGAAAACAAAACCAGCACCACTCTATAGTAGTTTTTCTAACACGTCCATAACTGCAGACACGGCTATTCGAATATATTTACACTCTTCAGAGGTTGTACACTTTACCCACACCATCCGGGTACCCTACCCTGATCTACACCGATCGTGGGTCAAGTAACCGACCAAGACTCTCCGGATGCCCACTCCAATATAAGTGCCTACCCTATGAGTGTTTTCCCTCAACACCGGGATGTCCTATATAATTTCCAAGCCAACCGGAGCGCTTTTTGCATAGCAAAAATTGTGCACTTTCAGTGAGGGGCTCATAGTAACGCGTGGAGGCCCGTAGACCCTTCGTTCCATCTCCAGGTCGATGTCTCACATGGACCTTTACAGTAGAAGGCCCATCTCAAAGATTTTTTTAAATCCCCTGTAGTAGTTGTAGGAAGCTTATACTAGAGTAAACAAACATCAAGACCAGCCCTATCCCATTCCAAAGTAATGTGGTTGCACGGATTAAGTTTTTATAGCTAAAGCTGCAAAGAACCGGGTGCGTTTTCATAAACATTTTACCTCCACTTTCCTTCAGCGTCTTTTGTAAAATGAAAACCTTTTTCTTTCTCACCAAGGTTTCATCATAAAACATTTTGTAATCTTTTTCGGGGTCTTCCCATCCTATAGCTTTGCTTTGGCTAAATTGGGGTCTCCAAAGGGTATGGTTTATTACACCATCTACCATACTAGGGACAAGTAGGTATCATCGAGAGGGTTGTACTTAGTAGTACCATTGAGTAATGGTTTGGAGGAGCCAAGCCACTAACAGATATACAACATAATATAGAAAAATAGTCCAGTTTTCATAAATTAGTAGATAAAACATGCGTAAGTAAAACAGTAGGACAAGGCTTATGAGCAAGAAGGTGGCTTTCCTGATGATCAACAATATGGCATATATGTCCCTATAATTTTTCTTAAAATACCATAATAACCAATAATAATAACCATCTTCTTCTAGTCTCCGATATAATCGCATCTATCGTCGTTATGGACCACATGCAAGCAAAAAAGGGGCACAATCAACACAAGGCATAAATTCACTAATACTGTACAGAAAAAAAAATACCACACATTAATCACTTCAGTAGTTTTGATAGATTGAGATCATAGCATTTGGAAATACTTTACTTGTCTTTGTGGTTTTGCCTTTGTGATTTATTTTTTAACTACCACCTAATGAAGGGGTTTTGACTAAGGCTTGGGTTTGGGTGATATCAATGTTCAAAAATATATCAACAGATAGGTATGGATGTAACAAGGCTAACAAAAGTGGTTTCATGATTTTATCAATTACCTTTGATATTCTATGAATTTTCAACTGTTAAAAGCTCTACTTTTAGGAAATAATTCATCAGAAAAGTTCTGGATCTCCAAAAATTATTTCCTTGAAGTGTTCAGTAGAGTTTGATGGAATGATTCACTGAGAGTTGGAATCATGTCAAAATAATTACTAGAATGCCCTCAGGAAATTCCCAAACACATTTTTGGAGGGTATTTGTCTTTTTCACTAGATTTAGTCTACAGAGGATTTTGATATTATTCCAAATATACATGCTAGGTATTTTGAATACCTTTATGTAGAAATTTGAATCTCTCATTTTCGAGTTGTAAATCTCCTGTAGTGATTTTTCTACTGAAACCACCCTGGACAGAGATATTTAAATCACCACAAAATCACTATGGCTCAAACATTTATGTGCTCTTAGGTTTTGATATCTATTGATATGCTTCATCAATGACAGGTAGAAATAGGGTAAAAGCTATCTTGGATTGGCCTAGAGAATTTTCTAAAGGCAGAAAGGCTCTATTTTTGTTATATTTGCTGCAACTACTCCAGGGCTCCACTTGGTACGGGGATAGGGTCACATTATAGGCATGTGAAATACCTACCAGGGGCAACTTGGTTTATTCCAGTTGGATTTACCAAACTCAGAGAAAGATTTATTTATTGAGATGGACATACTTTTGCAATTTAATCACTAGGGAATAACTGAATATTATTTAGGTGCAAAAGTGGTTCTTCATGACAAAAATGGGGGGTTTTCCATTTTTTGTTTGGATTTAAACTGAGCAGGGGTTTAAAGGATTTGTAGTAATAAAAAAAGGAAAGAGGAGGAGGTCTCGTGGGTATGATCTCACCGGAGGAGGCAGTAGTTTCTTGGGCCGGCTCGACTAGCTCTTCGGCGCACGCGGGAGGAGGATATGGAATCCCCCGGCAGTGCCCAGTCGTCAGGTGAAGAGAGGGGCGAATGGGTACACAGTGTTGTGAGCCGCACGATCAAGTGGGGATCGACAACTCAGGGACGTCATCCACCTCGCGACTGATTTGATGCGACGGAACCCTAGCGCGCTCAGGGGCAGCGCGGGGACCTCACCTCGGGACGGGGAGGCGACGGGGAGGTGGTGGTATGACGTGGAGCTCGCCGGGATCCTGTACATGGGCGGCAGAGGGGGTTTCCACGCGGGAAGGACAGCTCGCACGACCACGCCGGCGGAGCACTTCGGGAGCTCGCTAGAACTCCACCTAGATGTCTGCATGTCACAGAGGAAGGTTGGATTAGGGAGTTACCACCTCGAGGAGGAGGAGAAGGCAGGTAGAGGGACCGAAGAAGTGCCAGGTTGATGGTGAATCTTCACCTCGAGCTCACAACACCTTAGGGAGTATTACTTCTCCTCGGTTGCTGAGGCAAAGAGAGGCCTCATTCTCTAGAGGCAGAAGAGTGAGGACATAAGGGAGAAGAATGAGGGGCCAGAGATATGCTGGGTGGCTTCAGCCCTATCACTCGAGGAGGCTTGGTCTACGGTGGGAAAGGCTCACGGAGTATAGAGGGGGAGGTGGGGAGGCCTTGGTTGGTCGACAGGGGTGGTGGAGAGGGTGGTGTGGTGCCATGGACCAGAGGAGGGGCGGTGTCTCTGCCCCAGGAGCCTTGGGTGCTCCACCCTTTTTTACCTTGGGTGAAAGAAAAGAGGGGAGGAGGAGAGGGTTAGCGAGAGCTAGTGTGGCTCTCAGTGGTGCAGAGGGGAGGTAAGTGGGGCCAGGGACACGACCAGAGGGAGATGTGAGGCGTGTTGTAGCTGTTGTGGCTTTAAGATCAAGATTTAAATTTCCTTTGCTAAGTCTCTCTCTCTCTCAGTTCTAAAGGCAACAAACAAGGGAGAGGTGAGTGCTATAGTAGAGAGTCAACCAGATTTGATGTAGTGGTGTTGTGGTGACCAAAGGTGTTGGTTTCGTGAGGGTTTGAGCGAGTATTAACCCAATGTTGTTAATTATCCAAGATTTGCCATTTTTATGCTTCTAAAGCAACCCTTGAAGTTTGATCTTGGAAGGGTAGGGAAATGGTACAGGTAGATGGATAGGGTCAAGGTACACCTCTATGAATTATTTGGGATTTATTGGATGAATTTTGATCCTCTTTATGTCAAGTATTCAAATAGAGCAGAAATGGTTTCTAGGAGCTCATTTGATATTTTTACATTGTACAAGGTTAGTTTTCGATGTGATATGGTCCTAAGTACCATATCTCATATTGGAGAATTTTCTTGTAATTTATTTACATAGAGAAGTATTTATAAGTAATTATTTCTTGTTTCTGCCATTTAAGAAAAGGGTAAAAATAAAAGGTAAAAAATCTCAATAATATTTATTTTTGAGATGGGAAGATGGTGTATGATAATTAGGCCTCAAAAGTGCTTAAATTTGGGGAGGTTCTTTGTCAAAACCAAACCTTCCTTTGTAGATGGAGTTTTTGAGATTTTGCCCATTAAATGAATTAAATAGTTTTTGAGCCATAATAATTACGGAAAATATTTGATAAATCTTTATAATCAAGGTATATTATGTACACAAGGTGTATATAGCATTTTAAACCTTGGGTATTGAGAATCCAAATTGATTTTGGTAAAAGACAATGATAAGAGGATCTAGGGCAATGTTATTTTACTGCCTTCAAAATCTTGTTGGATCTTGGAGCTCAGAGCTCCCCTTGGGTCATGGAGTATATGGATGTATATACCAAGTGTTGTAGATCACCTTGATGTAGAGGTTTGAGCTTGATCATTCTTGAGCTTACTAAGGATTGATTCCAAACTTTGAATAAAATAAGCCTGCCAAAGCATATTATCAAATAGCCTTGAAACCCTTGTGGGTTTTTAAAGCACAAGGATCCAATTGGAACAAGTGAAGTAAGGAGTGGTATACCTTTATGAGTGCAACACAACCATGCAAAGAGTTGGTCCAAATAAGTTAGGATGGAGATGTGAGCCTCTTCCAAAGTAGGCTAGTTGATAAGATTTGCAGGAAATATTATTTTCTTACCTGCAAAGAACATCAGGAACAAGTGGGTTGAGAGGTGATCTAGCCAAGGGCGGTAGGTGGTCTTGGTAGTACTTATGATGGAATACAAGATGGTTCAAGTGCATTACCAACACTGCAGAAGGTTGAGAAAGAGATGCATTCAAAGAAGTGATGTTGAATCAATTTCTAGACTTAGTCAAATTTAGCAGACTTAGGGTTTCTGACTAGAATAAGAGTGGGGATGTTTTTGATGGGTTATAAGGTCTCAAAGAATCATCAAGTGGATGATGTTGAAGTGTAGATTGATTATAATAGATACATGCCTGGTATTGGTCTTCATTGTTTTGGAAACTTCTAGAATGGATCACTTCAGAATTGATCTGGTTAAGGGATTTAGATGATCACCTAGTGGCTAGAGCTCAGATCCATCTTGTATTCTTGCTTAGGGTTTGGTGATCTTAAAGTGTCTTGATCCTAGAGGATGAGCCCCTAGAGTAGCTCACTTTAGTTTCTAATCAAACAAGTTAGACTGTAGATCAAGGCAAGTCATCTTCCAAACAAGTAAAGCTACTACTATGGATACCATCAAGCCTAGCTTGAGGTAAGGATGGGTATGTTGGAAGGTTGGAGTTGGAATAAGGTGAGAGTCCTTGGTATTTCTACAAGGAGTAACATTCAAAAGCTTTATAAACAAGTTTTGGAATACCTAGAGGTGAGAGTAGTTGAACTTCTGTCTTGAGAAAATAGGGAGATTATATTATATAGCTCTCCATAGTTTGATCAATAGAAGCTAATATAATAGTTTGGGTTGGAAAGGCATCTTGGCTCAGGTTTTGAAATGCTAGAACATTTGAGAATATGTAAGAAAGAGCCCAAGACAGTTTTGTTAATTAGCTTTGGTCAACTGATGTTGAGGTAAGAAGTATGTCCTATGTTATACATTCATATGCATAAGCCCAAACAAACATAAGCAACATTCCAGCACTTAACAAGAAAAAGTTTTTGTTCCCCCTGATTTTTGCATTTTTGGCAACTAATCAGGGTTGCTGAAATAGGGATGTTACAATCTAAATAAAAACATTATACATAACTATGCTTATTATTATCTTTTATCCCATTTTATGTGCAACTACAAGTGGATCTTCAACCCTGTCCTATCTCCATCCATTGATTCAAATCCGTTATAAAGTAAACTATATTGGTCTGGTGAACTAGGTAAAACGAACAAACAAAGTCTTGTAGAGGTGTCCTTTTTTATTACCTTTTAGCAGTGCTTTCCGAGGTTTGATTAAACCTAAGTCTTCTTGGGAAAAAGCTATTATAATACATCTACGCATCCAGATCAAAGGTATCAGTAAGGAGTATATCATCTGTTACACATTTAGATGCATAAACACAAACAAACGAATAAGAAAACATTGCATCACTTAACAAGAAAAAGTTTCTTTCCCCCTGATTTTTTGCATTCTGGACACCTACTCAGGGTCGCTGAAATTGGGATGTTACAAAGACATTCTAAATTCTGATGAATATGGATTTGAATGCCAAAAGCCCATATTTTAGACACATATATTCTGCAAGAGCTAGAGAGTATTCCTGTTTTTGTTCCTTAATTACCGGTGGAACCTTTATGTGTTTATTAGTGGTAGTATAGTACTTGTTCCAAATGTGCCTGCACGCAATGATGAATGTAGAAGATCCAAGGATTATTACGTTCTCCAATAGGAGGTCTGAATATACTCGAAACCGTCTCTATGACATGACCCTCGATGGCTCCAATTTTTGCCATCTTCCACTACGTTTAAACGTTGTTTTAGGTCAAGCAATTGCCAAAGAAACTCACAACTCTTGCCACTAATGACTAATAATTGCAAAGATAGCAAATCGCTTCTTTGATTTATGTTGTGCAAGAAATCACAACTTTAAAAGAGAAATAAGGAGTCATAATGAAGGATTTTGAGGAAGTACACACGACAAAGTAATTGGAGAAGTGTTCCAGGGCATTTGCACGCTTAACGATCACTCGTATGGGCATGGTCCACCCATACCGCCCGCCTGTACTAGGTGGCAACAGCTTCCTCTCGATAAACCCTACAACTTTTGTTAAGACGCCTATATATTTTCAGGCTCCAGCCGCCGGCCAGAGAGCCACCATTCTCAGATTGCATCACGACACCCCCAAAGGAGATCCACACCATTGTTCATCACTTCCCCATCCATCCATCCACTAGCCATAGACATTGCTTTGTACTTTAGATCTCCTTGCGATTTGGCGACCATTGTAAGAATATTTGATTTCAATTTAAGTATGTGTATGATGTTTTCTATCTCCGATCTATTTGTTATGAGTGAGTATTCCTCATGGTCTGCGGGTTGGGGAGAAACCACGTAGAAATTATGTGCATCTAGATCATGGGAGAATTTTATTTTGTTTGGAATTGTAATTTCTATCTTTTGTTTCTTCATCTCTTGTCTCGATCTGTGGACTTATAGGTACCCAAGACCCCATAGATTGATAAAGTATTGAGGTGAGATACTTGGCTAGCGCCGATCTCATAGGAAACTCAGTGATAGAAAGGGTAGTATGGTGTTCGGTTAGCGCCCCATTTGGGATCAATAAGAACATCACCACCTAAAGCTTTAATCTGTGTTTTGCACTTAATAATCGTTTGTAATCCGTGGCTTCGGTGTACTCTCGGTTGGACTAAAAGTCTATTGCTATGCCCGATGCATCATGGGGGCTCTAGAATATTAGGATGTGTTGGCCACAAGAGATTATCTCGATACAAACATTATACATGACTATTCTTATTATTATCTTTTATCCCATTTGATGAGCAGCTGCAGGTGGATCTTCAAACATGGCCTATCTCCATCCATTGATTCAAACCCGTTATAAATTAAACTAGATTGATCCGATCAACTAAGGTAAAACGAACAAACAAAGTCTTATAGACGTGTCCTTTTTATTACCTTTTAGCAGTGCTTTACGAGGTTCGTTTAAACCTAGGTCTTCTAGGGAAAAAACTATTATACTAGATCTGTGAATCCAGATCGAAGGTATCAACCCTTTTTCTGGCGCCGTTGTCCGGGAAGCAATTTCGCTATCCTGGTGAGGTCATTAGAGACCTTGTTTTTAGTTTTATTAATAGTTGTAGTTTAATTCTTATTATTAGTTTATTTTCATGTTATCAATTTTAAAACCCAAAAATATTAGTTACTTGTTTTTTCATTACTTAAAAAATAATAATACCAAAAAGATAAGAGCCATGGCTCAAATGAGATTAGGGGAGTATGCTACTCCCACTGATGATTTTATTTCTGCACCCATCACTCTGCCCACAGTTGATGCGTAAACATATGAGATAAAACCTAACCTATTAAGTTTGGTTCAACAAAACCAATTTGGGGGTTCATCCACTGAAGATTTGGGATTGCACTTAAATACTTTTACTGAAATTTGTGACATGATGTGTATTAAGCATGTAGATCCAAATGATGTTAAGCTAAGGTTGTTTCCTTTCTCTCTTAGAGGAAGGCTAAGGGTTGGTTGCTAGATCTACCAAAGGGAACTATTAAATCTTGGGAGGAATGTACTAAGTTGTTTATGACTAAAATTTCCCCCCAGCTAAGACTATGCAACTAAGATCCAACATTACAAGCTTTAGACAAGAGGACCGTGAGCCACTAGCCCTTGCGTGGGAAAGGAAGAAAGAAGTCATAATGAATTGTCCTAATCTTGGGATGGAAGAGTGGTTTATATTACATTTGTTTTATATGCCAATTTCTAAGTCTATGCTAGATACTACAGCAGGAGGAACGATCATGGGAAAGCATGTGAGTGTTACAAAGAAGTTACTTGACGATATGCAAAATAACCATGCCCAATGGCATGTGGAAAGAACCTCGAAGAGAGTAAGTTCAATTATCGAGGTAAACAATGAAGAGCTTACATCTAAGGTAGATGAGTTGCTTACCTTAGTAAAGGGTAAGGGAGATACCCAAGTTAATGCTATACTATCGATGTTAATGATGTTAATTTTATAGATCGTACTCCTTTTAATCCAGCATGGAAAAATAATGATGCTTCTAATCTTCAAAAATATCATGTTAATCATGAAGGAGCTCCTTATAACAATAATGGAGCAAATCATGGCAACCTCCCGTTTGAGCAAACCGTTAAAAGATTTATACAGGCTCAAACCAAGCAAAATAATATGCTTATTAAGATTACAGAGAATCACGAAAGTAGTATAGGAAGATTATCTAACCAGGTCGTTGCAATTAGAAATGATGTGCTGGCTCTACAGTAAAGAACGAAGACCGTGGAGGCTCAGCTGGGTAAGGTAGCCGAGAGGCAAGCTCTCATACTAGCAAAGTTTGCTGGAAAACCTAATCCAAATCCGGTAGAAGACCTCAACATGATTAGGGTGGTAACCGATGATGAAAAACCTGAAGAGCTATATTATATCAACATGCCAACACTAGAATTTACCATGGAAGATCTATTGAAGATGATCCCCTATAAGAATCCAGGTATAGAACAAGGTAATGATGTTATGTACCAACAGTTAATACAACAAGTAGCATCTATGGTTTGTTATTTAGAGATGGAGTATAAAAGACTAGATAAATAAGCTTCCAGCTAAGCTAGATGACATATTTGAGCCCACTATTAAAATTTGGGAGTTAATGAGATATCAGCACTTTGTGATGTTGGTGCGAGCATCTCAACAATTTCCAAAACCGTATTTGATAATAAACTTGGGGAAATTTGTTATGACTGAATTCAGACTCCATCTAGCTGATTCAACTCATAAACAAGATGTTGGGATAAAAGAAAATACAGTTGTTGAAATTAAAGCTAGTCCCCCTCTTATTAATCTTGTTATTGTGGACATGCCTGAAGATCCCATCGCACCTATAATTCTAAGTAGGCCATTCCTAAGAATTATTAAAGCGTTGATTAATTTATATGAAGGGAATGTGAGAATAGGGCTACCATCTAGAGATCCTTTTGTTGTCCACTTCCCTAGGAAAAAGAAGGCCAAGCGTAATGATGATGATGGTGTAATTAATTTAAAAGCAAACTATTTTGGAGTGGGTGTTCCACTTCTCAAACGTAAGTGATTTCCATCGAGGTCAAGCTAATTGACCTTAACTAGAAGCGCTTCATGGGAGGCAACCCATGTGAAATAAAATTCCTTTCTTTATATTATATTTTTATGGTGTTAGTTTTGTTTTTGTTTAGTTTTGTTTTTACTAAAGAGTGTTCAGGAAGACCTATAGAGAGAGGAGAAGAAACAAGGTAATCCTCTGTATATTATTTTACTAACACATGGCCAAAGAAGTATTGTTGGATCATTACTTAGTATTTTGTTGTTATCTAACCCTTTGATAAGATGTGCAAAAGCGCACAGAGCTACTAATCAGATTTCTTGAGGTTTGTAGTTCATACTGTTCTTAACGACCACAGGTATGGCCGAAGTGGACCGTATCGCGCGCCCGTAATACCTCAAGGCAAAGGAGGATAATTTTTTTGATATTTTTTGAAAGGAACAATGTCGATAACGACCACTAGTATGGCCGGACGCGCCCGTACAGCGCGCCCATACCGTACCCCCCAGCAAATATCAGATTCAAAGCAAAAGTCACCGCAACGTTAACAACCAGCAGTACGGGCGCGCGCAACCGTACCATACGCCGATACCGATTGCACCGCCTAGGAACAGTCGTCACCCCCAAGGTAAGTCACACGGTACGGGCGGGGTCCAGCCGTACCCCCCACCCGTACTATGTACGCGGCCACCATAAGCACCCCGAGGAGGTAACCTAAAAATCCCCAAAGAATTTTTTCTCTTTATTCTTCCTCCAAACTTCAAACCTTCTCTATTAGATCTTCAAATTTACTAAATATTTGTTCGATTCTTCACACTCACTCGATCTAAGGTACGATTTTCCTCTGATCCCCAACTTATTTGTCCAAAAGCTTCACTCAATCATTCATCATTGTCAATCTAGACACAGGTCTTGTTCTTGATTGAATCTTGATATTAAGTATGCTTAGCATTGTTTTTAGAAGAGTTTCTTTTCTACTTAGTGTAGAGAATCACTTATGCTATGTTTCTATTGGACCAAAAAAAGATTAGCAATCTTTATTTAGTTTGTCTTGTTTTTATTTATTAGATGAACATGAGGAGTCGTACACGAGAGATGGCTCCGGAATCTCTATGCCACCCGTTGATACGTTAACCCCCAAGTCACTTGGCATCAAGTTCATCGGGGAGTTCCATCTGAGCCATTTCGGTTGTCTCAAGATTCGAGAGATCAAGTCTACCAAGTGGGCGTGTCCTTATATCCTGAACCAACTTGGCATTCGTGGTGATTTCGATTTACTTTGCAACAATGTTGGTTTGTGCAATTTTGTCTTTCAAGATGTTGTGACATATCACCGCTTGGTTCTTGGGTTCTTTAGCACCTTGACACACATGGTGGATCCTTAGGGTTGTTCCAAGGAACAAAGGCCCAAAGTTGATCGAATTAAATTACGTGATATGAACTATGAGTATACGTTGACACTTAGCGAATGGGCTCAGTGCTTTGGTTTTGCCAACCACACCACCGATGTACGCACAACTACCTTTATGTTAGATCCTTCCCTTTCACAATATTTTAATTTGGTGAGAATTCATGGAAACACACCAAAGGGGAACCAAATTGATCATCCTACTATTCTATATTTATTCTATGTTATTTCTAACACATTGCAGACACATGGTGAGTTTACTAGAGTTAATGAGGAGGACATGTTGATCCTCGCAAAAGATACCCTTATAAATTTTAACTTAACGAGAAATTTGGGCGCTCTTCTTCTGTTTACCTTAAGTATCAGGATCTTCAATCTCGAGGAACATTATGTGGCGGAATTGTGACCGGTCTTGCACACGCACTTTGCATCAACCTAGATAACATCCAACTGTTGACTACAGGTAACCATCTCAGTCTTTCTACTCTAAGATCATGTGGTATGATTTCTAAAAATCTTGGTAGATATATCTTCAATATACCTGGAGCGGATCACTTGATCCCATCTCCTTTTCCTAACGGTTTATTCTCTATCAAGGATGGAAGTTTGTGTTATGACACGCAGGTTGAAGCTAATCTACCCCAACAAGAAATACACGTGGGAGGAGCAGAAGATGAAGAATTAAAACAAGGAGGACCCGAACAAGATGTGCATCCACCAAACTACTACACCATCTATGAAGACATCTATGCACTCGAATAAAATATTCAAAAAAACAACAACCTCTCCATCAATCTTCGAGATGCCACTATAAGCCTCGCCACCCAATTCCATGATTGGAGGAGCTAATGGAACATGGGAAATTCTACATCACCACCACAATGAGCAACAAAAGGTCTTACAAAAGCCTGAGCTTTGGGATGTGTTCCCCTGGAAAATTTATTTGTGTAATAACAAGGTTGTACTACAGCTCCTTGGGAGCTTTGAAACACTCATGTTGGCTTGTTCCAACACTTTCCTTTTTCCTTTCCGTTTTAGTTTATTTTTGTTTTTGTTTGTTTTTATTTTCTTAAAAACCCTTTCTTGGTCGCATGTTCTTTTCTATTCTTTATCCCTATCCTCAAAAATACAAAAAGTTTCTACCGTTTATCCTTTTTTCGTAAACATGGATATATTCTTTCCATCTTTTCTTTAATATAATTTCGAGAGTAATCGTATTTGAGTTTTGAAAGAACACATCCCTATATGTAAGTGTATCATGAAGTTACTTATAGGAGGTATGTCCTATGTCTCCCACTTATGAAGTTTGAGTTGTTTATCTTAGTTAGTTGATTTTCTAGATGCCATGCTAGTGGGAAGTAATATAATATGGTTAGAGTAAGGCTTTTTATTGGTATGATGATCAGTTGTTGAAGCTCTTTCTCTAGTTGTTTTAGTTAACCGAGTCTTACCTTGGAAATAATAATTCCAAACAAGTACAATAAGAAAAAGTCTTAAATTTACGACTTGTTTGATGAATGATTGTCTTGAGAGTATACCCTTGATGATACTTAACCCCATAGATATTTTGATAGCCTCGACGAAACTCATGAAAGGAGTTGTTAGATTGAAATAAAGTCTAGTGGTAATTGTGAGGCATGACAAAGATAACCTTGTGGATCAAACCGCGATACGAGCTCAAAAATAGAGAAAGAGAAAGAAGTGAGACAATTTTGTTCTATGTCTATAATGCACACCTTTGGGATGCCAACAACTCCACTAGGTTTTGAACGATCTATGGTATAACCCTGGACTTTGGCTATGAGTTAATGACATGAGTGGCATATGTGTCAATAAATGGGCAAAAGTATTGGTATTCTCAAAGGTTGTGCAAACACAAGCAAAATAAACAATCAACAATCCTTGAAAATTTTAAGAAATAAAAAGGATATCTATGAGGATCCACATAACAAGTCCTTGGCATGGTCAAATTACTACTTCACAATTTTTTCTTGAAATACAGTGATTGGATTAGGAATGTTTTAGATAGACATGATTTATTTATGAGGGTGTAAATAATACACTTCATTGTTATACTACTTGGGACATGAAACTCTCTTACTCAATTATGCTATTTAAACATCCTAGTGTTCCTTGGCAAGCTGAGAGTTAATTAGAGGAATTGGATTGATTGCTACACTTCTAGTTACTTACACTTATATTAGACTTTACTTTGATTATCTTGACTTACCGAAGATTGTATAGTATTCTTGTCATCTCTCTAACTTTGACAAGCTTCGCAAATCAATGAAGTGTTGGGCACATACGACTACCGACTGTAAGTGAACTCTTATTCTCGTTGTTTCAAGTTTAAATGCTAAATTCCTTATATTTCTTTTGGTTCTTATTGCTCGAGGATGATCAAGGTTTGAGATTTGGTGAAGTTGATGGCTCCAATTTTTGCCATCGTCCACTGCGTTTAAACATTGTTTTTGGTCAAGTAATTGCCAAAGAAACTCTCAACTCTTGCCACTAATGACTAATAATTGCAATGCAAATCCCTTCTTTGATTTATCTTGTGTGGGAAATCATGGCCTTTAAAGCAAAATAAGGAGTCATAATGAAGGATTTTGAGGAAGTACACACGACCAACTAATTGGAGAAGCATTCCAGGGCGTCTGTGCACTTAATGACCACTTTTTACGGGCGTGGTCTGCCCGTACCAGGTGGCGATGGTTTTGTCTCGTCAAACCCTAAAACTTTCGTGAAGACTCCTATATATGTTGAGGCTCTAGCCGCCCGCCAAAGATCCATCATTCTCAGATTGCATCACAACATCCCCAAAGGATATCCATACCATTGTTCATCACTTCACCCATCCATCCATCCACTAGCCATAGCCATTGCTTTGTACTTCAGATATCCTGGTGATTTGGCTACCATTGTAAGAATATTTAATCTCAATCTAAGTATTTGTATGATGTTTTCTATCCCCGATCTATTTTTTATGAGTGAGTACTCCTCGGGGGATGCGGGTTGGGGAGAAACCTCGCATCAATTATGTGCATCTAGATCATGGAGGAATTGTATTTTTTGGAGTTGTGATTTGTATCTTTTGTTTCTTCATCTCTTGTCTCGATCTATGGACTTGTAGGTACCCAAGATCTCATAGATTGATAAAGGCTTGAGGTGAGATACTTGGCTAGCGGCAATCTCATAGGAACCTCAGTGATAGAAAGGGTAGTATGGTCTTCACTTAGCGCCCCATTCGGGATCAACAACAACATCACAACTTAAAGATTTGATATGTGTTTTGCACTTAATAATCAGTTGTAACCCATGGCTTCAGTGTACTCTCGATTGGATTAAAAGCCTATTGCTATACCTAATGCATCACGAGGGCTCTAGAATATTAGGATGTGTTGCACACAAGAGATTATCTCGATACAAACATTATAAAATGACTATTCTTATTATTATTATTCTTTATCCCATTTGATGTGTAGCTGCAGGTGGATCTGCAACCCTAGCCTATCTCCATCCATTGATTCAAACCTGTTATAAAGTAAACTAGATTGGTCCGGTCAACTAAGGTAAAACAAACAACAAAGTCTTGTAGACGTGTCATTTTTTATTACCTTTTAGGATCGATTAAACCTAGGTCTTCTAGGAAAAATCTATTATACTACATCTGTGAATATGGATCAAAGCTATCAACCATTAATTTGATAGGACGGTACAGCTCCATGTCGTGCTAGGATAGCTATGTTGTGATGCTAGAAATGCCACATCTATTTACTCGATAGACAACATCAAACGTAGAGAAGAGTAGTATTTTCCTTTGCTCTCTGTCCTCTTCCTCTCCATCTTATCCCAGGTCCCCACTCGCCCACCTTCGCACATCTTTGCCGCTTTCGGATCATCTTTGCAGGCCAGTTTGATAGGCATAGTAGATTTAGCAGACAGAAACAAGGCACGCTTGGTTTTATTTCATTCCGTATTTCTCTTTGCCTCGATCTCCATCCTCACTTAACCTCCAGCGTCTCAGTGACGGCCATTCCCACTCGCACACCAATACAGGCACGAGCGAACGCCGCCTTGCCACTTTAGGATCAACTCCGACGCCCAGTTTGATGGACTGTTTTCTGTCTCACCCTACCAGTTGCCGCTCCCTCTCTCCTCTAGAACCCCAATCAAAACCAAATGTCATCGTCCCCACCTTCTCAAGCTCTTCCTCCCGATGGCCCAATCGATCGATGACAATGTCATTTATCGGGTGTTTTCCGATGGCCCTCTTCATGAAATCTCAGCCAGATGCGACGTCACCGCCACCGCGAGCCTCGTCGCCTGCTGCAAATGTTTTATTTACTCAATAACACATAGTGCATCCCTAGCGAAATATCATCCGTTTAGTCTCCCATGTGTTCTTCACTCTCACCCAACAGAGCTACCGCATGAGTACAATGTATTCTACCATGACAATCACAAGAATTTGTACTGGGAAGCTACTATTGCGGCAGGGGTAAGCAAAATCCACAAAAGAAGTTCAGGTGGACCTTGTGCGAGTTGTCGCCACTAGACATGTCCTCCTCTGATGCTGCGATGCCAGACTATGAGGGTAAGAAGTGGGAAAGCACGTATGGAGATTTGATCGCCATTGTTGGCCTCGCCTGGACTGGGAGCTTGTGAATGTGTTCACTCGTCGCCAGATTCCTCTACCAACAATATTTGATACTGGGGCCACCCCCGAGGGACTTAAGTTTGTGGTATCTAGTCATCCTACTAATCTACTGAAGATAGCCATTTACCGAGTTCCCACAGATGCTGTCCTAGCCATCTTCGACACGGTAATTGCCTTCCTTGATGGTCCTCATGGTATGTGGATGCAATTATCCACGATGGAGTTGTCTATGTAGTAACCTAGATAGGCAATGTTTATGTATGGGATTCTCAGGCATAGGGTAAAATTTCCATCCTTAAATGTTTAAGCTTCATCATTCAAATTTTGCTCAGTGACCTCTGAATGTGCTTTCATTGCAAGGTCTTGTGTGTCTTCTAGGTCCACCTAATTTGATGGTAATAATGAGTATAGTCCTGATCTGTGGTTGTTAGCAAGATCTCCTGATGGTGGTAGCCTTATTATGATCAATACAGTGGGCCTTAGTGATAGGCGGTATGACACTACTAATGGTGGTTATCCTATCACTAAAAATGTTTATTATCATCATTGTTGCTCTATGCACACCTATTATACTAGGGTTTGATGCCATGTTTTTTCAATTGATAATAGTAGGTTACTTCCATCGAGGCAATGGTGGAGGGTTTTAGACCTTGGATCATTTTCTATCTTCCTTATATTGAACTATCTGATTACTATTCTGGATGGCGTGGCAGGATTTGGCCCTGGAGATATGACAAGGAGCAACTGTGTATACACCTCGCCGCATGCAGTTGTCCTCGATGCATTTAATCCTGGGATTTCTATTTTCGAGCCCTCGGTTCGTTAGTTGTACTCAGTTTCCCCACCCGCTTAGTTTTTCCTCACTTTTTCCCATCTCCTTGTATGAAATTGTCACATGGTCTGAAACTCACCATCCGTCAGCCTTGCCATTACATGCTGACAAGTGGGGCCGTGTTCAGTCATGTCCCGCAGTGGACCCTCTCCGTTACGTGGTGACGAGTAGGGCCGCGTTCAGTCGGGTCCCATAGTGTACCCTTGTCGTTACATGCTGACAAGTGGGGCCGCGTTCAGTCGATTCCCTAGTGGACATCTCTCTCCACTTATCTAGATCAACATCGGACCCACAACTTATCCACGTGAGCACCGGACCCACAGCTTATCCACGTGAGCGTAGGACCCACAACTTACTTAGGTTGGCATTGTAGGATGGGACCCCGAGCCAGCCTCGCGGCCGCACCCTTTGTTTAGCTTCATTTTCATATAGTGAAATGTAATGCATATACGAAAATTATACAATTTGAACTCTTTTAAATCGCACTTAGGACATGATAATGTTCTGCTAATAAATCCTGATCATTTATCATTTCCATGGAGTGAAATATAATGCATAAACTTGCGTATACAAAAATTATACACCTATAAACTCTTTGAAATCGCATTTAATACATGATAATGTCAGGCTAAGAAAATCTTGAGAGATTATCATTTTCATAGAGTGGAAATTAATGCACAAACTTCCATATGTGAAAATTATAAACCTTTGAACACTTGTAAATCGCACTTAATACGTGATATTGATGTGCTAACAAAATTTTGAGAGATTATTATTTTCATAGATTGAAATGTAATTCGTAAACTTGAAATACGAAAATTATACACATTTGAGTGATTTGAAATGGCACTTAATACGTGATAATGTTGTGCTAAGAAAATCTTGAGAGATTATCATTTTCAAATAGTGGAATGTAATGCATAAACTGGCATATACGAAAATTATACACCTTTGGACTCTTTGAAATCGCATTAGGTCATGATAATGTCATGCTAATAAAATCCTGATAATTTATCATTTCCATGGAGTGAAATATAATACATAAACTTGCATATACAAATTTTTTAAACCTTTGAACACTGTGAAATCACACTTAATAACGAGATAATGATTTTAAATTTGCGTATAGAAAATTTTGAGAGATTATCATTTTCTCTCCCCATTTTCATAGAGTGAAATGTAATGCATAAACTTGCATATACGAAAATTATACGAAATCACACTTAATACGTCATAATATTGTGCTAAGAAAATCTTGAGAGATTATCATTTTCATAGAGTGGAATGTAATGCACAAATTATACACCTTCGAACATGTTCCCTTGAAGTTATATTCAAGTTCATTTGTTTATGGAGTTAAAGTACCGGTGGCAAACTCGTTATTTTGCATGGATAGAGGGGTGCCCCCCGACAGATATAGGGGTTATCCTATCTACTAGATCACAGAGAATCAACGGTTGGTGGACATGATCCGCGTGACAACTGTCTCAACCAATCAGAGCATAGCAGCGAAGATGAGCAGATGTGCGAGAGATTTATGCTAAGAGAGGGGAAAACTAAGTAGCACTAAGAACCAAGGGCCAAACTGAGTAGAACTTAAAAACCAAGGGCAATACTGACAAAGGGATTCAAATAGAAAATAGAAAAAGATTTAAAATATGGCAAATACGTCTTTTATACAATAAATTAAATCTTGGCATACATCAAACTATTTGCAATTCAAATATACACCAGTTTGACAATTATTCCCTCATTCAGACAAACTATTTTTTTGGGGAGGGATGTTTTGGGAAGACGCTTGAGTAGAAAGTCATGAACCTTCATATATAGTAGGTGATTTGAGAAGTGGTGATTTAGGTTAAAAATTGGTTTAAATACATTTCTTATGGTGGCACATAATAAGACTCCCTGGGTAGATGCCACTATGTTTTGCTATTTTTGAATTTGTTGTGCAAAAAATGACTCAATTAGCTAGCTAAAACCTATTCGTTGACGCTCTATTGATTAGCCACCGGAGGGTAAAACTGAGTATATTACACACAACAGTGTTAGTACTAGAGGGCAAAACAGAGTACAACCAAACTGCTAGTTTTACACTCGAGGGAAAAACTGAGCATAACTAAGTCACCAGGGTTAGACACGAGCGAAAAACATAACTCATGGTACGCGTGTGCGGTGCACGCGGAGGTAGCGGACACGTTTGGTTGTGCACGATGCAGTAGCGTAGGGAGTTACGCGGTGCACGGTGGTGCAACGGAATGTTGCTTCCCTTCTCCTTTAATAGAGGTCTCCTCACTCTCACCCATCACCCACACACTCACTCAACCGTCTCCACTGTCCCATCACCTTCTACAAACCCCAAGAAAACCCCAACCACATCGGTGATGGAGAAGAACGGAGCGGTGGCCATTGGCACCTCCAACGACACTGATGAGGAGGCCCCCATCCCCGTACAGGCCCCCGTCCAGGCATCGAAGGTAGCCGACGTTCTCGTCCCCGCATCTACCATAGCTGCCAGCGAGTAGGCCCCCGCCGGTCTCGGGCAGATACCGCTCGGTTGGGACCCCTATGAGGAGGTTGATTACATAAGGTCGAAGAACCCCTACCATACCAC
Source organism: Avena eriantha (assembly GCA_910589775.1). NCBI lineage: Eukaryota > Viridiplantae > Streptophyta > Magnoliopsida > Poales > Poaceae > Avena > Avena eriantha. Next base: position 355,084,770 of record OU342742.1, read on the forward strand.
CATCGTCGTCCCATGGTCGGAGGTAACCAGGGTTTTCTCCCCTTCCCTTGTTCTTCCCCCGTTCCCATCGTTGGATACTAGATCATTTGTTATTAGGGCTCGACTGTTCATATTCTTAGAGTAGGTAGTCCTGTAGTGTTAGATATCGTATTTCAATGAATCCCCCGGTTCATATTTGAACCCCCCTGTTCGTAATTGGGATCAGTATTCTATTTTGTTTGAGATGTGGGGAATAATCAGGAGATCTCAATCGGTTAATTTATGCAAATAATCAATCCCGATAATCAAAGTATCTCAATCATGTCCTTATTGCACTCTACTATTTTCTCCAACTGGATTATAGCAGCGACGTCTGCAGCGACGACGAGTCCAAGGATACCAAGACTCGTCATATGCTGAGGAGGGTGATGTCTGGCCAGTACAACAACTTCTTCGGTGGCGACGTGTACATGTGCCCCTTCAATCCCACTAGGAGGCTCCGTGCCACGGACTTCAACTCCATTGTGAAGCATGCTGAGGACGTGAGGACCTGCGGCGAGTCCGTGAACGTCCACGGCTTCATAGCTAAGCACCAGGCGCTTGGTCTTCACCTCCGCAACCTCCAAAATGTGGCTACTGAGGAGGGTCGCATTCCCCCGATCAAGCCCAAGGTACCCAAGGTTAAGGAACTAGGCAGCAAGAAGTGGACCAGGCGCCAGAGGTTGGAGGCAGAGGCCTTCCTAGCAGAGGCCATGAGGGGCCTGCGGGCGAGCTCGGTGACGGATAGCCGGGCGAGGAAGAGCGGCCGAGGCAGCAAACAGAGGCGGCAGGGAGACCGTCGGGTCAAGGCGACCGCGGCGCTTGGGCAACGGGAGGCTGTGAGGTCGCCTGCAGCGCAACCACACGCGGGAGGAGGACGGGAGGAGGACCGGCGGCTGGTTGAGGGCCGAGGGGTAGGAAGACAATGAGGAGGCACGGGTACGGCGACTTGCCGGCGCGGGGCCGTGGCAGAGAGCTACATCGGGGCGGTGGAGCTCGTCGGAGGCGACACGGAGGCGCTCGGGGATGCGGCTGCGGGGCGCACGACGGGCGGCCGCGGAGGGGCATCGGCGGCGGGGTTGGCAGGGTGATTGGCGGCGGCGAGAAACGAGGACAGGGAGAGAGACGCAAGGTGGGTGACGAGATGTGACGGGGGTTGGTGGGGATGCGGTCTGGAGTTGTGTGTCTGCGCGGGGAAAGCAGACAAGGGGGAGGGGCCAGGCGGGGAAGTGGTGGGGCCGGGCGGAGACCAGGTGGGTGTGGGGCGAGTGCAGGTGGGGGTGGTGCGTGCGTGCTGTGAGTGGGTGTGTCCACCGGTGAGAGTGGCAGGTGTGAGGGGAGTGGGGCCAGGAGGGGGAGGTGGCGCACAGGGAGTGTAGGGAGTGAGGTGGCGGCTGGGCCAGGTGGTGAAGTGGACAGGCGGGTGGGAGAGAGAGGAAGAGTGAGAGAGAGAAAGAGAGAGAGAGTGCTGGCGGGGTGGGATATGGTTTGGGGTTAGGGTTTGGTTAGGTGGTGTTAGCTGGTTAGGATTTGTTTAAAACGGGCTAGGCCAGCCGGGGTGGTAGGTGGCCGGGCCTATGGGCCGGCTGCCTCCCCGGGTATTTTTAAACAAGTTTTTATTATTTATTTGTTTAAAACACAACATTTGCAAATAGGTTTTTAGAAAAATACACTATCTGGAAAAAGACCGGTGTTTTAATTTTGAATAAAGAAGGGGGAAATTTAGAAAAGAAAAATAGGCTTTTAGAAAATAGTTTTAGGCAAAAATATGCATGATGACATGACGATATTCAAATGCAATGTGGCATGATGACATGAGCATGCGGTCATGATGATGCGCAACACAAAAACACAGCGATTTTCTAGTAGTGGTTTTTGCGGGGCGCCACAATTCCCTAGTTTAAATCCTTTTGAAATTGTAAATCAAGTCCAATTTCCTAGATCTAAAATTCTGATAGTACTCCAATGTTTTCTCAAACATGCAGAGGCAATCCCAAGTTCAAAATATTTTTCATTAAATGCTAATAACTATTCTACTGACAAGTATACCTTGCACTAATTAATTTCCTCAGAGAGTTTCACATTTCCATTTGAGATGAACCAAAGCTCCCCTGAGAGGTATTTGACATACCTATCACCCAACACAGGTCCTATGCCAAGCTGAACAGTATACTACATTTAACAAAGAGAACAAAATCAGCCTTTATCTGCCTTAGATAAATTCTCTAGGCCACACAAAATGTGGTATTTACCTAATCCGACCTCCCAATACACCCTAGTATCCATATCTATCAAATCCCAGTAGCTCAAAATTTATTTTCACTAAATAAATCACGCCAGGAGTTTGGCAACTCCAAAATGAGTGAATCCAATTCCTACAGAAACGTATTCTAAATACCTATCACATGCCTTTGGAACCAACTCAGCAGCATCTGTAGAATTAATCTGCTGAAAAAGAGAAAAACTATAGAGATCTGTCTTTGGGAATTTCCGGAGGGCATTATGGTAATTCTTTGGACAAGATTCCAACTGTAGGTGGTTCAGTACATCAAGTACTACCAAACCGTCCAAGGAAATAATTTTTGGAAACCCAGAACTCTTCTGGTGAATTATTTCCTTAAACTAAGTTTATTTTCCTTTTAAAAAGCATAACTAATTCTAGAAAATTGATAATCAAGTGAAACCACTTGTGTGGGTTTTGTCTTGAAAAAGACCTATCTGAGGATATCACTTTTGCACATTGGTATCCTATAGACCTCAGAAACCTAATCCAAATGCATCATATCTAACCTTGACAACTATCTTCCAACTAGAAACCACTACAGTGGCAATCTAGTAAATTCCACCACCCATACCCAACTTCTCCAAAACCTCCCAAGTGCAGTAGTACTCTTTATGATTGTTTTTTGTATGGTTTGATGCTTGTATGCCTTGTATTGATTGTAGTATTGTATGTTTGCATGTGTACCCGATGACGACGGTAGTATGAGTGTCTAACGACAAGGAGGAAAGGACTTCTTAGTATTATATATCTGGGTATTCTTGGTCATCTGAAGAAGTCCAGGGACTTATTGCTGATCATAGACAAGCCACCATTCCTGAACTCTTATATATGTCCTACTCTCTTTGACCTGTTATGTACCCACTTTATAAATTGCAGTATCTATCTGCATGTCTTGTTTTATAAATACTACGAGAGTAACTTGGCTCCTCCAAGTTATCAGTTCGTGTCCTTTGGGGCACCACCCTATTGAACCTATTATTTTATCCCCTTTAGACCCAGAGTACGATGGTTAGCATCGTACCTCCTTGGAAACCCATGTTTTGAGAAAATAAACTGTTTTGGGATTTTCCCCACTATGAATGTTTCACAACGGCTTTTGTAAAACCCTGGGAAGAGGCATCGTTCCCAGTGGAGGTTTTTAACAAAAGAAAGGGTGAAGATGAAACAGGAGAATGTGATGGGATGTTCTGTGCCTTTACTAGAACAATTTAATCCGTGCAACCACATTACCGCAGGTACTGGGGCTTAACTCGTAGTTTGTCTGCATTAGCCGAGGCAACTTCTACCATGCTTATAGGGAGAGATCCCTAGAAGTCCGTCAGGCGCCACCAGGAATGGGTCACCCATTTGTTTCCTTCTTACGGTTATCTCATGACCAAACTCCTTTCCTTCCTTTCCGGCCATCTCATGGTCAAAACATTTCCAAAGACATTGCTTTTCTGAAATCTTTTTGAAATCAAAACCAGCACAGCTCTACAGTAGTTTTTCCAACCCGTACATAACCGCGAACACGACTATTTGAATAGATTTACACTCTGAAGATGTTTTACACTTTCCACACCATCTGAGTACCCTGCACTGATCACCTATGGGTCGAGTAACCGGTCAAGACCTTCAGAATGTCCACTCCAGTACTATTTCCTACCCTAGGAGTTGTTCCCCTCAACACAGGGATGTTGGGTACCATGGACCAATCGGAGTGCCTTTGTACGCTTTCAATGAGAGGCTCATAGTAACATATGGAGGCTCATAGACCGTTTGTTCCTTCTCTTGGGTGTGAGGTACATTACAGGGATCCAGAGAAGGCCACACTCTAAGGATAGAAATCCCATGTAGTCGTTGTGAGACAACTCATACCAGAGCACACAAACTTCCAGCCCAACCCCTTCCCTTATAGGAGTAATGTGGTTGTACGGTTTAAGTTGTTATAGCTAAAGCTGCAAAGAAACGGGTGCATTTTCATAAACATTTACCTCCTTTTTCCTTGAGCATTTTGTAAATAAAACTTTTTCCTTTCACAAACTTCTCTTGGTAGGCCATACATCACCAAGGTTTTATCATAAATCATTTTGTAAAACTTTTCCAGGTCTTCCCATCCTCAAGTTTTTTGCTTCAGCTAAAACAGGGTCTCCAAAGGGGTATAGTGTTATACACCATTTACCATATTAGGCATAGATAGGTGTCATCAAGGGGATTGTACTTAATAATAACAAAGTGTAATGGTTTGGAGGAGCCAAGCCACTACTAGGTATAGATCATCATATAATAAAACAAAGTAGTTTTCATAAAATAGCAGGTAAAACATGCATAAGTAAAACAGTAGGTCAAGGCTTATGAGAAAGAAGGTGACTTCCCTGAGATCAGCAATATGGCAATATGTCCCTAGGCTTCTTCTAAGAATACCACAATAATTCAATAATAACCACTTCCTCTAGTCTCCAATATAATCGCAACTATCATCGTCTCAGATAACACATGTGTGGAGTCCCCTGGATTTAATCATCCGAGAAATCCTTATTATATAAATATCCATGTTCCCATGAATAGTGAGCCATGGAGCATAACCGACAAGTATCATTACATCATCCGAAACATAATGAATACAAGACTTACATAGTTGCCATTATGGCTACACAAACTTTCAGAAGCGGAGTTTCTTCACACGCAGGGCCCAATCATGCCTCAACCTACAGGCGACTGACTGGGAGGACAACCTAGCTCGCATGGACGTCACATTAACCTTCCGATGTCAAGCTTGCGAAAGCCTGGCCAAGTAAATATCCAGGGACAATGCCATGAGTACTTTTGAATGTACTCGCAAACCACCAAGATAAGTTAAATAAGGAAATGCAATTCTGGTTGTGGCGAGATAGCTCAATCTAGGGTTGTTTTTGCAAAGCCTAGACTATCTCTTCTAGTTATGGCATCCCCATATCTTTCTTGAAAAAGAGTTTTGAAACATGCTTCCCTTTTGTAAATCAAGATATCCCCATATCCTTGCTGAAAACCTTTTTGTAAACAGTTTTGGAGAAAAACCCTTTTTTAAACCTTCGTTGACCACCTATGGTCAAAACAAAACTTTAAACTCAGGTTCCCTTGGAACCTCCATACTTTCATCCATTTTTCCAAACACCACCATTTGGGTACTCCTAGCCACACCCTTCCAACCGTCCTTGACCGTGGACGCGGCTACTCGAATAGATTATACTCTGCAGAGTTTGCACACTTTCCCCACAAGAATCAATACATCTGCCGGGATAAAACCATGGCCCTCTACACACGGTAGACGGGGGTTCGGATAATCAAACCTAACCTTTCGCTTGTCGACCCTAGCAAAGGTTGCTTTTCCTTTTGGGTTTGTTCTCCCCGACGCTAGTATGTGGCTCCCATCCATAGTCCTGCCTTCCGTACACGCGTATACCCAAACTGCAGCTTGGCGTATACCTTAACTTGGTGACTCCACTTCCTTCCGTACCACCTAAGTCATACCGCCCGCGGGAGACCCAATTGTTTCATCGGCACTCCTGCCAAGACAGGCTCACTCTTGTCGAAGCAAGCTACAGGCTCCAGATCCGTAGAACTGTTAGCGCCTGCCCGGAATTCAAGGGATTTCTCCCAATAAGCATTGTACAGCTGCCTTGGCTAATGAAGACAAACTACGACCTAAGCCCCAGCACCTGGGGTAATGTGGTTTCACTGATAAATTGTTCCGGTAAAGGCGTAGAACGTCCCTTCTCATTCTCTTGTCCCTTTTCTTGTTTCTCATCATCACCATTTCTTTAGTTAAAACATTAGCTGGGAACGATGCCTCTTCCTAAGGGTTTTACAAAGCATTTTTGAAACATTTGTAGTAGGGTAAATCCCAAAACAATTTATTCAACAAAAATCCGTGGTTTTCTAACGAGGTAGGATGCCAATCAAATAAACTCGATCTAAAGGGGAGTAAATGGTAGGTTTACATCAGGGTGGGTGCCATGACGGACACCAAGTCATGACTTGGAGGAGCCAAGTCATTAGCGCAGTAGTTATAAAACAGGACATGCAGATAAATAATGCAATTTATGAAGGAGGTACAAAAAAGGTAGTAAAAAGAGTAGGACAAGTATCGGGATTCAGGAATGGTGGCTTTCCTGATCAGCAATAAGTCCTTGGACTTCTGGAGATAACCAAGAATACCCGATAAATAATTAAGAAGTCCCTTTCTTCTCGTCGTCAAACAATCACCCTATCGCCGTCATCGAGTATACATGCAAGCAGACAATACCACCATCAAAACAAGGCATACAGGCATCAAAACATATAGCAAACCAACATATGGCATATAACTTAATTTGGTAGCTTGTGGAGAAGTTGGGTACTAGTAATGGAATTACTAGATTGCCATAGAAGTGTTTTCCCTTGGAAGATAGTTGTCAAGGCTATTTACCAAGAACTTGGGGTGGGGTCTCAGGTTTGTAGGATAACAAGGTGCAACCATGATATCCTCAGATAGGTCTTGACAAAACAAGATCGTCACAAGTGGTTTCACTAGATTATCACTTACCTAGATTTGTTATGCTTTTTATAGTGGAATAGACTCTAGTTTGAGGAAATAATTCAGCAGAACTTATCTTGAGGCCCAAAAATTATTTACTTAGGTGGTTAGATAGCGTTTGATGTACTTAACCACATAGAAGTGGAATCTTGTCAAAAGAGTTACTAGAATGCCCTAAATAAATCATTAAAGGCAGTTTTGTAGGGTATTTGACATTTTCCCCAGATTTATTTTACAGAAGGTTTTAGTTTGATTCCAACTTTGCATGGTAGGTGTCGGACGTACCTTTCCGTAGAAATTGGAATTACCCATTTTGGATAACCAGAATTACTGGAGGGATTTATCTAGTGAAAAAGGGGTACACAGAATAGTTTAATTCACTAGCATAAGGAGTTTTCCACTCGCCTCTACGTGGTTCTTCTCCTCCCGGGATTATGCGGTTGTTCATTGGTTCTCCTCTATTTCATGATCTCCTGCATTGCTATCTGACAAATTACCATCGAGATCAAGACTAGGGTTACCATTGGAGTTGTGCTTTGTTGAGGTTTCCCGATGATTACACACACTTGGTGGTGCGTTATATATGAACTAGTGATGTCATTGTCATATCCGAGGGAGATACTATTTTTGGGATCACTGAAGTCCAACGGTTCCTATTCTGGGTAGATTTCGACCATCATGATTCCAAAGTCGATACTTTCGGTTCTTTCTTAGGGTTCCATGTTTACCAGGCTTGATCCACATGGTGGAGTTAGCTGAGAGTCTGACCCGAGGGAGAGATCGTTGTAAAGACCATCAAAATCCCCTAGATCTGTTGTGTTTTCAGTGTTTCCTTCCTCTTTCTCCGCCTGGAGTGTAGCTTCAATGGATGATCCGACAGATGATGCAGGTATTGCCGTAGGCGCTGATATTTCGACTGACGGTCCCGATGAGATTAGAGCTGAGAGGTGCGATTCTTCGGAATCCTCTAACTGAAAGTGGAAACTTCCAATGATGAGAATGGATCCACCGTTGAAATCGGTGGGTACTGAGACAGGGGTTGGCGGCATGCTGCCACTTCTATTGGATTGCTGATAGATGAAAAGGGATCCACCGAATCCATGACTCCAGTGTTTAGGTTTCCCACAGACGGCGCCAATTGACGAACCGTAACCTCGGCAATGTCCATGGTTATGGACTTAGGGTTTCATGTAAAAGAGAACGTTGTGGATTTCATTGGATTTTAGACAAACAGGGGAGTTGAAGTCGTATGATTATCGATGTTCAATACTAATAAAGATTGCTTGGGAGTTTTTCGCTGTCTCTCCGCAGGCTCCTCCTAGCCTATATATAATAGGCTGGGTCTCGGGGTCGTATACAGATAGATTCCATATTTATGATTACAACACCAACACAATGTTGGTTCCTCTTTCTTTATTTAACTAGGACTTCTGTTGGATGCTTCTTGGGCCTTCATATTAGGCCTTCATGGGCCCTGGGGCTTTATACATCTAGGGTAACAAAACATAAGCACCCACGTAATCATGCCCATGTCAGTTACCGGGAGTGTTGTGGTGTGGAACACGACAGTTCCATCGGGGATGGCATGAGAGGGGACAATTAGGATGCTATCGGTGTCTAATCGCAACGGGTTGGGCATAGATACCGCAAACATACGGATGTACCCACGTTTGGAGCCCTTTGGTTGAGGTAACACTCCTACTCCTGCAAGGATCTACTCTATGGGGGTGAATGCCTAGTACAAGTGCTCCTTGAGTTGTTTCCCTAGCTGCTACGGGGAGCTAGAAGAAGAAGATGAACTACTGAACTTTTTGAATCTAGAGAACTTAACTAGTACCCTAGAACTACCCTCCCTTATATACTGGTTGGGAGAGGTAGGTTACAATGGGGACTCTAAGGTTTACTATTTGGGCTTTGTGTTAACAAAGTGGGCCGGCTGGACGGGTCCAGTCGGTTGGCCAGGACCAGTTCAAGCCTCCAGTACAAGGGTCGATAGTGCTACAGTGTCCAAGCGCCTTTGATTTACCCATCAGCCGGTCCTTTGCTCATTAGCCAACGCTTTACTCATCAACTGGTGCTTTACTTATCAGCTGACAATGCTCTCCTCAGCTTCTAGCCTTGGTGCTTTAGCGCATATCTCTTCTAGTGCCGCTAGGGCGGCATGGTAGGCTGTCCGGTCAGGGGTGCACTCCGTAAGAAGCTTCACCCCCTCCGTATCTTGGATAACGAATCCGAGGCGGCCGGGTAGATTGGACACCAAGCCGGCTCTTTTGGTCATCCGACTATATGGGCCAGCCGAGGAATCTTGAGGGCAGACCGAATGGAGTGGTCAATCCGGATATGGCTCTTTGTCTTGCAGCCATCGGGCCAGGCATCCCTAGATCCAGCCAGTTTAACCTAGCTTGGCCAACCGGGGGGTCAACCCCCCAACACTAGTCCCTGAGTGCGTTTGGACTTCGCCTTGTGAAGAAGTTCTTGCATGCTCATGAAATGATTGGTGATAATAATTTGGCTACATAGTTGCCTTGTAATGTTTGTTGTTTTTAGGCTCGAGATGCTTGTTCTTTCCTGGCTGAAGTTTACCAGCTATGGAATAGGTGGCCCACCCACAGGGTGTGAGCGGCAATTAAATTTACCGGCTGCCGCTCCCGGGAGGGGAAGACGGATCGCTTGGTCGCTGACGTTAATGCTTACTTTGGCCATTCCTGGCACCTCTGGCACGCATCGCGTCAGTTTGGCCGCTTGGTCTACCACGACTCATGTGCACGCCTCGCCTACTGCAGTAACGCCTGCGGGATCTTCTGCGGGAGTTATGTTGGTGCATGTGATCCATAACCAAAGCATAGTGGGGGAATAGAGCGGTTGCTTTCCACGTGGCGGTGGGAAGCGCAGGGGACGTTCTTGCTCTTCTTTGATAAATAATGGTGTAAGGGAGGGTGTTTCCTCACTTTATCTTCCTCTTCCGTCTTGCTACTCCTGCCCCATGTGCTCTGCCTCCTTTCCGCTTTTGCCCAAATTCTTGGTCGCCGGTGCCACCACATCTCCTTTGCGACGACGAGACCCTTCTTCTCCACCATGGCAGCTGTACTCGACGAGATGCTACCGGAGCAAGATGGAGGCTGGTGCGGCTTGCATGTCATGGAGGACCTCATCCAAAAGTACGAGCGGGGGCGATTCATCCCATCGGAGCGGGTGGTGAAGCACCACTGAAAGAACATTTCATGATCTATAGTGTTTGGTGTGTTAGATAAAAATACCATGGACTATCTCATGTGTGCTAAGTGCTGCAGACGATTGTTCACTTGAAAAGCAGCAAAATTCAGTTGTTGGGGGGCATATTATCTGCCCCTCCCAATGGCTGGATAATTCGGCCTAACCCTTTGGACAAAGGTCGACAAGGCGCGTCACTCGGTATGGGGCAGATTATTGTTCAGATTGTCCGGCCAGGGCCGGAGGTTTTTCTCGGGCCAGATAATCCACCCCTCCCTCCCCCCCCCCCCCCGAGAACGTTTTCAAAGTCTGGCCAGGCGCGTCATGCAGTGAGGGGGTGGACTATCTCTCGGCTTGTCTGGCCAGGGCCAAAGGTTTTAACACGGGCCGGATAATCCTCCCCCCATGTAAATTTGCAAAGGGAGCCAAGGCGTGCCATGTGTTATAGGGGCGGATTTCCCCCCGGAATATACAAATCTAGGGCGGTGTTTTGCCCCAGCCGGATAACTCGGCCATCACTTAGCCCAAATAATATGGCCCCCAACTTCACCAACGGCCAAGTCTAGACAGGGGTATAAATGCCCCAATTACCACAACTATCATATCTCTTGATTCATTCAAAAATTAGTGGCATGTTCAAAAAGCTCTCAATAGAGATCTCTCACTTCAACCACCTGAAGGCTTCGATCTTTGGGGAATCGAAGGAGGAGACTTCATTCATTGATATCATGAATCAAGCGCATCACTGCCCTCCATGCACTTGGAGATTTCTCGATCTAGTATTACTTGTTAATATCTAGATATTGTGTTTTGGTTTTGATGATATTTTGTTCTTGTGGCAGCTTGTTATTATTACGGGAGCCTCAAATTCGGTTGTGGAGTTGTGCCCCACTAGTTGTGTAAAGGCATCGGTTCCCGCCTCGAAGGGTACCAATTTTGGAAAGGTGGATCAGGCCTTTGGTAGCGAGATCCATCGGAGAACAGGGTGAGGCCTATTGTGGCGTGGTGGTCTTAGTACCGCTGACCCCTCCAACGTAGATGTACTTCCCTTAACAAGGAAGGAACTACGGTAAAACAAATCATGTGTCTCCACGTGCTCCACTACGGTTTGCTTGCTCTTCACTCTTACTTGCCTTTACTCGCTAGTAGTTAGGTTTACATATAGGGAAATTCATCGTACTTGCATTAGAGAATTTACCTTTGTGTTAAGCCTAAAATTGAAAAAGTATTAAATTTTGGAGTAGCACCTATTCACCCCCACCCCCTCTAGGTGCCCATATGATCCATTTCAACTGTATCAGACCCTCGACTCTTTATTCAGGCTTAACCGCCTAAGAGAAGTATGGGTACTAGGGGAGATGGGATTGAGGCTGTGGACAAGGTCACACTAGATGATCTCAAGATGTTGGAAACAACCTTGTTGAAATAGTTTGAGACTAAAATGGAGGAGATGCAACAAATGATTGCTCGTCTCTCTCTAGTTATAGCCCCACCTCCATCTACCTCAGAGGCCACCACTCCTATATCTAAGGACAAAGCTAATGCTAAATCCAAGGACGATGAACTGGTAGGTGATAAAAATAATGGATCCTCATCCAAAAAGGGAAGTGGTAAGGAGGATTATAGTGAGGTACCGTACTTGTACTCTCCTGATCCACCAATCCCTCACCATCATATAAAAAATAGGGGTGATCCGCCCAAGCTTACTAATTCTTCATTTAATCAATGGCAATTCTTATTGAAATCCCATGTGTTTAGTTCATCCATTGAGATTTGGATAATCATTGAAAATGGCCTCTACATTGAAGACACCACCAACTTTACAAGACAGGAAATGGTGGACAGTCAACTAAATGCAATTGCAATTCACATGATTCAACTTGGTGTGGGTCCCAAGGAAAGGAAGCTTGGCATACACTCACCAACCTATTCATCGGCAATGAAAGCATGAGAAGAAATAGGTATGATGTACTAAGAAATGAGGCTGAAGGATTTTACATGTTGGATAGTGAAGACCATGAAGACATGTATAGAAGGCTCAAGAGCATTGCAACAGCATTTAGAAAGCATTTAGAAAATATGTGAGTGCCCTCATGCCATTTGAGCCCACGGACTTGAAGAGCTTGAAAGGTAGACACAACTACCACCAAATGACTTGCAGTGAAGTCATGTAAGAAATGGCGGCTTTTAAAGTGGCTGTGAAGAATGCCGAAGATGCTCGCGCTCGGGCAATTGGGATGCAAAAAGGCGTAAATGTTGCATTAAAGGCCAATGTTGTTGAACAAGATGGAGATGATAGAGAGTTGGACATTGTCTCCATGAGTTGTCCAGATGAGGTCAAGCATGCTCATTTTGAGAACATGGCCTTCTACGCAAGAAACTTTTGGAAGGACCCAGCTAAGGCTAAATCTGAACTTGAGCGCACGACTGGGTCAAGTGGGCGAAGGGAGAATGACCCAAAACTAAGAACTTCCTACAACTGTGGAGACTGTTTGTACTTTGTGGATGAGTGTCCCTATCAAAGTAGAGAATATAATGGGGGCAGGCTCATCCTCAAAGAAAAGTCCAAGGCACCTCGAAAGAATCCACTCGTCAAGAAAAATGCTCCCTACAAGAAGCAACCTAAGATTGTCTTGGTGGCACAAGAAGAGTATTCGTCAGCAAGTGAAGATGAAAAGGATGAAGATATCACTCGAGAGGTGGCTGCAATAGCCACCACATCTAGCTCCACATCGCTCTTCGAATTTCCCAATGAAAACACAATCAACAACAACGTCACTTGCCTCATGGTAACATGTTCCGAGGGTTATGCTTCCGGTGGGTCAAAATGGGTGCTCGATAGTGGAGATGCAGCCAAACCATGACCCTCAGTTATAATTTACTTTCTGTTTGTGCCCTTGGTAAGATGGGCTTTGCAGTTTTTATTGATGATGATTTAGTGGTACTCTTGTGGAGAAAGTCTCTAAATGTCGCTTTCGTTGGATATGTCGAAAATGACCTATATGTGGTGGACTTTTGGGGGAAAACTACTACAGGGCTGATGTGTCTTTTCAGAAAGACCGACGCGGGTTGGCTATGGAATCGCCATCTAGCCCACGTCAATATGAGAACTTTGCAAAGCCTTCACAAGGGTGGCCACATTCTTCGACTAAAAGAAAATGTTTCCTTTGCCTAAGGTCGTGTTTGCAAGGCTTGCATTGAAGGGAAAATGCATGACTCTCCCCATCGAAGGAAGACAATTATTTAATCAAAGATAATTTTGGAACTCCTTCATGTGGAACTCTTTTGTCCTCCATCTCATGCGATCCTCGGTGGGAAGAAATATTGCCTCGTAATCGTCGACGATTATTCAAGGTAGGGTCTACTTCTTCAAGTTGAAGAGCGAGACCCAACAAACGGTCATGGATTTTGCCAACGAGGTTCAGCGTCAACACAATGTCCCTATATTGGGAATTACAAGTGATAATGGCTCCGAGTTCAAGAACTACACTCTGAATGAATTCCTAAGACAAGAGGGGATAAGACACCAATATTCTGTTGCGTACACCCCTCAACAAAATGGTGTAGCTGAAAGGAAGAACCGGACTTTAATGGATATGGTAAGATCTATGTTGGCTGAATTCAAGTCACCATATAACTTCTAGGCTGAAGCCATTTCCACCGCATGTCACTCATCCAATCGGTTCTACCTCCACAAAATATTGGACAAGACACCTTATGAAATACTTACCGGTAACAAGCCAAACATCTCATACTTCCATGTATTTGGGTGTAAGTGTTTCTTTCTCATCAAAGGAGCTTGTTTATCTAAATTTGAGTCTAAGGATTTAGAAGGAATTTTTTGGTTATGGTGTCGAATCCCACACTTATAGAGTCTACAATAAGCTCTTCGGGACTGTTGTAGAATCTTGTAGTGTGGTGTTCGAAGAAAATGATGTCTCTCGTGCAGGGCAAGTTGATGTTTGTGATGTAGATGTTGAAATGCCCCAAGATTCCATAAGAAGAATGGGCATGGGATTTTCCCGTCCCATTGAGAAACCCCTTGTGGCAGATCAGGAAGGACAATGCCCTACTCAAGTAGAGCCCTCATCGACACAAGCTCAACATGCTCAACTCGCTAGAGCAACCACTACACAAACACCTCCACCTGCTGCACATCATCCATCATCTGCACCAGGAAGCTCCAGGCCAGATTATCAGGTGGACACCGGATTATCTGGTCATACTACCTCAAATACAAGGACTGAACAGATCTATGAAGAAATTGATGCAACTCCCATGCTTGATTTTCTAGGCGACCCCGGATTATCTAGCCCTTATCCAACTCAGGCCAGAAATATGGATTGATATACATATTCGTTCATAATATAAATATAGTATAGTATGATTTATTCATCTAAGTGGATAAGTCTATAATCTAGAAGCACTTCTTTTTCTTTTTAGAAAATGGTAAAAATTTAATATATCTTTTCTTTATGGTATTGTATAACAATTTGGAAAAGGGATGTAGCACAGCTTGGTAGCACTTTTGTTTTGGGTACAAAATGTCACAGATTCAAATCCTGTCATCCCTACCTATTACTTTTTTATTCTTTTTCGGCAGTAGCTAGCATGGGTCTCCTTGTTTCTTTCCTTAGAGTTTTCTATATGCACAATTTCTCGATGTTTGGATGAGAATTTCTTGACTTTCCATATATCGAAAGAGATAGACTATAAATGACATCTCTTCTCAAACCCTTGGGATTGCGGGTTCGATTCCCACTACCCATCCCATACTCCTTCTCTTTGTATATGGATTTTTTCTTTCCTAAAAGGGTTTCGGTTTAATTGTTTTTTCTCGGAACAAGAAACCATGAATAAACACATCTGTTTGTTATCTCATTTCCTTCATAACCTTTAAATTGGCACCCATATTCCGGTCTAGTCTCGGCCCCTTCAAGGGCAATGTCGGTACTATTTTAGCGGTGACCTTTTTCATTCGATTCCTGACAAAGCATGCAAGACAGCCAAGAAGGACCAAGTACTCCCAGGCCGGATTATCCGGCCCCTCCCTCAGTCGGATTATCTGCCCCTGAAATTTCAGGACATCACCAACCTCATATTATGGCTGCAGATACACATCAAGCGCAAGGTTCTTCATCTCCCATTATTGCTGATTAAGCTATAAATCAAGGTCAAGCGAGTGGTCCCAACAAAGACTCAAATGATGATGAAATTCCTCCAAGAAACAACAAGTTGATTGAACTTTGCCGCAAAACTCGTGTAGAAAGGAATCTTTAATTGAGAGGTCACACTCTTGATGAAGTTGTAGGTGATCTCAGACGGAGGGTGTTCACAAGAAGGGCGATAGCAAGCTTTGGTGGAACCCAAGAAAGTGTTTGAAGCTCTTTAAGATCCGGACTGGGTTATTGCTATGCATGAAGAGTTAAATAATTTCGAGCGCAACAAGTTCTAAAAATTAGTAGAGAAGCCCAATGATTGCCGCAATGTTATCGGCACAAAGTGGATATTCAAGAATAAGCAAGATGAAAATGGCATTGTTGTAAGGAAGAAGGTAAGACTCGTGGCCCAAGGCTATTCCCAAGTTGAAGGCATCGACTTCAGCGACACTTATTCTCTAGGGGCTCTTCTTGAATCCATCCGTATCCTCCTTGGTATGCAGCTCATAATAATTTAAAATTATAGAAAATGGTCGTTAAGAGTGCTTTTCTTAATGGTCCTCTACATGAGTTGTTATATGTAAAGCAACCCTCGGGTTTCAAGGATCCCAATTTCCTGGATCATGTTTACAAACTCGCTAAGGCGCTCTATGGCCTTAAACAAGCCCCACGTGTGTGGTATGAGCACCTTACAGGCCTTTTGCTAGACCATGGTTTCGAGGTTGGGAAAATCGATCCCACCCTCTTTACTAAGAAGGTTAAGGGGGGTCTCTTCGTATGCCAACTATATGTAGACGACATTATCTTTGGCTCTAATAATAAAGCTTTTAATGATGAATTTGCAAAGCTTATGACTGGCATGTTTGATATGTCTATGATGGGGGAATTACGGTTCTTTCTCGGATTTGGGATCAAACAACTTAGATAAGGAACCTTCATAAATCAAGCAAAATACATCCAAGACATGCTCAAGAGGTTCAGGATGACGGATCTTAATGGCGTCGCCACACTGATGCAAACTAAATGCCATCTTGAACTCAATCCCAAAGGTAAATATGTGGACCAAAAGGTATACCAGTCCATGATCGTCTCTCTTCTTTATCTCTGCGCATCTATACCCGATATTGTGTTGAGTATAGATGTGTGTGCAAGGTATCAAGAAGCTCCTAAAGAAAGCCACTTATGGCGGTCAAGAGAATCTTCCGATATTTGGTTCATTCCCCTAATTTTGGTTTATGGTATCCCAAGGGCTCCAATTTCTCTTTATGTGGTTATACTGATTCAGATTGGGCTGGTGACAAGGATGATATGAAATCAACTTCTAGAGCTTGTCAATTTTTTGGAAGGTCTTTGGTACGTTGGTCTTCTAAGAAACAAAATTATATATCTCTCTCCACCCCAAAAGCTGAATGTGTGGCTGCTGCAAGTGCATGTACTCAATTATTATGGATGAGGCAAACTTTAAAGGAATACGGTGTCAATTGTGACAAAGTGCCTCTTTTATGTGATAATGAAAGTGCAATCAAAATTGCGTACAATCCGGTGCATCATACAAGGACAAAACATACTGAGATTCGCAATCATTTCATTCAAGATCATGTTGCTCGTGGTGATATTGATCTATCATTTGTAAGCACGAAGAACCAACTTGCTGATATTTTCAGCCACTTGATGAAGCAAGGTTTTGTTATTTGAGGAATGAGCTAAATATCATTGATTGGAGGAGTTTGTCTTGATTACTCATGCACATCCACTTACATCTCATCCTTTATTTGGTTTAGGTGTGGGCATGGATATAGGGGGATTGTGGTCCTAATTTATTGGCCTAACCCTCCCCCCATAATGCCGAAACCAAGAAAAATCATTTCTTAATATCATTTTGTGATATGTGAGCTTATTGATGAGCGTTGGTCATGAACCCAAGATATCTCTTCGCGGTGTCATACAATGCACTCCAACATGGTGGCCCCGGTCACCGCCCTCTTCCATACGGAGATTTGGTTCCGTGTGGATCTTTTTTGAGTTTCTTACATATCTTCGGTTCTCATGGAAAATACACCCAATATTGACTTTTATTTGATTTGATTCTTGCAATCTTGGGTGTGTAGTACCTTATCAATTTGGTTGTTTAATCCCAAGCCTTTTATATCCCTGAGCCATCTATCCTTGCACACAAGTCCGTTGTTTGTCTTGTGGGGGTTATTGTTTGGTGGTGTGTGGGCCTGAATCTGTGTACAATAGAATTTCAGAAATCAGGCCGGATTATCCGCCCCAAGTGGGGGCCAGATAATCCGCCCCTTGTGGCTTCTGTCTTCTAAGGGATGGGCCTCAGGGGAATAGCTCGAACAGAGAAGTTCTTCTCCCCCAACCCATCTCTCTCTCCCAAGCCACCGCCCGCCGCCCCAGCCCTCCCCAGAGCCTTTCTGGCCATCGAATTCTCTAGGCCACCCCCGGATCTTCTTCCCCACGCATCTGGGTACCTTTTACTCTGTGTTCTCCCTTCAATGAGTGAAGGTAACTCCCTCTCCACCGTCTTTTGTATAGATGTGTTGATTGTTGGTGGAACTTCGTCTAGAAGTCGCCTTGTGGTTTATATTCTGTTTAGAAATGGTAGTCTTACAATTCCAGTAACTGATCTACTTTGTTGCATGAGATCTAGGTTGATTCTGAAATTTTCGCCAGGGCCGGATTATCCACCCCTGGCAAGGCTAGATTATCTGGCCTGACAGATTTAACTCTAATTTAGAACATCTTAGATTTTGTGCATATGGTATATTGAGTTGTGGATTGCTTGCCTACTGTTTCTACATCCCTCCTAGACTTGTGTGTGCTTATCCCCATGTTATTCCTCTCATTCAGTTCACAAGTCGTTCTAGTGCTCCCAAGACATACAAGCGCCGTCCTCATCTTCCTTACATCAGGCCTAGCGGTGAAGGTGGGTTGATTGACGAGGTAGAACTGCGCATGCAAAAGAGAGAGGCTGATCGAATGTCTGAACAAGCAAAGAAGGACAAGGTCAGGAGGGGTGTGGCCAAGAGAAATGGTAAGGCACCAAAGGTCAACTATAAGTCAATGGATCCTGTCACTTATTCCTCGATTCATCATCGTGATCTGTTTGTGGACACTTAGCAAGATATAAAGCTTGGTGACTCCTCCTTTTTGTGTGCTTACCATAAGTCCATCTACGAGGATGTCTATTAATCTCTGAAGATTCGTCCTACGCGTCCCATGATTATTGCTGAAGCTATGGAGAAGCCTCAACTTGTTGATGCTATGGTTGTGACTGAGCGGATGGGGATGCATACTCTTATGACACTCTAGTGTTCCTATGAGTCCAAGGTGGTGAAGCAATTCTTCTCCACTTTGGTGATTTGTGGCGATGAGAACGGCACCATGAAGTGGATGACCCATGACACTATGATGCAATCTAACTTTTGGACCTTCGCTAGGGTGCTTGGCTATCCATTCAATGGCCAAGATCATACTTGTGGCCATCGTATCATCACTCAACTCAAGCGAACAAAGATGCTGCTCTTTCTCCTTGCACGTCTGACAATGGTATTGTGGGGACGCTTGCAGGCCTCTCCACTCTTTATGCTCTTTTGGTTGGTGTTTTCCGTGACTCCATCATGCCTAGTGGGGTCAACAATGACAGTATTCGTGGCCACATGGTTCAGCTGCTCGCTTTTTCTTATGAGGTGGCCACCTATGAGGATGACTATGTGGACTACAAGCTGGATGTGATGGAATTCATCTATCTTGAGTTGACTGAAGCCATGTTTAATAGGCTCTCCATTCTGTTTGCTCCTTACATTATGATGCTCATCAAGTACTTGATTCCCAGTGGGGAATTTCACTATGATGTTGAGCATAAGGTAAAGAAGAGCTACAACAAGTCTCGGAAGACCACTCACCCATCCTCTGCTCTAGAGGGTCTCATGAGGGATGATCGTGCTAGTGCTCGTAGGCCTCCAGTGCCTCCTGTTGCCCATGAAGTGAAGCATCTGAATTGGTTCCCACGAAACATCTTGTGCATGGGAGTGGATACGAGATGGCTCCCACCCAGTAGCTCATTCTTCACCATCTGTCTAGGGCATCAGGCCCTCTTCCCACTCCCGCTACTCCCACACCTTATGCTTAGTGGAACACTTCTGGTACCAACCCCAGAGAGCTCGAGCGTCACTTGTTTCCCACTCATCCAGCTTCTGATGAGGAAGAGGAAGATGAGGAGGAGTATGATGATAAGGACGGGGACGAGGAGGATGATGACGACTATGAGTGATATCTTGGGATGCTAGCATTGCTCTTCTACCTTTTTGGCGCTTCGATGCCAAAGGGGGAGAAGTAGTTCTATTAGGTCATCATGGATTTCCATGGGTTGGGCACAAACATTTGCTCTTTATCGTTTCGATTTTATTCTTGCTTGTGCCCATTTAGTGTTGAACTGTTTCTTTGTGATTTGTTTTGTATGAGACTATGTTAGTGTTTGGCACTGGAATTATCTTACGGATTTATCTATCGGTGATTATGGAATTATGTTTCTCTAAGTGGAAGGCCTCAATAATGGTTATCATATGGGCTATCCTTGTATTATATTTTGGTCTTCTTTTCTCGATGGTATGAGGTTTTTAGCTAACACATCATGTGTGTGAACATTCTATTCAGACTTGTACCTACTTGTGTGCATTTGTATACAAATGAAAATCTTCAATTATGCACACAGTTACGGGGAGTCTCTTTTATCCTAGTGTTGTTATTGTTAGTAGGTCCATATTGCAAATCCTAGTATTGTCATCTCACACCAAAAAGGGGGAGATTGAAAGAACATTTCATGATCTCTAGTGTTTTATGTGTTAGATAACAATACCATGGATTATCTCATGTGTGCTAAGTGTTGTAGACGATTGTTCACATGAAAAGCAGCAACTTAGTTGTTGGGGGGCGGATTATCCGCCCCTGCCAAGGGCTGGATAATCTGGCCTGACCCTTTCAACAAAGGTCGATAAGGCGCGTCACTCGGTATGGGGGCGGATTATTGTTAGGATTGTCTAGCCAGGGCAGGAGGTTTTGGTCAGGCCGGATAATCCTCCCCTATAGGGGACAGATAAGCCCCGCCGAGAAGGTTTTTTAAAGTCTGGCTAGGCGTCTCATGCAGTGAGGGGGCGGACTATCTCTCGAATTGTCCGGCCAGGGCCAAAAGTTTTGCCCCAAGCCTGATAATCCACCCCTAAAGGGGGCCGAATAATCCTCCTAGGGAAATTGTCAAAAGGAGCCAAGGCGCGTCATGCAGTATAGGGGCAGATTTTCCCCCGGAATATCCGAATCTAGGGCGTTGTTTTGCCCCAGCCGGATAATCCGGCCATCACTTGGGCCGGATAATCCGGCCTCCAACTTCACCAATGGCCAAGTTTGGACAGGGGGTATAAATTCCCCAATCACCCCTCCTGTCAGATCTCTTGATTCATTCGGAAAAGTGATGGCCTGTTCAAAAAGCTCTCAATAGAGATCTCCCACTTCAACCACCCGAAGGCTCCGATCTTTGGGGAATCAAAGGAGGAGACTACATTCATCCACATCACGAATCAAGCGCATCACTTCCCTCCATTCACTAGGAGATTTCTCGATCTAGTATTACTTGTTAATATCTAGATCTTGTGTTTCAGTTGTGATAATATTTGTTCTTGTGGCAGCTTGTTGTCATTACGGGAGCCTGCAATTTGGTTGTGAAGTTGTGCCCCGCTAGTTGTGTAAAGGCATCGGTTCCCGCCTTGAAGGGTAATAATAGTGGAAAGGTGGAAAAGGCCTTTGGTGGCGAGATCCACCGGAGAACAGGGTGAGGCCTATTGTGGTGTGGTGGTCTTAGTACCGCCCACCCCTCCAACGCAGATGTACTTCCCTTAACAAGGCAGGAACTGCAGTAAAACAATTCATGTGTCTCCGCGTGCTCCACTACGGTTTCCTCGCTCCTCACTCTTACTTGCATTCACTCACTAGTAGTTAGGTTTACATATAGGGAAATTCATCGTAGTTACATATAGAATATTTACCTTTGTGTCAAGCCTAAAATTGAAATTTTTTTAAAATTTGGAGTAGCACCTATTCACCCCCGCCCCCTCTAGGTGCCCATACGGTGGAAGAGCGGGTCTCCATTCCCCAGCCCGGCGAGGCTGTGGTCTTCCTCACGCACTTCGCCCGCGGTTTCGAATTTCTGTGAGCAAGTTCGTCCTCGAGATCTTCGTTGCGTTCGACCTCTAGCTCCATCATCTGGGAGCGAACAGAGTGGCGCAGTTGTCGCATCATGTGGCCTACTGGGAGGCCTATTTGGGAGTTTGCCCACATACAGCAAACTTCCTTAGCTTCTTTAACTTCAAGGTCCAGGTAGTGGTGAAGGACGGGCCGCTGATGGAGATGGGATGCTGTGTCATCTACCCGCGGCCGTCATTGCCGATGCCTGGCTGGGCATCCCCGACACGATGAAGCTAATGTAGCGCCCGTACTTCTATGTGCGCAACACCACCAACATGGACTGGATCTGGCTGCCACCCTTTGCCAACGTCCTTTCGAGCCGGAGGGCCTGGTCTGTCAAGGATTTGGGAGCCTAGGCAGACATGAACCAGATGGTGACCCGGCTGGAGGCTCTATTGGAGAAGGAGAGGCTCACCCCCGGGACATTACATTGTGCTGGATGACGTGTTGTGTTCTCCCACTGATGGCACGGTCGCACAAGATGTGCCACCTCACCGGCTCCGATTACCCCACTCGGGTTTCCGGGATGGAGGTTCCGTATGGGTTCCTCCGAGAGTGGCTTGCCATGATATCCAAGGAGGACCTGGAGGAGGAATGGAGCTTCTCATTCGCGCCGTTCCACTGGGGCCAGCTACCGCCGAATGTTGGTTTTACGTTTCCTTTCCTGGTGGATTTTTTCTGAAGGGCTTCTGCTTGCTCCTTATCTGCCCCTTTCGAGTAGCTATTTATGGCATAGCTTGCGGAGGATGGCATGGGTGACCATGAGCTTCCGATCTTCTCGCCGGACTTCAAGCCGTAGAAGTAACCGCCAATGGAGTTGGAGCGCTTCCCCACCCGGGCCAAGGAGAGTTATGAGGACCCGCCCGGTGAGTGAGCTCTCCTTGTATTCTTTTCCTTTGCCGGCTTCTACAGCTAGATTTTTATCGTGTTTGCCTGTATTGGTGTAGTCGCATGGTGAGGATGCCGCTTTTTCCCCGGCCGCCTCGGGGATGGCAAGGGGGAAGCGGGGCGCCTCCGCCAGTGCCGCCCCTGCTGGTGGCAGCATGAAGAGGACAAATCGGCCAAGGGTCACGACTATCGTGCCGAGCATCACTAGGTATATGCCCTGGTTTTATTTCTGTGTGTGACCATTTAATCTCCCTTTGCTTAGCGCGTCCTTATTTTCTTCATGTTGTGAGAAGATGTCGTTGGTTGTCTCCGCGACCATCGCCACTGTGTCCACCCCTAATCCGGTTGGGGCTGAAGGACCTGCTGGGCCGACTAAGCCCTTGGCAAGTGCATCGACTGAAGCTGCTACGGGTGCCGCAGAGCCATCACCACTAGTTGCACCCGTGACCCTGTATCATGGTCCTACCACCTCCAAGCTCGCTGAGGTGCTCTTGGTTCAGCCTAGTTTCGTGGCTACCCTTCCACTCCGGTTGACAGGACGGACGAACCTAGTCCCGAGCGAGGATTAGACAGGTTTCGTCGCCTACCAGGTGGAGGAGCCTGTGGAGGCGGCGCCAGAAGCCTCCGCGCAGCCGACAAAGGGAGACAGCGGGCAGGTGGCGGCTCCCGGCTCTGGCGGTGTGGGTGTTGGGGCCCAGGGGGAGAGGTCGCGCGTGGCTTCCGGTAGCGAAGATGACCTCTAGGTTACTGGTTGGCGGCCGACACGTGTTGTGCTGACGCCGGAGAATGTCCTAGCATACCTCTCCGAGTCGCCACCCGTCGCTCTCGGCCAAGCGCGCCACCTGGTTGAGGCGATGGAGCAACGACCTGGCCAGGCCAAGGTGTCGGGGGCTTCACTAGAGGTGAATATCTTCTTACTCTTTTTGTTGTTTTTCTCTTTAGCTGGTTTCCCTGTTCTCTTCTTCACTCCTTATTTTCCGTAGAAAGATTTTGCTGAAGCAGCCAAGACTACGCTACAGCTAAGGCGTAAGATTGCTTGCTCTGACATGTCCTCCCAACTACACGAATTTTCGAGTTTTTTGTTGACCATCAGGTACCCTCCACCAACTTTGTTAGCGGAGAGGGGTCGAGAGGTGGAGAGGCTGATGGCGGAGGTACTCTAGCTGGAGGACTCCAACAAGGCTTGCCATGCTCAGATTGGCGAGATGGTGGAGAACCAAAAAAGGATGGAGGCCAAAGCCGTCCAAGCCAAGAAGATCGCCGACATCTGCGCCGACAAGCTCAAGCAGCTTGAGGCCCGGTATAAGAAATAGGAGGATACACTGAAGGAGTCCAAGGCACGGTAGAAGGCTGTGTTCGCGGAGCTGTGTCAGATCTCCAAGATCATCGTCATTAAGTTACTCCTCAACTACTGGACTCGTTTGCCATCTGCTACAACCAGTTTTGACTATTTCTGTTTGGCCAGGTGCAGCTCAGTATAATGAGGCAAATGACCAAGCTCTTCCCCTCATGCCTGAGGCAGATGGTGGGCGTGACCTCCATCCGGAGGAGCTAGTGGCGGTGGTTAGCAAGGAGGCCAGCCAGCTGCGCAACGCTGCCCTTGATGTCTTTGCATATGTCTGGCCTGACACCGCCTTCCTTGCTACGATGCATGCATTGGCCGTCAAGCTGGTCGATGGTCTTGATCTTGTGGAAACGGCGCGGGAGTGAACGGTGCGCAAGGTCATGGAGATGGTGCTTGCACTATTGAAGTCCTTGTATCCTGACGTGGATCTTTGGACCATTTCCTGGTGATTCTGGCAGTGGACTAGCTACGACCAGCTTCACATCGAGGTTCCTGGCATCCGCTCTTGCGATGTTAAGGTCGGGAGCTTCTTCCAGCTGGACCGGGACTTCAGCGACCCGGCTGGCACGAAATTGTTCTCCTACGACCCACTTTCGGCTCGAGCAGAGACTGATGCCCTGGTTGTGCTATTCTCTGCCTCGACCTACATTTCCTCCAGGAGCCATGCCCCGACGGATGCCTCATACCCTTCAGTTCAACATCAGGCCTGATCCCTAGAATTCTAGGAATATGTGTACTGTTTGGAAACTTGACAATTTTATCGGTGGTTGTCAACAATTTATGCTTGTTCTATGTTGAACTGTAGTGGGAGCTTCGTCTCCTCTTATAATATTTGACTTGTGCTCTTTTCTTTGCACTTTCTGATTGTTTGGCCTGCATTTGCATGCTTGTTTCTGTATAGGGGCACGCGAGCCCCCCCACAGGTTTAGTACCTGAGGTTCGGGCCGGCTGGAGGATCCAACCGGGTCGAAGCTCCTTTGTGTTGTTGCCATTTGCACGTCTTTGCGTGGGGGCACGCGAGTGCACCCACAAGGTGTAGTACCCGAGGTTCGGGTCGGTTGGAGGATCCAGCCGGGTCGAAGCTCCTTTCTGCCTTCTGTCGTCTGGGGGTGATTGGCAATTGGCCCTGGTACTTGGCTTGGATTTTGACTCTTGCAAAAATAAAACACAACTAATGGTTTCTGCGTTAGATATGCATAGGAGGAATAGTCTGTAGTTTATTCGTTAGGTTGGAAACTTTGTTGTTTCGTGCTAGGCCAACAACTTTGTCCTTTTCTCAGTGAGCATTGGTTGTTTAAGATGTGTCCTTGCCGGTTGCGAGCCGAGTTGCAGTCTGCAGCCAGAAACGAAGGAGTGCCGAATGGGCGTATTGCACGATACTTAGAATTTCAATTTTTGATTTCATTATATGGGAGCCCTTAGAGCCGCATATAGTACTTCATTATATGGAATGCGCGGCCGTCTGGGCCATCCGACGAGTCCTCGGGAGAGATCACCAGATCCGGGGTTAAAAATAATGCAGCCAAAAAACACCAAATTATGCAGCAAGAAATCCCAAATGATTATGGAGACCCCGAGACTGTGTCGAGGCTCCTCATATTTTTTTATTACATAAAATTAAGATACATACACTTCTTATTCAAGAGTAAAATGGCCGAAGAAGGTTCACGTTCTAGGGGCACTCAGTTTCTTCCCTGGAGTGGTCCATTTTATTATTTGCCAGCTGGTGGGCGTTGATGAGGTAGTATGAGTTGTTTTGTAGCCCTCGGCTGGTGATGAATGGCCCCTCCCGAGGTGGAGACAGCTTGTGCATCACCTTGGTGTCTTGTACCAGTCGCAGCACTAGGTCGCCCTTTCAAAACGAGACGTTGCGGATCCATCTAGCGTGGTAGCGGTGCAGGTTCTGCTGGTATATGGCGGATCCAGACAAGGCCAGCTCGTGTGCCTCTTTGAGGAGGTCGGCAATGTCCTCACGTGCTTCTTTGGCATGCTACTCTGTGTATAACATCTTGGAGGGTGTGTCAAACTCGATGTTAGTTGGCAGGACCGCCTCTGCTCCATAGATGTTATTGTAGCCGGTAGAGCGGTTTGGCATGGTGCGCAGGTGATGTCTACGCACTTCTATTCTCGTAGACAGTTGTTGGGCCTCCAAGTGTAGAGGTTTGTAGAACAGCAGCAAGTTTTCCCTTAAGTGGATCACCCAAGGTTTATCGAACTCAGGGAGGAGGTGGTCAAAGGTATTCCCTCTCAAGCAATCCTGCAATCAAGATACAAGAAGTCTCTTGTGTCCCCAACACACCGAATACACTTGTCAGGTTTATAGGTGCACTAGTTCGGCGAAGAGATAGTGAAATACAAGTGGTATAAATAATTATAAGTGGTAATGGTGATAGAAAATAGCTTGATGGCGTGGAAGCGACTAAAGGCAAACTGAAATAAAGATGCAAGCAAGCAAACATGTAACAGATCTAGTAGCAAATGGTGTTTCAGTTCTTAGAAACTAGGCCTAGGGATCATACTTTCACTAGTGAACACTCTCATACAAATATCTTCTCTTTATGATACTAATCTTAACTACTCTCCGGTTGGACACTCTAATCGATGGTAGGGCTATAACAGCACACCTCAAAGTAAGCCTGTCCCATCTAGAAACCCCACACTGTCACCTTGAGCACTAGATGAGTCCAACAAACACCACAATTTCATAAAGATACCCAACTCCAAATATAACTCATAACAAGTATTTGTAATCTCTAGCCCCAGTGCCACCATGGTGTGCACGCTGTCACTTTCACACACATGGGGAGAGCAGAGATTCATTAAAGCACTTGAGTAGCAGAATAGATCTATAGACTACAAGCTCATGATCTCAATAAGATCATGCATAGAGAGCGAGATGAACACATAGCTACCGGTAGAACCCTTAGCCTCGAGAGAGAACTACTCCCTCCTCATCATGGGAATCAGAAATGGTGATGGAGATGGTGGTGGAGATCGATGGAGATGGCTCCGGGGGCACTTCCCCGTCCCGTCAAGGTGCCGGAATAGAGACTTTCTGTCCCCCGAATCTCTTTTTCGGTGGCGACGGCGTTGTGGAACTTTTCGTGGCTGTAGGCTTGACTATTTAGGGTTTTCGCATCGGGAGGCTTCTTATAGGCAAAGAAGCAAGGTCGGTGGGTGGCCAGGGGGCCCACACCACCTGGTGGCGCGGCCAGGGCTAGCCCGCGCCACCACATGGTGTGGCCGCCCTGTGGCTCCCCTCCGTCTCGTCTTCTGGCTCCGTGAGTCTTCCGGTAAAATATCAACTTTGGCTTTTGTCCCGTCGAATTCCGAGAATATTCATTTTCTGACTTCCTGGAACCAAAAACAGCAGAAAACAGGCAACTGGCACTGTGGCATCTTGTTAATAGGTTAGTCCAAGAAATCATATGAAAAGTTCTCCAAAGTGTGGTCAAAACATAAGAAAGTAGATAAAACCAAGCATGGAACATCAAAAATTATGGATACATTTGCAATGTATCAACATCCCCAAGCTTAACTCCTGCTCGTCCTTGAGTAGGTAAGTGATAAAAAGAAAGAATAATTTTTGAGGTGACATGCACCATCAAAGACTTGATCAATGTATTTGTAAAACATTCAAAGCTGGGATCATAGTACTTCAATCATATCATGAAAGACAAAGTTCTAGAAATAAGACAAAGAAACTATGATTCATGAATAACAATGCTTTGCAAGACGTTTGTTTGTTTCACATAAAGAAAACATAGCATAATAGCATTCAGCTTGTCTCTCATAGAGTAGCAAATATAAATGCATAGGACACCTTCAAAGTTCATAAGAGTGACTAGATACAAATAGTTTAGAACAAGCAATGTCAAGTTATGCATCAATCAACTAGTCTTGGGACAATGCACATAGAACTAAGAATGGCCACTATGCTCTCAAAGTAGGTGCATAAAGATAGAAGGTGGAGACTCAATATAATGGTGGAAGAAAGGCCTTTATAAAAGGAAGTAGGGATTCAAGTCTCACAAAGAGCTTCCAAAAATTATGGTACTTATAGCTTTCAGCTGTCATTGCCCCTATCATAAGCATCTTTAAGGTGATTAAGGTTAAAGTGACACAACTAAGAGGATATGCTTGACAAGTTATAAGTTGAAAATCTCATGCCCCTTACTTATGAGTACCGAACCTCATGCTACTCAACTTTAGTCACGAGTAAGCTCTTGTAATTGTAAGTACACATGTATCATAAAGAACCGCCAACGGGGTACCCCTTGCACATGATACAGGAGCTATCCCATAATCAAAATAACAAGGCAAGCAGACAATGAGCATCTCAGCGATCTTTTTATTTGCTATTTGCATAAGTTTTTATTGAGGATGCTTCATAAAGTGCTCATTATGGTGATGCTGCAAGTTTCCACCATGATTAGGCATGGCTTAGGCTAGCGACCCAGGCGTTTCTCTAACACACATACAAACTCCATGATCTTATAAGTTCCACTTTTATTTCACACCACCGGGATCCGTAAGGAAAAGAACATGATATCAACTTGGTACAAAGTACAAGTGCAATGTTGAAAGCGTTCCCCATGATACATGGTTATGCTAATTTCAACTTATAAAGCGCAAGCATATACGCAACAAAGAAGGACCCAATGGTTCAAGTTTATTAAATGCAGAAAGTAAAGTGTGCCATCAAGTTCGTGAGAGCTTTAATCACTAGTTTTCTCATAACAAGTTTAATTTGGAAGGTAAACAAAAACATGCATATACTTGGAATAGCATATGCTAGTAGGTAGGTATGGTGGACTCTTTGGAATAACTTGGTTTAAGGAGTTGGATGCATGAGTGGAACTCATACTTGGTTGCGGAGGCTAGCAAAAGACTAGGAGTGACAAACTAAGAGAGCAATAATGGCCATAATCATGCAGAGCGACAAAACATCATTGATCAAAGCATAAAGTGATACTACAAGTTGAAAACTAAAGGATCATAAAGGCTATGGTGACTTGAGATAGTCATAACATGGTGTGAGCATTAGCCAAGTCAACCCAAATAAAACATCAAAGGAGAATACCACAATATACTATGCTTTAATATGCTAAAACAACGCATGGTTCATCCAAGGCACATTAAGCAATCTCAATTGTTTATAACAAGTCATGCTACAGCAAAGAATACTGAGAATAAAGCCAAAACAATATCAAGCATGGCATGACAAGGCATAGGCCACAATCAAAAACAAGCTCTCTTTACCACTTAAGCATGAACTTTCCTACTCTTTTGCAATCCAAACCAAACTATTTGAAACAACTCACAAAGATGATAATAAATAAAGATCGGTGAGCTTGTCTCACAAATCCACAAACAAGAACTAAAAAGTTCTAAGCTGAAAGCACGAGAAAACTAAGGCTAAACACGGTGCTAGCAAAAGAGAACACTCACAGAACAATAAGAATGAAAACTAGAGTGTTCTAGGCAATGAAAACAGAGAGTGTCTCTCTCCAAAAGAAGTGTGTTGGGATACAACCAACTTATTCAAGAAAACTAAGCAAACCAAGCAAACTAAAAATAAAAACGAAAACAAAGACGCTCCAAGAACAACACATATGCTTATAGATTAATTCTGTTTGGCTTATGTAACGCAGCAGCAACTTTTGAAGAATTTGTTTCAAAAATCTATGATAATTTTGTTGAGAAGACTATGGAAGTTCTAACAAATGATTTTGTTGTTTGTGGAACAACCTTTGATAATTGCCTCTACAATCAAACCAAAATTTTATAGAGATGCAGGCAATCAAATTTGGTTTTGAATTGGGAACAATGCCATTTCATGGAAAGAGAAGGTAAAGTTTTTGGTCATCAGGTTTCGAAGAAGGGAATATAAATAGATTGCTATAGAAAATCTTCCAATACCTCTCGACATAAAAAACTTAAAAATGTTTCTTGAACATGGAGGTTTTTATAAGCGTTTCATAAAAGATTTTGCTAAAATAGCTATGCCTCTCACCAACCTTCTTGAGAAAGAAACTCCATTTTACTTAGACCATAACTGCATTGCAGCTTTTGAGAACCTTGAAAACAAATTAGTTTCAGCACCCATCATGCAATCTCCAAAATGGGATGAACCTTTCGAAATCATGTGTGATGCTAGTGACTATGCTTTAGGGGCTGTGTTAGGATAGCGAGACAGAAAGAATTTATATGTTATTTATTATGCTAGTAGACCTCTTAATAAGATTCAAAAAATTATGCTACTATAGAAAAAGAG
Organism: Avena eriantha; assembly: GCA_910589775.1. Classification (NCBI taxonomy): domain Eukaryota; kingdom Viridiplantae; phylum Streptophyta; class Magnoliopsida; order Poales; family Poaceae; genus Avena; species Avena eriantha. The sequence continues at coordinate 355,114,731 of OU342742.1, forward strand.
TTCCTAGCTATATTTTTTTCTTGCGACAAATTTAGATCTTACATCATTTACTCTAAGGTAATAGTTCATACGGATCACCAGGGTTTGCGTCACCTCCTTGTGAAGATGCGAAGCCCTGGTTGATTAGGTGGGTCCTATTACTACAAGAATATGATTTGCAAATAGTAGATAGGAGGGGTAAGGATAAGCCAGTAGCAGATCATATCTCTAGGATGGAGGGAATAATTACCAACCCCGTACCTATAAATGAGTCATTTCTGGGAGAGTATTTAGCAAATGTTGAAATTGTTGATGCTTGGTATGCAGATTAAGCTAACTATCTCCTAGTAATTTTTTACCTCCTGGTTTGACAAGAAATCAAAGGATGAAATTCTTTAATGATCTAAAATATTATATCTATATCGTCATGCACCTGATGGAATGATTCAGACGTTTGTTCCTAACCATGAAATGAATGCGATTTTGCAAGCTTGTAATGACAGCCCATATGGAGGACATCATGTAGGCACGTGAACTGCAGCAAAGGTACTTCGATCCGGATTCTATTGGCCCACCTTGCTTAAGGACGCACACATGTATGTAGAACACTGCGATGCTTGCCAAATAAGATGTAATATAGATAGGAGACAAGAAATGCCCATGAATTATAGTCTTATAATCGAACCCTTTGATGTATGGGGAATGGATTACATGGCACCTTTTATAGAATCAAATGGTTATACTCATATTCTTGTTGCTATCGACTATGTTACTAAATGAGTTGAAGCTATTCCAACAAGCCATGCAGGTGCAGCTGCTTCAGTGAAGATGATCAAGGATGTTATATTCCTCAGGTTTGGAGTTCCTAGATTCTTAATTACTGATGGTGGTTCTGATTTTATGAATGGAACTTTCAGGAAAATCCTCAGGAAATATGGAGTAACTCACCGCGTTCCCCAAACGAGTGGTCAAGTGGAACTCTCCAACAGATAATTAAAGACCATACTCGAGAAGATGGTGGACAAATTAATAAAAGATTGGTCATACAAGTTAAATGACACTCTATGGGCATAGCGTACTGTGTTTAAAAATCCAATGGGTATGACACCTTATAAGATGGTATACAGTAAGGCATGGCATTTACCATTAGAATTGGAACACAAAGCTTTCTTGGCAATAAAGAACCTAAACTATGATCTTAAAGCAGTAGGAGAAAAATGTTTATTAGATATTCATGCCTTAGATGAGTTTAGAAGTTAGGCTGATGAAAATACTAGATTGTTTAAAGACAAAGTGAAAAGATGGCATGATAAAAAATATAAAATAAGACCTTTAAAAATGGAGACAAAGTGTTGCTCTATAATTCTCGTATTAAGTTGTTAATAGGGAAGCTCAGATCGAAGTGGGAAGGTCCCTATATAGTTGATGAAGCTTATTCATCTGGAGTAGTGAAGCTCAAGGGAAAAACACACTCTGTTTGATGGACGGTAAATGGACAACGCTTGAAGCATTATCGAGTAAAATAAGATGTAAATGCAGTCACCATACAAGTGATCACCCCAGAAGAGGTGATTGAGCAAAGATATGCAAGGGATGGCAACTTCAAGAAGAATGGACTCTGCACGAAATAAGCAACACTATGGTCAAGCTATTGACCATAACAGAGCGCTTCATGGGAGGCAACCCATGCAAGGTAATGGTTTGAGTAATTTTTTAAACTTTTTATGAGCTTGTGTTAAAGGAGGAACATTTGAAGCTCTAGCAAAGAAAGAGGAAGATTGATAACACCAATATTGGTCAAATTTTTACGCTATCATTTTTCTGTCAAAACTTGATATTTCATTAAGTTTTAGAGTAATAAGGAATCCTTGGAGAAGAAGGAAATTTTTGGTGGACACAGAGGGTTTAACGACCAACTATACGACGGGAATAAAAATTCTGGCCGTATAGCTGCGGTCGTATAGTTGTTTCGACATCACCACTTCCGTCTATGAAAGGTACTAATAGTTTAATGACCAACTATACGGTGGGAATAAAAATTCCGATCATATAGTTGTCGTTGTATAGATATCGATGCCTTTGACAAAGCTCTTTTCTAGGTACTAATGGTTTAACGACCAACTATGCGGAGGGAATAAATATTCGGCCATATAGTTGTGGTCATATAGATATCGACCCATCTCTAAAAAAAATATTCGGAATATAGAGTTTAACGACCAACTATACGGGGGGAATAAAAATACCCGCCCGTATAGTTGGTTCTACCATAGAAGAAATTCTATTGTCGGTTCGTAAATATACGTCGGGACCTATACGGGCAGCACCCGTATAGTTGCTCGTTACAAATGGTGGCTAGGGTTTTTAACCTCACCTTTTAAAGCTGATCGCATCTAACCTTTTTCATTAAGTTTTCACAGAGCTACAACCTCCATCATCGAAAAAATCCTCGCCATCCCTATACAAGCCCCTCTAACAACATCCGTGCAGCAAAGCCATGCATCCCTTCCATGTCAACAAGATCTGGAAGAAGAAATAAGAGAAGCCTGTCAAGAGGATCAAAGAAGTAGAACCTAAAGGATCACCATCACCATCCATCCCAGAGATCAAGCGTCTCCCAAACTGGGAGGACATGTTCCCGCAATGGATATAGATGATGAGGCAAGCTGAGCGGGGAAATAACAAGGATGAGTATCTCCCTAATCCCTATCGTCACAACATAGGATCCTATTATAAACCTCCTCTTGGTCCATCACCTCTTAAACCTAAGAAGGTGCGGCAAGATGAGATTCATGTTAAGATCTATCAGTTGGAAAAGGATTCAAAGGCATGTGTTGAAACAATTGGACAAGGGTGACTCCTACTGTATGATGAGTAAAGACCTTGAGAAGAAGGTCGATGACATCGATGGTAGAGTTGGTTTCTTGATTAAAACTGTTTTTGAGTTAACAGATGAGAAGAAATTCCTCAAGAAGAAAATGTTAAAGGTTCAATAGGACATGGCCTAGCTCAGCATTTGCTTTTCATGCATAGTCAAAGATGGCCACACAAAAGAGGAGGGCAATGCTCTTCCTACCCAGGAGGAGGAATAGGTACCAAGAAGGAGTTATTTGATCCTGCCTGGCTTGATTCCAAGCTTGGGGAGATCTTTAAAACCTTCTAATCTCTCTTATAAGTTTTATATTACTATTTTATTTTATATTAGTTCGAATTTAGAAATAAGTTTGCATAATTCGAATTCCCTTAAGGAATAGTCGATCCCATTTGTGAAATTCCGAGTTTATTATTATATATGGAGCATAGAGGTCCTCTTCGTGGTCCTCGTAGACCATGTCGACCTCTTCGCGGTCCTCGTAGACGCGCATTTGACGTTTCCCTCGACGATCGCGTCTGCGCTCGAGGTCGTCGTCATCATCGGAGTAGGCATGGTTTTTTACTTAGTCCTCTCCATTGGCCCACCTATTCACGATCTCCATCAGGTGGTCGATTGTCTTGGGCTTCGAGCGGCCCAGCTCCTCACTGAGCTCTTTGTGGCGCACGCAGCTGTTAAATGCATCGATTGCACGGTCCTCAGAGATGTCTTCTGTAGAATTCTTGATGATGGACCATCTCTAGATGTATGAGCGCAGCGACTTGCCAGACCTTTGGTGGCAGCCTCTTAATTCCTCGATTGATCTAGGCCTTTTGTAAGTGCCCTTGAAGTTTTGCACGAAGATGTAGACTATCTCTTCCTAGCTACGAATTGATCCATGCAGGAGATTGTTGATCCATGCGCGGGCGGCGCATTGCAGCTGTAGCTGGAGGCATTGAATTTACGTGCTCGATCTTCTAGCCAGATTTTCGGATCCTACAGGCCATCGAATTTCAGGTCCTCCAATGGGAGTTTGAACCCCTTAGGCATTCGCTTCTCCCTGATGGCTCAACTAAAGCATCTGGCGCCATAGAGCTCTACTTTTTCATCCTCTAAGTCAGTCGAACGAGGAAGCCTCGCATGCATCTTGTCAACCTTGCGCTGCATGATGTCATCACGTGCTTCCTAGTCGCGGTCGTGCCGGCTTTTGGTTTACAAAGCAGGCCGGCTAGACAGGCCCAGCCGGTGGGCCAGGACCTGGTCAAGCCTCCAGTATAGGGGGAGTACTATAGTGTACCAGCGCCTTTGCTTTACTCATCAGGCGGTGATTTACTCGTCAACCGGCGCTTTACTCGTTAGCTGGTGCTTTACTCGGCAGCCGACAATGCTCTCCCCAGCTTCCAGCCTTGGCGCTTTGGTGCAGATGTCTTCTAGTGCTGATAGGGCGGCGCGCCAGCCTGTCCGGTCAGGGGTGCGCTCAGCAAGGAGCGTCACCCCCTTTGTATCTTGGACAAAAGATCTGAGGCAGCCGAGTGGAGATGGCCACCAACCCGGCTCTTCTGGTCACCCGGCTAGACGGGCTAGCCGAGGAATCTTGAGGGCAGACCGGATGGAGCGGTCCATCTGGCTGTGGCTCTTTGTCTCGCGGCCATCTGGCCACGCATCCTTGGAGTCGGCTAGTTGAGACTGGCTTGGCCTACCCGGGGTCATCCCCTCAACAGGGAGCTAAGCACTAAGTGTTTCTTTCTTGAGCACGACTAGGGGAGAGCGCCCTTCTAGAAGTGCGTGCGAGGGAGAAAGAGAAGCGTGCGGGCATCCGCTGGGTCAACACGTGGCTGCACACGCTGGAGCCTGATGCATGCGTGCGGGAGGGGATCGGTTGCGGTTCATGCGCGCGAGCAGGAGTTGTTGTGTTGCATGCGCGCAAGCAAGGAGTTGGTGGAATCGTGGTCCATGTCGAATTCGAGAACATGCATGTAACTGCTTCTTACCATTCCTCTTCTAGTCCGTTCAATAAACAATAAAAAAATAAACATGGTTCCCTGCCTGATCCTAGTGAATATCCTGCCTAAAAACATAGTGAATTGTTTCCCTAAAGGTAACCTAAGATAGTGCACTACGACTTGGCCTCTGCACTACATGTACCATCCAGTGTAGTGTAACCTAAGATAGTGCAACAAAAAAAAACAATGCACAAAGTAGTGCATGAAGGGAGTGTACAGCCAGTGCACTGCCAGCGTACTAATATGGGCGCTGCAAACAAAAGCAGTGCAACACAAAATATGAAGGCAGTTTGCGACCCGTGCACTTTTAGTGTACAATCCATTAAAAACGACTTAAGGCAGTGCAATACAGAAGAGTGAGTCAGCGCATCATGATGGGGATATGCCAAAGGGGGTATGCCCAGCAGGACGTTCCGATTGGGCCGAAGGTCCTGTGAGTAGGCCTGAAGGACGGCGACTGGACTACGGCTGAAGGTGAAGCCTGGCGACTGGAAACTAAAGGCCCAGAAGCATATTCAAAGCCCAGTCGGATTAGGTCAAAAAGCCTCCGAGTCCATATATGGCTCGGTTGTAACTTGTAAACCCTAGCGAGGTGACTCCTAGATAAACCTCCCTAGGGTACCCTAAGGACTTACGTACCATCATACATCCCCTTGAGCGACTCGATGCTTAGACGTCAAGCTCGCCATCCTTGTAACTCTCTCTCCATTAATCCAATCTAGCAGTAGTAGGTCTTTACCCTCCGGGGGGCCGAACCTGGGTAAACCATGTGCATCCACCCCCATCTCGCATCGCAGATGGCCGCCAACTATTCCCCATGTTACAATCAATCGCTACCAGTAGCAGCGACTGCCGTGGCCATTTCCACGATAGTGGCGCCCACCGTGGGGCATAGCGGGACTGGCCTGAGTTCTGCGGCGAGACCCTACTCACTGATCGATCGACCGCTCGCCACCGACCACATGATCGCCATTGGCAGGATCTTATAGATCTTTCCAAGAAGCTACATCTCAGTGTCACACCCGATCACTCACGGCGCGGTGATGCCGGTTGGCTCCATCAACCTTTTCGTCGGCTTCACTGGCGTGGTCGACCCAGCTGCAATGATGATCATCGGCGGATTGCCGACGCACCGTGACTTGCTCTCGGAAGAGCAGGTCCGCTCCATCAGGAGCCTCGTCACCAAATACGACTCAGCCGCCAGCAACGCGGCCGAAACCAACACCGCCACCAAAGACGAGGCCCTAAACGGCGACGCCGACTCCACGACCCCTGCCTCGGTCGATGGATCTATCACTGCCGCATCATGAGAGGACTCCATCATGCGAGTCTCCAACCCGGAGGATTTCGAGGACCCCTCCATCCTCGGGATCTTCGACTCCGACTCCGGCTCGGAATCCCCTGAGGACTTCCGTGCCAGATTCAATCGCTTCAACGCGATCTACATGGCGGGCAGCATGGCCGCCCCGCCAGATCCGTTCTCCACACCGATCCCGCCGACTGCAACGACCACAGAGGTGGAGGAAGCCCGCATGTGGCTCGCGGAAGCGCAATGCAATGAACTCGCCGAGCGTCAGAAATACTGCCTCGAGCGGGAGATGGTATGGGAGCTATCGCTCTATCACCAACGCCGCACCAGGACCCACCTGAACTCCAACGTCCCGGGGCATGTCCTGAACTTCAACGACGAAAGCGACCCCGCACGCGTGGCAGAGCGCGAATACTGCGAGAACGCGCTGCCAGGCGGAAGCAATCCCGCGAGACCACCACCCGGCGCACCGGCGACCAGAGCCCCTCCACCCACATCGGCTGCGCGCCCCCACTGGACCAACCGCGGATCATCATCTCGCCTCAAGCCCGCGACACCAATGGACTACCACTCTACTCCACCCCGATGGACAACCTCGTCGCGGCCGATGCCGCGATCACCAACCTAGATGTCCAAGGCGATGGCGCGCTACAGATCTAGTATGCCAAGGCCCTACTCGTCAGGGTCGTCGAGCAACAAGCTACGGGAGTCGACCCGCGGGGGAGGATGTATTCTCGTTCCTCAGCAAGCAGAGCGGCGTCAAGCGGTCACCCCACCGTCGCCAACGCATTAACTTGCCCCCCACCGCAGCCCCTGGCGAACCAGCCACGGGCCGCCAACCCCCCACTGTCCACCAATGAGCCGCGACCGGTGAATCACACGGTCGCCGCCAACGGGCAGCCCATTGATGCCCGAACGAACATCATCAACAACCAGGCATCGGGGGCGCGCCAGCCCAACGACTTGAGGCACACCCTCAACAACCGCGGTGACCCCGAACCAAGAGGCTTGCTCAGTCGAGTAAGACCGCAATGCTTCGGGCCCATGATCCATGGGGAAAAATATCCCACCAACTTCAAGGCTCCCAAGGAGATCGAAAAGTGCGACCCAAGGTACGATCCAGCTGTCTGGCTGGACACATACCTCATGGCAATGTGAATCGCATGCCACACTGACTTGCTCGCCGCTCGCTACCTCCCCCTGATGATGGAGGGTGCGACCCGACAATGGATCAACACCCTCCCCACCGACAACATCGATTCCTGGTAAGAAATGCGGGATGCCTTCATCAGGCACTTCGAGGGCTCCTACACCCGCGCCACCACCATAGAAGATCTGGAGCGATGCATCTAGGGACAACGTGAGTTGACTCGCCGTTGGATCCAAAGATGGAAAGAACTGTGGATCAACGCCTCTGGCATCAACTGAGATAGGGTGATACATTGCTTCAAGAACACGTGGCGGTATGAACCCCTAGTGGCTAAGATCAAGAGGGTCTACCGGACGCTCGACAACGTCCCCGACCTCCTCGAGATCGCGAAGCGCTACGCGGAGGAGGACCCCAACCAAGATTATGACGATGAGTCAGGAGGAAGATGTCAAACCAGCATCCACGATAGCGGGCGCCTATGCGACATGCGCTACAGAAACACCCGCATCACCGGCAGGTGCCCCACGGACGGGCGAGTCGACTTCGTCGCCAATGCCAGCTATGGATAGCGCGACCCCAAGTTTTACCGCCGCGATGGAGGAAACTACCGCGACAGTGGAAACTACCGCTCCAACAACACAGTGAGGCCGAAATTCGACCCCGCTGCCCTGCTCAATCAGCCCTGCATCTACCATAGCAGGGAGGGAAAATCCACACCACCGCTGATTGCCACTCTCTCAAAGAGATTGAGAAGGCGAGGCGAGCGAGGGAGGACCCCAATAACAACCCACCTTGAGACAATGGGAACGCTGGCAGCTTCAGCACCGCCGTCGGCTCGCTACACACCTTCACCAAACTCGGCACCAAGCGCGAAAAGAAGGTGCTTGCCCACGTGGTCGCCGTCAACGTGGTGACACAAGTTGACATCCCTCCCTTCCTCAACTTGTCCAAGCAGAGCACCACCTAGAGTCGCCAGGACCACGCGCCAAGAATCGAATACCCAGGGCGAGTCACCCTGGTAGTCAGGCCCAAGGTGGCCGACTACTGGCTGCCCAAGACACTAATGGACGGTCGGAGCTCCATCAACATCATGTACCTAGACACATTCAAGAGGCTCCAACTCCCAGAAGCAGCCATTGAGCCAACCCTGATGACCTCCCACGGTATCGTCCCCGGTCGGAAGGCGTACCAGATCAGAAGGCGTACCCGATCGGAAAAGTGACGCTGCCAGTCACCTTCGGCACTGCGGCAAACTACCGCATGGAGAGGATCGTATTCGAGCTGGTGAAATTCCACAGCCCCTACCATTGCGTCCTTGGCCGCCAGGCATTCGCAAAGTTCATGGTGACCCCACACTACGCCTACAACATGATGAAGCTCCCCGGGCCAAGCAGCATCATCACCATCCACGGCGACCCCGACATAGCCATGGAATTCGAGGACAAAGGAGCCGAGCTTGCCGACGCCATCATTGCTGCGGAGACCGATCACGTGGAGGAACTTGCGAAATACGCGGGCAAAATCAACAAGGACGACCGCACCATCTTGAAGAAACCAACCGCCGTGAACTCGACGTTCGAAGCGACCACGCCCACCCGCACCGTCGAGCTCATCTCGGGCGACTCCAGCCAGACGGTCACCATCGGGGCGCATATGACCCCCGCATAGGAAAGTGCGCTCATCGGGCTCCTCCGTGAGAACCGTGACATCTTCGCATGGAAGCCATCTGACATGCCAGGTGTTCTGGGGGAACTCGCTGAGCATAAACTCAACGCCAACCCCAAAGTGCGACCAATAAAGCAGTCACTATGGCCCTTCAATGAAGAGCGTCGTCGAGCAATCGCCGAAGAAGTATAGTGCCTGCTAGCCATAGGCTTCATCCGGCGAATCAAATAGTCCAAGTGGCTGGCAAACCCAGTCCTGGTTCTGAAAAAGAACAACACATGGAGAATGTGTATCGACTACACTAACCTCAACAGCGCCTGCTCGAAGGAGGAGTTCGTCCTACCGGACATCGACCAAATCATCGACTCGACCGCTGGATCGGAGTCGCTGTGCTTCCTTGGCGCTTACTCTGGTTATAACCAGATCAAGATGGCGGTCGAGGACGAGGAGAAGACGGCGTTCATCATGCCATTCGGCGCCTTCTGCTACACGTCCATGATGTTTGGCTTCAAGAACGCAGGCGCCACATACCAACAATGCATGCTGGAGTGCCTAGCGAGCCAAATTGGCTGCAACATCCACGTCTACATCGACGACATGGTGGTAAAATCCACACGCCAGGACGATCTTCTCGCCGACCTGGCCGAAACCTTCACAAACCTGTGGAGGTACAACATCAAGCTGAAGCCCGGAAAATGCACCTTCGGCATCCCCACCGGACAGCTCTTGGGGTATGTAGTCTCCAAGCGAGGCATCGAAGCCAACCCCACCAAGATCGACAACATCGCCCGACTCGGGAAACCCGAGTGCCTGCGCGACGTCTAGAAGTTGGCATGGCGAGTCGCGGCCCTCAGTCGCTTCATCCCCCGACTAGGCGAGAAGGCAATGCCCCCGTACCGCCTGATGCACAAGAACCCCACGTTCCAATGGGACGCAGAGGCCGACGATGCACTCAAAGCGCTCAAAGAAGTGCTACTCGCAGCTCCACTCCTCGCCGCTCCACTCGACAAAGAGCCAATGCTCGTCTACGTCGCGGCCTCCATCCGAGTCGTCAGCGCCGTGATGGTTGTCGAACGACCATAGGAGGGCAAGGAGCGCCTCATATAGCGCCTTGTCTACTACATCAGCGAAGTCCTGACGTATTCACGACAGCGCTACCCATAGTACCAGAAACTAGTGTACGTGGTATTCCGGGCTCAGCGGCGACTCCTGTACTATTTCCAGGAGCACCCGATCACGGTGGTCTCCTCCGCACATCTGCAGGACATAATACGCAATCGCGGATCGACCGGGCGAGTCGCCAAGTGGGCCGTCAAAATCGGCGTCCACAACATGAAATACGAGCCCCACAAAGTGATCAAGTCACAAGCGCTAGCTGATTTCCTCGCAGATTGGGAAGAAGCACAACACCCGAAGAAGCTCCCATACCTCCATTACTGGTCGCTCCACTTTGACGGCTCCAAGAACGCCGACGACGTAGGGGATAGGGTCATACTAACCTCTCCCAAAGGAGACAAGCTCCACGTGCTCCACCCCAACTTCAAGCCCTGCACCAATATGGCAGAATACAAGGCCCTCCTTCATGGCATGAGAGCCGCTAAGGAGATGAACTTCAACCGCTTATGATGCTATGGAGATTCCGACCTAGTCGCCGGCCAGGTCACCGGGACATGTGACGCCGTCTCTCCAACAATGATCGTGTACCACCAAGCGGTAGACCAGTTGGGAGGACACTTCGATGGCTATTCCGTCAAGTGCATCGACAGGCACAAAAATGAGGAGGCGGACGCCCTTCCCCGCATAGGATGGACCCGACAAGCACCACCAGTAGGCGTCTTCCTCGACATCATCCACAAACCGTCGGTTAGCCCACCAAAGGAGATCGACGTCGGGATACCACTGCAGCCAGAACCGGCCTTAGTTGCCATGGTTGTGGAGCCTAGCGACTGGACAACGCCATACGTCGCCTTCCTGGAGCACAAGATCTTACCAAGCAACGAGACGGAGGCGCGAATGATTGTGCGCCGCTGCAAATCCTTCGTCATCATCAACAGCAAGCTACACAGACACAGCGTGACCGGCGTGTTCCATCTCTGCGTACAGCCAGAAGAAGGCCGCAAGATCCTCCAAGACATTCACGCCGGCAACTGCGGCCATCACGCTGGCGCCAAGTCGCTAGTCGCCAAGGCCATGCGGCACGGTTTCTACTGGCTCACCGCACACGCTGCCGCCACCAACATCGTCCAGTGATGCGTCGGATGCTAGAAGTACGCCCACCAGATGCACCTCCCTGGTTCGGTACTCAAGACCATTCCCATTACATGGCCATTCAGCGTATGGGGCATAGACATGGTAGCCCGTTCAAGAAGGCCCCATCTGGCTTCACCCATCTCCTGGTCGCGGTCGAGAAGTTCACCAAATGGGTCGAGGCCAAGCCAATAAAAAAGTGCGACGGCAAGACGGCCACCAAGTTCTTACGAGAGCTCATTTACCGATACGGCTACCCACACAACATCATAACAGATAACGGCACCAACTTCGCCAAGGGGGCCATGGCGGAATTCTATGAAGAACCTTGCGTACTACTCGACCTCGCTTCAGTTGCCTACCCGGAGTCGAACGGCCAAGCAAAACGCGCCAACCATAATGTCCTCCACGGGCTCAAGCGACGACTCCAGGTGCCCCTCGAGCACACCCTAGGATGTTGGGTCGACGAGCTCCCCTCCGTATATGGGGGATCTGCATGTCCGTCAATCGCTCCACCGTGTTCACACGATTCTTCATGGCGTACGACACCGATGCCGTAATGCCAAGTGACCTAGAACACGATTCACCTCGAGTCACCAACTACGTCGAGGCGACCAACGAGGTCACCCGCCAAGACAACATCGATCAACTCGACGAGGCACGCGACCTGGCTCGCTCTCGCACCACCATCTACCAGCAAGGACTCCGCTGCTACCACAGCTGCCGAGTACGGACCCGCACCTTCCAGGAAGGCGACCTGGTCCTACGAGTAGCCCAAGACAAGAAAGGCATGCACAAACTCTCCCCCCATGGGAGGGGCCATTCGCCATAGGACGAGTCCTCGGCAATGACGCGTACTACCTCATCGACATACGGGGCGACGACTAGCTCGAGGTCGGGAGGCCATGGAATGTAAACCTCCTCAGAAAGTTCTACACATAGAACCTCAAATTGTACTCAGCAGGCATATATAACGAAATTCATTCGGATCACACAAATTGTGTCTACTCGCCATATTCTTGTGCTACTCGCACTCGTACATATCAGCAATATGCTACTCATGGAAGTCAACCTTTGGTCGAGTGACTGGCACGGCTAAGTAGTGCGGCAGAAGGGCACCGGAAATACTCGGGCCTTGGGTCGTCCACCCAAACGCCAACCTGGAACTGCCATTGGAGTCGCCTAGCCCAACTGGGCCACCGTGCCAAAACAACCGGTATACGCTTCTCACGGCGACCTGTCCCTCCCATCCTCGCGCAAAGCGACTCAAACGCACGGGGACTCCGCAAAACAGGAACCCCCACGCGGCTCGGGAACACACCAAGTAAGAGAGCTTCCTTGGACTCGCCAAGAGACGGGCTCTCCGGGCCAGGGGAGGAGACGCGTTACAAACAACGCATCAACAACCTACAACAGGAACGAGAACAATATGGTTGAGCACCACACTCGGGGACTCACCTACAAAACAACCCCACTCGCGGTCGGGGACTCGCCAGTCAAAAGTCACGAGAGATAAAACAATGCACAACGAAAACAAAACACAAAAGTATACAATTGAGTAATACCCCATTAAAGGGCGGACACGCTCGGGGACTCGCTCAATCAAAAATAAACACACCACGCAATACATGTCGCAATACGAGTCGATTGACTCCCCTTGGCATATATTATAAAACACATTACAGCAGTCGCCACTTGGCATACATTACAAACTACACAACTACATTGTTTATTCCACAGGTCCTGATGAAGAAGCACCACCACCCCCCTTGACATGAACAAAAGGCTACCACGGGTTCGTCGGGTACGTCTTCAGCAACTTCGACAACGCCGACCAGAAGGGCTGCTCCGACTTCATGTCGCGATGCTCCGGCTCGGGGTCGCCAGGTGCGAACACCGTCTCCTGGTATGGCAGAAGATCCCCCATAGCCAGGACCCGATCGGTGTAAGGGGCGGCCTATGCAGTCAGCTTCAGTACCTCTGACATCTCCACTGTTCCGTTCGCCGATGGGTAGCAACTCGTCACGTCGTCAAGGTTGAAGTCTTCGGGGAAGTGGGCAAGACCCAAGCTCAATGCCGTGGCAGCCCCGTGCCTGAACGCCGAGCGTGCCATCCACTGCACGACGACAGGCGCCTCCTCCAGATAGCGCCACACCTCCATAAGCCCCCCAGGAATAACCTCGGTGTGGGACATGCCTTGAAGAACCGCTTGGATACATAACGCCGAAGACGTGGTCGTGTTCACCACGGTAGTCACGCACTGCGAAGCATTGAAGGTCTGAACCACCGGGAAGCTTTGGCCTATCACAGCTGCAAAATCAGACATCAGTGAAACTACGGACCTCCCCAATCAGGGACTCGCCAAAAAGTCAGGCAAAGACGGAGACTCAACAAGGAGTTTGCGGCAGTTCTCCTTGACATGCTTCTCCAAGGCGGCATGATCATTGTGCAGCCCCAAGATGATCGAATCCATGGCCTTGTGTTCCTCCTCAGCCGCAGCGACAGCATCCTTCGCTCGGTCCTCAAAAGAAACTGAGGCCGCTCTCGCCTCCTCCAAATCTCGGATCAGTGAGGCAATTCGCTCATTCGCTGTGTCCAGCTTGGTGACTAGAACATACCCTTCGCGGGCCTTGGAAATAGCAGCCGGGAGACCATCTAAAAGAGAAACCATCAGCGCGCCATACACCAACAGTTCACACTTGACATATGAAAGGAAAGAAAGGCAGACATTTACCAATAGTTTCTTGAAGCAGCTGGTTCGCCTCTTGCGCTTCGCGCATATCCCGCTCCCTTGCAGCCTGCTGATCGGTCGATTCCCTTTGCAAACCCTGCAAACAAACAACACAACTCTTACCAAAATCAACATCCAGTTCCTAGCCGCTGAAATTCAGCGACTAAGAACTCGGGGACTAGAGAGTAGGAAAAAGTTCAATTCCTAGCCGCTAAAATTCAGCGACTAAAAAGTCGGGGACTAGAGAGTAGAAAGAAGTTTAGTTCCTAGCTGCTGAAATTCAGCGACTAAGAACTCGGAGTTCTCCGGCGTCAGTCGATGGGATTGTGAAGGAAGTGCGCCCACGACGGGACCAAATGTCCGCATCCACGATCTCCGGACTTTGTGGAGACTGGATGTCCGCCACGCCTAGAAACCCCCTAGCCATGAAGCGCGGGAACGTCGCCAACGCTCTAGCAGGTGCACTGGTTGTCAGGGCTGGCGCTTCCGACGCGGTCGCCACCAAGACTGGCTCCGATCGCGCCGCCACCACTTCTTCGGCAACTGCCGCAAAATCGGGCTCCGCAGCGCCGTCCATAGTTGTGGCGTCATCGGCATCCCCCTTCTGCTTCTTCGTGCCTTCCGCGGTGGCCACATCTTCGGCGGGTTTTCTCTTCTTGGGGAGGTCGCCCTCTCCCGTGGTGGCGGCCGGCAGAATCTTTTCCACCGAAGGTTGGCCAATCTTCTTGGCTCCAGATCTACCTGAATTCCCACAATCAATACAACGACTATACAAAAACAAGAGGCGAGTCGGAATGTAGAACCAATACTTACTTAGCAATCGGGAGAACACGCAGCCCGGTGCTGAGGTAGCCAGGCTTATCCCATTCTGGACCCAGCTTACGAGTCAGCCCCTTCCCAAAGACGTCTGAACCCCACGACACCGCAGGCTTCCTCAACAACGAAGCCGCGGTCGCCAGAATTTCCGCCTTGGAAGACGTGGCCGCTCTCGATGGCTGCAGCGATTTAGACGCTGCCGCCTCAGTCGCTTCCTGACTCGGGACCCCCGAAACCATTGGCGCGATCACCACCAGGGGAACCTCTACTGTCGCCTCGGTGTCCTCGCCCTCCAACCTCTTCGTCGGGATCGCACCCTCCGGAGCTTTGTGCGAGATTTCGGGGGAGTCTTCATCGTCAGAGTCGTTATCTGACTCGAACACCACCGCCGACTTGGTCGGCGACATTGGCTTCTTCGCTGGTGACTTGGGCTTGCGCACGGGCTTCGATGGTGTGGCCGTACGCCGGGATGTGTGCTCCTGTGCGACCTCATCGCCTCCTTCGTGTTTGTCGAGGCTGCGACTTGCCTCGAACTCGCGCTGTTTCTGCATGTGAGTCTTGTGAGCCACAGGCGCTGGGGGAGGAACCTCCTCCTCCCCGTCGCTGTTAGAAGAGTCTCCCTCGGAGGCCTCCACGAGCTCCTGGGGAACCTCTTCATCGAGCAGAGGAACTCAGCCCTCCAACACCTGAAACAGCTGAGAACCATCACGAGTAAGCACCAAATGCAGCGAATGTGAATTGAGGTGCGGAATTAGCAACTGGGGAGAAAACTTACTGTGGGGGCTTCATTCTTCGTGGGAGTATGCGGGGCGAGCCCGTCCGACATGCTGGTGAACTCCACGTCAGTGATCTTCTTCAGGGCGGCCTTGTAGTCATCGGCCTCCCACGATTCTTTCCTGGTTCGGGAGGGTCATGCTTCCTGTTATATTCGTACATCCAATGCGGCCGAGCCGCTAGTGGAACCAAGCGCCGCCCGAGCCAACAGTTGTAGAGGTTGGTCGAAGTCAACCCCCGGTCCTTCAGCCTCTGGATCTGGTCCATCATCTCCGCGATAGCCATCCTCTGGTCTTTGGGAAGCTTCTTTGGTGCCAACCGGCGAGGCTCGCTCCTCTCGGCGATGAACTCGGGAAGTGCCACCTCGCCGGGGGAGTGTATTCTTTCACGTAGAACCAACTCTTCTGCCACTCTAGTAGCTTTCTTTGGCAGAAGGAGCTTGAAGAAATTAGCCTTCGGCTTCAATTGGAAAGTGACGCTGCCTGCAGCCAATATCAAGCCGTCGGACGCCTCGCGCCCGATGAGGCCGTGGAAGAGCTCGAACCATAGTGGAAAGTATGGTCTACAGCCAAGGTAGCACTCGCAGAAGGCGACGAAGATCACCAGCTACTCGATGTTGTGCGGGCCAAGATCCGACGGCTTAATCACGTAATACACGCAGAAGCGCCGAAAGAAGAGCGGGGTGGGGAATCCCAGACCCCTTTCTAGATGGCTAGGGAAGCAGATGAATTCGCCGGCTCGCGGCTTCAGCTCGGTCTTAGAGAAGGGGGAACCCACCAGTTCCCCTTGCGAAGGACTCCGGCGTCCTCGAAGGACTTGAGTTGGGCTGTGGTGCATTTGGATTTTCCCCATGAGCCTTTGGGAGGCGCCATCGGGAAGGACATGGAATCACACGGTGCGGAAAGGTCGAATCGGAAGTTTGAAGGCAGGAAGATCGAAGACAAGAAGGATGAATATGGGAGAATGAAGAATGCAGGGAAGGATTTGCAGAATTGATTCATCACTGCCCTTATATGGGAACGCCACCCGCCAAATTTGGGGTGGCCATTACTTACGGTAATTGCGCCGAAGTTACCGTTAGAAATTCCAATGACTAGTTTGACCAGAATTGATGGTCCAACTCCTCCATTCCACCTGCTACCCGCTGGTTTTCTGCACTCGCCGAAGTGGCGACTTGGCAGCAGTAACATTCGCCGGGGTGGCGAGTGGAAGCCTGGCGAAATTTTCCTTGGTTCTAATGGAGTCCATCGCCGACTCGACTGGGCGTCCAAATTGGGATCGTCTACCTTGATCACCAAAGAGACACCTGCACCTGAATCAATGATGGCCTCGGGGACTAGTGATGGGGATATGCCAAAGGGGGTATGCCTAGCAGGACGTTCTGATTGGGCTGAAGGGCCTGTGAGTGGGCCTGAAGGACGGCAACTGGACTACGACTGAAGGAGAAGCCTAGCGACTGGAAACTGAAGGCCTAGAAGCGTATTCGAAGCCCAGTCGGATTAGGTCAAAAAAGCCTCCGAGTCCATATCTAGCTCGGTTGTAACTTGTAAACCCTAGCGAGGTGACTCGTATATAAACCTCCCTAGCGTACCCTAAGGACTTACGTTCCATCATACATCCCCTAGAGCGACTCGCTGCTTAGACACCGACCTCGCCATCCTTGTAACTAGCTCTCCTTAATCCAATCTAGCAGGAGTAGGTCTTTACCCTCCAGGGGGGCGAACCTGGGTAAACCGTGTGCATCCGCCCCCATCTCGCACTGCAGATGGCTGCCAACTCTTCCCCACGTTACAATCAATCGCTGCCAGTAGTAGCGACCGCCGTGGCCATTTCCACGACACATCAGCATTGCACTTCTAGTGCACCGCTCCAACCCTACACTATAGAAAATAAGGCAGTGTAGCCAAGAACTAGGAGGAAGTGCAATTTTTTTTGTAGAAACCTATTAACATGGGATCTAGTTTCGTTGATCTTCACATGACTAGTGCAACCATGAAAACAGATCGTAATTTCAACACTCAGGTTGGAAGATATTTATTTTTCATATTCAAATTAAAAAAGAAAAGAGATAAAGGAAACCCATGGCCTCTCCAACGGGGGAGTACTCAAAGTGTAGGAAAACGGAAACTATCGTTCCAGGTGCTAGGGATATGCTATATGGGTATCCTCATTGCATGTCAGCCATCCGCCTAACCCGGTGGCCCATAGTTGGTAGCAAGGCTATGGCCTGATGGGTGGCCTAGTTAGACGGATCCTGAAGGGAGGCCCATGCCAGATAAAGGAAGGCTATGGAGGAGTCACTTACATACTCCGAGACTTTGAGTACAAGACACGGAAGACTAGTTCGTATTAGTGCAGGACTCTTTACCTTGTCCGGCAAGGACCTTTCCCTGTAAACCCTTGGTCTTGGCACCTTTATAAGCCGGCCTGCAGGATCCTTTAGGGCAGACAACCTCTTAGATTGTTGCGTACAACGCACAACACCTCGCACAGCGAACCTATATCTGTAACTCGGCCTATTGCCATTATAGTGATTTATAGTAGGAGTAGAGTTCCACCACCGTTGTGGGACTTGAACCTTGGTAAGATGTGTTACCTTGTACCCTTTAACTCTCCGCCTTACCCCATGTCTCTAAACACGCACTGGGAGGACCCCTCCATGGTGTACTCATCGGCAATACCACGATAGTTGGCGACCACCATGGGGAAAGAGGCGCTTCGAGCTCTACGCCGGGCGAGGTCCAATCTCTTCGCAAGAATCGGCGACACCATAGCCATCGGTCGCGTTCGCTTCTCCGGCAACGTCCCGATCGTCCTTCCATATGAGTTCTGGGTGCCGGCGAAGATGAACCCCACGCGCTGCTCCGTCAACCCCTTCGGAGGCATCCACATCTTCATCGGCAAAACTGACTCGGGTCCTAGCTCCTAGGAAGTCGGAAACTCGTCAAGCCCCGCACGGACCGCCTATGAGCAGGAAACGTTCGCGGAAGGATCTGTGCCATACCTCTCCTTGGAGTATGGTGGCTCAGATCGGGAAATTTCAATGCCCACCCAAACCGCCCCTGTGCATGATATGAAGGTGGAAGGACCCCGCAAATCCGCTTGGCTTCCCCGAGCATTAGAGATGCGCAGGTCACACTTTATCAGCGTCGTCACCATCTTCGATCTAGCTAGATGCGTTCAAAGGGATGGAGAACCTCCCCGCGAATACCTCACTAGATAGATGAGGGTAAGGGAAACCCTAGAGGGCGACACTGACGAGCTCGTATACCACATCGTGGAAGGGCTCACACCCGGAACACTCCTCTGACATACCCTCTAAAGACGGCAGGCCACATGCCCTCTCACCCTTGGCGAGATGGTTGCCATCGCCAATAAAGAGGCCATGACAAAAATCACCGTCGTAGACGGAGGAGGAACCAACAACAACGGCCCGCCTCCATCACCCTCCACATCCTCCATCATCAACAGCGAAGACAACTCCGACTCGGTCCTTGACGCGCTTTCTGAAGACATCAGTATGGATGTTGGTGGCTCAGATGCTAACTCAGAGGAATACGACGCTGTTATGACGGAGATCGAGTAGGACATTGAGAAGGAGGAGCACGCAGAGAAGACAACCACTTCCCACCAGGTGCTCGTTGCCATTGGGAGCGTGATGGAAGAAGACAGACAGGAACCGAAACGTGAGAGAGCTCCGCCCACGCCAGCAGTCACTAGAGCAGCAGCAGCTAAGAAAGCCACCGAGCCTCCAGCTCTGGCCAAAGCTATGGCTCCTCTGGTTATCCACCCGCTGCTGTTGTTGGAACTCACCACGACCCCCTAATATGGCCCGACAATCAAATCAGCCAACAATGCAATCGTCAACGTATGCATCTGGCAACCCACTTACCACTCCAGCTGACAAAGCAATCTATGACACACTTCTTGTTGATCCAATCACCGTCGCCCATATCCGGAGCGTTATGGAGCTTGATGAGAAGCGCGTGGAAATCTTTGCGGAGGCCAAGTGCATCGCGGAGTAGGGCGCTAAGCTGGACGAAGACATGGCTAAGGCGCAACAATCCATCAAGGCGGCAAGAGCTATGGAGGCTGAGTACAAGCAATTGTTGTTAAAGAAAAAGACAAAGAAAGTACGAGCTCACGTCGTCGAAGATCCTGGCGTTCCGTGAAGGTTGGGATATAATGGGTCTAAGGTGACAAAAGCAACCCCTTACATCGATTCAGAGGGGAGGCAGGTCATGCCAACTCCCGCCCTCAACATTGCCATCGCCAAGACCCTCCTAGAGCAGCACAGGTCGCCAGAAGCAGTTGCTCAGGTGTACGACCTTGTCGCTAAGGCATGCAAGCAACAGGAAAAGGCCACCTCACAGAGGCTTGAGTCCAACCCGGAGCGTTGCCAGTCAACCCTGAATAGCCGCAGAAGGCCAAAATCTCCCCGTGACGAGGGATCCCACACAGGCTCCACAAAGAAGGCGGAAAGAGGCACGCAACAGGACTGGCGCCATCCCCATATCCTACGATCATGGAGAAAAGGCTTGTCCCCGCTGGTCGCCACCTCCACCACCATCTCGGTGCCACGAGGAACCAGAGCCACGCCACCGTAGAAGCATGTCGCCGCCAAGGTGGCCCCATCCCGGCGTCGTTATATGCGATTAGGGTGAGCAGCCTCTGCATGCTGGAGAGCACAGCGGCATTGAAGGACATAGGAGCAGGTCCCACAAGGAGCCGCCACGTCGGACAAGTAACTGCGGTAGGCATGAGGAATTGCTAGATGGGCACAGCAAAAGAGCTAATTCACCGCCTCCACCGCGACCATCGCCACCTAGCAGCCATCATGGTGGAGGACACGGCGGATCTCATAGATCACGCCACAACTCCCCTCGCCATGACGGAAAACGGAAGAAACTAGAGCCATACGACACACGTACACAGCTGGACAAGATCCAAGAGGCTCGGGAGCTCCCATACCTTGGGCCACGATGTTTTGGACCGATAATACGGGCCACAACTTATCCCAAGGGACTCCGGATAGACAAGACCATCATGCCATACAATGGCACTACTAGACCAACAATGTGGCTGAAGGACTACATCGAGGCGATCCACATCGTAGGGGGAAACCCCAATGTCGCTGTCAAGTACCTCCCACTTATGCTGACCGGCACCACCTGGCAATGGATCGACGACTTACCGGAGAAATCAATATGCAATTGGTTGGACATGGATGAAGTGTTCACAAAGAATTTCGAGGGTGCGTACAAGCGTCCTTGCACTGTCAGAGACCTACAGCGGGGTGTGCAAGAAAAGGATGAAACCTCTCGTGCCTACCTCTCTCACTAGCTAGATATGAAATATTCCTACACAAGGGTGCACGAACAGACTGCTATGGCATCCTTCATCGATGGTCTTGAAAAGGGAACTTTGCTCCAGCATACGTTGAAGCGCAAGCAAGACAACAATGAGCTCAACCTCAACGCAATGTTCGCCATGGCTAGCAAGTTCACCGCTGCTGACGACGACGCGTGTGGATCATTGCCGGAAATAGCAATCCCTACCTAGGCTAGGAAGAACAACAACAACAAGCGGAAGAATCCTCTCAAAGAAAAGCAAGTAGCCGACATGGTCGCTGCAGCGTTTACTGGTAGAGGCAATGGCGGATAGCATGGATGTGTTCGGGGGCTAGCAGTAGCCAGGAGAGGAGTGACACTATACCCTCAGCGCCCCGCGTTCCCCAAAAGTACAAACAGTACCGCGATATGCCATGTTTCGTCCACTTTGATGCAAACGGCAAAGCCACCCACACCAACCGCCAACGCAAATTTGTCAACGATCTCAAGGAGGACCCTGAGTCCGACTACAAGCGAAGCCAGAAGAACATACCCCGCTGAAAGGGAAAAGGGAAGAAGGTGGAAGAGCCCAAGGAGTCAAGTCATATGGACAAAGATGTGGACCCAAAATCTTCTGACAAGGGAGAGGATAAAGGGAAAAATTCCTTTGAAAAGAAGGCTCCATGTTACCACACCTTCCTTGGCACTCCAACCGTCTGGGCACAGAAAACCTCTCTGAGGATACTGATGGCTACCCTCCCTCCGGTTCCCCAGTACGTTAGGTGGTCGGAAGTTCCAATTACTTGGGATAGGAAGGATCACCCAGAACTTATCCCGACAGAGAACTAGTATGCCATGGTCATCAACCCTTTGATTGACGGCATGGAGTTCACCAAGTTCCTCGTGGACAGTGGAAGCATCATCAACATCATGTACTTGGATACACTACACAAGATGAACTTGACAACAACCCAGCTAAGGAAGAGCAACAACATGTTCGATAGGGTTGTCCCTGGCCGACAAGCAAATTCCCATGGCTGCATCACCCTTCCGGTCGCTTTTGGCGATGTCAATAATTAGCGCCAAGAACACATGACCTTTGAAGTGGTGCCCTTCAAGAGCGTGTACCACGTCATCTTTGGACGCGACATCTTAAACTCCTTCCTCGCAAGGCCATGCTTTGTCTACAACAAGCTCAAGATTCTCGGACCAAATGGCGGCATCACCGTTGACGGAAGCTTCACCAAGGCACGAGAGTGCGAGCTCAGTGAAGCTGGCTTCACCAAAGTAGTCTTGTACGGCGAGGAGTTCAAGGACATCTAGAACCAGGTCGATGCCTCGTAGATGCCATCATCAAAGAAGCAGATTACTACTGCCAAACCCGCCTTCAATGTGGATCTTGTCATCAAGACCAAGCAGGTGGATCTTGTCGAAGGTGATTCCTCCAAAACCACCGCCATTGGCACGGACCTGGATCCCAAATAGGAAAGCACACTCGTCGAGTTCCTCCATGAGAATAGGGAAATATTTGCCTGGCAACCTGCCGACCTGAAAGGTGTACCTAGGGAACTTGCCGAGCACAGCTTGAATATTGATCCTAATGCCCAACTGGTGAAGCAACCTCTATGACGCTTTGGTGATAAAAGACGAAGGGCTATAGGCAAAGAAATAACTAGGTTAATTAAGGCTGGCTTTATCCGAGAAGTTATTCACACCCGATGGGTGGCAAATCCTGTACTTGTCCACAAAAAGGGAACCAATGAATTAAGAATGTGTGTTGATTACACCGGCTTGAAGAAAGCGTGTCCGAAGGATCCGTTTTCCTTGCCTCGCATTGACCAAGTCATCGAATCGATGGCTGGCTCGGAACTTTTGTGTTTTCTCGATGCCTATTCAGGATACCACCAGATCCGGATGCGAAACTCGGACTAATTGGCCACTTCGTTCACCACACCCTATGGCACATATTGCTACGTCACGATGCCCTTTGGGGTGAAAAACGTTGGTGCTACGTACTAGCGGACGATGCAACGTTGCCTACAAGAACAAGTAGGTCGCAACGTACACGCTTATGTGGACGACATCTTATCGCTGACTTGCAGGAAACCTTCGACAATCTCCGGAAATACAACATGATGCTTAACCCCAAGAAGTGCGTCTTTGTGGTACCATCCGGAAAACTATTGGGTTTCATCGTTTCGCATCGCGGAATCAAGGTGAACCCGAGGAAAATCAAGGCCATCCTCAGCATCAAACGCCCGACATGCCTGAAGGACAGACAAAGGCTCACAGGCTGCGTTGCAGCAATAAGCTGGTTCATTAGCAGCCTTGGTGAGAAGGCTATGCCGCTCTACAAGTTGCTCAAAAAGGCGAGCAAATTCACATGGACGGACGAGGCTAATGCGGACTTTAGGAGTTGAAGAGAATACTCTCCTCCCCACCGGTGCCAAGGGAACCTATGTTAGTTTACATGGTGACAACCAACCGAGTAATCAGCATCGTCATCGTGGTGGAGCGCAAGGAACCAACGCATGAATACGGAGTTCAGCGGCCCGTTTACTATATAAGCGAGGTCTTAATGGAATCCAAGCAGCGTTACCCGCACTACCAAAAGATAGATTATGGAGTCTTCCTTGCTTCGTGCAAGCTAAGGCATTACTTCCAGGAGCACCCTATCACACTAGTGATCAAAGATGTCCGACATCATCAACAATAGTGACGCTATAGGGAGAGTGGCAAAGTGGTGCATTGAACTTGCCGCCTTCGACATCACCTACAAGCGACACGACGCTTTCAAATCACAAGTGTTGGCGGATTTTCTTGCAGATTAGACAGAACTGCCAGAAGACACATTTGTGCCAGAGCCAGAGTTGGGTCATGCACTTTGATGGATCGAAGTTACTCAATGGCTCGGGGTCTGGTATATTATTAAAATCTCCAACAGGAAAGAAGTTGCAATACGTCCTGCAGATCCACTTCAACACTACCAATAACATGGCGGAGTATGAGGACCTCATTCACGGACTTCGTAACCAAGGATATTGGCATCAAGCACCTAGTTTGCTATGGAGATTCTGACTTGGTTGCCCAGCAAGTAGCTAGCACCTGGAACGCGCGGAACCCTAAGATGGCGGCATATCGAGACGAAGTAGAAGAAATAGCCAAGTGCTTTGATGGCTACGAACTCAAGTACGTCAAAAGGGAGGAGAATGAGGCGGCAGATCTGCTGTCAAAGCTTAGATTAGCTTGTTGACCAATTCCGCCAAGCATTTTCTTGGAACATTTATGGACTCCATACGTGAAGGGAGTGGACCCCGAAAACCCAGATAGAGTGGTTTCATTCGTTAATACAATAACATTTACCTCTCCGGCTTGGATGAAACTGTTCATGGATTATCTACAAGACGGAACTTTTCCCACGGACAAAGTCGAAAGCCGGCAAATAGTACGCAAAGCAAAAGGCTACGTCATCATTGACGGCCAGCTATATAAAACAAGTAACACAGGAGTTTTCCTTCGATGCGTCTCCTAGTAGCAAGGTATCGAAATCCTTAGGGAAATACATCTCGGAGATTGCGGGCACCATGCCGCTCCCGATCGTTGGTGGCTAAGGGCTTCTGACAAGGATTCTACTGGCTAACTACCAAGGCGGACACCGACAAGTTGGTACAAACATGTCTTTGCAGACAACCAAGTTTTCCAGTTGAAGAACTGCGAACAATACCAATAACTTGGTCGTTTGCAGTCTGTGGGCTATACATGGTAGGGCCTTTGCAGACAACACCCTGTGGATTCACACACTTGCTAGTAGCACTGGACAATTTCACAAAATGGATCGAAGCTAGACCCATTAGAAAGCTTGATGGGGAAACAGCCCTAAAATTTTTTTGGGATCTAGTGGTGAGATTTGGTCTCCCACATAGCATCATCACCGACAATGCCATAAATTTATCTCTTGGAGAAGTTGAGGAATATTGTCATGAAAAAGGCATCCGCCTTAACCTAGCATCTGTGGCACATCCACAGTCAAATGGAAAACTTGAAAGGGCCAATGGACTAATTCTGCACGGAATCAAGCCACGCTTAGAGGCACCGCTACTTAGAGCAGCTGGAGCCTGAGTGGAGGAACTACCAACTGTCTTGTGGAGTTTAAGAACAACACCCAACAGATCCACCAGCTCGACTCCTTTCTTCGTGGTTTATGGAGCAGAAGAAATCCTCCCATCCGACATCCTCCACGATGCACCAAGAGTGTCGGCCTACAAGGAAGATGACGCTGAAGAATCTAGACGACTATCCGTGGACCTACTTCAAGAAGAGAACATGCTGACAAGCCAGAGATCCACCATCTACCAGCAGAAGTTGTGTGGCTACCATAGTCGCCGCATAAAGCATCGCTCGTTTAAATTGGGAGATCTGGTGCTTCGACTCAAGCAGGAGAAATCACACAAACTATCCCCTCCTTGGGAAGGACCGTTCGTCATAAGCAAAACATTGCTCAATGGTTCCTATTACCTCGTTGATATTCGCGAGTTGAAAGATAGGCCAAAAACTCGCAAGCGCAAGCAAAGTGACTCCGATAATGATTACCCGGAGATAGATCGGCCATGGAACATAGCACAGCTACGTCCCATTTACACTTAGCACATTTATATTGTGTAATAATTTTCTTATATGATCAATGAAATAAATCATTTGGTTCACCCATATTCTTTGACTCTTTTACCTCCTTTAGTTGTTCATTTTTATATCATATAAACCCTTTATGTGCAAGTTTGCATTTGCACTTGTCAAAATTCCGCCTACGGGCGTTAGCTTAAGTTTTCTGGTCTACACGTTTCGTAAAGATTGACTTTTAGGCACTCAAAGTCGGCAATTGTTTTCTTGGGTTCTTGATGGTGCTATTAAGCATCATCGCCTGAGAGCATAGTTCTATACTGTGAGAATTCCGTCGCAAGAAAGGTCAAGCATACGAACCAGAATAATGGTTAATCCAACACTTTCTTAAAAATATATACACATGCTAGAAACAGATAAGTAGTAGGAAAACTTGTGTACAAGATTTTCCGCCTTAAACAAAACATAAGTGTTTCCGCATACACATTACAAAGATACATTTAATACAGACATTGTTTCTTCATGGCTCTGCTATAGGGGGCTGCGTGGTGGCATCATTGGGAGAGGCAGGTTGGGAGAGCTCGTCAAACTCGTAGGGAGACGGGCTAGACTCAGACGATGCCATGTCTTCGTCAAGGATCTCGGCAGGCACGAAGACATCTACATTGACCATCTTAGAGACCCTAGTGTCAAAGCCAGCAAGGGAATTCCAAATACCATCGCTATCAATTTCCTTCCCTTCCTCATCCAGCTTAGGAAAGCCAGATGTCACCAAGTCAATGTCGGAGTTGTCGTAGTGTGCCTTGACAAAATATAGCGACATTCTAGCACTAGCTAGGACTCAAGAGACCTTCCAGTCTTTGAATTTCTCATGAGCTCGGCGCAGGATCTCCACATACTTGGCCGCTGAGTCTGCCTCCTTGATATTAATCCCTAGAGGTTGGGCAATCTCCTTGGCTTGAGAAATGGCGACGCTGACGAATTTGCCGGCAAGAATCATGCATTCCTTGAGGGCTGGAGCACCTTCACACAAATTGGCTAAGCCAATAGGGGCTATGGTTTCCAATAGAACACAAAGACCATGAGAAAAAACCAAACAAAGAATTGTCCACAATACAGAAATGACTAAGACGGAGAAAAGTTACCGAAGATGCTCGTCTCTGCTTCAGAGCATGACTCCGCCAATGAATCCCGCTCCTTTTGGACAGTCGTGAACACCTCAAGGTTCCTAGCGTTTTGCTCTTTGGCATCTTGGTTCTGTTCCTTGAGCTGGGTAATCTCGTCTTTCAGGGGTTGCATCTCGGAGTCAGCAGATTCTTGCAGCACCTTCATCGCTGCCTCATGGCCCTTGACAGCCTCGGCTAGGTCCTTCTTCAGAATTTTATTTTCATCATCGAGCTCTTGGATATGCTTGGATTGCTCGACGATGTTGGCCTTGGCAATCGCTTCTGTAAGACGGAAATTAGAAAGTGCTATCAGAAGATGGAAGAAATAATTCAATGAGAAAAGAAAGGAGCTGGTGTAGGAAACAAACTCTGGCTATTTTTGATTTGTTGCTTCAGGAATTTGGTTTTACTCTGTTCAAGGTCCAGTTCCTTCCGCAAAGCAGCAAACCTCTGATTGGCGGATATCCTCCGTTTATTCTCATTCTGCATAAGATGTTAACATGCTTTGTTTCTCTAGAGCATCTAGTCAGAACTATTTAAGTTTCAACTAAACGTTGGGGGCTATAGTATGGGATTTTAAAATAAACTAGTTTCTCTAAAAGCATCTAGTCGAAACTATCTAGTTTCAACTAAATGCTCAGGGCTACATGGACAAGATCTACACTTAGATCTTTGGAGCACTCAGGCCAATAACTATTGGTTTATCCGCCTAAGAGCTCAGGGGCTACAATGGGGTACACTACACAAAGTAAAAGAAGTGAAGTTCAAAAGACTTACGATGGCAATGATCCTAAGATTGTTGGCCAGATGAGCATAGGAATCATGGAAGGTCCGGGCGTTCTTATAAATTGCATTGGCCTGCTTGATGAGGTCATCCAGGCTCAACATCGGAGGAGTTGGAGCCAATGGAGAGGTTGAATCCGGAGGCATGGATGAATCCCTAGCAGTCTCTGGCGCCTTCAAGGCAGATGATGGCTCGGAGGCTCCCGCCTCGATCATTGCTTCCACCACTTCCTTCCCTTTCTCGATGGCATCCTTAGCTGAAGCTTCAGCCACTCTAGAGGAGATACTCTCCTGCGTCGCCTGACCGCTGGGAGCAACATCTTCCTCGACAGAGCCTGAGTCATCTAGTATTGGATTGACATATGTCTCCATAACGGAGATCTCAGGGATTACGGGGGATGACGGCCCAGCGGGGCCAACAAAAGGCTTAGCGGCAGGAGTAAGGGGAGCAGTAGTGGGAGAGGGCTTGGCGGCCATGTCCCTGGTCAGCATGTTATGAAGGTTTTTTGACCTTCCAGCATCTCTGGAGGATCGCTTCAAACTAACACCAGCTTTCCTCCTGAAACGTACAAAGTATAAGTACAAGAGTTGAAAAAATGTATGAGCTGAAACATACAAGCCAGAGAATGAAAGTACTTACTCCACGACAGTAGAATTGGTGAGGGGAATGCCGGTGGATTTCTTCTTCTTCTCCGCCTCTAAGGTGGCAGTGGATCGTTTGGAGACTCCACTCTACGATTTCTTCTTCTTGGCCTCAGCACCAGCGTTAGAGGTGGAGCTCTTCTGCTTTCGTGCTGCCAGAGCTGGTTGATCCTTGGGGGCATCATTGTCGGACACCACCTAGATATCCTTCAGCTTTGGATCATAGATCTGGGAGGCCATTTGATCCTCCGCCAAGGTCGCCAGCTGGGATACATAGGAGTGTTAGACTGGCAACTTCAAGTCGGAAAAACCTTAGAGCATGTAACGAGCAACAAAGGAAACATAAGCTACCTCTAGGCACTTGCCGCAATCGACCATGTCATAGGTGATCTTGAAGCACCACTTCTTGTTCTTGAAACATAAGCCGGAGTTTGATGGAGTCAGTAGAGAAGTTGTCCCATGAAATTCGCATGGGATCCCTCCTATCTTGAGTGTATTTGCACATCAACTCGGCGCGGTGCTGTAGAGGCTGGATCTGCCTAATGGACCAGCACATGGCCAGGTCCAAGCCAATCAGACCTCCATATATGAGCCATTCAATCCGCCTTATGTTGCGATTGGCTTCATCGTCGGAGGGAAGAGAGGCTGGGGTCTGCCATGCAGGCACTTCAGTGGCAGCTCCATCGAAAAAGTCGGGATAAGTCTCAAGGCAGTCAGGTAGAGGGATATCTGGCCCGTAGAAGTATGTGTGCTGCCAGTTCTTGCAGGACTCATGCCCAACGATGTCGGGGAAGCACCGTCTGTGCCGGATCCTAAACCTAATGGTCAAAACCGCAATTCATCCTTGGAATCTACGGACTCTCTCATGACGGTAAAGAAATACATGAACAAATCTAGCCTAGGTTTTATGCCTAGGAATCCTTCGCACAAAGCTACAAACTTGCTAAGGACTAGAATGTTGTTGGAGGAGAGATTGTGGGGGAGTACCCGGAAGTGTCAGAGGACATCCAAGAAGAAGTCGGAGACTAGCAGGCTTACGCCACGTACCAGCTAAGATTTGAGGTACACCTTCTCCCCGGCTTGGGGCGAAGGGACCACCTCGCCGGTCAGCGCCCCCCGCCAGGCCAACTCCTTCGCCGCGGGGAGATATCGCTTGGCGACTAGCTCCTACAAACCTGCGGTGGAGATATTAGAGCCTCTCCACACCACCTTATGGGAGTTGTTTTCTTCTTCAGCGGCTTTGGGCGCCGCTTGTTCTTAGTCGTCGCCGGTGGTTTCCACCACCGTGTTGACGGGGACGACCACCCCCTCTAGCGGGATAGTTACTCCTTGAGATGGCTCAGAGATAGCCTCGGGGGTCGCCACTGATGAAGGTATGGAGCTATTGGAGGCCAACAGCGATAAGGTGGAGGAAAGAAAGGCGTTGGCTAGGGTTTTCACAGAAAAGCACGAACGGCTGTGTGGTTGGAGGAAGACGAAGACTAGAAGATGAATGCGGGTAAAAGAGAATAAATTGAACGCGGTGGAAATATATAAGCCTCGTGTCAATATTCGTGCAAAAAGATTTGATGGATGGAATGTTGCCGACGTGGAAGTGAACGCGCACGGTAATTTTGCCACGTCCTCCGTCTTTTGTCGCTCCGCCGTTTCAGATTTCACACACGTGAAAATAGCTGATGATTAATTCTCTATTTCTGTGAGTTTCGAGGTAACGTAGGTTGTACCCTACGTGATCCCCCTAATAGTTGCAGTGAAAGGTCACGTCCGAAGATTCCATCGAAGATAGAGACTGTCCGACTCTGGACACAAAGACTCAAGGAATCTCCGACTACATTGCGAAGTCGAAGAGGATTGCATGGTTCTTTTGGAGACCTTTGAGATATTGCTTGAAAAATTGCCGGGATCACTTAGACGGGATATTCAAAGATCAATGGGCAAGACGGTGCAAGATTTCAAAGTCCTCTGGGGGATACAAGTGGGGATATGCTATATGGGTATCCTCGTAGCATGTCACCAATCGCCTAACCCGGATGGCCCATAGTTGGTAGCAAGGCTTATGGCCTGCTGGGCGGCCTAGTTAAACGGATCCTGAAGGGAGGCCCATGCTGGATAAAGGAAGGCTACGCAGGAGTCACAGACATACTCGGAGCCTTGGAGTACAAGACGCGGAAGACTAGTTCGTATCAGTGTAGGAATCTTTACCTTGTCCGGCAAGGACCATTCCCTATAAACCCTAGGTCTTGGTACCTTTATAAGCCGGTCTGCGGGAGCCGTTAGGGCATACAACCTCTTGGATGGTTGCGTACAATGCACAACACCTCGCACAGCAAACCTACCTCTGTAACTCGGCGTACTGCCATTATAGTGATTTATAGCAGGAGTAGAGTTTCGCCACCGTTGTGGGACTTGAACGTGGGTAAGCCGTGTTACCTCGTACCCGCCAACTCTCCGCCTTACCCCACGTCTCTAAACATGCACTTAGAGGACGCCTCCATGGCGTACTCGTCGGTAATACCACCACACCAGGCCTGCCACGCGTCACGCGCCGGGACAGGATAGGGGAGCCACGGGACGATGAGATACCTCCACATGCAATTTGTTGGAGAAGCTGCACGTGAGCTTCTGCTAGAGCAACCTTTTCCTACAAAAACTTTTGTTTCTTAACATTCAATTGTTAAATATTTTTACAATGTACTTATGGACGAATCCAAAGAAATGATTGACTCAACTGCAGGGAGGAACATTGGGTGCATTGACAATAGAGGAATCTTTGCAAAAAAATTATGGTAAGAGATTTTAATAATGAGCAATATAATAAAGAATCAGAAGCCGAAAAAAATAAAGGTATGCTTTTTATAACACCATAACGCATGCCTAAGGTTAAGAAGTCAATGGAAGAAAAAGATATAGTAGCTAAACTTTAAAAAAAATATAATGTTGATGTGTTTCAAGCTTTACTAGAAGGAGATGAGTTGAATAAAGATCCTCAAAAATGTATGTGTCAACAAGCTCAATTCCAGTATTAGGAGTAAATAATAGCGCTAGATTGTTTCGGCTCAAACTGCTATCCACGTCGTCCCGATTATTTTCCTATGTGGGATGGACTCCCAAAAGGACACGCGGCGACGTCGCAAAGGATCCCTGTTATCCCGTGAGGTGGCCCCACTGCGGGCCATGGTGAAAGATTCCCTATCACGTACATGTGTCGCTGATGACCCACAAGTATAGGTGGTGTATCGCAGTATATTCGATAAGTAAGAGTGTCGAACCCAACAACGAGCACAAGGTGCTGGCTAGTGGTATGGATCAGGAATTCTCTGCAAATACTTAGCAAACAGATTTTTAGGGGTTTTAGAGAAAGCAAGTAAATAAAGTATGAGTAAATAAAATACAATAGGAATAAATGCAGCAAGTGGCCCAATCCTTTATGTAGTAAAGGACAAGCCGGT
Source organism: Avena eriantha (assembly GCA_910589775.1). Classification (NCBI taxonomy): domain Eukaryota; kingdom Viridiplantae; phylum Streptophyta; class Magnoliopsida; order Poales; family Poaceae; genus Avena; species Avena eriantha. The sequence continues at coordinate 355,146,240 of OU342742.1, forward strand.
TGTATTACTTAAGATGACCAAACATTCTCGAGGACACATGGGAAGACTGTCAAGTTGCTTTCGCTTCATATAGTTGATTAATCTTCTTTAGCTTGCTAAGTGTTGTGTGGGTGAACCTGTGCCAATGTACCGACCTTCCTAGGACTAATACATACTTGTGATTATACCCCTTGCAAACATCCGTAAGTACAAGAAAGTAATAAAGGTAGAAACCTAACCACAACTTTAAACTCTAAGACCCTGACGTCCCTTGTGCAATGGTTTCCTAACGGGGGTTCAGGTTTCTGTCACTCCGACAACCCCTACGATTAGTAGCCAAATACACAATGCATTCCCCTAGGCCCATATAGGTCAAGTGTCATGTAGTCGACGTTCACATGACACCCCTAGAAGAAGTACACCACAACTTAAATATCAAACTATTGAATCTTTCTCAACACAACTCCACTACTAACAACATGACTTCTCCCATGTCCTGAAGAACAAAACGAACTACTCACAAGACATCATATGGATCATGATCAGAGATGGAATAATGATGTATAACAATCTGAACATAAACAATAATTCAATGGTTCAATCAATAGCATCAACTACAAGGAGTAATCAACACCGGGAAAGTTTCCCCTAATAACTATGCAAGATTCAACCCAATTGTTACAGCGAGATGATGGTGGTGATGATGGTGATGATGGTGGTGATGATGTCCCGATGAAGTCCAGCTTGATGGTGGTGTTGATGGCGAGGATCTCCCCTCTCCGGGAAGGAATTCCCCCGGCAGAATTTTGTCTACTAGAGGGATCTTTCTCTCTCGGTGTTTTCCGCCCCACAGAGGCGGCATAATCTTTCTATGGTCGCTCCCTAGTATTAGGGTTTTGGGAGGATAATATACGCCAGAGGGGAGAGCCAGGGGTGGACCAGGGCGGCCACACCACCTGGTGACGCGGCCTAGGCTGGCCCGCTCCAGGGGGTGTGGGCCCCCTGTGGCCCATCTCTGCCTCCTCTTCTTGCTTCCTTCGTCTTCTCGAAAAATAGGATTTTCCATATATTTTCTCGGATTTTCTTATCTTCGCGGATTTTTCCTCCAAACAGCACCTTTTCCATCAGAATCCTGACTGGAGCGGTCCATGCTCCAAAAGTCATCAACCAAGCAAAAACCAGATGAAAATACATAAGTATCAGCTCTTAATATGAAATATATCAATGAATAAGAGTCAATTATGATATAGAATAGTGATGCAAAATGGACGTATCAACTCCCCCCAAGCTTATACTTCGCTTGTCCCCAAGCGAAACTGAGCTCAATAAACATGGCCTCATGTTTCTGGAGTGAAGAGTCGATAAAAGAATATGGACAAGAAGCATCACATTCATCAATACATAGATCATAATAGAAGACAACACACTACTATATAACTTTACTTGCAATAAGTAAAGGAAACACAATGAAGATACATAAAGTGAATCATAATTGGTAATAGCAAACTTATAGCTTGGTCAAAGAATAGGTGATAATTTGCTGGAGTTCACAAATAACTGATTTTCAATGATAGCTTTCAAAGTAGTAATCACCAAGATAAGAGTAATGTGCAAAACAAGGAACATAAGAAACATGATTGAATAAATCATCATATGAATGCATGAAACGCAACAACTCAAAATACTTGCTGAGATAGAAGGGAATAGGTTGACTGACTCAACTAGAAAGTAAAAGAAAGGCCCTTCGCAGAGGGAAACAAGGATTGCAAGTTTCAAAAGGAGCTTCCAAAAATTATGGTACTTATTAGCCTTCAGCTCTCATTGCCCCTATCATAGCCATCTTTTGGTGATTAAGATTAAAGAGACACAACTAACAGGATATGCTTGATAACTTATAAATTGAAGTCCCATGCCCCTTACTTACGAAGACCGAACCTCATGCTACTCAACTTCAGTCACGAGTAAGCTCTTGTCATTGTAAATACATGTGTATCATAGAGAACCGCCAACAGGGTACCCCTTGCAGATGACACAGGAGCTATCCCATAATAAAAATGACAAGGCAAGCATACAATGAGCATCTCAGCGATCTTTTTATTTGCTATTTGCATAGGTTTTTATTGAGGATGCTTCATATAATGCTCACTATAGTTATGCTGCAAGTTTCCACCATGATTAGGTATGGCTTAGGCTAGCGGCCAAGGCGTTTCTCTAACACACATACAAACTCCATGATCTTACAAGTTCCCCTTTTATTTCACACCGCCGGGATCCATAGGCAAAAGAAACATGATATCAAATAGGTACTAAGTACCAATGCAGTGTTGAAAGCGTTCCCCATGATACATGGTTCTGCTAACTTCAACTCATAAAGCGCAAGCATATACACAGCAAACAAGGGCCCAATGGTTCCGGTTTATTAAGTGCAAGAAAATAAAGTGAGCCATCAAGTTCGTGAGAGCTTTAATTACTAATTTTCACATAACAAGTTTAATTTGGAAGATAGATAAAAACAAGAATTTACTTGGAATAGCAATAATGCTAATTGGTAGGTATGGTGGACACAAATGGCATAGGTTTTGGTTTAAGGATTGGATGCACGAGAAGAAATCCCTCTCGGTACAGGTTTTTGGCTAGCAAGGCTAGGTAGCAAGTATAAGAGTTGAAGGAAACAACTAAACATACAAGTGATGAAGACAAACATGCAATCTTCCTTGGAAGCACAAAAGATCTTAACCAGAGAATACTAAACTTATGAGCAAATCAAGAAAGAAAGATGATGAAATTATATTTCTTTAGAGTACTTTAATCTTTTTGTTCAATTCTCAAAAATAGTGTTGTTACTGACCAAACCAGGTTTGCCAAAACCAACTAAATTAACTCAATGATCCCAAAGTGATACCAATACTAACAACAAGATCAATCAAATAACCACGAATTGAAAACTAATATAAGATATGCAAAATAATAAATGATAGAACTTCTCATTAATATTCCATGATGGCAAATCACACCAAGGGATACATATCTAACGAGAGAGGGGACACTTCCATAATGCAAACCATCCTACATGATAACTTCTCTATTCATGATATGACTCTACTAGAAAGGTAAAAAGGTAGAAGATAGTGATGTGATACCATGGCACTCTCCCCCAAGCTTGGAACAAACAAAGGGGATGCCAAACCTGATGACGATTTACTCCTTCGGTTGTGGTGGTATTCTCTCATCATCGTCTGACTTCCAGGGCAAGGGCTCCCCATCAACAAAGGACATCGTGGTCTCCAACATCCTGAAACTTGCAGCAGCACTTATGCGTTTGAACCTAACCTCATACTCACAGTTTTGATTTTTAACATCGTAGAGCTATGCTTGTAGTTCGTTGGTTGTTTGGCGGAGTGAGAGGACATCATCCTTGAGCTCAGCAGTCTCTTTTTGGTGCTCGACAATGAGTTCGGAGCAAATCTTATGGATGATATCCACTTCGCGTTGCACCATCTTCTTGTACCTAAAGACTTCTTGCTCCAATGCTTCCATCCTATCCTCCAGACCTCCTTCACCCTTAGGGCCTTGAACCTCTTTTATCCGGACCTCCCCATCTTCAAGCAACAACTCGTTGGGATGAATCTTCAAATCTCTCATGTATGGGTTGATGATATCCTCTAAAGAATCTTCCTTGGCTGATCTAGAGGAAGACATTGTGGCTCCAAATCTGGGACTCTACCTGTCAAAAACAGATCGAAACGAAAACACGACGAAAACACGATATACGAACCTCGGGGGATCCGGGGGATTATATATTACGAAGTTTCACAACAAAAGGAAGGTACTAGAAGAAAACGGGTCGGAGACGGAGGCTGAGGTGGCCACACCACCTGGTGGCGCGACCAGGGGTGGGCCCGCGCCACAGGGTGGTGTGAGCCACCCTGGCTCCGTTTTCGTCCCTCTTTCGCTTCATAACTTTACTTATTGGAAAAAAACTGCAAAAATATAGTTGAATAGTATTTTCGCAGAACTTTTCTTACCAGAACTGTTACCTATTCGAAAACGGACTCTCTAGGTCTCTGAATTTGGTCTTTGATAAAATTTTCCGGAGTTATAACATAAAAGGCATCAACATCTTCATTGTCAAAATCTCCAGCAAGATAGTGCTTAAGTCGCTGCCCATTCACTACTTGCATAATGTTATCTTTTAAAGAACAAATCTTTATTGCTCCTGAGCGGTACACTTCTTCAATAATGAATGGTCCTTCCCATTTTGACAGTAGTTTTCCTGCAAAAAATCTGAGATGAGACCTATACAATAGAACTTTCTCACCAACACGAAATTCTCTCTTAAGTATTCGCTTGTCATGCCATCTTTTAACTTTTTCCTTAAAGAGCCTAGCATTCTTATAGGCTTCACTCCTCCATTCATCTAAAGAACTTAAGTTAAATAATCTTTTTGCACCAGCAAGCTTACAATCACTATTGAGTTCTTTAACTGCCTAGTAAGCTTCGTGTTCTAATTCTAAAGATAGGTGACAAGCTTTCCCATAAACCATTTTATAAGGAGACATCCCCATAGGGTTTTTGTAGGCAGTCCTATAAGCCCATAAAGCATCATTCAACTTTTTAGCCCAGTTTTTTCTAGATCTATTAATAGTCTTTTGCAAAATGGATTTAATTTCTCTATTCGATAACTCTATTTGCTGACACGCTGACACTCATCACAAGATAAAAAAAATTCCTGCATCTTTAAAAAGGGTAGGCCAGTAGAAACCTGATTGCAGCACCTTTTGCATAGTTCTATCTCCTGCATGATGTCCTCCATAAGCACTACCATGACATTTATGCAATATCTCCTTTGGTTCATATTCTAGAACACATCTTCGCATAATACCATACACTCCTTCTTTATATAAGTGTGGGTCATCCCAAAAATAATGCCTCAAATCATAAAAGAACTTTCTTCTTTGTTGAGCTGTAAAAGTTGGAGGCAAATACTTGGAGACAATAAAGTTAGCATAATCAGCGTACCAGGGGCTCCCTCGCGATCTTACCCCTACCGCAAATACTTGGATATGTTTTGCTAGCAGCTGAACCAAGTACTAGAAAATCAGCAGGATACTTAATCTTACCACAAAGAACTTCCACACCCTGTACAATACCAATTGGAGAGATGGTCTCTCTATTAACAAGGTGAATAACCACATCAATCTCTTCCAATTCACAGGGACTGAATTAATGCATAATTTCTCTGTAAAGCTCATAAGGAATAGCACTAGAACTTGCACCAATATCACATAAACCATAATAGCAATGATCACCAATTCTAACAGAAAGCACAGGGACACTAGCTTTTTTAGGTTTATTAGGATGCGAAACAATATTAGAAGCATCCTCACAAAAGACTATGTGTCCATCTTCTATGCTTTTAGTGACAAGGTCTTTCACAATTGCTACAACAGGTTCAATGTTTATTTGTTCATCAGGTTTTATAGTTCTCTTTGCACTTTTAGTGATTACACTAGTTATCATAGGATGGTCATTTACCTTATCCGGGAAGGGTTTCTCGATTTAAAGTTTGGGTAAGATGTGATCAATAGTGTAAAACTCAGTACTCCAAACAGGAACATAGTCAACAATATCTTTATAAGGCGCATGGTACTTGCTCCATCCCCTTTTTGGGATTTCAATATAAGAAGCAAAAGCCTTAAAGCAATTTGTAATAACTTTTAAATCAAGACCATAAGTATTATTAATATTTTGAAAGTCATCAGTTCCCATAAAAAATTCAATGCCTTCATAATCATAATTTATACGTGACTTTCTACCTTTGTCATTCTCCCAAGCTTCAGCATTATCTTGAATACGGTGCAGAAGATCCCATTTGGCTTCTTCTTCCATGCAAGATCCAGCACAAGAAGCATCCAATAAATCCTTGTCATGAAGAGAAAGCCTTGCATAAAAGTTATTGATAATAATATTGTTGGGGAGCTCATGAATGGGACATTTGAGCATTAGTAACTTCAATCTCCCCCAGGCTTGAGTTGTACTCTCTCCATCAAGAGGCCAAAAGTTGTATATTTGATTCCGATCTTTATGAATCTCACTAGGAGGATAAAACTTTGAATAAAAGAGAGGTACTATTTCCTCCCATTCCAGAGCTTGACCATTCTTCATCAGCTTATACCATTCCTCAGCTCTTCCTTTTAGTGATAATGAGAATAAAATCTTCTTAACTTGATCTGTAGTAATACCTGCACACTCGAACAACCTCCATAATTCGTGTATAAAGAGAAATTGATCACCGGGATGGACAGTTCCATCGCCAACATAGTATTTATCCATAACACGATCAATAATTCTTGTAGGTATTTTAAAAGCATCATTCTCCGCAGGTGGTGGTTCATCTACTACCTTAGCAGTGGTAGTATAATTACAAATAAGAAACTGAGCGAATTATCCATAATAAAAATAAAGCAACTAACAGAAGTAAACAATACTCATAGTAGAAGTTTCATTTACTAGTTCCACTCTCCAATAGCGCTTCACTCCCCGACAACGGCGCTAGAAAATAGTCTTGATGACCCACAAGTATAGGGGGTGTATTGTAGTATTTTCGATAAGTAAGAGTGTCGAACCCAATGAGGAGCAGAAGGTGCTAGCTAGTGGTATGGATCAGGAATTCTCTACAAATACTTAGCAAACGGATTTTTAGGAGTTTTTGATAAAGCAAATAAATAAAGTATGAGTAAATAAAATACAGTAGGAATAAATGCAGCAAGTGGCCCAATCCTTTATGTAGCAAAGGACCAGCCGGTTGTATTACTTAAGATGACCAAACACTCTCGAGGACACATGGGAAGACTGTCAAGTGCTTTCGCTTCATATAGTTGATTAATCTTCTTTAGCTTGCTATGTGTTGTGTGGGTGAACCTGTGCTAATGTACCGACCTTCCAAGGACTAATACATACTTGTGAGTATACCCCTTGCAAATATCCATAAGTATAAGAAAGTAATTAAGGTAGAAACCTAACCACAACTTTAATTTCTAAGACCCTAACGTCCCTTGTGCAATGGTTTCCTAACGGGGGATCAGGTTTCTGTCACTCCGGCAACCCCTACGATTAGTAGCCAAATACACAATGCATTACCCTAGGCCCATATAGGTGAAGTGTCATCTAGTCGACGTTCACATGACACCACTAGAAGAAGTACACCACAACTTAAATATCAAACGATTGAATCTTTCTCAACACAACTCCACTACTAACAACATGACTTCTCCCATGTCCTCAAGAACAAAACGAACTACTCACAAGACATTATATGGATCATGATTAGGGATGGAATAATGATCTATAACAATCTGAACATAAACAATAATTCAATGGTTCACTCAATAGCATCAACTACAAGGAGTAATCAACACCGGGAAAGTTTCCCCTAAGAACTATGCAAGATTCAACCCAATTGTTACGGAGAGATGATGGTGGTGATGATGGTGCTGATGGTGATGATGGTGGTGATGATGATGATCCCGATGAAGTCCAGCTTGATGGTGGTGTTGATGGCGACGATCTCCCCTCTCGGGAAGGAATTCCCTAGGCAGAATTCTGTCTACCGGAGAGATCTTTCTCTCTCGGTGTTTTCCACCCTACAGCGGCGACGGAATCTTTTTGTGGTCACTCCCCAATATTAGGGTTTCGGTAGGATAATCTACGCCAGAGTGGAGAGCCAGGGGTGGACCAAGGCGGCCACACCACCTGGTGGTGCGACCTAGGCTAGCCCGTGCCAGGGGGTGGTGTGGGCCCCCTATGGCCCATCTCCGCCTCCTCTTGTGGCTTCCTTCATCTTCTAGAAAAATAGGATTTTTCGTATATTTTCCCGGATTTTCTGATCTTCGCGGATTTTGCCTCCAAACAACACCTTTTCCATCAGAATCCTGACTGCAGCGGTCCATGCTCCAAAAGTCATCAACCATGCAAAAACAGATGAAATTACATAAGTATCATCTCTTAATATGAAATATATCAATGAATAATAGTGAATTATGATATAGAATAGTGATGCAAAATGGACGTATCAGTCGTGCGTGACATCATGCCCTCCGACGTAGGCCGGCAGCCTCGCGCGCCACATGGGCCTACCATCAGCTTACGTGGGTAGGAAGGCACCATGTGAGAGGCGTTCCAGGGGCAATAACGGTCCTCACCTGTTGGGTCGCAGGGCCCACGTAGAGGCGACGTGTAACACCCTAGAATCAGTCCTATGTAGAATTTAGAGATTTCTACCAAACACTCATAGAAACGATTCGACATGTCCACCAAGCACTTGCGTGCGGGTGGAAATGTAGTAATTCCATGACACAATAGTCCACAACTGAACCCACAAGAACATATGTATACAACAACGACTCAACAAGTCAAGAATACAAATATACATTACAAAGATCAAAATCACATTGCAATGATATAACATTCTAGTATGGGTAATATGCAAATTGTACTAAGAGTCCTGAAGAATAACCAATGGCGTCCATAACCCTGCTTTGGCCAAGCCAGAAGAGTAACCCTGCTAAAGTCATCGATCTCATAACTGTCAGAGCAAAGGGGTGCTGACAAAGGGAAAAGGAAAAAGGGAACAGTTAGTAGTGAGGCCAGTACACGCGAGTCTTAGAATTCGGCGACTCTCGCCCAGATGCATATGGTGGGCTCAAGCAGCAGCAAGGCATGCACTAAACAAGCTATAGAGACTCAATAAAATTGTAGGCTATCAAAGAGAAAAGAGAGACCTATTCAGAACCAACCTAATAATAACACCAAACATAACCCATCGTGGGATTTCCCTCTCGAGGCCAAAGAAAGTCCTTCCATGGAACTCACACAGTTGGTAGTTTATGGATCCTTTCCTTATAGTTTCCATACTTACTAGTCATGTTACATCCAAGTCAAATTCATCACATTACTTTAGTATAAGTTGTATAAGATCGAGAACTTGTGCTCCAACTCATCCATAACTGCGGACATAGTTTTTCGAAAAGATTTACCATAGAGGGGTGCACAAATAGCGACACACACACTCAACCTCAGAAGAAGCAATCCAATAAAAAGCAGCATGGCATCACGACATAACCATTCCAAGAAACCAGAGAATGTTTTAGGTACCACCCAAAAGACCTATCCGTATGAGGAATATCTAAGTCTCGTACGGACCCATAGATTGCATGTGTGGGGCCCTAGGATTAATCCGCCGACTATCCCTATCATGCATATCACCATGATCCCATGACCAGTCCGTCGTGGCACATAACTGACCAGTATGAATGTAAACATCCATTACTTAAGAGGATACAAGACATACCTCAATTTCCAATATGGCTACATTGATCATCATCAGCGGAACACTAGGACAACATCGAGCCCAGACCATGCCTTAAACTATGGATAGCTGACAGGGAGAACGTCCTATCCCGCATAGTTGTTAACGTCACCTTTTTCTTCACTTATTTCTCGAATCTCAACAAGTTAATAGCCAGGGAAAATGATAGTGAGTACTTTGAATGTACTCGTAAACCACCTTAGGAGAAACAAAATAAAAGGACATGAAATATGGTTGTGGTAGTGGGAAGGCTCCATAAGAAGTTCTTTTCTAAAATATTTTCTCTTGTAGACAAATCATCTCTATATCTTTGTTGAAAACTTCTGTAAAACATTTTGAAAACATTTGTAAACCACTAGGATTGGGTCACCCGACCGGGTTTTTCATCTTCCGTGATCCTCCGAGATCCCCAGAAATCACCTCACTTCTGGGTTTTTCATCTTCCGTGATCCTCCGAGGTCACCTCACTTCCTCTGTTGTCTCCTAGACCACCTTGTTTTGAAAACTCTTTCTTTCTCAAAAACCTTTTTAGAAATCAAAACTAGCACCGCTCTACAGTAGTTTGTCCAACTGTTCATCATAGAAGAAATGGCTATTCAAATAGATTAACACTCTATAGAGGTTGTACACTTTACCAACACCATCCGGGTACCCTACACTATTCTCGCACGGATCATGGGTCGAGTAACCGATCAAGACTCTCACGATGCCACTCTAGCATAGGCCCTACCCTATGTGTTGTTCCTCTCAACACGGGGACATTGGGTACCAATGGACCAACCGGAGTGCATTACGACTCCTCAAGAGTGGGAACTTTCAATGACAGGCTCATACTATCGTCTGGCTGCTCCCAAAGGATTTTTGCATCTCCTCTAGGTTACTTTCTAAGAGATGATCCTTATTGTAAAGGAAACCAAGCATTTGATAGATGTGATCCGTTATAAGTAGTTACAATGCATCTCAAACCAGAGTAGACAAATGTCAAGTCCAGCCCCGTCCCGTTCCACGGTAATGTGGTTGCACGATTTAGTTGTTATAGCTAAAGGTGCAAAGTAACGGGTAGGTTTTTTTAAAAAAAATTCTCCTTCTCCTCTTCAGCATCATTTTCCAAAAAAAAGTTTTTCTTTCTCAAAATCCTCTTGGCAAGGCAAACCATATCAAGGTTTTAGCATAAAACATTATGTAGCTTTTTCCAAGGTTTTTCTTTGGATAAAACAAGGTCTCCAAAGGGGTACGGTATTATACACCACTTATAACACTAGGGACAGATAGGTGCCATCAAGGGGGGTGTACATAGTAGTACAATGTTTAATGGGGTGGGGACGCCAAGCCACTACAGATCTTGATCATCATATAATAAACAATGCAATTTGCATAAAACAAGGAGATAAAACATGCATAAGTGAAATAGTAGGACAAGTCTTATGAACAAGTCGGTGCCTTTTCTATGACTAGCAATATGTCCCTGAACTTCTTCTTTGAAATCCAAAATCACCAATATCTCCTTCATCTTCACTTTGATACAATCCCAACTATCATCATCAAGGATCACAAATGCAAACAAACAAAGGCCGCAATCAACACAACGCAGACAAGCACCAATACAATACATCCCAAACATGACAAAAGTCACAACTACTTAGTATGTGATGATATTATTAGTTCCAATCAAATTGGAAGTATTTTATAGGCCTTGGGGCATTTTCTTCTATGATTTAAGTGACATATACCACTTAATTATTGGGTTTAAGACCAAGGCTTGGTTCTGTATGATACCATTGTACAAAAATGATATCAACAGATAGGTATGGGAATAACAAAACCACCAAAAGAGGATTCATCTTTTTATCAATTTTCTTTACTTAGTTATGGATTTTCTAGTGGAAATAATCGTTGTTTTGGTGCATAACTTACCAGAAAACATATGTTGATCAAATAAAGTTAAGTTCTTGTATATATTTTGCTTTATGATTTTTGAGAATTCTATTCACTTCAAAATAATTACAAAAATGCCCTTGAGAAAATCCCAAAGTTAGTTCTTATGGCAATTTGTCGTTTTCTCCAGATTTATTTTACAGGTTTAAATAGTATGAGACCCAGGAAAATGGATAGGCATTGTAAATACCTTCCAGTAGAGCTTGGATTCACTAATTTTGGAGTTGAAGAGCTTCTCATAAATTTATTTAATGAAACAACCCTAAACATAATTGTTTAATTTATTAAAATTCATTAATAGTTCAATAAATCCTGATTTCCTGGGGTTTGGTTGGCCCTGTATTGACACATCCTTAGATTTGGAAATAACTCAAAATGTTTAATAGATTTACTTATAGAATTTCTATAGGTAAGATATGAATTGATCTTGCTATAGTTACTACGGTAGATCCATAGCTCAACCTGGCCTGAACCCAAAGCCAGGTGATTGGTACCTTAATTTTCTACTAGAGGAAGTTTAAATAAGACCATTTGGATATGTGAAAACCACTAGGGAAATTATTGACTACAAATAGACACTATTTGGTAGATCTTATGTCAAAAAATAATGAAAAATAATTTGGTCATGTGGCTTGCTTTGCATGTTTTAGAAAACATGTAGGAATCTGAGGAATTTTAGATCTAGCTAGCTAGCAGCATCTTTTGAATTCATTTGGATTTAGTGCAACAAGTATTAAATAATAGAAATGGAAAAAGGAAAAGGAGGCGTTAGGCATATCTTTTTGCGGTTGAGCCACGCCAAGCGATACCGGCCCACCGGGAGAGGCCACACATGGGAAGGAGCCTTTCAAACTGCCTCGCCAGGGGACCGCCCGTTAGCGGGATGTGACCGACGAAGGGGTATGAGGCATCCACGGTTGTTCGTTCTAGTAGGTCCTGATGGTCCTGCGTCATCTCCTAGCTCACGACACGACGACGGGGATTGAACCCTAAGGCGGCACTAGGAGGGTTCAGGAGCTCAGCTATGTGGTCCCTGGACAGTGGCAAGGCAATGCGGTTTATGATGGTGGGTCGAGCAACAGGAAAAAGAGGGGGGTGGTTCGCATCGAGAAGCTGCATGCGTGGAAGCACCGGGAGAGCATGCTCGGATGCTCCTCGGGAACAGTATTTTCCGGTGTCACTGATTCAAAAGGAGGGAATGGGGTGTAGGTCAGGTAGAGAAGAACACGAGGTAATAGAGATAGGGAGCAGAGGTGCTAGTGATCGATGGAAAACTCAAGTTCTTTCCCACAGTACCCTGAGGTTCTTCTCCCTTGCCTTCCGTGTTGTGGGGAGATGGACCAAGCGAGTGCTAAAAAGAATATGCCCGAGAGGCAATAATAAAGTGGTGATTATCTTATTCCATGATTATGATAAATTTTTATTTTTCATGCTATAATTATGTTAAGAGGAAACATTAATACATGTGCGATTTACAAACATAAATGGTTCCTAGTAACGCCTCTCTTAATACTAGCTTGTTGATTAACTGATGTTCACATGTTTCCTAATCATGAACATTGGATGTTGTTAATAACAGGGTCTGCCTACTTTCACTTAGTGTCGCACGGTGAGCTCCGCGCGACAGGCCTTCGGGGGATATCGGTCGCCAGAGCGGCATGGGACCTCCTATAGGGAGACCACACCCACCTAGGCTAATGGTGGGCCCGTGAGATGCTTCACCTGCCGAGTGATGCCTCCTGCAGCGCCAAGAGGAACGCTCCCTCCAGTGGCGCCTCCTGCAACGTTGGGAGGAACGATCCTGCCAGATCCTCCTTCTGCAGCCAGCCACCCGGCTGGAACTGTGGGAGACAGCCATGGCTGGTTGGATGCGGGGGCACATACTGAGGCTAAGCATTGTGAGGCTAAGTCGTTGTTCCCGTGTCTAGGGATGGGTTACCCGACCGAGTGTGCGCAGTCGGAGTGTCCGTGGTGGCCACGATCTTCCCACCGGGTCCAGTTGATCTCTTGGGCACCATGCCTAGTGCCTATCATAGGATTGAAGACAACTATGCCACGAGGGGGCCCTCGGGGCATCGAAAGATGTGGGGTGTGAAATGTACAGTCGTCTGGGACGGCGAGCACACATGCTTACCCAGGTTTGAATCCGCCTGTGGTGGATGGATCCTACTCCTACTAGGAATCCAGTAATACGACAAATCTAGAAGGACTGATTACAAGAGAGGTTTTTCTTGTGCAAGTTGAGTTTACGGTGATTGGTGCCCTAAAGGCTGATCCCTACGACGGCTTATATAGTCATCCGATCCTAGGGTTAAAGGAGAGTCCTATATGGCTACTATACAGAGTCGGTTACATAATACAACTTGGAATACAAGTATTCCTATAGGCCTAATTCTGTAAGTCTTCTGGGACTTCCCATAGCAGGATGGGTTTCCAACTTCTCTTTCTGACTGGGCCACCCCGATCAGCGAGTCACTGTGGGTATACCTAGAAAGTATATCCTCAACAGTAGCCCAGAAGCCTCCAAGATCTATAGTCGAATTTTATTGTCCAGGTTGATTCTTCTTTGGCTGTAGAATCTTGAAGGGTTCCTGAAACTCCAAAATAAAAATTAGGTTCCAAGTCTCAAACATGAGTCGGACCTATCAATATCACATCGTTATTTCCCTGCTAGATTTCAAACTAAGCCGGAAATTGGTTCGTGACATAACCTGACGTCAATCCAGGTCTAGTCTTGTCACTGACAAACATTCTGTTAGTATGACCATTGGTGGGTCTGCTTCACGTGGAACTGAGGTGCCGTTTGAAAGCGTGTGTGAAAATCGAGGCAGCGTATCCTTCGCGAGGAAGGCATTGTGCCCGTTCCTTGATGTGTGGCACAATGTTTGCGTGTTTACACTAGTCTTGGCGCAACAAGGTTATAAGGAGTAAAAATCTCCTCTTCCACCTGTGCCCTTGCCTTCCTTCTCCCCGAGAAAAACATGCGCTCACATCTCCCTTCTCTCTGCCTCCAAGGCGGCGCAGCGTCGATGGCAGTGGCGGAGGATAAGCAATATCATGGGGTCTAGATACCTTGCTTTCTAGATGACGAGAAGCTCCGAGGTGTTGAGGACGAGGGTCTTCTCAGCACTGGCAAGTGGCGGAGCGGCTACCACGATCCTCTCCCCGCCCACCACGATGACGAGCGGGTTCACTTCGGGACTCATCTAGACCGAGGTTTGAGCTTTCCGCCCTCATAGTTCTTGTTCGAGGTAATTACTTACTATGGCGTGCATCTCCATAGTCTTCCTCCGAATTCGATTATCGATTTAAGCGCCCATGTCTCTCTTTGTGAGGGTTATCTTGGAATTAAGACGAGTCTTGCTTTGTTCCGGTAGTATTTTAGTTCTAGGAAAAATTCCATCACTTTCAGTGTTCCATACAATACCGGAACCCTTAGCTTAGTCCTTAGGAGAGACCGAGTCTATCCCAAGTTCATAACTAGTGAATAAGTGAAGAGGTGGCCCTCTACCTTTTTCTATCACAAGGATAGGCCGACTCACGACAAGCAGGAAAGCTTGCTGATTTTTGTTGACGGTGCCGCCACCCCCAAGAGTCTTGGGACACGGAGGCACCGACTCTTTCTAAAGAATTGATCTGCGCCGAGAGGTGGATTGAGTTTTTCATGAAGCATAGGGGATTGAGGGGATTAGACTTAGTCCATTGTTGGCTAGCTTCTCAGATTCAACCCTTTCTTCATCGTGGGGACCGAATGATGCATACGGTCACCACTAATACGAAGGACAACCTGAGAGTGAGCCGGAACCCGATTCCTACCAAGGAATATGAGACATGGGTCAAGTGGTTGATCAAGGAGCGACTAAATCAGAAAATTATGATGATCTCTCTGCCCATGTTCACTGTAAGATTTTTGACTGACCCATCTTGTACTTGTTTCATCTATATATGTTTATTTACAATACTGACAATTTTTGACTTTTAGCTCATTGAACTCCCCGAGTCAAAGCTAGTTCCTCTCAAGGGATATCCACCATAGGATCTAATTCCTATCGAGGATGAAGATCTCGAAGTGCTCCCAAAAGCGCTTACCCGGAAGTGTAAACTTTCGGTGGTATCAGTTGGCCCACAAACAATGCCAGTTTTTGTGGTATTGCCGACGAGTACGCCATGGAGGGATCCTCACAGAGCATGTCTAGATAGGTGGGGGAAGGAGGTGAGTTGGACAAGTCCCACAATGGTGGTGGAACTCTACTCCTGCTATAGATCACTATAATAGGAATACACCGACTTACAAAGATTGGTTTGCTGTTCGAGGGTGTTATGAATCGTGCCCTAAAGGCTCCCATAGGTTCATCTTATAAATGCACCAGAACCTACGGTTAAGGGAAAGGACCTTGCCAGACAAGTTACAGAGTCCTACAATAATACTAACTAGTCTTTGTGTCTTGTACTCCAAGGCTCCGAGTATGTCGGTGAATCCATGTAGCCTTCCTATATCTGGCATGGGCCTCCCTTCTGGATCCATCTAACTGGGCCAACCAGCAGGCCATGGGCCGTGCTACCAAATGTGGGCCACCCGGGTTAGCCAGATTAGAGACATGCAATGGTGATACCCATTTAGCATATCCCCAACAGTAGCCCCCGGAGGACTTTGAGATCTTGCGTCGTCTTGCCTTTAAATTGTGAATGCTCCGTCTAGGTGATCTCGACAATTCGTCAAGCAACATATCCAAGGTCTCCCAAAGAACCCTGCAATCTTCTCCGTCAACTTCCATCTTTGATGGATTCTTCAGATGTGACTACTCCACTGCAACGGTCAGAAGATGACGTAGGCTACAACCTATGCTACCTCGAAACTCACAGAAGGCAGTGAATTAATCATGAGCTATTTTCACGCGTGCAAAATCCAAAACGTTAAAGCGGCAAAGCGGGGGACGTGGCGAAATTAGCGCACACATTCGCACACACGCTCGCACACATGCTGTCAACATTGTATCTGTTAGATCCTTTGTGCACGAAGCTTGATGCCTGGGTCTATATATATTAACTGCAGCTAGAATATTTTCTTTACCCGCATTCTCCCCTGCATCTTGTTCTTCCGCTTGCCACGCGACCGTTCGAGCTCTTTGGTGGAAAACCCTAGCCAGAAGCTTCTCTCCCACCCAATCGTCCTTAACCAACGGGATGGACTCTAGCAACAGTGCTCCCTCAACGTTGGCGACCACCAAGGCTACGATCGAGCCATCTCAGGGAGTAACTGTCCTGTCGGAGGGGGTTACCGTTCCCGTCTCCGCCGTAGTGGAATCCACTTGCAGTGACCAGAAACGGGTGGCGCCAGATGCTGCAGAAGAAGATGTTGATTCCAACAAGGGAGTGTGGAGGGGCTCCGACCTCTCCGCCGAGCAGCTCAAAGAACTCGTCGCTGAGGGGTATGTTCCTACGACGGAGGGCCTAGCCTGGCGGCCGACATCGGCCGGCGAGGTGGTCCCTTCTCCCCAAGTTTGAGAGAAGGTCTATCTCAAGTATCAGCTGGTGCGTGGCATTACCCTGCCAGTATCCGACTTCTTCCTCGATGTTCTTCAACACTTTCGGGTACTTCCCCACAACCTCTCTCCCAACTACATCCTCGTAATCAACAATTTCATAGCCTTGTGCGAAGAATATCGAGAGATAAAGCCTAGGTTAGACTTGTATATTTACTTCTTCACCGTCAGGAGAGAGTTCATAGAATCAAAGGATGAGCTGCGGATTTGCGCAAAAAATAGTTTCAATATACGTTGTAGCATCCCAATTGTCTAACAATTGTAATGCTACTTGCCTAGTCTATATATTTCTACTTCCTACATGTTATTATTGCATCATCATTATATCATGCTCATGTCAACATGCCACATTGCATTTGAGCATCATATAAATCCCCTTTTCATTTGGTTCTTATCCTATATGCATTTATATTGCATTACTGGTAGTTGCCTCTTGATATATCGTATTTTCTTCTGGATTAATTGCTTCATGCCCAAGTTAAGTTGGGGGCATATCTCTTTCAAACTCCACCACCTTTTTTTCCTCTATCTATAAATTCCACCATTCTAATTATATATGAGCCATTATATTTCTATTGTTATTTAAATCTAGCTCATATATGTTGGGATGGATCCACTTCGATATGCTACATGCTCCCATACATGCTACATGTTGTTGTCACAATATTGGGTACGGGATGCCACATGGCCACCTTTACATGCTATGTGAGTAGAAATCCTTTTCTAAGCTTCCAAATGGTTTGAATTAAATAAATGGCCATGTTTGAATATATGGTGGCTCTGTGTTTATTAGTGGATGACACACACAAGCATGGTCACCTTATGTTCATGCATGTTTCTTTTATTTAGTCCATATGGGAAACCAAGCTTCCATTCCTTTTTGTTGAGCCTTAATTCAAATATTGACGCATGTATGAATAAACGACCATGTGGAAAACTAGTTGTTTTCACAACTAGGAGTGGCATTTATTACATATGCATGTCCCATGCAAGCTTTCCATCTATCTCACCATCCCTCTTCTCTTTTGTTTTCCTTGTATTTGTGAGAATCTTGCTTTGATTTTAATTTAAGCAAGTTTGATAAAGTTCAAATAAATTTTCACAACCTCGGACCCTACGCTCTAAGTTCAAGCCTGGATGAACCAAAAGTGGATAAGGGTTTTTACAGTGGGGGCCCAAGGCCACCCACGTATAAGCCCGTCGACCGCCCTAACCACTTCCAAGAACATCGGTACAAGAGCAAGCAGCGTAGGCAACAGGCGAAGAGATCAAATACATACACAAGTGAGTATGTATGCAAGCTACCTCACAACAGTTCTCAGAGCCATACCATCTAAAAGAAATAGAAATATTGCAACGGCATACGGCAAGATCCAAATATCCTAGATAGAGATAATAGTGTAAGATAGCTCCTCATACATCATTCAATAGAGTAGCAAGCGGAAGCGGGAAACAAGATCCGAGTACGGATAAGAAGCAAATCGGCATAAGATGCCACATAAATAAGCACATCCTGCCCACAGATCTCACGAATCCCCAGCCCCAGAATCTCTACACCGAGTGATCGTTGCCAACATCATCTGTTTCCTCCACTCGGTATCCATCTTGCGAATAAACCTGTCCATCTGAATCAAACAATTTATCGTGTGAGACCCTAGGGGTACTCAGCAAGTCTTTATGCCTCTAAAGGGGACATATACCTGGGGTGACTCAATTGCAGCAAAAGATAATAACTAACAAGTCTATAGATACTCGCTAACCATCCGCCTAACCAATGATAGGCGGATGTCTGTTAATTAGAAACAACAGTTATAACAATATAAAGTAACAGATCAATCCTCCTTCTCGCTTACCAACGACAAAGCGGACGAACAACCCATCCGTTGGCAGTTTTATTAATCATTCCTTGAGTATTGCACCAATTACTAGTCAGATATTTAGTCAAATTAAGATGGTACTTTAGTTATGCATGTCTATGATCGAGAAACTGTGTTCCAAGTCGTCCATAACCGTGGACACGACTTTCAGAAAGATTTACCCTGCAGGGGTGCACAAATATCAACACACACATGATCGACCTCGGAAAAACCAAATCAAAACCCAACGAGGCTTGCACGACAAAGCAATCATGGGATTCATAAATTATTTCAGGGGGCCACCCCATTAAGCTACCCAAAACGAAGTTGGCCGGCTCCGAGACGGACCTTAGCGCCAATCGCTGTAAACGACTGGGAACCCGAAAGTGTGACTGGGCTTGTCGATACCGCGAAAACACTCCACAATTCCTAAACAGTGCAGGTGCCCGCACACAATCATAAATATAAGCGGTAAAGCATGGCATAAGTACAAGATAGTAATAAAGCCCAAACTACTTTGTGGCCCCAATAAATAAGAAATGAAACAAGCTCTAACTAAGGGGATTCATGGTCCCATATGCGGATAGTGCGATAGTCAAGGAACAGGTATCAAGTACTCGGGGTCCTACGGGACACAAGTGAGCATGAAAAACCAAATAACAGATATTGCCCACCGGTGCCTCTTTCATTAGTTATCCCATTACTACTCGGCTTAAGTTGTTTAGGTACCTCGTTAACCATCAGACACTCACATACCCTACACATGTTGTTCTACGACTCGCTTGGCTCAAACAACTCCTATAGTAGTGGCTCATGGGATGGAGGAACAAGCTTCGGTGGGGTTTAAAAGTAAGGCCATGCAATACTTGGGATTCAGCTTAATGCAATCGCGACTCAATGATGCAAGAATCAGATAGAAGCAATAGGTACTATATGTATGCAAGCATGTGGTAGTGCTTGCCTGGTAGCTCAGTTGAAGCGAGAGATGGATCTGGGTAGTACTCCTAGGATTCCTGATAATTCCCCTGCTCGGCGTCTATTCGAAAGAAGAACCAAACAAACAAGGGCCAACATAAATAAAGTGCACAAGCATGTAAATAAAATGCGACAAGCAACCAAACATGCCATGATGAATGATGCACAATTTTCAAGGCAATAATGTAACATGGCAAGGGTGAGGTGTGGGGACAAGAATAAATCATTTTATTAATTATTTGGCCAAGTTTTATTACCATAAACAGTTCTGATTATTAAAATTTATATGATACATGCTTCAATTCATATCATGGAATGCGTAGTTAGAACGTGCTCGTCGCGCTGATCAATTTAGACATATTATTTGTCAAATTTGGAGTTAGAGAATTAAAGTTATTAATTAATTGAGAAAAGGCATTTATTGCAAGTTTAATCATCTCAAAAATTTAAATTAGTTAAACATTATTTTGGATGGCATATTCGAAACCCTCCTATTTTTATGATTCAAAAACATATATTATTTTTGAAATTTGGAATTATCAACTAAAAGTTATTAAAAACTAGATTCAAAAATATTTAGACAAATTCTGAAACTGATTTTTATAAAACAGAAAAGCTCTCGGACTTTTTGCACACAGGCAGAAGTCAGACACAGACGCAGACAGGTGGGGCCATGCTGAGCTGGCGAAAAACGCGCACGGCAAGCTTTTCTCACCGCGGGGTTGTCCAGCCAGTGAGATTGACAGGTGGGGGTCGGCGGTTCGCGGGGCCACGCACGGCCGCGCGAACAGGGCGCGGCCGCGCGAACAGGGCGCGGCCACGTGGCGCAGATGGGGAGTTCGTGTTGAGGCGGTGATTACTGTGGTGCCTTTTTGTAAAAATCCCTCAGAGATAGACAGGTGGGACCTGGTGGAGCACGGGTTGAGCAGCAAAAGAAGTAGGGGGGTATTTGAAAAATGCCCCCCGCGTACTGTTTTTCTTCTCTGCCTCCTAACCTGACGAAACTGACAGCGGAGGACACCGGCGCGGCGGGGGATCGAACCTGTGATCTAGCGCGCGCAGGCAGTGGCTACCACTACGGCTGGGGGGTTGCTGATTAGAAACGACGGCGCGGCCAGATAACTCTACTGCGGCGCAAAGGCGGAAGACAACTGCGAGCGTGGTGCACCGAGAGTGTTCGACAGATTGATCTACACGTCCAGGAAGCAACGACGAGCGGGAGGATGTTCGGGAGAGTCAGGAGCTCACCGGGGGTTTGCTGGAGGGGTTGGATCGGGCCCGGGAGTAGGGGATCGCCTAGGGAGCTAATGATCTGGGGCTAGGGTTTCTTGTCGGCTCGAGGTTGTGCAGCAGGTGCTGGGCCTCCTCCTCCTCGTCGGCGTGGACAGGGGTGACGCAGGTGCTCCACTGGTTCTTCCCCAACACCCAGTCGCCACGCCCGCCTCCTAGCTACGATGGTAGCGGTGGATGTCGACGATGGGTGGTCGGAGATGGAAGAGAGGCGTAGCAGGGGTAGATGGGGGAAGGGGCTACAGCGGCAGGGCCCTGGGATCTGGGGAACGATGCTAGGCACGAGAGGGAGAAAGATAAGGACGGAGGGAGGGAGAGATGCACATGGGGGGCTCGGGTGGGAAAAAGGTGGTGGCTGCCACCTTTCTCTTCTCCCTCTCTCAAGCGTGCTGCGACGCTCGGGAGGCCAGGGGAGGCTGCAACGCTAGGGCCAGATGGGCAGTGCAGCGTGGCTCGGGTGGGGCTTGCTTGGCAGCGAGGGAAGAGAGAAAAAGGAAGAGGGGGATGGGGTTCGGCTGGGCTAGCAAGAGGGGTTGGTGTCGAGCAAGAGGGGGTGGCTCGGGCTAGATGGCTAGATTAGGGTTGGGCCGAGCAAAACAACCTGGTGTGGCCTCGGTTTGGGAGAGGGGAATGGTGAGTGTGTGTGTAGCTTGGTGTAGTGTTGTGTAGGTTTAGGGTTAGATAGGGAGGTTAGGGTTTGATGATGGCACCAGATAGATAAAGAGAGGGAGAGAAGCTAGGCTTGATCATGAGGGAAAAATCCATGCTCCACTCAAAACCGAAGAAAAGCCAAAGAAAAGGGAGGAGGTTGATCTTGCATGGCCCATGCATATATAATAAATGCAATGTTTATTCTTGTGAAAAAAATTGTAAATACCATGGGCATTTATTAACACATGCTTCCAAAAATATGGAATTAAGGCCAAGCCAAAAGAAAAGAGTTGTGTCCCAAGTGGAATAGATGGAATATGCTCATATGTGAATATAAATTGGGAATTCTAGTGTGTGTGTGTTCCACTAGATGCATAAATAGACTCAATATATTCCAACATGATCATAAATTGAAAAACAACCCATATGGAAGCTTGACAAAGCATTCTACTCACATAGCATGCAAAGGTGGCCATGTGGCTCTCCAGATATCAATATTGTGAAAATAACATGATGCATATCTGGGAGTGTGTTGAAGTAGAAGTGGATCCATCTTAAATATATGTGAGCTAGACAAGAGCCAAAAGAAATGCAAAAGCCCACACATAGTTTGGATGGTGGAATTATGGGGTGGTGACAAATAAAGGTGGTGGAGTCAAAAGAGAGATGCCCCCAACTCAACTTGGGCATGAGAAATTCATCAAGAAGCAAATACATTTTATTAAGAACCAAATACAATTGATAAATGCACATGAGACAAAAACCAAATGAAAAGGGTTTTATATGATGCTCAAATGCAATGTGGCACGATGACATGAGCATGATATAATTATGATGCAACAATTATATGTAGGAATGTAGCATATTATTATTAGACCATGTAGCATTACAGATCTTAGACAGATGGGATGCTACAACTCTCCCCCACTAAACAGGAATCTCGCCCCAAGATTCTAGGAAGACGAAGAAAACACGAAGATCTTAGGATACTTGGCACGGAGCTCATCCTCGCGTTCCCAAGTGGCTTCATCAATGGAATGGTGCGACCACTCCACCTTGAAGAACTTGATAGACTTGTTGCGAGTCTTTCTTTCTGCGACTTCTAGGATTTTTGTGGGGTGTTCTTGATAAGACAGATCTTCTTGGAGATTGATGAGCTCATGGTCCACGGTCCTGCCGGGATCCTTGAAGCACTTCTTGAGTTGAGAGATACGGAAAACATCATGAACCTTGAGTTTTTCAGGTAGCTCAAGAGCATAAGCGACTTCTCCTTCTTCCACGAACTTTGAAAGGACCGATGTATCTAGGAGCCAGCTTCCTTTTGATACCAAAACGGTGCATGCATCTCATGGGAGTGACACGAAGGTAAACGAGATCACGAGGGACATACTCCATGTCCGTGTGCTTTCTGTCATAGTTGCTCTTTTGTCGACTTTGAGCAACCTTCAGGTTCTCAAGAATGATAAGAACCTTCTCTTCTACTTGAGTGACAATGTCGGGGCCAAAGAATTTTCTTTCACCTACCTCTGACCAACCAATCGGAGTTCGGCATTTGCGACCATAGAGGACCTCAAAGGGTGCCATATGGAAACTCTTCTGATAGCTGTTGTTCTAAGAGAACTCGGCATAAGGAAGGCATTCTTCCCACTTCATGCTAAAAGAGATGACGCAAGCACGGAGCATATCTTCCAGAATCTGATTGATCCTTTCAACTTGCCCTTGTGACTGAGGGTGGTAAGCTGTGCTGAAGTTCAACTTTGTTCCCAAAGCATTTTGGAAACTTCCCCAGAACTTGGAAGTGAAGATGCTTCCACGGTCTGAACTGATCTTGAGAGGAACCCCATACAGAGAGATAATTCTGTTGATATAGAGCTCAGCCAACTGAATTGCAGAAATTGTTTCCTTGACGGGAAAGAAGTGAGCCACTTTTGAGAGCCTGTCAATGACAACAAAGATTGCATTGTTGCCCTTCTGCGACCTTAGAAAACCAGTTATGAAGTCCGTCTCTACTTTCTCCCATTTCCATTCCGGATGTTTCAATGGCTGTAGAAGACCGGAAGGTTTCTGATGGACAGCTTTAACTCTGCGGCAGACATCGCACTCGGAGACATACTTGGCACAACATTGTTTCAACCTAGGCCACCAATACTGTGTTTTCAAGTCCATGTACATCTTTGTGCTGCTAGGATGGATAGAAAGAATAGAATCATGCGCCTCCTTAAGAACTTGCTCTCTCAAACCCGGATCATTTGGAACGAACATCCGGGTTTCAAAAAATAGAGCTCCTTGATCATCGATGTGGAAGGACTCATACCTCGGCAGCTGAATATTGGAAATGATGTTTTTGGTGTAAGCATCACCGTGCTGACTAGCACGAATATTTTCTTCGAAGAGAGGGGTTACCAGAAGATTCAGAAGATACCCTTGATGCACAATCTCAAGGTTGAGTTGGCGGAATTCCTCGCACAAGAGAGGTTGTTGTTCTTCCACCATGAGGTTATTGACATAAGCTTTTCGGCTGAGAGCATCGTCCATGACATTAGCTTTGCCAGGAGTGTAGTTGATGGTGAGATCGAAGTCATTGATGGTTTCAATCCATCTCCTTTGGCGAAGGTTGAGATCAGGTTGTGTGAAGATGTACTTCAGGCTTTTGTGGTCAGAAAAGATCTCACAACGATTTCCAAGCAAGTAGTTCCTCCATGCTTTTAGAGCGAAGACAACCGCTGCAAGTTCAAGATCATGTGTTGGATAGTTGAGGTCATGAGTTTTCAACTGACGAGAGGCATAAGCAACCACTTGTTTTTCTTGCATGAGGACCGCACCCAATCCTTGCAATGAGGCGTCACAAAAGATCTGGAAAGGCTTTGATGTATCTGGAGGAATCAAGACTGGTGTGGAAGTGAGCTTCTCTTTGAGTGTCTCAAAGCTAGCTTGACATGTAGGAGACCAAAGGTATTTCTTGCCTTTCTTGAGGAGGTCGGTAAGAGGCTTCGCAATCTTCAAGAAGTTCTGAACAAAGCGACGGCAATAACTAGCCAAACCAAGGAAACTCTGGACTTCTTTGACATTTTTGGGTGGAAGCCACTCAATAATTGTCCGAATAGTTTCTGGGTTGACGGCAATGCCCTTAGCAGAGATGACGTGACCAAGAAGGTGACTTCGGGAAGCCAAAATTCACACTTGGAGAACTTTGCATACAGGCGGTTCTCACGAAGCTTGTTTAGGACACACCGAAGGTTTTCTTCATGTTCTTCCTTTGACTTAGAATAGACTAGAATGTCATCCAGATAGACCACGACGAACTTATCAAGATACTCCATGAAAACCAAGTTCATATCCCTCGAGAAGGTGGTAGGTGCGTTGGTGAGACCGAAGGACATGACCGTGTACTCGTACAGGCCATAGCAGGTGGTGAAAGCTGTTTTGGGAACACCTTCCTTGCGAATCTTGATTTGATGATATCCACTTCTCAAGTCAATCTTAGAGAATACCACAGCTCCAGCTAGCTGATCGAAGAGATCATTAATCCGCGGAAGGGGATATTTGTTCTTGATGGTTTTATCATTGAGAGCCCGATAGTCAACACAAAGTCTATCGGTGCGGTCTCGCTTCTTCACAAAGATGGTTGGGCTACCCCAAGAAGAAGTACTATGCTGAATAAAACCCAACTTCTCTTGTTCATCAAGCTGACGTTTGAGTTCAGCCAACTCAGCAGGACCCACTTTATAAGGCCGCTTGGAGATAGGAGCGGTACCAGGTTCAAGCTCAATCACAAACTCGACCTCTCGGTCAGGAGGCATACCTGGTAACTCTTCAGGAAAAACATCTGGG
Source organism: Avena eriantha (assembly GCA_910589775.1). Classification (NCBI taxonomy): domain Eukaryota; kingdom Viridiplantae; phylum Streptophyta; class Magnoliopsida; order Poales; family Poaceae; genus Avena; species Avena eriantha. The sequence goes on from OU342742.1 coordinate 355,171,667, forward strand.
AACTCACGGATCACCGGAACATCCTGAATAGCATCCATAGCATCATCATTCAAAGCAGACAAAGAGAAGCGCTGAATTGCAGGAGTCAGACTTGGAGAATAGACTATATGGCCTTCGGGAATTTTCAGAGAAACCGAGCGTTCAGCACAATCAATCACAGCTGCATTTGCCGTTAACCAATCCATGCCCAAGATGACATCAATGTCAGAGTTGCCGAGAATGATTAAGGAAGCCAGAAATGAAGAACCACCAATTAGAATTTGATTGCCATGACTATCGTGGGGGTGTCACGGCATATGCCATGGATAGGCTAATGGTGGGGACTAAATGCACTAGGGGAATCCAGGGAGGGATAGTGAGGTGATTCCACACACAGAAGGTTTATATTTGATTTACTTCCAAGGTTTACAAGTGCTCCTAGAGCTGTATTGGAGAGAGGAGGAAGAAGGAACACTCTTACTCTCACCGCTAGATAGCCCTCAGGAACCAAGTAAAAACTACCCAATAGATATCAACCTAGTAAGACTCAACCAGTTCCAGACCAACCCCTTCTACAGAAGGCCTAGCCCTCCCTATATAGGGGTGGCTAGGTCTCTACTTAGGGCATACGTGGAGGCATATTCCAGGGAATATGCTTCCTCCCAAAATAGTAAGCCGACCGGGTCGCTTTTCCCCGCGTCACCCATGCAGAGGCTACGTGAGCCTCTGCGGCGCCTGCGTCAGCCGACATTGGCGTCGTCACCTCTGTCGGCCACGCCTCGATGGTCCTGCCTCTGTCCGCTTCGCTCATGCCGTGCGTACTGGGGCTACTTTTGACCAGCAAGATACCTTCCTTCTCCTAGAAGCTTGACATGACCCGGATCGTAGTTGATCCGACCACACCTGTTCCTGCATACAAGCTAGATTCATCCATCCGACTTACGGCTTAAGTCGGTTCAGACCCAGTTAGGTGGACATCCCCTGGTCCGGGTTACCCCGAGATTCGGCCTGCCTTGAGGCGACTCGGCCAGCATTCGCTTTGGCCTTGCCGTACCTCGGCTAACTCGGCCTTTATACCCTAGCGTGACCCTATCCGGGGGTATCCCCCAAACATTAGTCCCTGAAGCTGGTGCGGACTTAGCTGCCTTGGCCGCTAAGCCACACCAGGTTCAACTTCACTGAGCTCTGGGTTTTATTTCCGAGTTACCTCCTTATCTCGGATTCTATGGATTTACTTTCCCTTGGCACATTCCAAGTTTTCACTTGCTGGCCGGGTTACCACACTCTCATCCGAGTTGTTCTTCCTTCTCTCGTACGCTTCCCCACGTGGAGGCTAATCATCACATCGCCTAATTTTAAGGGCCAGCCACAGTAACCGCCGCAGTAATTGTCAGGAGTTACTGTGTGCGCGTCATGTCACGCCTGCCTCCTCGTTAACTACATCAATGCGTCGCGTCATGGGATCCGCTGCGCCTTGTGACCTTCCGTGTGGCCTGATGCTGATTGGTCAATCCGGTGTGTACACGGCCACACGATGTGGCCCGCCCGCAAACGTGATCCCACTTCCTCGCAGAGGGAGCGGTTAAATAGGGGAGGGGTGCACCCCTTGGGTCCTTTCCCCATTTCCGTGCCCCTCTGCCTTTTCTTATTCCTCGTTTTCTCCCGCGACAGCGCCGCCGCCACCGCGATTGAGTAGTAGCGCCGCCGCCACACTGCTTCCACACGCATATGCATCGCTCCCACCTCTGCACACCTCCTCCTCCACGGGTCGCTGTCAGTCCAGGCCGCTGTCCCCCACCGCCGCTAGCACCAGTGAGGGCAGCGAACTCGAGATGATTCAAGAGGAGCTCGCCGTCGCCGAGCCGGAGATGGAGGAAGACGCTACGACGGTGGACCACGGTGCGTGGGCCGGATCCTGGGTCTGCCAGGATGACCTGGACTGGCTCTACCGCACCAGGCGCATCCCCGCAGGCGTCACCGCACGCCTCGCCTCCGCCGAACTTGCCCCCTCACCCAATCCGGGTGAGTTTGTGATGTTTCTCTCACATTTCCAGCGGGGATTCGGTTTGCGAGTCAGCGATTTTTTCCATGATTGGTTGAACACCTACGAACTCCAGCCGCACCACCTTCCTGCCAATGCTATCACCTCTCTCTCTGCTTTCGCCTCCACGATCAAAGGCTATGCCGGATTATGGCCAACAAAGGAGCTATGGATCCGGTTCTTTGGCCTTCGTCGTAACGTGATTCTGAACACCCAGCTTGATCTGGAGGACAAGCAGCTTACGCGGTTCGGGGCTGCGTCAATCTCTCCCCGGAGGCTATCCGTCTTTCCCCGAGTTACCGGGCTGGAATCCTCCAACGGATGGGCCCGGACTTTCTTTTATGTTCAGAACGACGTCACCGAAGACCTGATCCGGCTACGCCCCTATACTCCGGTTCCTCCTAACCCGGAGTTATGGGACGTTATCCCCAAGAAGCCCACGGTTTTGGCCAACCAGGTCAACAAAAGGTTCACGGAGCTGAAGGAGCTCGGGTTGCGCAACGAGGACGCCATGATCACATTCGTCCGCAATCGGATCTCCCCCCTCCAGAAGCGCACTCACAAGGTGTGTCACATGAGCTGGGGCTGCGACCCCAACCGGACTTCGTCTTTTGAGCTGAGCAACACAGCGATTTACCGCCGGGTCAAGGCCCTCTTCACCACCCACAAGGACTTCTCCTCTGAGTGGACGTGGGGAATTGAGCACTATTTCCGAGATAGGCTTCCTCCCGTGGTAAGCTTCGTGCCGCAAACTTTCTCCGAATTAAATCTTATGTCGGTTGCTGTTGTATATTTAACTCTGTCGTCTTTTCTCTCCTTTAGCAATTCCTTCAGCAAACCATCGAAGATGGCACCGATCCCTCCCTCCAATGCGCGCCTGACCGGGAGATCTCGGACGAGGAAGAGCCAGATCAGGAGATGTTCCTTCCAATGACCGATGCGACGAAGCGACCCACCGGTAAACTCTCTTCCATTAGAGATTGGCCCGATGATGAAGATAACTCGGATGTCGAGGTGATGGAAGAATTTGACACTGTCCCCCTTTCTTATGCTTTTCCGGCATCAGTTAACCCAGGTGGGCAGATCCATGAGGACCCTCCCCTTGCTGTGGGTGACCCAGTTTCGGTTGCACCGAAGAAGAAGCGGGGAGCTGCATCAATTTCTTCCTCCGGACCTTCTCAGCCAACCAAAAGGCGAAAGAAGTCTGGGGACAAGACTGCCTCCAAGCCTACAATCAAGGCCCCAGCACGAAGGGCTCGAAATCCCAAGGATCCCCTGACCTCGGATGCGTAAGCCTCTTTTCCCTTTGCCATTCACTTGTTCTTGCATTGTTATAGTTTCTCATCCGGCACTTTTTCATTCGGCAGGGCCGCGGTGGAGGTCCCCCAGAGTGGATCTAGCTTTGCTTCTCCACTCCGGCTCAGCCCTTCTCCCCCTCGTGGCGACGATTCACGCCCGCTGAGCCCTATTCCGGAGAGTTCAGCGGCTACTCCGGGTTCCACACCACCTCGTCAAGAGGGGGGCAACCTTGGAGCGGGGGAGACAGGCCCAGCCGAGGCAGCGGCATCCACCACTTCGGCTTTGCTGCAACCAGCTACAACCGAGGCTACCTCAGCACCTCCACCGAAGAAGAAACCAGTAGCAGCACCAACACCAACTCCAGCACCAGTACCAGCACCAAGAGCAACAGCAGCAGCGCCAAGCTCCTCCGCCTCGTCCGAGACTTCCCACTCTCGGCAAGAAAGTACCCAGGCAGCTCCCAAGGGTAAATCTGCTGCAACCACTTCCTCCTCTCAGTAGCCCAAGGGAAAAAAGGCCCCTAACGCCACCAGTGCAGCGTCCGTTGAGGCTGGACAGCGTACTCTCGCGTCCATGCTTTCCAAGAAGCCTCCAGCACCGAAGGACGCCCCTACAGAGCCAGCTGATGCGCAACAAATGGTTTTGCACACGAGCCCGGCTCTTGCCCTGGTGGAGAGGAGGGAGGCGCACGCGAAGGGCTTGGTGGCGCCCCATATGCCCAGCGGCGAGCGATACCCACCGACCCTGATTGAATTTGTCATGAATTGGAACAAGGGGGAGTTTGTCCACAACGACGATCTTCCGGAGAAGTTCGGCCCCGCTGAATTTTCTGCTCAAATGAACACAGTCGCTAAGGCAATCAACCTCGTGGGTCGGAAGATGGAGGTACATTACTTCCCCCTTTCCTTAGCATGTTGTAGATATTAATGATATAACCATTAGTCCCCGAGCCTCCGGGGGAGTAACTTGTTACTCGGCCAGATGCTCCTTAGAAAACTAACGTAGCTCCTTGTTAACTTCGAATATGCACACACGTAGAGCCGGGTTAAGTTCCACTTGGCCCGGATTTTGTACACTTCGAATATGCACACACCTAGAGCCGGGTTAAGTTCCACTTGGCCCGGATTTTGTACACTTCGAATATGCACACACCTAGAGCCGGGTTAAGTTCCACTTGGCCTGGATTTTGTACACTTTGAATATACACACACCTAGAGCCGGGTTAAGTTCCACTTGGCCCGGGTTTTGTACACTTCGAATATGCACACACCTAGAGCCGGGTTAAGTTCCACTTGGCCCGGATTTTGTACACTTCGAATATGCACACACCTAGAGCCGGGTTAAGTTCCACTTGGCCCGGATTTTGTACACTTCGAATACGCACACACCTAGAGCCAGGTTAAGTTCCACTTGGCCCGGATTTTGTACACTTCGAATATGCACAAGGCTAAGTTGTATTTTTGTACTCTTTTCAGGTGACCACCAACCGCCGGAGCGCTGAGTTTCAGCGTCTCCTGGACACTCACAAGATGCTGCGTGCTAAGCATAACACACTTATCGCTGATCACGATAAGAGGGGTAAGTTTCTTCCCCAGCATTTTTCCATTTTCCTTCATCTTCTTCTGCCGAACTAATCCATCATTCGGTTTTGGCAGCTGGGGTGGAGGCTGAGAACACGCTTATGAGGAGGAATCTGGATCAGATCAAGGGTAAGTTATATCTGCTCAACCTTGCTATGCTTTCCATCTCCATTCCTCCTTGGCTCGGCAAACATTCATACCTCAGTTTTGCCGGGTTGACAAACTATTTCAGTATCGCTGGAAGATAGTGTGCCCGTGCCTGATATGATGCTGCATTTTCTCGAACAAGCAGGGTAACATCAGGCCGAGCTTAAAAAGAAATACGATGAGCTTGCCCTCCTCCGGACAAAGGATGATGAGATCGCCAAGCTTAAGGCCGAGATGAAGAAATTGAAGGCACAACATCAATCCGAGCTCCAAAAGGCTGGCCATGACTTCACCGAGGAGCGCGAGCGCCTCAACCTCCAAATTGCCAAGGATCGAGAACTTCTCCAGGAGGCCGACGTCAAGCTTGAGCCGGCAAACGCTGAACTTGTGCAGCTTCGCAAAAGACGTGATGACTGTACCTGGGAGTTGACTCGGATCCTCAGCCATATTTCACGTAAGTTCCTTTCCCTTATCTGTCATATTTCTCCGGGTTACTTCACATGTCTTTTCTTTACCTACTTCTCTTATCTCGTTTTCAGGAAAATTTCCAGCGGGCACTACCATCGCGAGCGCCGCTGTTGCTGATTTCTGCCGAGAGAGGGGTACTCCCATTGGTCCTGACGCTGAAGAGATTCCCTATGAAATGGAGGACGTGTTGGACAGCCTGTCATCTCGCATGGAAATTATCAATAACTATGGCAAGGATATCCTTGACGTTGCAGTCCGAATCTTCAACATGTTTTGCCCTGCAGAAGACACTCCGGAGGGAACCGCACTTCTTGTTGAAAAGTTGATGGAATGCGAGACCCAGCTCGACCTTGGAGGGAATCCGCTGGATGCACCGCAGCTGAGACCGTTCTCCACTACGTACTTACGTCGTACGAGAAGATCGACCTGAACCTATTAGCGCGCATGCGCACCGGATCCAAATGGACCAGTGACCCGGAGTGGGTAGCTCGGCGCAAGGCTTGCGCCCATAGCCTTAACGAATATGCTCCCATACACGAATGGACTGAGGGACCGAGCTTACTGGAAGCCGCCGGTGACGAAAACGCTAAAAACGTTGAATATGGCTCGGATGAGGACGAAGAGGGCGATGCCTCGGACATTGAAGATAGCGAAGATGACGCTGAACTTCCTGCTCCTGCTGCTCCTTAAGTGAAAAAACTTTAAAGTTTATCAGATTCCCGGTATGCCGGGTGGAATTGTATACAGTACACATGTGATATTTTGCTACTAAGTTTTTATGCCGGATTAACTTGGTCGTAGTCCCCGAGTTTCATTTTCTTGTTCGTCCAATCTTTTGGCTCGGCTTGTGTCTACCTTGATTCAGTTTTACGACTTACGAATCCGAGCTTCAAAAATTATCTTAACAATACTTGGAAACTTTTAGGCTTAGCTCAAGATAAATCAGCACAATAAACTAAAAATACACAAGGTTAGTTCGAAAAACAAACGTCGGCTCGATTAAGTTCTTTTCCTTAGTCGTTTTTCATGTGCTTCGCAATTCCAAACTTTGTTCTCTTGCTTGCCATGAAGCCAATTCTTGTTGGACAGCAGCAAGTCGAAGACTTGGGTTTTTGGTACTCACACACTACTAATCCGAGTTAAGTAGAACAACTTACTCTAGCTAACGTACAAATAAAAAAAGACAAAAAATATTATTAAGGCAGGCTCCGAGCTACTCCTCGAGGTGCCAACATTTCATTGATAAGCTCATTGTCGACATACATACCGACATATGAGAAGACTCGGATACATACACTTCTCTGCTAAGTGTAGAAAGGACGAAGTAGAGCTACATTCCACGGACGCTTAGATTCCTCGTTGGACCTGTCCGCCTTGTTCTTTTCCTGTGGCTTTGCATCTATAAGATAATAAGAATCATTGTGCAATGCTTTGCTCACAATGAATGGCCCTTCCCATGGGGGGGATAATTTATGCATGCCAGCAGTGCGTTGTACCAACCGGAGCACCTGATCGCCTTCCCGGAAAACTCGGGGGCTTACTTTCCGGCTATGATAGCGTCGGAGATTTTGCTGATATATGGAGGATCTGGACAGTGCCAATTCTCTCGCTTCTTCCAGCAGATCAACATCATTTTGCCGGGCTTCTTGCACTTCGGCTTCTGTGTATTGGGTGACCCTAGGAGAATCATGCTCTATGTCGGCTGGTAATACAGCTTCTGCCCCATATACTAGAAAACATGGCGTATAGCCTGTTGATCGATTCGGAGTTGTTCTTAAACTCCACTGTACCGCTGGTAGTTCTTCTATCCAGCACCCCGCTGATCTTTGCAGCGGCTCAATGAGCCGGGGTTTTATCGCGGATAATACCAATCTGTTGGATCTTTACACTTGTCCGTTCGAAACGGGGTGGTCTACCGAGGCACCGTCCAACCGGATCTTCTTATCCCGACAGAAACACGCAAATGCTCCTTTTGCAAAGTTTGTGCCATTATTAGTTATGATACTGTGAGGATAACCGTATCTCAAGATGATGTCTTTGAGAAACGTCACGGCCGTAGCTCCATCACATTTTCTTATTGGCTTCACTTCGATCCACTTTGTAAATTTGTCCACCATGACCAAGATGTGAGTCATATTTCCCCTTGCTGTTTTAAACGGGCCCACCATGTCCAAACACCACACGGCAAATGGCCAGGTGATTGGTATGGTCTTGAGCTCCGACATTGGCATATGTGTCTTGGTAGCATACCTCTGACAACCATTGCACTTTCACACCAGATCTTCTGCTTGTTCTAAGGAACTTGGCCAGTAGAATCCATGCCGGAAAGCTTTTGCCACCAAGGCTCGGGACGAGGCATGATTCCCGCACTCCCCTTGATGTATATCTCGGAGGATGTCAAGCCCTTCTTCCAGGTCAATGCATCGCTGGAGGAAATTGGTCACACTCCTTTTGTATAGCTCGGAATTGATGATTGTGTATGCCTTTGCTCTCCTCTGAGTTTGCCTGGATAGCACCTCCTCAGTGGGTAAGGTTCCATCTTTCAGGAATCGAAATATAGGCAGTGCCCAAGCTGGTATTGCTCGCATAGGGAACACATCCTTATCAATTTCCATCTGATCCACCGGCATAACTTGAATCGGCTCCCGCTAAGTAGTTCCCGGGTCCTGCGAAGCAGTCCCCGGGTTTGCCGAGGCAGTCCCCCGGTTTCGCGCACCATCTCCCACGTCAATGTCCATGGGCACAGCTCCAGATTCTGTATCCTCCGGGACGTAAATTGAGTCGGTTTCTGGGGACGACCTGATAGACGGTTTTCTGAGGTGTTCCAATGGTACCCCTGGTGGAATTCCTTGTCGGGTTGATCCGAGCTTCGACAGTACGTCGGCAGCCTCATTTTCCACCCGGGGTACATGGTGAAATTCACATCCCTCAAAGTAACCAGATATCTTCTACACATGAAATCTGTACAACGCCATGTTGGGATCAAGGGTGTCCCACAGTCTCGACACTTGCTGTACTACCAAATCTGAGTCGCCAAAGCAAAGGATCCGATGTATCCCAATTTCTTTTGCCACTTTGAGCCCATGCACAAGTGCCTCATACTCAGCTACATTGTTTGATGCCGCAAAATGGATCTGTAGCACATATTTCAGCTGGTCCTTCTTTGGTGAGGTAAGTACAACTCCGGCGCCTAGCCCAGTTTTTGTTTTTTACTCGTCAATGTGCATCCTCCAGTAATTCGGATCTGGTAGCGGTGATTCGTATTGTACCTTGGCCCAGTCCACAAAAAAGTCGGCCACGTCCTGAGCCTTGATTGCTTCTCTTCTATCATATTGTGGTGCATAGGGAGCTAGTTCAATTGCCCATTTTGCAATCCTACCACTCGCATCCTTGTTACTCATTATCTCGGATATGGGATCCTCACATATTACCTTGATGGGATGCTCCTCAAAGTAATGCTTCAACTTCTTAGCTGCCATATACACACCATATGCCCCATGCTGATAGTGTGGGTAGTTCTGCTTTGAGGCAGACAACACGTCGCTCAGATAATACACTGGCCTTTGGACTGACTTACCCTCTTCGTCGCGCTCTACCACAATTACTGCACTTACAACTCGGTTGGTTGCGGCTATATAGAGCAACATTGGCTCCTTTGATAGTGGAGAGGCTAACACTGGTGTAGTGGCTAACATCTTCTTTAAGTGAGCAAAGGCTCCATTGGCCTGCAGCGTCCAAACGAACTTATCTGATTTTTCCATGAGTTGATAGAGAGGCAATGTCTTTTCTCCCAACCGACACACAAACCGACTTAACGGTGCCAGGCAACCAGTGAACTTCTGGACATCGTTAAGACACTTCGGCAGTTCCATTCGCTCAATGGCCCGGATTTTAGTTGATTGACTTCGATACCTCGGCTGGAGACAAGAAAACCGAGTAACTTTCTAGCCGGCACACCGAAGGCACATTTCTCCGGGTTAAGCTTCATCCGGAACCTTCTTAAGTTGGTAAACGTCAGCCTGATATCGTCAAGGAGCGTCTTGATTTCCTTGGTCTTGATAACCACATCATCCACATACACTTGTACATTTTGACCTATTTGGTCGTGCAAACATTTCTGCATACATCTTTGGTACGTTGCTCCTGCATTACGTAACCAAATGGCATGGTGCGATAGCAATAAGCCCCATACGGGGTGATAAATGCAGTCTTTATTTGATCATCCGGATTCAGAGGTATCTGGTGGAAACCAGAATATGCATCAATGAATGACAACAGTTCACATCCAGCAGTTGAGTCTATGACCTAATCTATTCTTGGCAGTGGAAACGGATCTTTTGGAAACGCCTTGTTCAGGTTCGTGTAATCGATACACATATGCCAAACCACTGCCACATTCGGATCATCCTTCTTCTTTTCCACCAGCACCAGATTAAATAGCCAATCCGGGTAAAGGACTTCCATGATAAATCCTGCAGCCAACAACCGAGCTATCTCATCTTCGATGACTTTCCTCCTATCTTCGGCGAAGCGGCGGAGAGGTTGCTTCACCGGCTTTGCTCCGGGTCTCACATTCAAAGAGTTCTCGGCCAACTCCCTCGGAACACCTTGCAAGTCCTGTGTGGACCAAGAAAAAATGTCCTGATTCTCACGGAGGAAGTTGACGAGCTCGCTTTCCTATTTTTCATTTAACCCGGCTCCAATTGTTACGGTGCGCTCTGGGAACATATCATCACCAGGCACCTTCTTGGTATCTTTCGTGGCTTGGAATGAGACACTTCCATGCGGGTTACTCAGCGTCGGCATATACTGCTGCGCGGACTGAGCCAATGCCGCCACCTCTTGGATTTTTATTTTCTCTTGCACAATCACGAGTGACTCGGCTAGGTTAGACCCGGCTGACGCACACTAAATGGAATGTCGGAAATCTCCAGAAATGGTAATTACTCCGTTTGGCCCGGGCAGCTTCATCTTCAAGTAACTGATGTGGCAGCTTGCCATGAACTTGTTCAATGCTGGTCTTACGAGTAACACGTGATACGCACTTTCCAAGTTCACCACTTCAAACTCCAAATTCTCAGTTCGGTGGTTATCTCTCGTGCCGAACAATACGTCAACCCGGACTTTGCCTATTCGCTCACAAGAGATGTCGGGCACAATACCATGGAAAGTTGTCCTTGTAGCCTGGAGCATGTTCTCCGAGATACCCAATTTGCGCATTGTATCCGCATACATGATGTTAATGCTACTGGCATTGTCAATCAGTATCTTGGAGAAACTTACATTGATGTTAGGCCCAATGAATGTCGGATCTAGCACTAACGCATACGAACCAGGACTTGGCATAAGCTTGGGATGATCTTTAATGCTCCAGGTGATTTCCTGGTCCGACCAAGGCATATAACTCGTCAGTGCTGGCATTACCGCATTCACCTCGATATGTCGGCGCTGCAAGCTCTTTTTGTCTGTTTCCTCAGTGGTAAACACGCAGTAACTCTGATGATGCTCCCTGTACTCATTCCTCCCCTCATTTCCAGGGTACCTCTGATCCGGCTGATGCTGGTTTTCTACTTGATGAACTGCATCCCTTCTCTCATGGTTATCATACTTCGGCGGAGGGGGAGGCAACATTAGTTGTTGCGTGTTCGCTCCGGAGAGAAATTGCTGCCGAGGTTGATCGCTCCGAGGTGCCTGAGCATTCCCCGAACCAGCTTGTTCTATTTTACGCATCCACTCACATTGCCTTGTCGTATGACCCGCTAGGTTATTTGGATTTGGCGTGTGAAATTTACACGGCTGATCCAACATCGACTCATATGTGTACCTCGGACGGTCCTTCTTTTCTTGCCACTTTTTCTTCTACTCTGGCGTCCAAGTTTTCTTGCCATCATTTCTTGGTGTCCATTATCCCCCTTCAGTTTTCTGACGTTGATTGCCTCCTCCTCCGGGATGATCTTGATTCACAACTGCAACTTGTTGCGAACTGTACCGGTGATCCGGTCTGTCATCTCTTCTTTTACCTCTATAATCATTCCTCCGGGATGATCCGACTCCATCTCTCTGGTAGTACTCCTCATTTGACTCGTTTGACACGAGCCTGGGTGGAGTCGGATCACCCAAAGCATACGAATCAGCAATCCGGATCATTTCTGCCAATGTGGTTGGCATTTTCCTTTGCAAGTTCTGCCACATCTCACTTGCATATCTGCATCCCTGCGCAACCCATGCTATGGCCTGTGACTCTATCACACCCTCATACGAGTTTCTCACGGTACACCACCGGGTTAAAAACTCCCGGTCCGTCTCGTTCGGTCTCTGCTTACACATTGCTAGGGTCTGTGGCCTATTTGGCCTCTGATACGTACTTGAGAAATTGCTGATAAACATTTCCTCAAAATCGATCCAGTAGTTAATACTTCCGGGCAGTAAATTGTTTAGCCATACCCTTGCTGGCCCCTCCAACATCTAGGGTACGTATCTCACAGCCCATCTCAAGTTGCCTGTAACAATTTTCACAGTTGTAGCATAGTTTATCAACCAATCATCCGGCTTACTATGTCCGTCATACGTCTTCGTGCCTCTAGGTAACTAGAAGCTAGGTACCGGTGGCTCCTTCATGATCCGGGGCCCAGAACACGCAGGACCCGTTGGACCTTGACATTCGATCTGTTCCGACCTATACAGTCGATCTAGTTTTAACCTGGCATCATCAGGAATCAAATCCCTGCTTCCCAATCTTGACCCTATCACATGATAGTCTGGCCTTGGGTATCCTGCGTTCACCATTTCCGAATCTCCTTCGTTATACCGGTCCTGTTCTCGTGGAGCACCTCTCTGTTGCATACCTCAGCCGACACTTTGCTCTTGCCTTGGTATATTCCGCTGCTGCGGTTGTCCTGCCAAGTTAGGCTGTCCGACATTGCCATTTACAGCGTTTCCTTGACCGGCATTGTCTTGGTCGCAGTTACCTCGGCCAGCTTCACCTCGGCTCACACTTCGTCGATCATCATTTCTCTATACTTATTTTCCTTTCCCTGCCCTTGTCGGGTCATACGGGACAATCTGTTTGTTTCTTCTGGTCAAGGTTACTACCTCTTCTCTCCTAGGACCTCCATGAGGAGACGATGCGGCTCTAGCGGATTTCTCCGGGTTACCCACCGCCAAATGAACGATCTTGGAGGCCCCAGCTCTCTCCGGGTTAGCCCTGAGCAATTCCTCATTTTGCCTATTCGCGATCCGAACCAACTCATTCACACTATCTTGTTGTCTCTGACGGGCTTCACCCGTTAGACCCTCTAACTCGGACGCAGCTGCATCCGCTGCTCTGAGGTTCTTAGCCGGGGTACTATACCTCAGCAGCCCCACGGACAAACAGTTCTCTGACTCCTCAATCCTAGTGTCTCCCTCCTTGTTCATTTCGCTTATGAGGTTTCTCCCCTTCACTTTTACAGCATCTACTTTATTTGCCTTTGCATACTAACGCAGCATCATGTTCAACGACTGCTGAGCCGCGGCTATCTTTTGCACACCCTCTAGTATTCTTTGCCTAGTTTCCTCTAGCTCGGCCTGCGCCTGAGCCGGATCTACTGCTGCTACTACAGGGTTTGCCAAGCTATCCATCGCTTCCCGCAGCACATTCTCAGGCCTCTCTAGTGGAGGACCTCTACCTTTCCTCGGTGCCTTAGGCGTTACCTCCAGATCTGGTGCCGGATCCTTGCTTGCGCCTGCACCAGGCGCAGTCATCATCACCTCAGCACGGTCCGGGGAGCGAGTGATACGCGCCCCGTGAACCACACTAAGGGGTGGCTCCCCCGCCTCGACGACGTGCCGCGGATGAACGCACGACACATCGACAACAACGTAGAGCTTGTGCACGCCGAGCTTGACGAAGAGGCCATTGCGCGGAAGTGGGCGCGTGCCGAAGCAGCCAGCGTTGTCGCTGACAAAGTCCAGCGCTCCAAAGCGCTGAACGAGCCCGGAGACGATGCGTTCACCGGTGCGGATGAGGTTTCTCGTCCGGATCTTGACCCCTGCTAGCGCCGCTAGCCCCACGGTGGGCGCCAACTGTCATGGTGGTGTCACGGCAGATGCCATGGATAGGCTAATGGTAGGGACTAAATGCACTAGGGGAATCCAGGGAGGGATAGTGAGGTGATTCCACACACAGAGGTTTTATATTTGATTCACTTCCAAGGTTTACAAGTTCTCCTAGAGCTGTATTGGAGAGAGGAGGAAGAAGGAACTCTCTTACTCTCACCGCTAGATAGCCCTCAGGAACCAAGTAAAAACTAGCCAATAGATATCAACCTAGTAAGAATCAACCCATTCCAGACCAACCCCTTCTACAGAGGCCCTAGCCCTCCTTATATAGGGGTGGCTAGGTCTCTACTTAGGGCATACGTGGAGGCATATTCCAGGGAATATGCTTCCTCCCAAAATAGTAAGCCGACCGGGTCGCTTTTCCCTGCGTCACCCATGTAGAGGCTACGTGAGCCTCTGCGGCGACTGCGTCAGCCGACATTGGCGTCGTCACCTCTGTCGGCCACGCCTCGATGGTCCTGCCTCTGTCCGCTTCGCTCATGCCGTGCGTACTGGGGCTACTTTTGACCAGCAAGATACCTTCCTTCTCCTAGAAGCTTGACATGACCCGGATCGTAGTTGATCCGACCACACCTGTTCCTGCATACAAGCTAGATTCATCCATCCGACTTACAGCTTAAGTCGGTTCAGACCCAGTTAGGTGGACATCCCCTGGTCCGGGTTACCCCGAGATTCGGCCTGCCTTGAGGCGACTCGGCCAGCATTCGCTTTGGCCTTGCCGTACCTCGGCTAACTCGGCCTTTATACCCCGGCGTGACCCTATCCGGGGGTATCCCCCCAACAATGACTGATCTTGGAAGATGCCATAGTTGCTCCGGGCGAGAGAACCATTAAACGTTTAGGGAGAGGATCCATAGGTAACCCATTCTCATCAGTAAAACTTGTAGAGACAAAAGAATGTGATGCACCATAATCAAATAAAACTCGTGCAGGGACTGAGTTAACGAGAAGCGTACCCATCACAACTCCAGGTGCATGTTCAGCTTGAAAGACAAAGTTGGCACGAGCAACAGTGCATCCAGGCTTGGTGTTGATGTTGAGAGCCTGTGGTGGAGGTGCACGAACCATAGAAGGACTTGCTGCTGGTCTTGGAGGTGGTGGAGGAAGAGCCTTGTTGTTCATGGGACAACTCCGGTGTTGATGCCCAGTGTTCCCACAAGTGTAACAAGTACCAGGTGGACGTGGAGCAGCGTAGCCAGGGACTCCGCCAGGCGCTCTAGGGTAGTTGTGGTTGTAGCCCCTAGTAGCAGTGTTGAAGGATTTTGGTGGCCTTGTCGCGTATCTTGGAGGTCTTGGTGGAGCCAGAAGCGGAGGTGCGGTATTAGGAACCCATACGTGGCGCTTAGAAGGAGCTGTCATAGCTGAAGAGGTTGTTGCGTCACGACTGTGTTTCTTGGACTCCTCGAACACTTGCCTACTGGCTTCTTCGTGTAGAGCTGTATGTTGGAGTTCTAGAAAAGACCCCGACCTTGCATGAGTGATTGCATATTTGATAGATGCATTGAGCCCTTTCCTGAACATCTTTTGTTTCTTCTTGTCATCAGAGATCTCGTCGCCACCATACCGAGAAAGATTCATGAAGTTTCTGATATAGGTGTTGACATTGTCATTGCCCTGCTTGAGGTTGAGAAATACCTCCTTCATTCTCTCCATGAAAATTTCTGACAGGTATTGCTCTTTGAAAGCCCCAGCGAACTGCTCCCTGAAAACCAGAGTGGTTTGCCTTCAGGTAATTCTCCCACCATAGAGCTGCGTCTCCATTTAGAAGGTGAGTGGCACATTTTACCCATTCTTGTTCAGGAACATCAGCAGTCCTCAATAACCTTGACATCTCACGAAGCCAATCATCAGCATCCAGTGGTTGATCAGACACCTCAAAGTGGCGTGGGTTAAACTTCAGAAAGTCCTTGATGTCTCCTCGCTTGGGAGGTGGAGGTAGCGGGGCAAACTCATTCCTCCTGACACTTTCTTCAAAGCGTTGCTGGTTTTGTTGCATTGTGCCCAAGGCATTCGCAATACTTGCCTACGCCGCCCCCAGTTCATGTGGTATTTCATCCTCAGTGCAGCGTGGTGGTGCCATCCTGTGATTGATATAGAACTCAAGTCAGTACCATAATGGAAATAATAATAATACAAAATAGTACCAAAATGGAATTAACCAAGATTAAAGGATACCATTTGCTGAGGTGATATTAAAATATCAACAAATTCAAAGCACCTAGAAGATAGTAAGCATATCGCACACGACTGAACAAGTGGTGTGGTACACAAAACAATCAAAGAAAAATTTTCCGCAAATTTCGGCATTAAAATACAACTATATGCGCAAAACCACTTAACGAATCAAGATTAGTAACTCTACCAATTCAATATACAAGAGCGAATGATAAAAGTAGTGGTATGGTGGCGACTCCATCCCGCACTCAAAGCATTACTCCGCACATGAATAAGTAAAACGCATATCCCAACTCACTTCCTTCTTAAGATGAACCTAAAGATTAGCAACTATGGAAAACAAACACCCCTAACAAGATAGCATCGGATAACAAAGAGTAAGACAGATCGCATCGGTTTACAACGAATCAGATAGATCGCGTCAGTTTAGAAAACCTGTCGGTTTGGAATGTACCAACAGTTGATAACCAAAAGGTAGATAGCGACAACAAGTTGGATGCAATAGATAGACAAGGAATTACCCACACACACACACTCACACAACCTATGGTACTACGGAACCCATAACACGTGAATCCTAGTTTGAATGTTTAGAAGAGGATTGAAAACGTTACACTTCCTTACCAGAAAAGGGTGGGTGGGTGGGTAAGAAGAAAAATGGAAGCAGTCCTACTCTCGCGTTTTGTTTTTCCCTAGTATACATAGATACCAAAATATTTGCTAGACTGACAATGACCATTTTGGCTGAGACCCTGAAGGGCAGAATGGCTCTGATACCAATTGTCACACCCTCGGACCCTACGCTCTAAGTTCAAGCCTAGATGAACCAAAAGTGAACCACCCACGTGTAGGCCCGTCGACCGCCCTAACCACTTCCAAGAACATCGGGACTAGAGCGAGCGGCATAGGCAATAGGCAAAGAGATCAAATACATACACAAGTGAGTATGTATGCAAGCTACCTTACAACAGTTCTCAGAGCCATACCATCTAAAAGAAATAGAAATATTGCAACGCCATATGGCAAGATCCAAATATCCCAGATAGAGATAATAGTGTAGGATAGCTCCTCATACATCAATCAACAGAGTAGCAAGCGGAAGCGGGAAACAAGATCCGAGTACGGATAAGAAGAAAATCGGCATAAGATGCCACATAAATAAGCACATCCCGCCCACAGATCTCACGGATCCCCATCCCCGGAATCTCTACACCAAGTGATTGTTGCCAACATCATCTGTTTCCTCCACCCAGTATCCATCTTGCGAATACACATGTTCATCTGAATCAAACAATTTATCGTGTGAGACCCTAGGGGTTCTCAACAAGTCTTTATGCCTCTAAAGGGGACATATACCTGGGGTGACGCAATTGCAGCAAAAGATAATAACTAACAAGTCTATAGATACGCGCTAACCATCCGCCCAACCAATGATAGGCAGATGTCCGTTAATTAGAAACAACAGTTATAACAGTATAAAGTAACAAATCCATCCTCCTTCTCGCTTACCAATGAGAAAGCGGACGAACAACCCATCCGTTGGCAGTTTTATTAATCATTTCTTGAGTATTGCACCAATTACTAATCAGATATTTAGTCAAATTAAGACGGTACTTTAGTTATGCTAGTCTATGATCGAGAAACTATGATCCAAGTCGTCCATAACCGCGAACACGGCTTTCAGAAAGATTTACCCTGCCATGGGTGCTCAAATAGCAACACACACACGATCGACCTCGGAAAAACCAAATCAAAACCCAACGAGGTTTTCACGACAAAGCAATCACGCGATTCATAAATTATTTCGGGGCCACCCCATTAAGCTACATGCAACGAAGTTGGCCGGCTCCGAGACGGACCCAAGGTTTGCGCCAATGGCTGTAAACGACTGGGAACCCGAAAGTGTGACTGGGCTTGTCGATACCGCGAAAACACTCCGCAATTCCTAAACAGTGCAGGTGCTCCGCGCACAATCATAAATAAAGCGGTAAAGCATGGCATAAGTACAAGATAGTAATAAAGCCCTAAACTACTTTGTGGCCCCAAGAAATTAGAAATGAATCAAGCTCTGACTAAGGGGATTCATGGTCCCATATGCGGATAGTGCGATAGTCAAGGAACAGGTATTAAGTACTCGGGGTCCTACGGGACACAAGTGAGCATGAAAAACCAAATAACAGATATTTCCCACCGGTGCCTTTTTCATTAGTTATCCCATTACTACTCAGGTTAAGTTGTTTAGGTACCTCGTTAACCATCAGACACTCACATACCCTACACATGCTTTTCTACGACTCGCTTGGCTCAAACAACTCCTATAGTAGTGGCTCATGGGATGGAGGAACAAGCTTCGGTGGGGTTTAAAAGTAAGGCCATGCAATACTTGGGATTCAGCTTAATGCAATCAGAACTCAATGATGCAAGAATAAGATAGAACCAATAGGTACTATATGCATGCAAGCATGTGGTAGTGCTTTCCTGGTAGCTCAGTTGAAGCGAGAGATGGATCTGGGTAGTACTCCTGGGATTCCTGATAATTCCCCTGCTCGGCGTCTATTCGAAAGAAGAACCAAACAAACAAGGGCCAACATAAATAAAGTGCACAAGCATGTAAATAAAATGCGACAAGAAACCAAGCATGCCATGATGAATGATGCACAATTTTAATGGAAATAATGTAACATGGCAAGGGTGAGGTGTGGGGACAAGAATAAATCATTTTATTAATTATTTGGCCAAGTTTTATTACCATAAACAGTTCTGATTCATGCTTCAATTCATATCATGGAATGCATAATTAGAACGGGCTCGTCGCGCTGATCGATTTAGACATATTATTTGTCAAATTTGGAGTTAGAGAATTAAAGTTATTAATTAATTGAGAAAAGGCATTTATTGCAAGTTTAATCATCTCACAAATTTAAATTAGTCAAACATTACTTTGGATGGAATATTTGAAACCCTCGTATTTTTCTGATTCAAAAACATATATTATTTGTCAACTTTGGAATTATCAATTAAAAGTTATTAAAAACTGGATTCAAAAACATTTAGACAAATTCTGAAACTGATTTTTATAAAACAGAAAAGCTCTTGGACTTTTTGCACATAGGAAGAAGGCAAACACAGACGCAGACAGGTGGGGCCACGTTGAGCTGGCGAAAAACGCGCGCGGCAAGCTTTTCTCACCGCGGGGTTTTTCAGCCAGTGAGATTGACAGGTGGGGTCGGCAGTTCGCGGGGCCACGCACGGGCGCACGAACAGGGCGCGGCCACGTGGCGCGGATGGGGAGTGCGGGTTGAGGCGGCGATTACTGCGGTGCCTTTTTGTAAAAAGCCCACAGAGACAAACAGGTGGGACCTGGTGGAGCGCAGGTTGAGCAACAAAAGAAGTAGGGGAGTATTTGAAAAATGCCCCCCGCGTACTGTTTTTCTTCTCTGCCTCGTAACCTGACGAAACTGACAATGGAGGACACCTGCATGGCGGGGGATCGAACCTGCGATCTAGCGCGCGCGCAGGCGGTGGCTACCACTGCGGCTGGGGGTTGCTCATGAGAAATGACGGCGCGGCCATATAACTCTACTGCGGCGCAACAGCGGAAGACAACTGCGAGCGTGGTGCACCAAGAGCGTTCGACAGATTGATCTACACGTCCAGGAAGCAACGACGACCAGGAGGATGTCTAGGAGACTCAGGATCTCACCGGGGGTTTGCTGGAGGGGTTGGATCGGGCCGGGGAGCAGGGGATCGTCGGGGGAGCTGATGATCTGGGGCTAGGGTTTCTTGTCGGCTCGAGGTTGTGTAGCAGGTGCTGGGCCTCCTCCTCCTCGTCGGCGTGGACAGGGGTGACGCAGGTGCTCCACTGGTTCTTCCCCAACACCCAGTCGCCACGCCTGCCTCCTAGCTATGGTGGTAGCGGTCGATGTCGACAATGGGTTGTCGAAGATGGAAGAGAGGGGTAGCAGGGGTAGATGGGGGAAGTGGCTGCGGCGGTAGGACCCTGGGATCTGGGGAACGATGCTAGGCACGCGAGGGAGAAAGATAAGGACGGAGGGAGGGAGAGATGCACATGGGGGGCTCAGGTGGAAAAAAGGTGGTGGCGGCCACCTTTCTCTTCTCCCTATCTCATGCGTGCTACGAGGCTCGGGAGGCCAGGGGAGGCTGCAACGCTGGGGGCAGATGGGCAATGCAGGGTGGCTCGGGTGGGGCTTGCTTGGCAGCGAGGGAAGAGAGAAAAATGAAGACGGGGATGGGGTTCGGCTGGGCTAGCAAGAGGGGTTGGCGTCGAGCAAGAGGGGGTGGCTCGGGCTAGATGGCTAGGTTAGGGTTGGGCCAAGCCAAACCACCTGGTGTGGCCTCGGTTTTGGAGAGGGGAATGCTGAGTGTGTGAGTAGCTAGGTGTAGTGTTGTGTAGGTTTAGGGTTAGATAGGGAGGTTAGGGTTAGGGTTTGATGATGGCACCAACTAGATAAAGAGAGGGAGAGAAGTTAGGCTTGATCATGAGGGAAAAAGCCATGCTCCACTCAAAACTGAAGAAAAGCGAAAGAAAAGGGAGGAGGTTGATCTTGCATGGCCCATGCATATATAATAAATGCAATGTTTATTCTTGTGAAAAAAATTGTGAATACCATGGGCATTTATTAACACATGCTTCCAAAAATATGGAGTTAAGGCCAAGCCAAAAGAAAAGAGTTGTGTCCCAAGTGGAATAGATGGAATATGCTCATATGTGAATATAAATTGGGAATTCTAGTGTGTGTATTCCACTAGATGCATAAATAGACTCAATATATTCCAACATGAGCATGCATTCAAAAACAACCTATATGGAAATTTGACAAGGCATTCTACTCACATAGCATGCAAAGGTGGCCATGTGGATCTCCACATATCAATATTGTGAAAGCAACATGATGCATATCTGGGAGTGTGTTGAAGTAGAAGTGGATCCATCTTAAATATATGTGAGCTAGACAAGAGCCAAAAGAGGTGCAAAAGCCCACACATAGTTTGGATGGTGGAATTATGGGGTGGTGACAAAGAAAGGTGGTGGAGTCAAAAGAGAGATGCCCCCAACTCAACTTGGGCATGAGAAATTCATCAAGAAGCAAATACATTTTATTAAGAACCAAATACATTTGATAAATACACATGAGACAAAAAACAAATGAAAAGCGTTTTATATGATGATCAAATTCAATGTGGCATGATGACATGAGCATGATATAATTATGATGCAACAATTATATGTAGGAATGTAGCATATTATTATTAGACCATGTAGCATTACAGATGTTAGACAGATGGGATGCTACACAAAGCATCGAGAGATCATCTACCTTCTCCCTTCTACGTATCCTTCATGGTTTTATGATCATGTTGTTCTTTTGAAGATTTTGCATTAACCTGTTTGTAAATAAACAAAAACAAATAAAAGAAAAGAAGGAACCTAGCTACCAAAACCATTTGCATGTGGACATATCTCCATACACACACACACATCACCCCATCTACCTTCCCCTTGGCCACGTTCAGCACAGCCACGAGCACTACCACACCTCAACCACCTCCCCTGGTGCCTCTCTTTCCATCTCTAGGTAAAGCACAAGGAGAGAAGGAACCCTATCTACTCGATGCTCTCCTCCTTTTTGCAAAGCAAAACACCCATGTGCTACCCCTGCCTCCCACCTTATCTCCCAACCACCCAGGTAGCTCCGGATCGAGATCCAGTGCCCAGCTACATCTCTTCCTCCCGTCTTCCTCCCCAAGATGGTCATGGCCTCTCCACAAACCCTAGCTTCAGCCATAGCAGAGCCCTTCGTTCTGGTGGCCATAAAGTGCAACCACGTTGTCTAGGAGCTTCTTCCACATCCTCAACAACCTCCATTACCAGCCCACAATGCCGGAGTTCGCCGGAGACCGCTGTACGCCGTCGTGAGCCAGAGTACCAGGAGCTTGCCGAGGCTCAGCCTCATCGTCGATCTGATCTTTCTCGAGCTCCCCTGCACCAGTAGGTCGCTGGTGAGCACCTGATCCATAGACATGGTCCCCTGTTTCCTTGCTCTGTATCGCCGCCACCGCTCGTTGAGTGCCCTGCGTCCAAAACCGCCGCTGGCGTGTGCTGTTTTCCGCTTAGTTTCGAGCAAGCTCTAGTCAGCCACGGTGTCCCTCAATGGCTTTTCTTCACACATAAACGTAGCTGGATATACCTGCTATCCAACGCAACATACGATACCCGTTTAATATCCGGACACGCTCGCATTCGTCTTTGCAAGATCGCAGTATCTCGCAGCGATCTGTCAGTGTTCGCTAGTTAAGCCAGAGCCACCACTTCCTGCCTCTGTTCTCTGGAAGCTCACATCCACAACAAAACATCCCAGCCAGACTTTTTCATACACCGCTGTAGTACTCAGAGCATATTTCCAAAGAATACATCCGCATCCAAAACTGATCTCTACAGCTCTCGCAATCTGTATCGCAAAATCTCCAAATCGCATGGAAAACTGTCAGCGATCTTCAGTTTTAATTCCTCAATCCCACCCCCTCTTGTATTCAGTTAAAAGGAGATGCAGCCTGTTCTTCACGCATACAGTCGCACAGCCTAGATGGTAACTTATTGATTGATTCAGTCCGCAAGACGTGAGATCCCAATTTCAATCCCCACGCCCCCTTTGTTCTTTTGCATTTTTTTTCCTTGTTAAAACCAGCTAACAGCCTGGGCCCACATGTGAGCCGCTCCCAGGGCCACTCATCCCGAGGAGCCAGTCAGCAGCCTAGGCCCACCAGCCAGTGTAACTGACTTGTTTTCCTGAGTACAACATGTTTTATTCTTTTTCTATATTTTTTTCTAGAAAAATATTAAAATGATATAATGCATATAATCAATAACTTTTAATTGCTAATTTCAAATAATATAAATGATATATGTTTTGAGATCAAAATGATGCCAGGATTCAAATATGTCATCCAAAATAATTTTTGAGCAACTTAAAATTTCAAAATTATTTAAATATCAATAAATGTCTTTTCTAAATAAATCTATAACTTTAATTTCGTAATTCCAAATTTGACAAATAATATGTCTAAATCGATCAGCGTGACAGGCCCGTTCTGATTATGCATTCCATCATATGAAGTGAAGCATGCTTCATATAAAAAGTAAAGGGGCAACAAGGTTTTGCGAGCAAAATATAACTAAACAACTAATAAAATGCTTTATTCTTGTACCCCACACCTTACCCATGCCGTGCTAAGTTCTAACATACAATGGTGCATCATTCCATCATGAAATACCTTGTTTGCTTGTTGCATATGATTTCTATGATTGTGCTATGTATTTATTTCGGCCCAACTTTGTTTGGTTTTTATCCCGGTAGACACTAAGCAAGCAGAATACCAGGAGTCTCAGGAGTATTACCCGGATCCTTCTTATCCCGCGACGGAACTGCTAAGCAAGCAATTCCCCATGCTTGCATAGATATAGTACCTATGGTTTTATCTTACTCTTGCATCATTGAGTTGCGATTGTATTAAATTGAATCCCAAGTAATGCATGGCCTTTACTTTTAAACCCCACTGAAGCTTGTACCTCATTCCCATGAGCCATTACTATATAAGTTGTTTGAGCCATGCGAGTCGTAGAATTGCATGTGTAGGGTTTGTGCGAGTCTTTAGATAACGAGGTATCTAAACAACTTAACATGAGTAGAGAACTAATTGAAAGAGGAATCGGTGAGCATTATCTACTATTTGGTTATTTAAGCTCACTTGTGTCCCGTAGGACCCCAAGTACTTGATTCCCGTTTTTTGACTATCGCACTATCTGCATGTGGGACCATGAATCCCCTTGGCCGAAGCTTGATTCACACTTTATTTCTTGGGGCCACAAAGTAGTTTGGGGCTTTATTACTATCCTGTACTTATGCCATGTTCTACTGCTTTATTTACGATTGTGCGTGGAACACCTGCACTATTTTGTAACGTGGAATGTTTTCGCGGTATCGACAAGCCTAGTCACATTTTCGGGTTCCCAGTTGTTTACATCCATTGACACAAACCCTAGGTTCATCTCGGAGCTGCTCAATTTCTTTACTGGTAGCTTAGTGGGGTGGCCCCCTGAAATGATTTATGGATCCTGTGAATGCTTTGTCGTGAGGCGTCATTCCGTTTTATTTGGTTCTTCGCGAGGTCGATCGTGCATGTGTAACTATTTGTGCACCCCTGTAGGGTAAATCTTTCTAAAAACCGTGTCCGCGGTTATAGACGATTTAGAGCATAGTTTCTCGATCATAGACAATAATAACTAAAGTACCGCCTTGAATTTGACTAATATATGACTAGTAAATAGTGCAACGCTCATAGAATGGTTAATAAAATTGGCAACGGATGGGATGGTCTTCCGCCTTCTCC